>CM066164.1:60762999-61962999 GCA_033629205.1 Lithocarpus polystachyus | reverse complement strand
TTAGAATCATGTTGGGAGAGGGCACAAACCATGGAGGCAAGTTGATAGCCAAATATCGAGCAAGTATCGAGGAGGTATCGAGCTATCTAAAGAAGAGATTTCAAGCAGGAGAAACAACATAAGATGAATGCAACCAAGATAACCATCAAATCAAGCATTCAAAGAGCATGTTTAAACACAAAAATACAACCTCAATTCTAAATGCAAAGCATTCCTACATCAAAACATACTTAAACAAGTCTAACCAAATTTTATTTCAAAACAAGTTTAGACAGTGTAGAGAGCACATACTATGACATGTAATCCTTGTGATGGTCAAATCACATTGTACCTGTACAATAGTATCAAAAGTAGGAAAGAGCATGCGTGTTGTGTGTGAAACTTTTGCAAGAGAGCATAAGTACATCATTATGTGAAAAGTAATGATATATGAGGATCAAATACATTCACACACAATCATAACTGTTTGATGGGGACTATCACATTTGAAATACATCATATGACTCCCACATCTTCTAGAAACACGCTTGCAACCATATTAAAAGCATTTTGTTTCTTTTTTCTTTTGATGTTCTTTGCATATATTTCTTTCAAACATATCACGCATAGGCATATAAGAGAAGAAAGAAAGTACCCAATTATGTAAACTTGAACATCCTAATTTTGTTGTGCAAATGCTACACCTTACTGAGCATGGCTTTTATGAATTGTACACAAATGTTTTATGATTGACGAGTTTTAATGGTGAGATGATTATTTATGTCATTCTCTTAAAGATTTTCTAGTCCTTCTTGTCAAAAAGATTAATTTAAGTTATGAAAGATAGAAGATCGACCAAATCATACAAATCACATAAAAGAGCCACAAAGCTCACATTTCTTAATTGTGCACGAAGATGCAATCTAAGCTACAAGAAATACAAAGTTGAGAAATTTTATTTCAATGGCCATCTAAAGTATACAAGTACCAATATATACAAACACACACTATTTTTGTATTTTCTTGATTTTTCCTTTTTTTTATTAAAAAAACTTAAAACAAAGCAAAAACAAACAAACAAACAGAAAAACAAAGTATCAAAACTAGACTGGCTCAAACCATACCACAAATCGTGCAAGAGATCAGAAAAGAAGAGAAGTCACTTAGAATCTTTTTCCTTCTAGTTGGGAGACCTGGATGGAGATCCTTTCTTTTGCATGAACCTTTGTTTAGATGAATAAGGAGGGGAGTTGAAACCATTGAAGTTCGAAAGAAGCAAGACTGCCTTAAGAAGTTCCCTAAGAGGACTAAAGAAAGTTGGAGTTGATTTGGTTCCCTAGAGATGACACACTATTGCTTTGATGAGTGGCTAACCATTTATAGCAATTTGGACGAGTGTGCCCAGATGCTCCAAAGTAGTGATAGTAGTGAGGCTTCTTTGGTTGAGACTTCTTGTTGGTGGAGTGATGATTATTCTGCTTAGTCTCTTTCTTACCAACCTTAGATGGTGCTCCTAGAATGAATTTTCCCTTATCACTCTTATCCTCACTCACAGTTTCAGTTTTAGGATCAGTTACCTCAGAGTTATTAAAGTTGTCATTATTAGAACAAAATAATTTAAAGCATTAGAAGAGGTACTACAAGAGGAGAGAGAGTGATCATACCCAAGACTTGTTTTGTTAGATGCAGACTTCTGAACATTTAGAATTTTATCCAGTTCAACACTTGAAGTCCTTTCCAGTTTTGCTCTAACCTGAAACAGTTCAGCATCCAGTTTTTTAGCCTTTTCAACAAGAAAGTTGTTCTCAAACCTCAATACTCCAATGGTCTGATTAGCTTCATCAACCTTGGTGGAGAGTTCCTCACATTCTAACTCCACTTCACTGAGCTTTCTCGTGACTAACCTGTAGAGCTTCTCATGCTTCTCAGAGACCTGGTACGGCTTAGCATATATAGTATAGATGTCATCCTAATCATCCATCTTTTTAAACTTCGATTCCATCAGCTCTTCTTCATCATCAATTACGTCTACTTCTTCTTCAGTAGACACAACAGTAGTTGTAAAAGCACTTACTATCCCTTCTTGATCACTTTCATCGAAATCTGCTTCGGGTTCTGAATCACTTAAGGTGGCAGCTAAAGCTTTGCTTTTGCCAATGGATTTGAGATATGTGGGACACTCTTGCTTCATATGTCCAAATCCATGACACCCATAGCACTTTGGTCCAGTAGGTACACTGTCGCCTTGACCGACATCTTTGGATTCTCTCTTGCCTTTATCTTGGGACTTAAATTGAGAAAAAGCAAACTGTTTGCGATCCTTATCACCAACTTTGAAATTCGTATTTTTTTATGAACTTCTTGTATTGTATAGTGATATAAGATTTCAACTTGGTATCCTCATCTTCAGAAAACTCATCATTGTCATCATTCTTGGTCTTTAAGGCCATGTTCTTGCCTTTACCACCCTTGCCAACTCTTGCTAACCCTAATTCATAGGTTTGCAAGTTCCCAATCAGTTCTGTCAAAGACATAGAGTCAAGATACTTTGATTCTTCAATGGCTGTGATCTTGGCATGGAATCTCTCTGGAAGAAATCTAAGGATCTTCCTAACAATCCTGGGCTCCAGAATTTGTTCTCCCAGATTGAAGACTGAATTCATTATGTCCTTAAGCTTGGTATAGAATTCATCAAATGACTCGTCCTCATCCATCCTTTTTTCCTCAAAACTAGTAGTGAGCCTTTGGAGCTTAGAGTTTTTAACAGCTTTAGTGCCCTCATAGGTGTTCTAAAGAAGAGTCCAAGCTTCCTTGGCATTGTCAGTGAAAGAAATCTTCTTGAATTCTTCATTTATCACAGCACTAAACAAAGCATTCAGTGCTCTACTGCTAAAGTTTTTGATTTTAGCATCATCCCACGTTGTGGGTGGCTCTTCATGTTTCTTCCAACCTACTTCAACTGCAAGCCACACTTTCTCATCTAAGGACTGCAAAAAGGCTCTCATGCGTACTTTCCAGTATGCATAGTTAGTACCATCAAATAAAGGAGAGATAATAAAGGAGAGATAATCAATGATTGCCCACGATCCATAACAATAGGGGTCAATGGATCACACAGCAAAAATTAAAACCTAATCAAAGTGTGCCCACTCTGATACCACTTATTGGGTTAAGATAGCTTGACCCCAGTTAATTAATTCAGTTACCCAAGTTGATTAAGTAAGTTCAATTGCATGCAAAAAGTGAAGGCGCCAACAAATCACCAAAAATACTAAGTGCAATGGAAAATAAATTGAACACGGTGATTTGTTGATAAATAGGGAAAACCTTGCAAGGCAAAAACCTCATCGAATGATTTTAAAGTCACCACTCCCAAGAATCCACTAATCAACAATAAAATGGTTACAAGTGTAAGGAATCTTACCAACTACCCTACCCTATCCCGAAATACCAACCTACAGTTGAACCTTTGCTTCAATACCCAATTGAACTTGATCTTGTAGTAACCTTCTTTCTTTTGATACACAAACCTCCAATTTGTGACAAACACTTTGCACGAATCCCAGTACGTGACTAACTCCAGCAACTTGAACAGATGTTGCTGGCTGCAAAGTTCTTCACTTCATCAACAATGAAGATCAAGAAGCACTTAGTTATAAAACCCTAAGGCATATAAGCGCAATAGCTTCACACAGAGAAAATAAGTCTCTTGGTATTTGTATCTGTGGGTGACGGCTTTTAAAATAAGCCTTATATATGCCTAGGGTTGTGAGAAAAGAAACCCTAAACAAATACACAAGACTAGGCCGAATTTCAAATCTGAAAATTTTGAAATCGTAATTCTCGATAAATCAAGCTGCTCTCGAGCTATCTGTCAAGACTTAATAAACAGTTTTTCTTCACTTGTTTCTTGGACCAATCTTCATGTCTTTAATATTTTACTTGAATAACATGCTTCTTGAAGTATTAAACCCATCTTAGATCTACCCAGTTACAAGTAAAGTGCATTTTGTCAGCCAATTACAATAAATTATGACCCTAACAGGTTAAATAAAAGATTTGAAGTTTAATCCCTGCCTACACCAAAAATCGATTAATGTCTCGGTCCGATAATAAAAAGCGCTCATCAGAAGCGGATGCCATATATTAAAACTCTCTCAAAAAAAGTATTGTTTGGAAACCAAAACATGGAAGGTCCCACACTTGAATCTATTGTTTTGCTAATGTTTTCCGCATATAGTTTTTACAAAATTGTTTTCCTATTTTCACTATTTAAAACAAGATTTTGAACATAGCTAAGGAGGTGTTTCCAGGATACAAAATATTTTTAGTGGCATAATGTAAATAAATTAAAAATAATGGACCCCACAAATTTTCCCACACTCTTCTATCTCTTTAATTCAAGAGCTTAATTTTATCACAAAATTGTCACTTTTCAAATTTGAAACTTATCATTATCAAAAAGAAAAAAAATTATCTACACATTACTTTTTAATAAAAAATAAACTTCTTCTCAAAAGAAGAAAAATGTCTCCTAAAATATCTTTTTTTTTTAATTATTTCAAAAATTATTCTTAAAAGTGGACACATAATGTAAAAATTATTATTTGAAGCTAATTTCAAATTCAATTTTTTGAAACTGCTTTCACACTTTTTTGGGAACAAAAACAAAAACAAAAATTCTCTTACCAAACCGACCTAGTTTTAAAAAAAAATATTAGTTTTAATAGAATGCAATTTTGTCCTTTAGGATTGGAAGTAAAGGAAACCATCTACATACTCAAGGAGAACAGTTTGCTCCTAAATTAATTTGTTCTCCATCTACCATCCTACAGTTAGTTTCCATTCCATTTTATTTCCAATTCTTTTTTTTTTTCATTTATTTTCCTATTTTAATTTAAATTCTAAAAAGTTAAAAAAAAATTTCTTCATTTTTTTTTAATAACCGAACGTTCTTATTATATAATTCAACAAAAGAATCATCTCATTTGGTTAGATTTTTTAAAATATATATATATATATATTGATAGGCCAAGAATGTATTGACCCCTTTGGTAACTTAATCAAGTAATTAGCCAAGTTAATTAATTAGATTTAATTACATGCAATAAGCGTGGTAGCATAAACAAATCACCGAATAACTAAATGTAGCAGAAATTAAATTTGACACGGGTGATTTGTTTATGAATGGAGAAAACCACCGAGGCAAGACCTTACCGGGTGAATTTAAGGTCACTACTCCTGAGAATCCACTATTATCAAAACAAGCAGTTACAAGTAAAAGGAATCCCAGTACTTAATATCAATCTACAGTTGAACCCTTACCCCAATACCCAATTGGACTTGTGATGTAGCGGCAATCTCTCTTTTCAATGCACGGCTTCCAGTACGTGACTAACCAATGATGCACGGATCCAAGTACATGACTAACTCTACAGCAACCCTTTGAATGTTGTAGTTGATTTGCAACAACTTCACATAAAAACACCAATAAGATCTTCAATGATGGTGTGAAAGACTTTACTTGGTTACAGAACCCAAATGCGTACAAGAAACGCAGCAAGAACTCTTTCTTCTATAGGAGGAGGCTAGGGTTTCAAAAAGAAAATCTTATGAAGCTCTCTAGGGTTAGGTTTTTCTTTTTCCACCTCCTTTAAATAGGAGCTTAATGGACTCTCCTATTCCAAATAGGTTTACACAAACCTTGGGCTTTCCTAGTCCAATAAGGATTATACAAACTCACAAACCTTGGGTTTTACTAGTCCTATAAAGATTGTACAAAACCCATAAAAAAATAGCCTTTTAAAATAAAAACATTGCTGGCTATAGTCTGAATCCCGTAAGCTCGATCGATTAAGACATGTGTCAAGTTTTAATGAATCTTGACAGATCGAGCTTCTGTCGAAGAGGTATCGAGACCTGCAAATTGCACTTTTCTTGAGCAATTCTTGAGTAATCTTCATGTCTTCAATTTAACCACTTGTAATGACCATCTTGAACCTTCCTAGATTTACTCAAATACAAGTAAAGTACGTTTTGTCAAAAGATATGCCAATTACATAAAAATATGCCCTTAACATATATATTTGGCCTCTTATGACACTAAACCCAAAAAAATAAAAGAGCCTCATGTCAGGGTCGGCTCAACCCACTAGGCGACTTAGACAATCACTTGAGGCCCCGAAGTAAAAAAAAATGCCCCAAATTTTTAACCAATAGAACCCTAAATATTTTTCAATAAATAAGAAAAAAATTTATCCAAAAAAAAATCTAAATGCTAAAATTATTACAAATTTTATAGCATAAAGTATAAAAACTTATGTAACAATTAATGAAATTGGTGTATTTCAACCAACATAAATACATATTTTTCAGCTCATGTGATATATATATATATATATATATATATATAGAGAGAGAGAGAGAGAGAGAGAGAGAGAGAGAGAGATATATACCCGTTGTAACTCCACAAGAATTGCACATTTTACACACACCATAAATTTCTTAAAGATCCAAGAATTGAAGATAATACTTTACACATGAGCTTGCTTAATTATTTTTGGTGTCTTTTTTTCTCTCCCTTATTTATTGCATATACAAATTACAGCCATGTTAAAAGGGAATTTTTTTTTTTTTTTTTTTTTTTTCTAAATCTGCACCGTTAGGTGATAACTATGAATAAAAAGATAAGAAGTATCCGGTAATACAAACAAGGATGGGCTAAAGACTAATCACATTCATATGTGAGGTCTCTCTGTCTCTCTGGAAGCTGGGTCTTCCATTGGACAGTAGAAGTGTTTGTCCCTTCTTTCTGAAGGAGAGTTTGTTTTGTTGTTTCTGTCTTAAGAGTGCGTTAGGTTTTCTGCTTCTCTTTTTTCTCTATTTCTCTTAGGGTAACACTGTTATCCATAGAGCTAATGATCTTTCCTTTGTGGGGGATGGGGAAACAGTTTCTGATAAGTCTTACACTTGGGATTTTTTCTCTTCTCCCCTTCTTTCCCTTGGCCCTTCACATTATGTACGATCTTGTTATTTTCTATCACCCTAAGGAGGCGGAGGACGGCGGTGACAGTGAATCTTAGACAGGGGTCATGCCGAATATGGAAATCGATTTTGGTGGGGAAGACAATACTGCATACGTTACAAACGTTACTCATGGTGAAGATACAGCTAATCAGTCCAATACGCAAGCGTTGAAACACAACAATGATACAGAATCATTGGCACAGCTGGAGGGTATTAATTCTGAATTTATTGGTGCCAAATTTGGAGAGCATGAAACACGGCATTAAAGAGCCCGAGGTGATAAGTTCGAGTAGTGATAAGCAGAGTTTGGAGGAATTTAATGCGGAATCAAATACCGGGTTTCCTGGAATTAAGGAGTCATTCATTAAGCAAACCACCTTTCAATGCAGAGTAATTTCAACGGCTGAGATTGAAGAGCAGCCAACCAATGTCAAAACGTGGACGATCTGGCATCGCAGGAACGCTCTTTGGATTAGTGACAAACCATTCCCAATCCTACGAGTTTGGCAAGATGCTCGGTCTGCACAAGCATCTTATGCACATTTAATTCCTCCAAAACCTCCAGACCATGGCAGCCTTGCTCATCAACACACGGGGTGGATTGCATCCATGGCAGATAGTATTTCTCTGCCCTTTTCTGTTGAAATTACGCCCACGGTTCGGACAATATGGACACACCAGAATCGAGTCAGAACTAACCATCCTTGTTGCAGTCCAAATCAGCTCGCAAACATGGCCAAAGAACTCCTAATGGAATTCTAGGCAGTGTAGCAACCTTCTCTACCACAGTCCACACCGATCTGAGTTCATTGGAGAGCTCCTATCTTGGACATGGGTACCGAAGCTGCCCAAACGGATCAAGGCTCAGGGGAGCCGCCGCTGAAGGAAGGTCCAATAAAAGCGCAATCAAGGGATATTAATGAGGTGCAGGTAACGCCAGATTACTTGCAAGGGTCACGGAGTGAGTTATTACCCAATACAGCTGGCCAACGGACAGAAAGTGAAAGCAAATCTCTGTTTTCAGAGGGTGTTGCTGTGATTCCAGGAAACCCTTTTTAGTAGGTTAATGCAATTAATGAGCCGCAAAGAAAAACGGGTCTTGGTCCACTTAAGCATACAAGGCTAAAGTGATTGAGGTGCTGGCAGCCCTCAAGGCATTGTCTTTCGCGTTTGAGTTGGGATTTTGTAGTGCTATCCTTGAAAGTGACTCTCTTGGACTGGTTTGAGTTGGGATTTTGTAGTGCTATCCTTGAAAGTGACTCTCTTGGACTGATTCAAGCTTTGAAGTCAGAGGAGCGTAGCTTATCACCAACGAGTTTACTGATTGAAGATGTGAAAATGTTTTCGAACAATTTTGTAACATTTTTGTATTCTCACATTAAGAGAAACGGCAATAGGGTTGCTCATAGTCTGGCTAAAAATGCGTTATGCATACCAGATTTTCAAGTATGGATAGAAGATGTCCCATCACATAGTGTTTCGATTTTACAATTGGATGTAGTTGAATTACATTAATAAAATCTATCAATTTCTTTCTCAAAAAAAAAAAAAAAAAAAAACAAGGATGGGCTAAAGTGCTAAACGACTAGTTTATCATCTGTGTTAGTCTTAGACTTGGATTTCGTTGGCTTTTTTGTTTTCTTTTAAAAATATTTTACTATCAATTAAGAAAAGGAGATGGCCAACCAAACCACAATCCCTTCTCATCATTTGCTATATTTGCAACTATTTTGCAAATCTATTTACATCAAATTTTACATAATCAAAGCTAAAAAGGTCCTCCCATGATGATGCTTTATTTTCTCATTTATATCTCTAAACAATTTCATAGGAAGTTTTTTTGTTTTTTTTTTCTTATGTTTCACTAAAGGTTATTGAAAGAAAGCATAGAAAGTGAGAGAGTAGAAACATAGGAGGAATTGTAGAAAAAAAAAAGGATTATAATGAAAGACTTTTGAGAGACAAGAAGTATTTAATAAGGAGAAATAATGAGAAACTATTAATAAGGTAAGTATTTAATGATGATGTGGGTAATGATGTTTTCTTTTTTACCGTTAGATCTTTTGGGAATTTATGGCTTAGAAAATGTGTAACTCTCTTATAGAGTTATACTAAATGTAACTTGAACCCACCTCATAGATACAGTACCTTAGGTACCTCTTTTAAAATTTAAACACCTGTCCTCTTACTTAACCTTGAAACTAGCGTTAACATTCTGTCTATTTCTTTTTCTTCTTTTACTATTCCTCTGTTTTAGACTTTGAACTCCCACAAGAAATCCCAAAACCCAAACTTCTCCCAGGGAGTAACGCTCTCTTTTCCTTCCCTCTCCCACTCAAATTGGTTGAAATATCGCACCTAGCTCTCTAAATTCTCTCTCTCTCTCTCTCTCTCTCTCTCTCTCTCTCTCTCTCTCTCTCTCTCTCTCTCTCTCTCTCTCTCTCTCTCTCTCTCTCTCTCTCTCTCAGATTGGTTGGCTAGCACTAAATGGATTTGTTGGTATGTATTGGCTAAATCTCATTATAGGCTTTCAATTCTAGTTGTTGGGTTTGTGTTATTTTGAGGTTTAGTAGAGTTTTTCTTTGTTGATTCTAATTTAGGTGTCAATTTTGGTTAATGGATTTGTGTTTGTATTGCTTTGGTTAATTTTGATCTGGATTTTCAATACTAGTTACTTGGTTTGTGTTATTTTGAGGTTTGTTAGAGTTTTCCTTTGGCTATTTCTGATAAAAGTTTCAATTTTGGTTAATGGATCTGTGTCAATTTAAGGTTTTGTGATAATTTAGTTGTAGTGCTTTCTTTGTAACTATTGATTGTACGATTGCCTCTAAAGGATGATAGGATCCTTGTAGAGTGGCAGGTAGTTGGTGATAATGTAAATTGGTAGAGTTTTCCTTGATTTCGACAACCTAAAAGAATATTCTACTAAGCTTCTATATATAAATAAATATATATATATATATATATTGTTCTACTTTAACTGTTGCTTGTTTCCCAGCTATTGAACTTCTTTTATTCAATTTTATGAGACACTGCTTTTATTATGACCTTGATCTTTGCCTTAAAAATTCTTACTACTTCAACTAGTGTTCCTTGCCCTTTGAAGTTTTCGTATTGAATACATTTGGATTACAATTCAAACTTTCTAGATAAATATCTTCTTTTCTACAAAGAATGATAACGGCATGGATTGGTTGCTAATTTAGAAAACCTATCCATGTTACTTCTATTGACTCTTTCTTCATGCATATACATTGCAAAAAAAAAAATTTAAAAACTTCTTTCAACAATTCCTTTATATATTTTAGTAAGTTTTTATCTTTTTAGTGAACTTAGTTCATCAAAAGCAATAAGTTGTGCCTGTTAATTTACAAGTTATGGAGAAAGATAGGAAGAGCAGCCTTGAAGAAGTTGTGTCTATTGAATATCTAGTAAGATTTGTATCATCCTTGGAAAATGCAGCCACTAAAGAAGATATAAATCCAAAAATTGGAATGAAGTTTAATTCAAAGGATGAGGCATATCTATATTGTAATATATGTGCTGGATATGTTGAATTCAGTGTTTGTAGAGGTTGGCTAAACAAAAGTAAGACAGATAAAACAACAATCATATCCTGCAAGTTTTGTTGTTATAAAGCTAGTTACAAGAAGGAAGTTGCATATGAGGGAAAGAAATCTAGAATGGAAGTAAGAGTTAGTTATGAAGCCCAAATGGTTATCAATCATCAACAAAATGGTAAATATCGTATTTACCTTTTTGAAGCAAAGCACAATCATGAAGTTGTAACTCCACAGAGTAAACATAAATTGTCATCACAAAGGAAGATATCAGCTGCCTAAGCAGCTGAAGCTAATTAGCAAATCGCTCTGGGATTAGGCAGAAATTAGTTTTTGAGTTCATGAGTAAACAAGTTGGAGGTAGGGAAAATATTGGTTTTACTCTTAAAGATATCGATAATCATTTACAATCTAAACGGATGACAGAAATGAAAGAGGGGGAAGCATTTACCATTATTCCTTATTTTGAGATAAAAATGTCTGAAAATGCATCATTTTTCTATGAGATGCAGTTGGATGTTGATGGTCCAATAACTAATATATCTTGGGCAGATCCTAAAATGAATGTGGATTATGATTTATTTGGTGATGTAGTTTGTTTCGATACTACGTATCGAACCAATAAAAACCATCGTCCATTGGCACCTATAATTGGAGTGAATCATCATAGACAAACTGTGGTCTTTGGTGCTGCATTGTTGTATGATGAAACAGCTGAAAATTTTTAGTGGTTATTTCGAACTCTCTAAAAAGCAACATGTGGAAAGAAGCCGATTACAATTTTCACGAATCAAGATCCTGCAATGGCTAAAGCAATTGCAGAATCTCGTCATCGTTTATGTCAATGGCATTTATATCAAAATTCTCTCAAAAAATTCAAACAATTCTTTTCAAAGTTCAAGTGTTGTTGCTCGAGAATTTAAAAGTTGTACGTGTGATCATGAGTATGAGAATGATTTTTTTCAAGCATGGAAATCAGTGTTGGATAAACATGGTCACTAAGAAAATAGCTGTTTGAAATTCGTTTTTAAAGTTAGAGAAAAATGGGCGATCTTATATGGTAGAAATAATTTTTGTGCAAATATTACGACCACAAAATTGAGTGAAAGCTTCAATAGTCACTCGAGAAAGTACCTAAAGTCAACCAATGATGTGTTGGAATTTTTTAGTCATTTTGAACGGCTACTTAAAGACCTACACTACAATGAGTTGGATTCTAATTACAACATGAGTCAATGTTTACAGTTTTGAAAGTGGAAGTGCTTTTATTGAAGAACTTAAGGGATGTTTACACACCCAAAATCTTTTCTTCAAGAAGAGTATAAGAAGTCTTTGGACATGGTTGTTAATACATGCTATGATATTTCATCATTGTTTGAGTACAAGGTTTGCATGTATGGGCATATTCAAGAACATAAGGTTATCTTCAATTCTATAGACCAAACAGCTGTTAGTTGTAACAAATTTGAGTTTGTTGGGTTTTTATGTAGTCATGCATTAAAGGTGCTAGATATTCAAAATATAAAACTAATTCCTTCTCGATACATTTTAAAGCTGTGGACTAAGCTAGCGAGAGTTGGATGTGTACTAGATAGCTATGGTTGCATTGTGAAAGAAGATCCTAAGTTGGATATAACAAATCGATACAAGATTTCTGTCGTAATGCGGTTAACTTTACAAGTAAGGCTGCTGAAACTAAAGAAACATCTATGTTTTTAGCTAAGAAAATTGTTGAATTAAATCTTCATGTGGCAAGGATTTTGGAAAAAAGAAAATCAAATTTACCTTCCATAACATTGGGATGGATCCTTCTCGTAATGAACATGTAGATGTTGCATTTGTCATAACTGCTTATAAAGCAACTGGGATTAAGAAAAAAATTGGTGCATCTTGTGTTAAAGGTCAGCCTAAAAGTTTTATTGAAAAAGGATCAAGAAAAAGGAGGCATCTTGGTAGTGAAACTCCCGTGACAAGTGCTATTGTCAACATGCCAACTTTTTTTTGACTATACACAAGCAACACAAGTAATATTCTTGCATATATATTCTATTTTAGACCTTTAAATGTTATTTTCATACTTGGAGCCATCTTATAAATTATTCTACTAATTCAAAATTAGTGGCACAAACAACTATCAAAATGCTAACAAAATTGGTAGCATTTGTCCATGTTCGACTTTCAAATTTGTAGTCTCCATTCATTTTTTCTGATTGAGAAGAAGTTGACTTTGAAGGAAAGAATCTAAGTGGTGCTTATTTCTTTTGGAAGTTACTCTTATTTTTTTTTCACGTAGTGCTTATCCTATGTCAATTTTGCTTGGAAATGGCAGGCAACAAGCATTGCATCTGATTATGTTGCAAGGGATGGCGGCAATGCTAGTCATTAGATTCCATTAACAAGGTATTTTATGCATATCTATATTTTTTAGTATAAATGAAAATTTCAAGAATTATGATATAGACTATCTATTGATGTGATTAATAAATCATGAGTTTTTTTTTTTTTTTTTTTGGCAGCTCACTGTGTTCTGTAGCATATGTAAGGAGTTTAGCATGGTTTTGGATGAAGATGTGAACATCTCTTTAATGATTGCTACAAGTGACATTACTTTTTTTTTTGTTGTCTCCTTTTTTTGTTATAACTAATCAGTTTATTTACTTATATGTGTATTGGGTACTTTATCATTATAACTTATCGCTCAGTTGTAACTTCTTTAATATTGGGTACTTTTTTTTTGTCCATATTCACTATATTTTGTTCTTAAATATAAATTCATGGACCTTGAAGATGTGCCAACAATTGCACAACATAGCTGTGACTAATTAATTTTAGCTAACGTGCTTGCATTCAAGGTTTACAACTCCTGATTTAAAAGTATTAGCTGTTAGTAATTGACAAGGAACTTAGTTTTGATAATAAAATGAAGTAACCAATGTTTTATTAAATTGTGAACTCACATTACAAATATCTCATGGTATGTTGCTAAAGAGAATTCACTAATTTATTAAATCATTTCCTTTGCTCCAATTTGTAAACTAAAAACAGAATTCACTAATTAAATACAATGCTTATTGTGCAATTTTTAAATAAATTGCAATTGTATAGAATAAATTGAATATTTTTATCAACTTAAGTCCTATTGCCTATTCAATCTAACACCAACAGCCTCTCTACCTAATCGGCTAACAATACATTCAAAATGGTTGAGCTGCAAATCATTTTATAAGGCGAACAAGACGTTTAAAATGGTTGAGCTGCAAATCACTTTATGTCTCCATTAAGCCATCATATCTTCTAAGAAAGCAAGCAGTGAAAGGAAAAGATAGGCGGACACCTTCTTCTGTTAAAAAATTAGGACAGAAAACAGGCATAAGCAACCTTGCATCTTATGACAAGGTAATGAAGATGTTCCTTGAGAACATGATTAAACTGAGAGGTCGAGAAAAAAAGGAGAATTTACACTTTACCTCCCTAAACTATATACCAGATTATACTTTGCATCCTAAATTATTCGAATGTACGTTTTGCACCCTAAACTATCACACTTTGCACCCCGGTGTTACTTTTGCTATTATAATTGACGGAATCCTACTACGCATGACAAGCAAATGCATCTTGCTTAAGTGGAAAAAACTTAAAATAATAAAACACCCTTCTTCAAAATCAATTAAAACAAAAGCCAATTTTTTCCACATCTCTCTCTCTCTCTCTCTCGTGCATGTCAGCCTCTCCCCAAATTCATATTCTTGTAAACCCTAAATCCCCAATTTGGAAATTGCTTCGGCTCCACCACCGCTCTGCCATCCCTCCACCACCGCATCACTGCTTTTCTTTTTCCAACTCTTTCTCTCTCTCGCGTGCACCATTGTTTTTTTATTTTGATATCAGTATATCTTTAGGATGCTAGGGTGGCAATTCGTATTCGTGTGTTGGATTCGTATCGTGTTGACTAATGAGTAACTGAATATATGGGTCAACCCTAACACGACATGTTCATTAAACTGATCAAAATTCCTCAACCCTAACACAACTCATTTATTAAATGGGTCAGTAGTGTTGACCTGTTTATCAGATTTTATTAAAACAAAAAGAAAAATTAAATTTTTGTATTAACCAAATTGATATGAATTATGAAAAACCAAACATATAAATATTTTTAATATAAATTTCAGAACTAACGAGTAACTGCATCACAAATAATCATTCAAAATTAAAGCATGTCTCAATATTACAAATAATCAATCATAATATGTCAAAGAAAAGAAGCCACAACAACTAATAAGTTTATATACCTAGGGTTTGAACGGTATATTGGTAAAATGTCATTTAATTAAACGGGTCAAACGAGTTCCATGTGATGGATACTAACCTAACCCGTTTTTTAAACAGGTCAGTCCTATCAACCCGAATATGACACGACCTATTAAGTCTCAACTCATAACCTGCTAATTTTGTGTCGTGTCATGTCAGATTCTTGAGTTATGTCCAATTTTGCCACCCTTACTTGCTAGTGGCTTTTTCAATTCACAAGACCACTTTGTTTGAACTCATAAGCTAACTGAGACTTGGACAAACACTTTGTCAGTCTTATAATCATAGAAAATCATAAAAAGATAAAAGTAATAGAGTTGGGACGTTATTGGTGGTGGCCATTGGTGTTAGTTTTGGTTCATTTTAGTATAAATGGGTGCTTTGGTTGCTGGGAGCAAGAGAGAATAACTCTCTTGGAACTCAAAGCATCCACTGTCAACTACGCTAACGAATATTATTTTCCTCATTGGGACTCAAGCAACAACAAAAAATGATTGTAATGAGTAAGAAAGAGTCAAGTGCAACATCACTACTGGCCATGTAATCCAACTCATTTTTAATGCTTGGAGTGGAGAAAGTAGGGTGGGTTGGTACTTTAATGCTTCTCTACTTCTTCCCTTTGAAGAGTTCCAGTACCTCGATTTAAATTGGAATTGGATTTTTGTTTTATGCTCATGTATCAGAATAAAAAAACAGTGGTGCACACGAGAGAAGCAATTTTCGAATTGGGGATTTAGAGTCGGTTTGGCATTAGCTTCAACTTTTAGCTTTTAGCTTTTATTTTTTATGTACAGCTTTTAAAACCTCACTTTTTTCCACATTTTCTCACTTTTTCAAAAAAATTCAAGGTATAAGTATACTTTAGCACACTTTTAGCAAAAAATTTTCAGCAAAAAGTTTTCAGCAAAGAGCTAAATAAGCTGTTCCTAAACAAACATTTAGGGTTTACAAGAATCTGAATTTGGGGAGTGGCTGGCACACGCAAGAGAGATGTGGAAAAATTGGCTTTTGTTTTAATTGATTTTGAAGGGTGTTTTGGTCTTTTAAGTTTGTTCCCCATAAGCAAGATGCATGTGCTTATCATCTGTTGTAGGATTCCATCAAACATAATAGCAAAAGTAACACCGAGGTGCAAAGTGTGATAGTTTAGGGTGTAAAGTGTGCATTCGAATAATTTAAAGTGCAAAGTGTGAATATAGTTTAGGGTGATAAAATGTAATTTCCCCAAAGAAAAAAAAAAAAAAACAAAACTTCCAGCTTTCTAACCCGTTTGTCATTATTTTCCTGCAATAATGAAAAGTTATACATTCAATAGATACCACATTTAAAAATTAGGCTACATTGTTAATGACCAGTCACCAGAGCAATCTTAGAAGATATGACAAATAAACCCAAAAAATAATAATAATAATAACTAGCCACTAAAACATCTCCGGGTATTGCTAATATCAATGCCTCCAGTAACTTCCAAAATATGCAAATCAAGATCTTTGTATTTAATTCTCTAAGATTAGTATATGATTGTTGTTCTAGGAATCTTTTGCCTTTCCAATTTAGAATTTCTGATTTGAACTATCAATCAAACACCAAAGAAAAACATCAAACGTTGAAAAAATAATTAGAACTCAGCTTCATCAAGATGAATAGAGAAATCAATGTCCATTTGCTGTTAATTTTGTACCTCTTCCACATAAAATTCAAATGCTTCTCACTCTCTCTTTAAAATTGGATAGCCAACTTCAAAGGGTACTATCAATAGTTACCAATTTATATTACCACCAACTGCCTGCCACTCTACAAGGATCCCATCATCTTTAAGAGGCAATTGTACTATCAATATTTACAAGATAACACTATAACTAAATTATCACAAATCCTCAAACTAACATAGGCCAATTAACTAAATTGAAACTTTTATCAGAAATAGCCAAAGGAAAACTCTACCAAACCTCAAAATAACACAAACCCAGCAACTAGAATTGAAGACCCAAATCAAAATTTCACAAAACCTCAAACTAACACAAACCCATTAACCAAAATTGAAACCTTTATCGGAAATAACCAAAGGAAAACTCAACCAAATCTCAAAATAACACAAACCCAACAAGTAGAATTGAAAACCCAAATCAAAATTAACCAAAACAATAATAACACAGACCCATTAATCATAATTTACACCCAAATCGGAATCAACAAAGAAAAACTCTACCAAACCTTAAAATAACACAATCCCAGCAACTAGAATTGAAAACCTATAATGAGATTTAGCTAATGCATACCAACAATTCCCTTTAGTGCTAGCCAACCAATCTGTGAAAGCGCGAGAGAGAAAATTCAGAGAGCTGGGTGCGATATTTCAGCCAATCTGAGAGAGAGAGAGAGAGAGAGAGAGAGAGAAGAAGAAGAAGAAGAAGAAGAAGAAGAAGAGAGGTCTAGGGAATGGGTGCAAGTGTTACCGCCAGAGAGAAGTTTGGGTTTTGGGATTTCTTGTGGGAGTTCAAAGTCTAAAACAGAGGAAAACTAAAAGAAGAAAAAGAAATAGATGGAATACTAACGCTAGTTTCACGGCAAAATTTGCTGAATAGTAGCTTTTTAGAAGAAAAAAAATTGGTACATAGCATGCGTTTGAAACTATTTTGTAAATTGGACTATTTTTGGAACTTGAGTTTAGGCTGGAACTCGAGTTCTAAGCATTTCCTAAAATTTTTCTAAAATCATGCTATTTGGAAAATTTTGCCCTAGTTTCACGGTTAAGTAAGTGGACAATATTTAATTTTAAAAGTGGTAACTGAGAGGATCAAGATCTTCCATACCATAAATTGTGTACCACTCTATGTACCACTAGTTAATACATGATACTGGCTGCCTTTTTATTACTCAAACTAACGGGAGAGGCAAACGACAAAGGTTAATTCCTCACCGTTACATTTATGAATCTGAGTCTAAGGTAGCCTCCACTCTTCCATTCTAGCCCTCCGTACCAACTCTCCCTCTCTCTCTTTTTCTCAACGGTAGCTCCACCATGAAGGAAGCCATCTCCAGTTTAATCAGTGTTCATTTCCCAATGGATGAAGTTTTGGGTAAAGGTAATCTCTTGTTTGTTTTTGGGAATTTGGTCTTTGCTGTGGTTAATGTCCCAATTTCATCTCTTTTGCAAATTTTGGGGTTTGTCATAGCTAACACATTAATAAATTTCTCTCTGTTGCGGTGTGGATATTGAATATTTTGCAAATTTTGGATCTTTTTGGAGGTAGATTGTGTCTTTTGTATACATCAGATAATTGTTTGATTATGTTATGTTAAAGGAAGATTGTTGGGAGGGGCTTTCTAGTTTCATGCACCGGACCCCAAAAAAAAAAATGGCAAAGATTTCTACACCAAACTGTTGAGTGGTTTTATCTTGTATTTTTTTTTTTTTTAAATTACAATGCAAATTAGTTCCAAAGATTTCTCTGAAAATAAGTATTTTTATTTATTTATAATTCTCTTAAAAAACCAAATAATCCAAGTGGCTTGTCAAATAATTTAAAATCAAACATCTCCCATTCAAAGACAAGCCTAAGGGTCCGTTCAGTTAGAGGAGTGGAAAAGTGGGAGGATGGAAAATATTTAGTTTTTCTCTTATGTGTTTGGTTGGATGGGTGGAAAACTCTTTTGTTTAGTTGGAGAGAAAAAGGGAAGGATGAAAAATGTAATTTATATAAATTGATTATTATACCCTCGTTACATAATATGTAAGAAATAGATTTATTTGTACTCATTAAATAATATAAAATTTACTACATCATATATATAAATTTATGTTATTATTTTTATTATTATAATGTAAAAATTATAATAGTGTACATATAAATTTAATTGGGCAAAGGATTTTTTTAACCAGCAAAAAGGTGGTTAGCAAAAAAAATAGATTTGGTCACGTTGAAAAAAAAAAAAAAAAAAAAAGAGGAGAACCTGAAGGCTGGACCCGTTGGTGAAGGAGATGAGAAGAGTGAGGATGTTTGTGGGCAAAAGTCATCAGGTGGGGTAGGTGAGAAAATGGCATTTTTGTAAAAGTGCTGCTATAGCACTTTTCTCACCAAGATTTTCCTCCCGATTTGGGAGGAAAAAAAATGTGGGCCCCGGATAGAAAAGTTTCTCCCGGATTTTCTCTCCTTCCTATTTTCCTCTCTCTCTTTTCCATCCTCCCTATTTTCACCCCAAACGAACACACCCTAAGTCCTGAAGTAAGAAAACTATGGGTTATGAACCCACTTCATTAAGTAGAGAGATTATGGGTCATTTGCCCAATTTTTTGGTTGTGAGAAATTATGAGCCATTAGCCCAATAAGGTCATGAATAATAGCAATAATATATTGCGCGCCTAGTTCAGCTTCTTTCAAGTTCAACGTGAGCTATAAATCAAAAATAAAAAAGCTGCGATGACAGATCAAATCGAAGAGTGAATACCAGACGTGAGGAAGGAAGCCATAACAAAGAGGGTAAAACCCAAATAACAATTGCTGAAGTTACCTAGCTTTGAAATACAAGTTCTTGTCTGTTTGGATGCCGCTTATTACTGAAGACACTGTATCAAAATAATTTTTAAATATGTGAATAGTGTCGTGGGACTTAATTTTAAAAAAAAAATTTGCTAAAATATGTACTTGCAGGTCTCGTGAACAGTGCACGAGACCCACACAAAATGCCAAACGCAGCTGAAAATTTCATTCTCAGTGTTATCCAAACTCACATTTAGTAATGTTAACCCAACATTAGTTTAGAAGGAGAAATAAAAAGGCAGCTAAGTGTCATATTTTTATTACCGGTACATGGAGTGGTCCACAATTTATAGTACAAAAGATCTTGATTCATACCTAAGATATTATATCTAAGTTTCAAAATATTTATATATAGGTTCAAGTTACACATTTTCTAAACCATTAAATTTAAGTAGATTGCTTTCTCAAAAAAAAAAAAAAAGTAGATTTAACGGTCAAAAAAATGACTTATTAATACTAACATTTTAATTAGAATCTCATTTATTATCCTTTATTTATGACATTTCATATCATTCTCTTCTATTGAAAATGCGTTATATGTTCTCTCTCCTCTCTCCTCTCTCCTCTCTCTACCACAAAGTTCTACCTCCATGACCATAGGCTAGGTCATCAGTAGCGAAAAAAGCCGCAATCGTAGCTCCGACACTGATATTAGAGGCCTGTTGTTCCTTTTTTGATACTGTGAAGATTTATTTTTCTTGCCGTTGGATTTTCATTCTTTTTCTTTTCTTTTCTTTTTTTGAAAGAGTTGGATTTTCTTCCTTTGTATCTACTATGTATTAGCACTTTACATGGTAAAGCAAGCTTGTAAATTAGTTTATTTCTTGGCCATTGGATATTATATATCCTATAAGTTTGCGTTACATAATTAGACTATCAGTTGCTAATATGCATGCTTTGCCTATTGGATTTGAATCTGGCTTGATGGTTCCAAATCATAGTTGTTTGTGTGTTATTTATTATTGCACAATTGGTAAGGTTGAAATTTTAATTTTAGTTTTCGTTGTTTTTTGTGTCTTGTTCTCTGCTCTTTGTTATTATTGACAATTGTTTTGCTCAAAGTGACTATTGCTTGATTGACCTTTTATGGAATAGTACTTGACTCTTTTACAATTAGTCATAGATATTGGCTATTAAATCTACTGTGTATCAGATTCTATGTGAAGACTTTTTTTTCTTTCTTAACGTTGGCCTTTCTTTCTTTCTTTCTTTCTTTCTTTCTTTCTTTTTTTTTTTTTTTTTTTGGCTTTTCTTTTTTTGTATTTACTGTGTAGTATCACTTTACCTAGTAAAGAAAGCTTTTGAAGAAAGCTTGTAAATTAGAGTATTTCTTGGCCATTGGATACTATATATCCTATGAGTTTGCAGTATATAATTAGACTATTAATTGCTCATATGCATGCTTTATCTATTGGATTCGAATTTGGCTTGATGGTTCCAAATCATAGTTGCTTGTGTGTTATTTATTATTGCACAATTGATAAGGATGAAATTTTAATTCTTTTTTTCAACTGTTTTTTGTGTCTTGTTCTCTGCTCTTTGTCATTTGTGGTGTTGATTGGGTTTGATTGAGAGTTTAAATTTTTATTTCTATTTTGTAGCTACTATATAATATGTTTGCATATTTTATATTTGTGTCCATTATTTATATTGCTTCTCGTGGTTACTAAGTTGCAAATTTATAGATATGGATTAGGGGAGAAGATTTCCATCAAGATTTTGGCCAAGAGTTCCATCAAGATGGTGTTATTTAAAATAATGACCAAATGGTATGTGAAGAGTTATATGATTCCCCGAACAATTTAGAACTACCAGAGCAAGGGTTCGCTTGATGATTTTGGTGATTGTAAGTTGGAATCCAAGCCATTTGTCGGAATGCAATTCGACTCCCTTGACGGTGTTGAAACTTTTTACAAAGAATTTGCAAAAAAAAGAAGGCTTTGGAATCCGTGTTTGTATCAGTAAAACAACACCCATAAGTAATAGTGTAACAAGTCGTATTTATGTACGTTGTAGTGAAGGACAACCAAAAGAAAAAAGACATTTGATAATGGAAAGAACAAAGATGATGAAAAAAAGGCCCGTAGAAATTTTTCAAGTATTAGAATTGGATACAAAGCAATGCTTAAGGTTATGAAGAATAAGAAGTTGCATAAATGGGTTATGAAGGCATTTGCCAGCAACCACAATCATGGTATAATTAATACAAAAAGTGTGTCATACCTTCGATGCCTCAGAAAAAAAAATTTACTATTGCCAAGAGTCATTTTGAAAATTTTGGTGAAGAAGGTCTTCCAACAGGAAAAGTTGCCATGATGTTCAATGTTGGTGACCAAATGTTTACAAGTAGAGATTGCTAGAATCAATTGATAGATGTTAGCAGGAAAATCCTAGATGCTAGACATGCCTTAGTTGGCCTTAATTATTGCCAAGAAGCAAATTGAAAACTTTATTTCTTTTATGCAATTCAATGTGATGATGTTGGCCATATGGTTAATTTTTTTTTGGGTGGATGCACGATCAAGAATGGCTTATCAATACTTTTGGGATGTAGTGACATTTGACACTACTTATAAAACAAACAAGTATGATATGCCATTTGCTCCTTTTACTGGGTTAAACCATCATTTTCAATCAATTTTATTTGCTTGTGCATTGTTGCAAAATGCGACAGAAGAAACTTTTGTGTGGTTATTTGAAACTTGGCTTCAAGTGTTAGGACATATGTGAATCATGTTAAGAATATATGTCAATATAGAATTGGCTAATCCTTTGACAAAATGCACTTTATTTGTAATTAGGTAGATCTAGGATGTGTTTAATACTTTAAGAAACATGTTGTTCAAGTCAAGTATTAAAGCCATAAAAATTGGAACAAGAAACAAGTGAATAAGGGCTGTTCACTAAAGCTGGACAGGTTCACGACAGCTCTTGACAGATAATATCTATCAAGATTTAATGAGTCTCGACAGCTCTCGACAGATTCTATCTATCGAGGGCTCAACAGCTTCTTGATAGCTATATCTATCGAGAATTACGAAAATCAGTTTTTCAGATCTGATTTTCGACCCATGCTTATGTATTTGTGTAGGGTTTATTTTCTCGCAACCCTAGACATATATAAAGCTTATTTTAAAGGCCGTTACAAAAGAGAATACATGGAGAACACATGCAAAAGGTGACCGAGTGCTTTATTCTCTCTAAAAGAAGCTACTGCGTCTTTACGCCTTAGGGTTATGTAACCAAGTGCTTCTTGATCTTCATTGTTGATGAAGTGAAGAACTTTACAGCCGACAATCTTCTTCAAGTTGGTGTGTTAGTCATGTACTGGGAGCCGTGCATCATTAGTTAGTCACATACTAGAATTCGTGTATCAAAAGGGTGGCGTTCTTGTATTGAAGAATTCAGAAATTCTGAATCGGTAGAAAGTTTCTACGGTAAGTTCATCTACGGGGATTGTAGAGTCTATGGACAAAAGTTTTGTACTAGATCTAAAACTTCTCTTTATTATAGTAGATTGCTTTTCGGGAAGGTTTCCCCCCTAGATTTTTTACTATGAAACTAGTTTGTTTCATTAGTTTTCCTGGGTCATCATATCCTGTCTTATTTACTTTTCTACTGTGCATGATATTGACATGATATTAATGTTAGTTTGTTTTAACAAGGTTTATTCATAATAAGCCTAATTAACAACGTAGGTTTAAAACTCGTTAATTCTATCAACCGGGGTCTAAATTTCCCAACATCAAGTAATGTGGAGGAAGGGATCAATATCTATTATTACAAATCAAGATTTAGCCATGGGTGCAGCTATTGCAAAAGTATTCCCAAGAACTCGTCATCATTCCTTCCTTTGGCATATTAATAAGAAATTTCAAGAGAAACTTTCTCATATATATCATAAGAAGTCAGTATTCAAATGTGGTTTGAAGAGATGCAGACATGAGTCACCTAGTGTGTAAAAATTTGAGGAGGACTAGAAGAGCCCAATATTGACTTATGGCTTGGATAGAAATGAATGGCTTCGAGGATTATATAATATTCGCAATTCATGGTTATCAGTGTACACTTAAAATACTTTCTTTACAGGAATAAACACTACCCAAAGAAGTGAAAGCATCAATGCATTCTTTGACTCCTTTGTGAACTCAAGAACTACATTACAGGTTTTTGGTGTCAAATTTGCAAAAACAATAAATAGTCAAAATGAAGATTTTGATTCAAGACATAAAAGTCCTTCTTTGGTAATTGGCTCAAAAATAAAGATCAAGCTGTATCTAAATACATAAGAACCATATTTAGCAAGTTCCAAAAAAAGTTGGTGAGTAGTAATCATTTTTCAAAGGAAAAGGTTGAGAAAAATGGAACTTTATATAAGTACAAAGTAACAAGTTCCTTTGATCCAATTGATACATTTATTGTGTAGTTGGACTTGGAATCAAAAGTTTGTAAATGTGACTGCCAACTTTTTGATTTTGTGGGAATTTTTTGTAGGCACATGTTATTAATCTTTCAAGTTAAATATTTTTGAGATTCCTAGCCACTACATCCTACAACGCAAGACAAAAGAAGCAAATAAAGGAATCAAAAGAGGAGAATATAGATCAAGCTAGGTAGATGAGCATCACATGTCAAGAGCCTTATGAAGCATCCATGTTTGTCATCGTTTAAGTTGATTGTCTTACCTTGCTAAAAAATCTGAAGATATATATGAAATGATCATTTCCAACTTAGACCACACCCTTAAGAAAGCTTTTGATATGGAAAATCAAATACTTAAAGGTAAGGAAAATGATGATATGAATATGCACCACAATAGTGGTGAATCAACTAACATTGTTGAAGTACAAGACTACTCTCCCCACATTCCTTTGAATATAAAAGATCCGCATGTATCGCAAACAAAGGTCGAAAGAAAAGCACTGAGAAACAAGGTCATGGTGGGAGAATTTAAGGTGGATTTGAAATATCCTTACCTCGTGCAACAACAAAAAGATCTTGTCAACTTTGAGGGGGTTATAGTCATAATTGTCATACTTGTAAACAATATAATGGCGAAGGAAGTGATTGCCAAGATGAAGAAAATATGACAACTTTTAATGCCAATAATATTGATGATTTAGCAAAAAGAGAGTTTTTCATTTAATTTTTTTAATCTTTTTTTTTTTTTTTGTCATTCCTATTATGATTTGATATTATGTATCTTAATTATTAAATCATTGTCGCTATAACAAACGTGGACTATGGTGACATGGTGGGAGAATTTAAGGTGGGTTTGAAATATCCTTACCTCGTGCAACAACAAAAAGACGATCTTGTCAACTTTGTGGGGGTTATGGTCATAATCGTCATACTTGTAAACAATATAATGGTGAAAGAAGTGATTGCTAAGATAAAGAAAATATGACAACTTTTGATGCCAATAATATTGATGATTTAGCATAAAGAGAGTTTTTCATTTCATTTTTTTAGTCTTTTTTTGTCATTCCTGTTATGATTTGATTTATGTGTCCTAATTATTAAATCATTGTCGCTACAACAAACGTAGACTATAGTGACGAAATCTAGTGAAGAAAAAAAATTATCATCTCTAAATGATAACATTCAGCAAGGAAAAGAAAAATTTGTCACCAAATACTATTAAATTTTTGAAAAATTGCTACAAAATCAATAGTTCGTCTCTAAAGATATTCAAATTGGTGACAAAATATTTCTTTTGTCACTATAGTTCATAAATAAAAATAAAAATAAATGGCGTCAAATCTACAAGTGTCTATGGTGACAAAATATTTCATTTTAAACAGTTAAACCTAGGTGTTGTTGGTAACGAAATACAAGCACGGGGTTCCAATTTTGGGCGCATACTGAAATTTTTTTCAGTACCCAATTTTATTCATTATATTTTTGTAAAAAACCCTATGCCCTATCATTCTCTCTCTCTCTCTCTCTCTCTCTCTCTCTCTCTCTCATGCTTTTTTTTCTTCTTTTTTTTTTTTACTCTAATTGATATATCTTTTATCAATTCCTAGTTTTAATTTTACTTATTGTCTTGTAATTTTGATATTGTGAGTTATTGGGTTTAAAGCCATTAGCCCCGTATATATAAGTCCTATGTGCATGGCTCATTATAAATCTATTAATGCTTTGCTTAACTTTGCTAAAGGATATTTAACTTAGAAATTTTGAACTAATTTATGGTGGGTGTAGTAGATGGTATTTTTGTGGGTGTTTGGTGGTATTTTTGTTTAGTTTTGTTGTGTGAGGCATGGTTTAGGATAGGTTGGGATTTCAAATCAATTAAGGGAGTTTTTATGAGTTTGTTAGCAAGTTGCTGGATTTGGATTTAAATTTGAGCTAGCTTGAGCTTTTTCTGATCCAATAAACAAACCTCTTTGCTTGTCAACATGATGACCACACTTGAAAGATGCATCGTAGCAAATTGTTCTCACAAATTCACACTCTTAGAATAGATGCTCCCTGGTTTCTGTTTCCATTGCACAAAAAGAACAAAGAGGTTGCTTAAGTTGTATGTTTTATTGTAATAGTTGCTGCTTGGCAGTAGGGAGGAAATTAGGCAGAAGCTTCCAAATGAATATAATACATTTTTATTTACTTTTTAGATTATATGGATGATTTGTTTATAGATGTGGTTGGAAAAGATTGTATAACTGATTTGTTTATGGATGTGATTAGAAATAAACAGGTTAATGTAATGTAATGGAAATTTAATGTAAAAAACATTAATAAATTTTTATAAAAAATGGTGACAAAAATTTTCCATCACAAATAGGTTGAACTAACAATTAAAAAATTTTGGTGACAACCTTTT
The DNA here is from genome assembly GCA_033629205.1 of Lithocarpus polystachyus. NCBI lineage: Eukaryota > Viridiplantae > Streptophyta > Magnoliopsida > Fagales > Fagaceae > Lithocarpus > Lithocarpus polystachyus. The sequence goes on along the minus strand of CM066164.1, from coordinate 61,936,753 downwards.
TCGTCACTAAAATGCTAAATTAAAAAGTAAAAAATCAATTGGTGATGAAATGTTTCACTAACAGGTTGAACTTTGAAAGTAAATAGAATTTGGTGACAAAATAATTCGTCACCTAATCTATTGACATTGGAAAATCAAAAAAACAAAGATACAACCAGTGATGAATTATTTCATCACCTAATATGGTCAAATAAAAAAATTACAAATTAAAAATAATTGGTGACGAATTTATTTTGTCTCTGAACATAATGTTTAGCGAGGAAAATATTAGGTGACAAATATAATTTTTTTTATTAAAAAAAAAACAAATGACGAAAATTTTCGTCACCAACACATTCTGATTCCGTGACCGAGATCACGCAACGAAAGATGTTTCATCACCATATGTTTAGGCGACAAAATAAGGACATTTCATGATGAAACGGTTTCATCACCATAAGTCTTATTTGTTGTAGTGTGTAAAACTACTAGGTCTCACTAACTTTGGGAATCATTGGGGAGTAAAGATGTTGATGTTTCTGATTTTTTTATATACAAAATGGGGTGTGGGAGGTAGGCAATTTCACATTTTGGTATATGTTTCTTCACAAAATTGCTTTTCTTAAATTACATTTTGGAGGATGGGACTTAGTATTGATTTTGATTGTAATAATATATATCTTGTGTTTCAAATTTACTTATACCCCTTTTTTTTTAACTTTAGGTACATATGGCTAAAGAGAATCTCAAAATGAGCTTGGCTTGGTGGAATTGGGATATATATTGAGTCAAAGTAGCTTGGAATAAGGACCTATATTGTTAATCATGATGAAACGGTACGTTTAGGTTTTTTTTTTTTTTTTTTTTTTTTTTAGGGACCTATGTTAGAATACTGCTTGAAAATTTCTTGCTAAGAACCTTAGCTATTAGTCTTTGATCCATGACAACATATACATGGAGGGTAGTAGCAGTTTAGCCATACTTTAGGTTACAACTGCTCATTTGCTTCTGTTTTAATTTAATGTCATTAACGGTGTTTTTAAGACACATTTTTTTAGATTTTCAAGCAATCCTATACTCTTTCTTTTATCCTACATTCATTTTGTAATGTAGACATATAAGTTTTTGGCAAACTATTATGCTCATGGATGGAAGTAGGAGCAACAAAGGAAGACAGAGGAAGTCTTTTTGTGTAAAGCAAGAAATGGCAGATCTCTTTTCTTGGTTGTTACTTTGGATTTAAGTAGTCATGATTTTGACTAGTTGGAGTGAAGTATTTTTGTTCAGACGCCACATGAGAAAAAGTAAGTAGGGAATGAACGCAAAAGTGTTCTTAACAAGTTATGTAAAGCTACTACTCTTTTGTTGTATTCTCTTTTTTATCTTGTTTAGTGTACCGATGTGTATGAACGTTTCTTCATTTAAATGAATTACTCTTGATACCCAATAGTTTGAATAAATTATCATTTTTCCATATGCATTCATTGGATTCTTTTCCCCTAAGTGCAAAATGATACGAGAAGAATGAAATGCATTCATTGGATCTTTTTTTTTTTTTCTCTTGAAATGGAAATGATTTGAGAAAAATGGAATGAGTGATGCGTAATTTAAATTCCCAAATACACTTCCAAATGGGATTGATTAGAGACAAAACTACTTGTAAAGTTATTATTTGATTTACAATTGAAAATGGTGAATTAAAAAGTAGTTCATTCAATGTTGAAAATAACCACAAGTTTTGCCACATCAAACAAAGGCAATTTTTTTAGGTAGAATAGAAACATCTTTTCTTCTTAAAACTTGTTGAAACACATCCTTATGACATCTCTAATTACGAAATCTGATATATAAAGAAGCGGATTTATTCAATCAGTGGGTGTCCAAGTGTACAACTAACATAAATACAATTACGAATAACAATTAACAACTTATACAATAGTGTTTTCTGCTCCATAATCACTCTCAAACCTGAAAAAAATTCTTAGTCACTAATAATACATTTTGTATTCACATCAAAACATTTGTAAAGGAGCTGTGGTGCCCCAACCCTACTAACGTTAAGAATTATGGAAGTGGATTTGGGCTCCAAATCTATTTGTTGGTGGGATTCCTCACAATCCTACAAATTTAGCCTCGAATAGAGCCTAAACAGCCCAAATACAAGTACCCTCATGATTTCTAGCCCAAAAACCCTCTCCTTCTCAAACTTAATCCCTTACTATCTCTTGTATATCTCCCTCATTACTGTTTCGCCAAGTTCTATGCAATCCCACTTTCACTCAAAATCCCAAGGAATCATCACGCCTTCTGAGGATTCTCTTGAAACTTGTTCCAGACGCTAAATAATGCTCGGCAAAGACTTCCCAAAAGCACTTCTAGCTCTTGGTGCCGATCTGAACTTCTCTACTTCCTTGTTAATTTCATACTGTCTTGATGGTTAGTAGTGGGCCAAGATGTGACCAAACACTTAACGAGTTCACCAAACATTGCTCTCCAGATCCTAATACACTTATTGTTGCGCTGAGCCCATCCCTAGAGGATTTGGGTCAGGTGGTCGATACCAGCCCACCAAGCTTAAGCCCAAATACACATGCCAAAACTAGCCTGGGTGGGCCCGGCCCAATAATAAGTGTATCAGGATCTAGAGAGCAATGTTTGGTGAACTCGTTAAGTGTTCAGTCACATCTCGGCCCACTGATAACGCCCAAGGAATCATCACGCCTTCTGAGGATTCTCTTGAAACTTGTTCCAGACGCTAAATAATGCTCGGCAAAGACTTCCCAAAAGCACTTCTAGCTCTTGGTGCCGATCTGAACTTCTCTACTTCCTTGTTAATTTCATACTGTCTTGATGGTTAGTAGTGGGCCAAGATGTGACCAAACACTTAACGAGTTCACCAAACATTGCTCTCCAGATCCTAATACACTTATTGTTGCGCTGAGCCCATCCCTAGAGGATTTGGGTCAGGTGGTCGATACCAGCCCACCAAGCTTAAGCCCAAATACACATGCCAAAACTAGCCTGGGTGGGCCCGGCCCAATAATAAGTGTATCAGGATCTAGAGAGCAATGTTTGGTGAACTCGTTAAGTGTTCAGTCACATCTCGGCCCACTGATAACGCCTTAAAATGTATACTTGTTATGTTTATGTGGGCGTTATCTCCTTATTATTATGCTTAATTTGTATAATTAAGCCATAATTTGCCTTAGTCCCTATTATTTATCTTTACATAGTTTCTTGAATAAGATGTCATTCATTGTGTGTAATTTTCTACTTTCATGAATTCATGTGAGAAAGATAAGTTTACAAGAATTTGTGAGAGAATGGAGGCCAAACTAGAATTAAAGTTGAGCTAAAGGACCATTCTTAAATGTCTAAGGAGGTGCAGCTGGAGTGCTTGGATCGTTAACCATGATTGGAAGCTTCAAATAAGGAAAGAAATCAAAGAGGCAGAATCTGAAAAAGAAAAATCTGATTTAAGCACTGATCAGTATTTTGGGTGTATTTCTCTCCTAAAAAATCCAATTGACACAAGGCTAGATGGGTTGGAACCGTGACTTAAATATCTACAACTTTCCAGTTTTGAGTTTTTCGAAATTCTCAATTTTTGAAGGCCGAAATTAACTCACAAGTTACTATTGTAAACCTGAACGAAAATTAAAATAGTAAAAGTTTTATTATCTTTAGACACTTTGACGTTAGGGTTTTGAAAGAAGGCTGTGTAAAACGAATTTTGGCAGAGAAAACCTTGCATTTTTCTTTCTCTAATGGTAGCCTAAACTCTTTGCTAGGGCTAAGAGTTATGTTTCTTCTATACGGTATAAATATTCAATGTGATTCTTTCTAGGATTTTATCAACGACATATTTGATTGTTTAATTAGATTTCTTTTAATGTATTAGTTCTTCCATACTTTCAATAAGTTCAATCATGTTTTTCTTATTGTTTAGATGAATTTCTAATAGTTTCAAATAGAAATCAGGTTTTAAGTGAATGGGCTTTTCTAAAAACTTTTCTAACCGCATTATCAATCTAAGTTATCATGTGTTCTTGAATTGTCTCAGTTCAATCGAATCATAAGTATTTAATTGTATAAGAACAATCAATTATGAAATATATACTTTCTTAGATCACAAAGAATTTCATATCAATATAGGAAAACACCCCGATGCCTTGGTATTTACATTATTGATTTAAATAAGTTTTTATATTATTCTTGTTAAAAATCACCAAGCAAAAATACTTTTCTTCTTCACCCAAATCGTTGTTTAATTATATTATTTTTGAATTTATCCTGCTCCTTGTGGTTTGACCTCGGTACTCCAAAAATTATATTGCTACGATTTCCTACACTTGGGAGTAAGCAAGCACCCACTACTAACCGTTAGGATAATACGAAATTAACAAGGAATTAGAGAAGTTCAGATTGGCACCGAGCACTAGAAGTGCTTTTGGGAAGTCTTTGTCGAGCACTATTTAGCATCTGGAACAAGTTTCAAGAGAATTCTCAGAAGACGGAATGATTCCTTGGGATTTTGAGTGAAAATGGGATTGCACGGAACTTGGCAAAACAGTAATGATTGGAACCTCACTAAGAAGAGATTATATAAGTGGAGTGAGGGCAGATAAGTGGGGTTGGTGAAGGGATTGCTTAAAAAAAAAAAAAAAAGCGAGAAAGAAGTAAGAAGAAAGGGGAAGAATAGACACAAAAAGGGAGGATGAAAGAACTGAGGGAGATATACGAGAGATAGTAAGGGATTAAGTCTGAGAATGAGAGGGGTTTTAGGCTAGAAATCACGAGGGTACTTGTAGTTGGGCTATTTAGGCTCTGTTTGAGGCTAAATTTGTAGGACTATGAGGAATCCCACCAACAAATAGATTTGGAGCCCAAATCCACTTCCATAATTATTTATGTTAGTAGGGTTAGGGCACCACAGGAGCCTTCTAGCATTTCCCTACAAAATAAAGTTTTTATTTTAAGTCTTTCACAATTTCATATCTAAAGCTCTTTGAATAATTCAAAAAGAAAAGCCAGAAATCCATGGTCTGCAACAATAAGAAAGAAAAAAAAAATGTCTTCACATAGAAACACAATAGATTTAGTAGCCAATATTTGTGACTAATTGTAAACGAGCCAAGTACTATTCCATAAAAGGTCAATCAAGCGATAGTCACTTTGAGCAAAACAATTGTGCAATAATAACAAAGAGCAGAGAACAAGAAACAAAAAAATAGTGGAAAAAAAAAAAAAGAATTAAAATTTCAACCTTACCCATTGTGCAACAATAAATAACACACAAGCAACTATGATTTGAAACCATCAAGCCAGATTCGAATCCAATAGGTAAAGCATGCATATGAGCAATCCATAGTCTAATTATATACCGCAAACTTATAGGATATATAATATCCAATGGCCAAGAAATAAACTAATTTACGAGCTTTCTTCAAAAGCTTGCTTTACCATATAAAGTGCTAATACACAATGGATACAAAGAATGAAAAGCCAACGGTAAGAAAGGAAAAAAAAGTCACACTATATATCAAGAAAGGAACAACAAACCTCTAATATCGGTGTTGGCGGCTACGGCCTTTTTCGCTACTGGTAACCCACCCTATGGCCATGGAGGTGGAATTCTGTGGTAGTGGAGATGGAAGAGCGGTGGAGGAGAAAGATTCTAATTTGGTTGAGAGTTGAGTAGCAGGAGAAAGGAGAGAGAACGTATAACACGTTTTTGGTAGAAAAGACTGGTATGGAATGTCATAAATAAGGGATAATAATGAGATGCTAATCAGAATATCGACATTAATTAGTCTTTTTTTATACTATTAGACCTACTTAAATCTAATAATTTAAAAAATGTATAGCTCAACTAGTAAAGTTTTTAATGATTAAATAAGAAATCTAGAGTTCAATCTTTACCTACACCAAAAACTAATTGGTATCTTGATTTAATGATAAAGAGCATCATCAGGAGCGGACGCGAAACTCTCTCACAAAATATATATATATATATACACACACACAAACACTTTTTTGTTTGTTATATCACTTTTCCCTTCTTCTATTTTTTTTTTTTTTTTTTTTTCTTCTTTTTTACATTAACCTAGGATTTGTTATTATGTTAATATAGACCCGATTCTTTTACTTTAAGTAGTTTATTTTTGTATTTTTTTATATATTTTTTATATAAGGTATTCTTCCTTTTTTTAATAATAAATATTTTAATCAAATCGAAATATATGTATAAAAACTAATATAATGAAAATATGAATTTAGAATTTTCTTTGATATCAATATGAAATTTTTTTTATATAAAAAATATTAATTTATTGAGTTATATATGTGACAAATAAACTTTTTAGATATGTTCATTAGTAAAGTTGCAATTTTACTTTTGATAAACCAAGATAATTAAATTATAATTTTCCTTGTTTCATTTAGTCATTTATATATATATATATATATATTAATTAAAAATGTCCACTAAAAAATATCCACATGGATTATAAAAAGCTATAAAATAAAAATTAAAAAAAGGAAAGAAAAAATAGAAATACAAATTGAATCACAAAAAGGATCTCCATAAATTTGTTAATAGTATTAAAGAAAAATAACACAAAAAAAATCTATTTTAAATAAATATTAATTAATTAATTAATATTTAAATATAATTAGAGTTGGTATATAACAGGGACAGACAAAGGATTTAAAGCTGGGGGGGGCCGGAGGTAAGCGAAAAAAAAAATTCAAATATGCATCCATATAGCATTAATAAACTATCATCCAAGACATATACCCAAAAATTATTGTTTCTTAATATATTAAGATATACAATCATCTACTAACAAAAACAAAAGACATTGTGAGTCAACCATGGACGGTAACCAAATCATTTACAACAGAGATATTGCAAGTGTAATTACCATGCAGGTTGACACCCAAAAGACAATAACATGGAAAGAAGGATCATGTTAAACATTAACTTGGGCTAGGGAAAGAGGTGTTTTTGTTATGATCAAAATAGAAAGCAAGAAAAAAAAAATTCTAAGGTCATAACCAAAGAAAGTACTTTACTATAAATATAAACAACTAGATGAAAGCAACCCCTTTACTTAAGAAAGAAATCAAATTCATATAATAATAAAAAATAATAAATAAATAAATAAAAGAAATCAAATCCCATGTTTATATTTTGTACTAAGTGCCAAAAATTAGAAAACCAAGACTCCAAGATGGCTTATCAACATTAGGCAATCTCAAAAGACAAATATAGCTTTCGATGACACCAGCATCAAGAATCATACAACAACAACAACAAACAAAGCCTAGTCCCACAATTTTGGGGGTCGACTAGGAAGAATTATAAGGGACATAAATAAAATAACTTCCAAGCCTGAAACGATATCTTCCAGGAGCCAACAAAGTAAGTTAAGTAACACAGTTTACCCACCAATTTACCAATTACCACTCAATTTATTGATCAACCCAAATCATGAATTTTATGATCACAAAACCCATAAACTTCATAAACACTGCTATAGAATGACACAAAATTTGAAATTGTCAAATTCAAACCGAACGTTTAGTAATTAACATATAAGAAGAAAAGAGCAGAGTATAGAACCACCAGCCATGAACCACTTGGGTGTACTTATGTTTAAGCCACCTGAAGCTTCTCCTCAAGTTGTCAACGTTACTCAATATAAGTTTTGCCCTTGCGACCATATCTTATTTAGAGATAGACTGATGCTAGCGTATCATTAACTATTTGCTAGTCAATAGTTAAGGTTATATGGGCTCTCTACTTGCTGGCCGACTAGGATAGGATGAGGGGGCCCAAGTCATTTTGATAAGGGAGCCCAAGTCAATTTTTTTTTTTTTTTTCCTGGAAATTTTACTTGCTAATGTTTTTTTTTTTTTTTGGGCCCGGGCCCTTAGGCTCCCACCTGAGTCCGTCCCGGTATATAAGTCGGTTTACAAATCAGAAGAAAAAAAAAAAAAAAAATTACGTTAGATTTTTTTTTATTATTATTATTATTACATTTTCTTGTAGCTATTGGGAAAGCGTGGTGCCCAAGTATCTCATGGCCGTTAGATTTGTAGCTATGGTGCCCTAATTAAGCCCCTATAAAAATAGAACTGAAACCCTCACTGCCGTTTCATTAGAAGCAGATCAAAGCCCTCTAATTTTTACGTGAATTGGCTCCATTGAATCCAAATTAACTAAGATTCAGAAACTTCACAATCCTCACTCAGATCACAGACATGACTCTTCTTGGTCCCCCTGGACTCTACAACAAAACCCGAAACCAACCCCAACCTAAACCCATAGCCAGCGATCCTTTCATGGACCTCATGGTTAAGAACTTCAACAACACCGCTAACTATAAACCCAAAAAGGGCTACACAGAGAACAACTCTGCAACTTTTCTCTCAAGCGGTAACCCATGCCTTGATTTCTTCTTCCATGTTGTACCTGATACCCCAGCAGAATCTTTGATTCAAAGGCTCAAATTGGCTTGGACCCACAACCCCTTGACCACACTCAAACTCATCTATAATCTCCGAGGAGTACGTGGTACTGGAAAGTCTGATAAAGAAGGGTTTTACACGGCGGCGTTTTGGCTACACAAAGACCACCCTAAGACATTGGCATGTAATATTGGGTCTCTTTCTGATTTTGGTTACGTGAAAGACTTGCCTGAGATTTTGTATAGGCTTTTAGAAGGTTCTGATGTGAGAAAGAATCAAAGAGAAGAGTGGAAACAGAGAAAAACTGGGAAAAAGAGCAGTAAAAGTGTAAGGCCTGGAAGTAGTAAAAAACATTCGAATAAAAGAAAGAGAGCCCGTGTGGTGAAAGAGATTAGGATCTTGAATGAGATGGAGAGGGCTCGGATTGAAAAGGAAAAAGCAAGTGAAGCGAGGCATTCCAAATATGCAGATATGGCCAAGAAAGTTCTTAAAAAATACAAGAATGACTCGGATTTTAAGTTCTTATATGACCGCGTTTCGGAGTTTTTTGCTGAGTGTTTGAAGGCTGACATGGAATTCTTAAAGGCTGAAGAGTTTACGAAGATTAGTTTAGCAGCGAAGTGGTGTCCTTCGCTTGATTCTTCATTTGATAGGTCGACTTTGCTTTGCGAAAGCATTGCAAGGAGGGTTTTTCCTCGCGAGTCTTATATCGAATACCAAGGTGTGGAAGAGGCTCATTATGCGTATAGAGTTCGAGATAGGTTGAGAAAGCAAGTGTTAGTGCCTTTAAGGAACATTTTGGAGTTGCCTGAGGTTTATATTGGTGCAAATAGGTGGGATGGAATAAAGTACAATAGGGTGGCTTCAGTGGCGATGAAGTTTTATAAAGAGAAGTTCTTGAAGCATGATAAAGATCGATTTGAGACATATTTGGAAGATGTGAAGGCTGGGAAATCAACAATCGCAGCCGGGGCGTTACTTCCACATGAGATCATAAAGTCTTTGAATGACAACGATGGTGGGCAAGTGGCAGAGCTACAATGGAAGAGAATGGTGGATGATTTGTTAAAGAAGGGCAAGTTGAAGAATTGCCTTGCCATTTGTGATGTCTCTGGAAGTATGGAAGGTGTGCCTATGGAAGTTTCTGTTGCATTGGGAGTGTTGGTTTCGGAACTTAGTGAAGAGCCATGGAAAGGGAAGATTATTACGTTTAGTAAAAACCCTAAGCTTTATTTGATTCGAGGCAATGATCTTGTTTCGAAGACGAGTTTCGTGAGGAGAATGAAGTGGGGAATGAACACAGATTTTCAGAAGGTGTTTGACCTTATTTTGGAAGTGGCTGTAAATGGGAAGTTGAAGGAGGATCAGATGGTAAAGAGGTTGTTTGTGTTTAGTGACATGGAGTTCGATAAAGCTTCGCAGAATAATTGGGAGACTGATTATGAAGCTATACAGAGGAAGTTTAGGAAGAAAGGGTACGGGTCTGCGATACCGGAGATTGTGTTTTGGAACTTAAGGGATTCGAGTGCCACACCAGTACCAGGGACACAGAATGGGGTAGCATTGGTGAGTGGGTATTCAAAGAATTTGATGAAGTTGTTTTTGGATAATGATGGGGCTATGAACCCAGAGCTTATCATGGAAGCTGCAATCTCTGGAGAAGAGTATCAGAAACTTGTTGTGCTGGATTGATGATCTTCATATTTTCTACTCCGTACGTAGTTTATGAGAAAAAATAGAGAACGTATTATGTTTAAAATTTTCCATTACGTTTAGGCATTTTTGTTGATGGATTTTGGTTTTTCATTTCGTAATGTAGTAGTCTGTTTTTCTTTTTATTAATGTTTAATAGTTTTGCATTTTTTAATTTTGTTTTTCATTTATGTTTTGCTTATCTGGGATCGTACTTAATGGAGACTCGTTAAAATCGGATCCTATATATCTCCTTAGCAATCTTGGATCGTTCCTAATAATTTCGGATTGATCATAAATTACAAGACTAAAGTTTGGATATATAAAAACATTTAATCTTTTTGACAGATTTTGGAAGAAATCTAGCAATCTGATGAAGGGGGAAATGGCCAAAAACATAATTCTTCTTTCGACTGTTCTCTATGTCTGCATACTTCAACTTGTTGCAACGAATTAAGATAGAAAATTTTACCGAGGGCGTTCAGCGTTCAAATCCCAAATTTTGGCGTTTCCAATTTACAAGCATTAAAACTTAAAAGGCAGCCAATGATAACGTTCCACAAATAATCTTGATGTTAAATTAGCCTCTCAGAGAAGAGAAATGAAGCAGAGCTGGCCAGTTGTATTGAACCAACACTTTAACCCCGTTAAGCCGAATTCTTCAAATTGGATTTTTGAGACTTTATGTTTGTTAACGCATGTTGCTACAATATTGGTAGCTTAAAAGTCTCCCAAGAGAGACTTTGTCTCTGATGGGGATCAATCGTCTAAGGAAATGATGACAGACCACGTAAGCTCAAGGGTCCATGTAAGCCGACGACCCTCCATACTTGTGAAGTGAGGCGGACGCCCTCTCACAAGTCGACGGGTACGCTGGTGGTGCGGGATAAAAGGAAAGCCGAGAACGCCGACGGGATGGGTAAGTGACGGGATGAAGCTGAAGGCACCAACATGACTTGCCCTACACACTTCCGCACAAAAGGTGTCTTGTCGCGTACGCTTGAACTTGAACAGATATCTTGTCCAGCAATCTTACTCATAAAGAGATATCTTACACTCCACGCAATCAAAAAGTGGTTCCGGTAAGGAAGTATCTTCCCAAACACGCCACGGACATCAACTCCATACTATTATAAATACCCCCAAGCCCTCACAGAAAGGAGGTACGTGTAACTTTCCCCAACTCTGGCACTCTAGGATTGCGAACATTTCTAACTTAATTATCGGAGGGTCGTTAGTTGGTACCACGCCGACACTCCCCCTTTGAGGTTCTTTTGACTTCTGCAGGTTCATTCGAGCACGTGAAAATCCTGTAGCTTACTGAGGAGATCTTGATATCATCAATCGCATATATCTTTATATTGTCACAATATTTTCTAATTGTGGTTCTATCATCTTCTCATACAATTTTCTGCCTTTCCTGTCTAGCTTTGAAATAACGTTCACACTCCACAAGAATTTTCATGTAATTTTCAAAAATGCAATTATTTTTCAGCAATTTAGTAATTGAAAGAATGGGCAGGTATAATTCAAACAAAACATATATACATTGCTTGGACTAGCAGCCATTTTGGAGGTAACTATGGTTTTCGTTTTAAGCACCATCTGAGGGAATTGGGGAAAAAAGAAAAATTAAGAATATATGTTAACAGATTGAAGAACATAAAAAAGAATGTTTGACGTAGTCGCTTATTTTTTGTTAGTATTGGTAGATGGAATCATGGAACTTAATTTTTCTTTTCTTTTTTCCTTTTTCATTTTCCTCACTTAGTTGTTTAGTAGTTAAAATACATTTATATATAAACAAAGCATGAAGTAGACATGGTAAGTATTCGGCTTTGCTCTTGGAAGAAATTTTTGGAACTCAAATAGGCCCAAGGCCTATAAATCCCACTTCCATGTGCCAGCAAAGACGAGCCCAAATCATTAACAATGCCCATGAAAATTAATTTACGAGATTCATTCAAAATGGGGCCACCAAAGTCCAGCCCGTTTCTCCTAAATGTAGCCCATACGATTGATCAAGTTAGTACACAAGATTGGCAGAATGAGAACCCACAAAATCCAACCCAAAAACCCACTATTTTGGTCCCAAAAAAAGATAAGATTTAGCTAGCAAAGTGACAGTGTCGCCCACTGCTACAGCCAACAAATTTTGGTTGAAGCTTTTTTCTTTTTTTTTTTTCCTCCTTAATATTTGAGGAACAACTTGACCCTCTCCTTTGAACATACCAAAATGTACCAACTAATTAAGCTACAAATCCTTTCTCTATAAATCCTTTGGCAAATTTCAGTTGTAGCTTAAAGTTTAACAATGTTTTTTCTCCTTATGGACCAAGCTTGCATATAGCATTAGCATCCAGTATCTCCAAAATATTTAATTTTATCGTCTCAAAAACTACTTTATCTATTATACTATACCATTTTACAACATTCCCAACCCCCCCAACTTTTTTTTTTTTTTTTTGCAACTTTATTTAAATATAATTTTTTATTCTTTTTTATTATTATTATTTCTCTCTCTCTTCCTCTTAAGTGACCAACAACCACAACCAAGCAAAACACACACACACACACACACACTGCAAACCCACATCCCATAAACCCACCATTGCCAATCAAACCACCAAGCAAAACACACACACACAAATGCACCAAGCAAAACACACACCATTGCCAATCAACCACCATTATAAATATATCTATCACCGCCAAAAAATGGTGATTTATGGTGGTGGAGACAAATAGACCGCCAGAAAAAACCCAGCAACCCATTCATGCCTCACTTCCACATCTAGCCATCGCCACCGCTAGATCAACGCCACCACCACTACACCACAACACAGAAAACCTAGCAACTTATAGCCCCTCAAACCACCCACACACCACAACCCACCATTGGAACCACACTAGAAAAATCACAACCCAGTAATCGGCGAGGTTGAGTGCCTCCATCAAAGGTCCAAACCGTCAAAACCACCAAACCCACAACGCCACCAAATCCACGCCGCCACCAAACCCACGTTAGACCCACAACCCACGACCCACGCCAGAATATGCTCAACACTGAGAGAGAGAGAGAGAGAGAGAGAGAGAGAGAGAGAGAGAGAGAGAGAGGCCAGACTATTCTGGAGAAAGAGGGAGGAATGAGACAATCAAGAGAAAGAAAGAGGCAAATATATTTAAGAAGGGAATAAAAAAAATGTCAGGCGAAAAGCACATTTTAGTCCCTACATTTTCAGGCTATTCCCATTTTAGTCTCTACATTTTATTTTTACCGCTTTTAGTCCCTATCTTGAAAAACGCTTCCCGTTTTGGTCCCTGCCGTTATATCAGAAACGGAGAAAGCTAACGTGGCAAACGGCAGGTGTCCACGTGGCCTAAATTAATAATAAAAAATATTTTTTGGCATTTAAAAATGCCACGTCGGCATCTTAATTAAAAAAATTAATTTATTAATTTTAACTAAATAAAAAAAATTAAAAACAGAATTAGAAACTAAAATTATATGAATTGAGATCTAAGTGTGTCTTGAACAAGAACAACAAGAATACAAACCCAGATTCAAGAACACAAACCCAGAAATTTAAAAAAAAAAAAAAAAAAAAAAAAACAACAACAACAACAACAACAACAGCGATCCTCACCGGAGCCACCACTTGGATCCTGACTACAACGACGAAGAAGACGAAGGTTAAGTGCATGATGGACACAAAACGGAGAAATCGAAGTATGATTTCTTTTAGAAGAAGGTTGAGAATAATCGGAAAATTCCGGAAGCAACGACGACGGAATAGAGGGAGGAGGTGGAGTGTAGCGAGTGGGACGACCATTACAGCATGACGACGAGTTCGCCTGACGAGGAAGAGGAAGAGGAGGATGAAGAAGAAGAAGGAGGAGTGCGTGGACGCGGTAATGAGAATGATAGGGATTTGAGATCGGAGATCGGTGCGAGGTCGAATTTCGGCTCATCAGTAAGAGCGGAGTAGGTGAGGTCGGAGTTGCCGCGGAAGTATCTGACAAGATCGGAGAAGTTAGAGGACACCGCGGCGTCGTCGTCGGTGGGGATGAGCTAAGGTTTGTTTTCTGTGTTGTTGTTGTTTTTTTTTTTTTTTTTAATTTCTAGGTTTGTATTCTTGGATCTGAGTTTGTGTTCTTATTGTTCTTGTTCAAGACACACTTAGATCTCAATTCATATAATTTTTAGTTTTTAATTCTATTTTTAATTTTTTTTATTTAGTTAAAATTAATAAATTAATTTTTTTTAATTAAAATGCTGACGTGGCATTTTTAAATGCCAAAAAATATTTTTTATTATTAATTTAGGCCACGTGGACACCTGCCGTTTGCCACGTCAGCTTTCTCCGTTTCTGATGTAATGGCAGGAACCAAAACGGGAAGCGTTTTTCAAGATAAGGACTAAAAGTGGTAAAAATAAAATGTAGGGACTAAAATAGGAATAGCCTGAAAATGTAGAAACTAAAATGTGTTTTTCGCCAAAATGTTATTTAGGTTTAGAACGTTGTTACAGTATCATCAGAAATTTAGGATGGTATTATAGCACAATTGTAATTTTTTTAGAATGGCAAGACTAGGTAACGAGACATTTTTGTACTTTGATGCTAAAATATACCAACAGATACCATATGGCAGTGCGGGTACTGATGCTGAAGAGAAGCTCAACAAATGAGATAATTAGGATATGTGCATTGGAGAGTAGGGGGGTCAGTTCATGTAAGGTCCCTCTAATGGGCTTGGGACACAAGAAAACCATTGAGCCCATGTTAAGTGCATTGTGCAAAACTCAATAGCTCAGGGAAAAGCTTAAAAACCTATTAAACTAATAAATACATCCGACACTAATTTTGCCTCCTAAATCCTTAAATTCAACAAGTTAGGAAGACCAATGCCCTCTTAGGAAAACAATTTTCGTGGCCTTTGGCCAGCAGATTACTTGAGACTTAATGAAATTAAGAAACAGCTACCCTCAGTTTCAGTGTTCATTGCTCAAAGCAAGTAGACATCAATATCCAGCAAATACAATAGATTCTCCTCTCATTCAACAGACTTTGTGGAGACATAAAAAATACTTTTACATTAAGATTTAAGATATCATCATACATTTAAAACTAAGCTGCTTCTTTTTAAACATTTCCATGAGTTTCTTTTTTTCTTTTTTTCTTTTTTTTTTTTTGAGAATCATTTCCATGAGTTTCTTAGTGCACTAAACGAAGATTACCCTTTTCTCCTTCCCACGAATCTTAAATCCTCCGTATTATTTATTCTAAGGCCATCATGATTTATTTAAGTTTTATGAGTTAGCCATAGTATTCTCCTTTATTTCACTTAATATTTCACAATGGGCAATTTGGTGTCTATTATCTTATTTTGTATTTTCTTCCTCTTTTACATCATTATTATGATAGAGGATAAAGGCTATGCATAGTTGCTACCATTCACACTTGCTAGCGTAAATCCTTAAATAAGCCTAATCTATTGCGTATGCTATGCGCTCGTTTTGGCAAAGAGAGAAAGATTGGTTACTCCTTATCTTCTCCAACACATATAACTATAATAAGTTTTACTTGACTTTCCATTTTACTCTCCGCATTTATTACTAAATAGTTTCATATTATTCGCTAAATTTACATTCATTAACTTGGATTTTCTGTTGAATATGCTCATAGTTGTCAAATTGTGAATCGTATCATGAATCAATTTTTTATTTTTTTTTTTTGTATCGTGTATCGTAAAATACACAAACACCTAATAAAATTATAAAATAATTATAGATATACATATATAAAAAGTATATTCATTATAAATTTAAAATATAATTAACTAATTACCAATTTAATAATTACTTATATAATAAAATTTAACAAAGCTAACTAAATAAACCAAATTAATTTATGTTTATAACATGCACGTTCAAATTGATTAAACTCAGAAGTAATACATGATATGAACCAAAATAATAATAAATTTTCATCATCTTAGCTAATAAACTCTATTTAAGTCAATGTTATCATCATGTTCAGCATCTTACAAAATTATTTTTTCATAGACATCTTCTTTATTATTATCAACATTTACTTTTTTTTGGTTTTTTAATTCTAATAATTTTTTCTTTATATTTTTTCTTGGTATTTTAGCTTTTTATACTCAAAATAATAATAACAAAATAAAAAAATAATTATATTTTCATTTAATGCATTATTAATAGCATAGAAAATAAATTTGCACGTACGAAAGTGAGTGTTATGAGTATAGTCTAAATTTTGTAAGAGAAAGAGAAGGGAGGAAAAAAAACTCATGGACTTGCTATTTCATTAAACTCAATTAAGTTTCCCAATAATTTTGTGTTAACAAAGTCTAACAACTTGTTTAAATCAAATAAAATCACAAATTTTAACAAAAATATTAAATACCCATTTTAAACCCACATGTTTACGTATTGGACAATTCATGAGCATTTACGATACGCCCTTACGATACGATTTATACGATACGTACATACGTATTGGACAATTCATGAGCATTTACGATACGCCCTTACGATACGAAACTTTTGTACACGATACGATACATATCGCATATCGTACGATACTGACAACTATGAATATGCGTACTTAGGTATTGGCTAAATGTTTCTATAAATAATAATAAATAAATAAAGGTATTGACTAAATGTATTTTTTAACCTTAATTTCATATGCCTCTTAGCCTAACATATTTCCTCTCATTTATATATGCTTCATAGCCTAAATTATTTACACATGAAAAAACTATTTTTCTCATTAATTTGTTATTTCCATCACTCTTTATATTATCTTTTTTTGCATAGGTAAAAATACAAGAGTAGCTACTAATGGGCAATCAATTAGCGTGATTTCCGAACTTGACTACCCTAAAGAAACCAAGTCTAGCTGCTAACATATTGAAACAGGATGTATGTCACAGCCACACAATGGCCCCAAACAGCTATCATCTCTCCATATCATAAATATGCTAACATTTTGATTATTTTTAAGCTATATTTTCGTGTCATGATTAATTTTTTATTTATTATATTATGATGAGCTGCTATAGCTAATATTAGAATAGTTTTATTGAGTTTTCCTCACATGAATAGTAGGACCGTACCTAAAAGAATCTTTTTGCTCAAGAAGAAATTAGATTTTGGTTTGATAAATAATACCTAAGCTACCTTAGGAGTAGACTTTTTTTGGGATGCATCAGTTATCCTTAGGAGTGGAATTGAGTTTTATAGTTGTGCTGGCATTGATCTACTCATCTTCTTATCCTTAATTACTTTGAAAAAAAAAAAATTTAAGAACGAAAAATATTCTAAGAACGGTAGTGGTGCTTGCCTCAATTGACCAAGCAAAATATTGAGGGCCTAACATCTTATTATGACAATTTAAAAACCTTTAATTTTAGAATTTAATGATGTATTTTCAAGTCGAATGTCATTGCATTAAACTACTCTAAAAAAGTCACCTGCAAAGTCTCATATTAGAGCATTCGCATCAGTTGATAGAAATATTTTGTAAATTTGCACATCTAAAACCTACTTTTTCTATTTTACACTCATTTTCAAAAAATACCCACATCATTTTGTCTTTTATAAAAATTTATTCAAATAAAATATTCTAAACCTAGCCACCATCAACAATCAATCCCCAGCCTCCATCAACCCGATCAATACCCACGGATCAATACCCATCAACCTGATCAATACTCATCAAAATCATCAAAACCCAGCCACCATCAACCCATGGATCAATACCCATCAGACAAAATTGATCAAACAAAAAATTTAAAAATGATCAAAGTCTGGTGTTTATCGGTGAGGCTGGATTAATCGGTGAGGCTAATCGACGAGGCTGGACTAATCGTGTCGGTGAGGCTGGACTGAGGGACTGAGGATAAGAGAGAGAGAGAGAGAGAGAGAGAGAGAGAGAGAGAGAGAGAGAGAGAGAGAGAGAGGTGAGAGTGAGACGCTGAAATGAGAGAGTGAGGTGAAGGAGAGAGAAAAAAAATATAAAATAATAAACGCAAAAGCTACTGTAACTATGCATATATGCACAGTTACTGTAGCAATTGTGTATAAATGCACAATTTTACATAAGCCGATGCGTTTTTTTTTTTTTTTTTTTTTTTTTCTTTTTGGCCAAAATGTGTAGAAGGAGTAACTTTTTCTATTTTGCAAAACTATGTACAAGCTGATGTGGTAATGAAATTCACAAAAATTATTTTATTTCTAAAAGTAAAATAATAAAAGGGGTAATATAAAGCTATTCACAAAACTTGAATAGCTAAATTAACATACTTTGATAAGTAGATAAGTAAATAAATCACAATATAGGTTTTTTTCTCTTTAATTAAATAATTAGCAACTCCATTTAAAACCCTCGATTTAAGAATAATACAGTTTATAGTGCAATCAACATTTTGCACAATACTTTGTGTATTGTGTGTAGTATAACTTACCCCACCCTTCTTTAAAATTTACCATAGTTTTTTAGTAGAGTTGTAGTGCGCCTTTGTATTAGAACTTTTTTCTATTTCCCTTGTGTGTGTGTGTGTGTGTGTGTGTGTGTGTGTGTGTTTGTTTCTCAAAAAAAAAAAAAAAAAAAATTGTGCAACACAATCCCAGCCGTTCGCACAGGTTTGGCCCAGTAAGAAAAATTAGCGGGTCGAGGTTGTGGTCACTCACACAGTATAAATACTTCTGATTAGGGAATAATTTCCATAGTTGAATGTCCACCTTGAAATTCACAATTATGGCCATTTAACATCCATTGTTTGTTTTTTTGTTTTTTTGTATTTTTCACATGTTTATGTCCAAGTTCAATTAACTATGCATGGACTTATATGTGTGATTATGTGTCATAACCTTTTCAATTTGTTGATGCCTCGATTTCTGTTGGTTTTGACCATGATCATGTTCATTAAAAGTATTTAGTCTAAGTATTTGATGCATGCTTCGGTTAAGAGAATGATTTGTAATTGAACATTGATATATAAATTCTGGTTTTCTTATGTGTCTGAAAAATGTGAACTCATAGGTACCCATGTGTAAGGATGGCAATTTTTATCCATATCCATGAACCCATCCATTACCCATCTTATTTGGATAAGTCTTAACCCAACCCATTTAAATATTTGGGTTAAATAGGTAAAGACCCATTTGGTTATTTAATTAGATGGGTCTAAATGGATAAATCTACTTATACCTATTAAACCTTTCTAAAATTTAAATAAACAACATAAAACCTAAATTTATATAAAATAACCAAAATACCCTTGAAACCTAAAAAAATGAACAAAATACTCCCAAACCCAAAAAATTACCAAAATACCCCAAAAACCAAAAAAATGACCAAAATATCCCTGAAACCAAAAAATGACAGAAATACCCCCAAAACACAACATATGACCAAAATACCCTTGAAACCTAAAAATTACCAAAATACCCCAAAACTAAAAAATTACCAAAATACCCCTGAACCCAAAAAATGACCAAAATATCCCCCGAAACCTAAAAATGACCAAAATACCTTTGAAACTTTAAAAAAAGACCAAAATACCCCCAAAATCCAAAAAATGACCAAAATAATCTGAAAACCCATAAAATGGCCAAAATACCTTCAAAATATCTAAAATGAGCAAAATACCTCCCTAAACCTCTAAAATGACCAAAATATCCCCAAAACCCAAAAAATGACCGAAATACCCCCAAAACCTTAAAATGACCAAAATACCCTCAAAACCCAATAAATGACCAAAATACCCTCAAAATCTTAAAATGACCAAAATTCCCCCAAAACCCAAAAAGTGACCAAAATACCTCCGAAACCCAAAAAATAACCAAAATACTCCCAAAACCTCAAATATGATCGAAATACCATCGAAACCTAAGAATTACCAAAATACACTCTAAACCTAAAAAATTACCAAAATACCCTCGAAACCTCAAAATGACCAAAATACCCTCAAAACCCAAAAAATGACCAAAATACCCCCGAAACACAAAGAAATTATCCCCAAAACCCAAGAAATTACCAAAGTACCCCGAAACCTAAAAATGACCATAATACTCCCGAAACCCAAAAAATGGCCAAAATATCCCCAAAATCCAAAAAATTACCAAAATACCCCTAAAACCCAAAAAATGACCAAAATGCTTACTAAACCTAAAAAATGTCCGAAATACCTCTAAATCCTTAAAATTACCAAAAATACCCGCGAAACCTAAAAAATGACCAAAATACCTCCAAAACTTATAAAATGACTAAAAAATTACCAAAATACTTTAGTCGTTTTTTGGGTTTTGGGGGTATTTTGGTCATTTTTTGGGGTTTTGTGGGTATTTTGGTCATTTTTAGGTTTTGGAGGTATTTGGGTCATTTTTTAGGTTTTGGTGGTATTTTGGTAATTTTTAAGTTTCAGGGGTATTTTGGTCATTTTTGGGTTTTAGGGGTATTTTGGTTATTTTTTGGGTTTTGGGGGTATTTTGGTTATTTTTTGGGTTTTGGAAGTATTTTGGTCATTTTTAGGTTTCGGGGGTTATTTTGGTAATTTTTAGGTTTCAAGGATATTTTGGTCATTTTTTGGATTTTGTGGGTATTTTGGTGATTTTGTTAGGTTTTAGGGGTATTTTGGTCATTTTTAGGTTTTGGAGGTATTTTGGTTATTTTTTAGGTTTTGAGGGTATTTTGGTAATTTTTAGGTTTCGGGAGTACTTTGGTCATTTTTTTAGTTTTGGGGGTAATTTGGTCATTTTTTGGGTTTTAGGGGGGTATTTTGGTCATTTTTTGGTTTTCGGGGAAATTTTAGTCATTTTATGGTTTTCAGGGGTATTTTGGTCATTTTTTGGGTTTTGGAAGTATTTTGGTCATTTTTAGGTTTCAGGGGTATTTTGGTCATCTTTTGGGTTTCAGGGGTATTTTGGTCATTTTCTTATGTTTTGAGGGTATTTTGGTCATTTTTTAGGTTTTGGGGGGGTATTTTGATCATTTTTAGAGTTTTGGGGGTATTTTGGTCATTTTAGTAGTTTTTAAGCATATTTGGTGATTTTAGTGATATCGGGGGTATTTTGGTCGTTTTAGAGGTTTCATTGGTATTTTACTCATTTTAGAGATTTTTGGGATAATTTTGGTTGTCCAAGGGTATATTGGTAATTTTGAAATTGTAGGGGTATTTGCATCATTTTAGGTATTTAAGAATATTTTGATAATTTTAGAGGTCAAGGGGATATTCAAGTTGTTTTAGAGATATTTGGGTTATATTGGGTTAAATTGGTGGGTTACTAATTAAATGGATTGGGTTGGTAATGGATAATTAATTTATATATAAACGGATCATAAATGGATAAATGGGTAATTACATACCCAACCCATTTATGACCCAATCTATTTATGACCCAACTCGCTCATTTACCACCTCCACCCATGTGATATGATGCGCGCCTACATAACTCTTTTTTTCATATCATATGCATATAAAACTTTGATTGTCGCCTGTATAGCTTTCGTTGATTCGTATGCGTACGTAGACCTCTCTCTTTTTCTTTTTCTTTTTCTTTTATGCTTTATACGTGCGTACATCATCGAAACTATTTTTCTTTTCTTTTCTTTTCTTTTTCAAACACATCATCCAAACTCCTTATTTTGATTATTTTTAATCTATATTTTCATGTGATGATTAGTACTTTTTATATTATGATTTTTGTGAGTTTTCCTCTCATGATTAGTATGACCATAAGTAAAAGAATCTTTTTGCTCGAGAAAGAAGTTAGATATTGGTTTTATAAATAATACCTAGGCTACCTTAGGAGTGGACTAGAGGCTTATAGCTATAGGGCATTGCTACACTCATCTTCTTATCCCTTTTTATTTTTATGGGAATCTTCTTATCCTTAATTGCTTTGAAAAAAAAAACACTAAGAGCAGTGGTGGGGCTTGCCTCATTTGACCAAGCAATGTAGAGTAACTAACACCTTATTATGACAAGTTAAAACCTTTTACTGGTAGAAATTAATATAATTGTCAGATATAAATAAGTGAAATAAAAGATTTAAATTCTTTTTTCTTTGTCGTAATTTAGAATTTAATGATGTATTTTCAAATCGAATATCATCACATTAAACTACCATAAGTCACTCACGAAGTCTCATATTAATGTGTGAAAGTTCACTATAGATTAAAATCACTTGCATTTAAAGTGGAATTCACAAAAATCATTTTATTTCTAAAAGTAAAATAGAAAGGGCAGTATAATTTATCCACAAAATATGAAGAATTAAATTAACATACTTTAATAATTAAAAAAAATGAAATTAAACTCTGACACACTACTTAGGAGCCAAAATCTTAGCTTGTCAAAATGCATAGAGAATTTTTAATAATCAATATTAATAATTTTTTTTTCCAGATAACTTGATTTTTTTTTTTTTTTTTTTTTTTTTGCTTAACTGATAACTTGATAATTAGATAAGAAATATTTAAATTTTACATATCTCCATTGAAAACATTAAAATGTACTAGTTGAACCCGTATAATACACCTTTATAGAAAATATCAAGATTTATAAAAGAGTACAGTAGTAACTCCACCTCCCCCTATCCAGAACATTAAATTTCACATGAATTTCACATGTTTGCTAGGTACTCCGAAAATCACTGCAGCTTCAGACTACTGTTCAGGTCATTCATTAGCATAGCAATTCTGGTTTCTCACTTCCCATCAATTCTCACCATAAAGCATTAAAGAATATATTGGGCATTAGAGGTTTCTATGAAACACGTTAAAATTGCCTATCTTAAATCGTACTTGATCACACTGCGATATGCGTGTCAAAGACAAAAGGACCGTAAAGCACTAGCAGGTGTTGCGTGAGCGGTAGGATAAAGAAATGCATAGGGGCCCTACCATTTCAGATTAGGTGAAGATCACCAACTCGACGATTGGGTCATACCCATACCCTTTAGTCTAGTCACGTTGTTTTAATGTTCGAATCGAACTTTGCAAGTAAGTCTTTTAAGAATATACAAAACTTAGACCTAAAAAAATATTCAGTTAGTCAATTATTAAATTCTAGACTTTTACGTTTAATAAGTGTTGCTTTTCTCAATTCTACCAAAAAAAAAATGTTGCTTTTGACAGACTAAGAGTACCCACAACAGTGCTTTTATATTGCTATATATTATAGCTATATAGCTCCTCAAGCATAAAAACACTGCTCCAACAGTGGAGCTATTTTGTTATTTTTTAGCTCCATGTGAACAGTGCACATTTATAAATAAATGTGCACTGTTCACCATAGCTAAAAATAAAAAATGTTAATTTAAAAACTTCCTCTCTCCTACTTGATTTAAAAAATATTTTTTTCTCTCTCTCTCTCTCTCCGGCTTCTCTTCTTCTTCCTTCTTCCTTCACATTTTTTTTCCTCTCCCTCATCCACTCTCTACATCGCCGATCTGTTCAACGTCGTCGTCCCAAGCCGGCCCACGTCGCCGTTTGAAGCCGCCGTCCCACGCCATCGTCGCCGATCTTCATCTAGGTTCGCGGTTCGCCGTCGCCGCTTCATCTGGGATCGCGTTTCGCCGTCGCCGATCTTCATCTAGGTTCGCGGTTCGCCGTTTCGCCGTCGCCGATCTTCATCTGGGTTCGTTTGTGGATTTTTTTTTTCCTGCTGTTGTGGACTGCTGGTGGTGCTGATGGTGGTGGTGCTGGTTGTGGCTGTAGTTGATGGTAGAGGTGGTTGTGGTTGCCAGTTGGTATTGTGTAAATTTTTAGGGTTGTAAGATATATTATTTTATTGTAAGGGTGTATTATTTTATTGTGATATTTATATTATTTTATTGTGTTGAAAGTTAAAATAGATCCACTGCTGTAGTATGCGTGTAGTTAAAATAGATAAAGTAACTTTTGATGGAGCTAAATTGCTAAAAATTTAGCTCCACTGCTGTGAATACTCTAAGGAGGTGGTCTAATTGTAGAAAGTTATCTTGTGTTTATTATCTTGGAAGTCTAAAGTTGCGAGTTTGAGTAGATTGGGTATATCCCATCTAATGCTCGATTGCCTGAAGAGGTGGTTTGATGAAAGTAAGTATATGCAATCCATTATCTTGCGAGATTCTTTCTAAACCAATTTGGACATAAACACTTCAAATTTTTTATATATCTTTTAATTTAATGTGAACTTTAAAAATCTAACTGTTAAATTGCATGTTATTATTATATCTTTCATACTTGCAAAATTTTAAAAAATAAAAAATCAATAATGATGATATGTTTAAATTTCAAGTTTTCATAGTAAAAAATTATGCATAAAAAATAAATTTATTAGTTAAATAATAAATAAGAAATAATATCCGATTTGAACGAAATTTGACATGTGCATTAAGAATATAAAAAACATGTAATCTAACTGTTAAATTTTTAAAATTCGCATTTAATAAAAAGATATAGGAGAAATTTGACTTTAGCATGTAATGCGGACCCATGATTGTAGGTTGGAGACTTGGAGTAAAAATTTGCTCTATCTAATTTCTTTTTGAGGGGGAAACTTGAAATGCATTAGTTCAGGCTGGTTAAATTAGCCTGTCATACAACGGTGATTAAAAATTCGCTCTATCTAACGATCAGACAGTCTCACTTCATGCATGATCGGCTTTAAATGGGCCGAGAACTTTTTTTTTTTTTTTTTTTTTTTGGTTAAGAAGGATCTTTATTAAACTTAATTAGCTATGAAAGGCTAAGTATTGACTACATGCCTTAATTACATAGTACAGACCAGTGGCATCTTCATTCACAAAAGTTACAATATCAGGGGTAGGGGGATTAAACAAAATAACAGACTCTTCTTGTTGCATACAACCCTCCTTTGCCAATCCATCAGCGCTTGCCCTGTCTGCTTCCAGATAGATGCGATTCACCTGGTTTGTTGGAACCTGCTGAGAAGGTACCTACAGGCCGAGAACATTAAACACGTTCCCGAGTTCTTTTTTCTATTAAAAAAAGTAAAATTAAAATTAAAAATAAAAATAGTTGCTTTGGGTTTGGGGAATTTACTTAGAGCTCGTGGATTTGGATTTGAGTCGGTGTAAGACGAGTAGACGACTATGGCCGTCACGCCAATAAAAATGAAGTGATGTGACCTTTATAATTAAAAAACGTGGGCAAAGGGCAACAGAGAGGGTTTCAGTCACGTGCTTCTTGAGTTTCATTGTTTACGTTCACGTTACCTGCTATCAAAGGAGAGGACAACTGTGCATTGCGTGAAATCCGCTGACTTTGCCAAATACCAGCAACCCGCACTGATATTTCTGTTTTCCCCAAATTCCTAACAACCCAACGAACCCGATTAAAAAGATAAAATAAAATAAAAACATTCAGTGGTTTTTTTTTTTTTTTAAATAAAAAATTCTCTTCTGTCTAAATCATCTAATTTTTTCCAAATTTAAGTTAGATGCGAGACATGTGCCATATATTTGATTTTATGTTGTTAAATGTATTTTAAAAACATTGAGTTTTTTAATGCTTTTTTTTTTTTAACAATACCAAAAGTGTGCATGTTAATATGCACTTATTGCCTGTTTGAAAGTTTAGAAAGGGAGGAGAATAGAGGGAGTAGAGGGAAGGAGAGTAGTGAGGAGAAGAGTAGAGGAGAAACTCTACATTGTTTGGATGTTTTTAAAATTAATAAGGAAAAAGAGGGTAATTAACCCTTTAAAAAGGATAATTTTGTTAATTTTAAAAGGGTAAATAAGAGAATTCATTTGGTCAATAATTTATCCACTCTATTCTCCCTCTAAATCTCTCAAATTTGGAGGAATTAAAAATGAGGGGTTAGAGAGGTAGTTGAAACCTCTCCAAACCCCTCTCCCTCCTTCCTTAAAAAACTTCCAAACAAGATAATTGAATTGCTCTCTCTCCCTCTACTCTACTCTACTCTACTCTCCCTCCTTTTTTTAATTCCCAAGCAGACCATTAATACTTCCTTAAACATTTATATAATTTTTCAAAAAAAAAAGTCAGATACACAAATATTCAAAAAAACGCATACAACCACAATAAATTTGTGCAAACAAGTCAATGAGTTACTATCAAGTGTTTTTTTCTTTATTTTTGAGAAAAAAATGTGTATTACAACCGTTAAACAAACATTTATCATTCTTTAACTTGTAGCCTTATGATAAAAATTGGAGAGAATTAGAAGATTTAAATGAGAGATGATTCTTCCACTTTATAAGGTTTAATTTGTTACTTATTAAATTTTGAGGTTTAATATGTTATTTTTGAAAGTATAGGGTTTAATTTATTACTCCCTTAAATTAAAATTATAGCACTTAAAATGTAGCTCTCCCTAATCCTTTGTGGTTGAATACGTGCAATGTGGCAATATCTCATAATGAATTGATCAATAATAGGATCTATTATTAATTGAGTAGTTAAGAGTTAGTCAAGAGTCTTGTAACTTAATCAGTACTTCTTAGTATTTCTAATGGAGACATTCAAGGTTCAAGTTCCTCATCCCTAATCGAAACTATCAAATTATCAAATATATTTTATAACACTTAAAATTTGAAAATAACTAATTTGAAAATTAGTTATTTTCATTCATTTTCAAATTATACATTTTTAAATTTTAAGTCATATACCTTTAAGTAAAATAAGTACTTTTAATTTTTATTTAACTGTCCCGTGCATCGCACGAGTTAGAGACTAGTTTAAAACAAATTGATAAACTTCAAACTCCTTGGTTATAGATAAACTTCAATAAACCTCTCACTCACTACACAGATTCAATTCAAATTGAACCAATTTCCTCCAAGCATGCCTCTCATAGGTTCAATCCTTTTTTTTAGCTTTTTTTATTTTTCTTTTTTTTTTCTCCTTTTTCATCTTAATAAAACACCTCTAGTTAAAAAATTAAAATCCTTTCAAATATTAAAAAAATAAAATTTTTCCTATTTGAATTCAAATACTCTCAATTACTCCATATATAAATACACACACACACACACACACACACATATATATATATATATATATATCTCTCTCTCAATTACATTCGTTTCTTAAAGAAAGGGACCAAAAAAAAAAAAAAAAAAACACTATTCAATCAAAATCAAGCATGTTTCACTTCTATTTATTTTATAATCTCAAACAAATGAATAAATAATTACTCTTTCATGATAATTATTTATCCATTTGTTTGAGGCTAGTATATATATAATAGAATTTTAATATGTGACATTTATTCTATGATAATTACTCTTTCTCATTACATCATGATAGGGGTGAGTCGTCTGGAAGGCGCCGTCAGTCCCTATCAAGCCGACGGCGTGTTAAAAGACTGACGGTCCTTCGCTCTCGTCATCCAAGGCCGACGCCCCCAGTGCGTCCCGATGGTGTAGCCTACGGTTACCGATGGGATAAATAGGTGACGGGGTGAAGGTGAAGGTGAAGGTGAAGGCACGTACACGTATCTTGTCGTGTACGCTTCAACAAGGAGAAGAATCTTGTCGCGTACGCTCCTGCTTGAGCAGGTATCTTGCTTAGCACGATTACTCCTAAATGGATGTCTTGCCCAACACACTTGATTGACCAAGAAGTATCTTGCGCTCCACGCTATTCAGGGGCAATTCCGGTAAAGTGGTATCTTCTCCAGCACGCCTTGGCTAAGGTCTCCTGCTACTATAAATACTTCTAAGCCCTCCCAAATCGAGGTACGCATGATACTCCTACCCGACTCTGGCACTCTAGAGTTGTGAGCAATACTAACTTGACCATCGGAGGGTTGTTGGCTGGTACCACGCCGGTACTCTCTTTTGAGGTTCTTTTCCTCTGTGCAGGTTTGCTCAAAGTACGTGAAAACCCTACAGCTTACTGAGTAGATTCAAGACATCATCACATCAAAATATTAATTAATTTTTGATATAAAGATACTACATACAAGAATTTTGGCGTCTGATGAAAAATATTTTTCTTCTAAAACAAACTGTGAAAATGATACATGTGTGCAGAAAGATGAAGACAACTGTATTAATGGTTTTACCTAACTTTTTAGCCTGCACGTTTTTGATTCTAAATATACGAGAATATTAAATTTATGAATTGAGAAGCGTAGTCAAGATTATTCAAAAGCCAAAGCATTTGCGCTCCATCTCAATTTCTTGTTGTATACTCCAAAACTTTAAAAACAACACTCTTTAGTCTTTATTCCAAATTTCAAAAAGCCAAAAAGGTTTTTTTTTTTTTTTTAAATTGAGTAATTTACGCAAATGAATAATATAAATAGAAGAATAAGTCAAGGACTCTATAGACCTGTGATTCATATGGTTTATACCTCAAAGACACGGACCAAAAAGAACAGACCAGAGGAAGAATAAGTAAAAGCAGGAGACCATTCAAAAAGCCAAAAGGAATAGGACAAAACTTGGAAGTTACTGCCCCTTTGCTGAACATGGCATCTAGAAAAGGCAAACGACCAGGGGCTACTGTAGGCTGCATACCAAAATAATGCTTCAAACCATAAATGGGCAAATTTGTCAAACCAAACAGTAATAGATAACTCCAAACTCACAATATTGTCACTCGAACCATGAAGCACACATTTTTATCTTTTCACACCTTTTTAGTTTTTATCCTCTCACAAAATAGTTCACAATTTTTGAAATGTCAAGTTTATTATGAAATGTTAACAAGAGAGTTAAGGTGCTCTTTAAGAATGAATTATTATGGGATCTAGTTAACATAGAAAATTAAAAAATCTGCGTGAATTAGTAAAAGGAGTTGAAAATACTATTAAAGTGATAAATGAAACTTACAAAGTTGATTTCATTGGCTTCACACCCTATAAAATTGATAAAACATCTGACATAAGGTAAAAAAAATTAACATAAAACAATTCCTTAACAAATACCTTATGGTACCAATTAACACTGTCCTATTAATAATAGATGATAAAGTGATAACATGGTGAGAGCTCGAGAATCAATATAAACTAATAAATATGTAAACATAATTTGCGTATCATGTGATTGATTGTAAGTAATAGACAAAAATTAATAGGTTCATGTATTAGTGATAAACAACTCTTCACATTTTATCATGTGAATTGTGAAAAAACTTGTCTAAATTTTTTTTTATAAAAGTCTTCAAAAAAAAAACTATAATTATTAAAGAACTCAAATAAATTGCTAACTTAATTATTCTAAAAATTATTATAGAGATTATTGTGTTACTTAATTATAGTATAAAAATATTATAGAAATTATTGTGTTTTTACTTTTTAGTATTACTTTTATTCATAATAATATTCAACAAAATTATGCCAACCCAACAAACAAGTCAAGTCGATCACGAGTACAGCCCTAACATGAAAAAGACCAACAACACAACTAAAACTTGCGTTAGAAGGCGTTTTCCATATATAATAATTAATAAATATAAAAAAGTTATACGAGTACATACAATAGCACAATTTTTGTCACAATTATTCACTTAAAATACTGAGTTATAACAAAAATAATAACCTCAAGTAACTCCTTTCAAAAAAAAAAAAAAAAAAACCTCAAGTAACTAATTACAATTTAACCTATAAAATAATTGTGAAAAAATTATAATTTTTTTACGTGATATTACTATTATCGCACGTTATAATAAATTATTATAATACAGTAACTATTAGTTGGAGCCTGCTTCTTTTATTGACGACACCTCGTGGAAGACGTGTGACAACATTTTAGACCAAGCTTTTAGCTACCGCTCTCAAGTCTCGACAGTCGACACAACACAACATAAGATTCTCTCTCTCTCTCTCACGTTTGTTTCAAAATCTCATGTACCTCGTGCCTTTCTTCAACACCTCTTTATTGTAGCTACCTCTCTCTGTCTCTCCTGTTCTTTATGTTTTTTATATAAACTTCTCTTTCTTCAACCCCCCGCCTTAGCATTTAAGTTCCTTACCCTTCACCAACATTAACTAACTCATAGAAAGAAAATAAAAATTTGAGAAATTATGGCAAAGGCAACCATTGAGCTTGACTTTTTTGGAATGGAGAAAGAGAGTTCTTCCTCTTCTTCCTCTTCCTCCAAATCCCAGTTCCAAAAGTTTCTCGATCGCCAGAGAAGCATTCGAGGTTTGTTCCATTCTTCTCTTTTTCTTTGCTCCTTGTTTTGTTTTTTCATTCTCATATAGGTGTTGAATTGAAGGTTTTTTTCCTTTTTGGGTTTTGGGTTTTGACAGGAATGCAGAGTGCCATTTCGAAGATTAACCCTGAGGTTCTGAAATCTGTGATTGGGTCTGGTTCGGTGAACAATGGCTCAGGTTCAGTGCCCTCGAGTCCAAACACAGAGCAAATTCTCTTCCCTGTTTTGCCTGTCTGTTCCGCTCCTACACTCAGGTACTAATTTTACAATTTTCACTCTTTGAAATTACAACCAAAAAAAAAAAAATTTTGAAAAAATTGTTTATATTTGTACTGAAAATAATTTGTTATGTTGAATTTCAGGCCTAGTTCGGAGAACCTTTCAGATTCAGCTCCTTTGACTATATTTTACAATGGTACTGTCTCCATTTTCGAGGTGCCTCGAGACAAGGTTTGTTTTGTTCAATTAATTCTTAATTCATTACTAATAGTATTAACAAAGTTAACTAGCTAGCTAGCGTTGTTTCTAATTTGGTATTAATTAATAATTTAATAATGACACAAAAATTTGCATGATTTGATTAGGCGGAGACCATTTTGAAGCTTGCTGTGGATGGAACCTCGAAAGCTGTTGAAAGTACATTGGACCCCAAAATTGCAGTTCCTTCAAGCGACCAAGAACGACAACTACTCCAAACACTTAATGGAGGTTAGTTTCAGCTAAATCTATTTTTACCTTTCCTTATGTATAAAGAATATGGGATTTATTAAATGGTGTATTAATAAATAGTGTGCTAAAATAGGTTTTTTTTTTTTTTTTTTAATGCTGATGCTTTTAGAAATGAAATTAATTTTTTACTTTTTTAGGGGATAGAAATGGGATAAAATCTAATCTAAGGAGTTTATTACTGTAGAATATATGTGTAATTTTGGTATAAAGTTAAATTTTGATGAAATGCTGCTAGTTTCTATTTTTTTGGTATCTAAGAGTGGGTGGTAGGCAAGGTTTCAAATCATAACACATAAAGTTACAGGGTTATTATTTTTCTTCCAAGTGAGGTAATTATTGTTGAATGATATTTGCAGATCTGCCAATTGCGCGACAAAAGTCGTTGCAAAGATTCTTAGAGAAGCGCAAGGAGAGGTAAAAACATATCCTTTTATTTTTATTTTTTATTTATTTATTTTTCGGCTTTATCCTGTTTAGATTTTTTTTGGAGGAAAAAAGTTCCGGACTGCTAGGAAAAAATAGAGAAAAATATAAGGTTTTAATTTTAAACCATAATTAAAATTACTTTTTTTTTTCCATAAATAACAACCTGCATCTTAGTATTTATTGTAAAAATGTTGAGGATATAGAATTTCTCAAAATATAAATATTATGGTTTAAAGTGGATTTTGTTGGATAGATTTCAAGGGATTAGTTAGTTTGATCCATGCGATAATGAGGACAGGAAAGGTCGATTAGAAGCCATGATTGACCTCTCCATACTTCTACCTAAAGGGATATCATATCGTCTGTTGAGATTTGGATAGATTTAGTAGATTTACTCATATCATGTCATAGATTATGGTTGATTTCTATTATTAACATGTCCAACCTCTATGAAATTAGATTGTATATCTTAGTAACTTTTTTAAAAAATGTAATTTAATTTTTGCATTGTAATTCCAAAAATAATATCTATAATAAAATCCTCTTTCCATCAATAATAATGAGATTAAAAATTGGGTACTTAACCAAAAAAAAAAAAAAAAGATTAAAAATTGGGGGTGAATAACATGGACTTCACCCCCAATTTGGTGGTGAGGTGGTGTTTTTTTTTTTTTTTTTTTATTAGAGGTGGTGTTGTTTAGCCAAAAAAGAAAAAAAATTAAAAATTAAAAGTATTGGTATTGCCACGAGTCTTAGCAAGATGAGGGAGCTGTTGGGTCTCATTACCTATTTGGTCCTGATACATTAAAAATGCACCGAAAGACGAAAAGTATTTGAAAATGCACGCGCTTTTTGACTGGGTTTGCTGTACCGACTTGAAATGTTTTTTGCGTGTAAAAACAAAACATTTTCCACGAATGCTTGAAAGCCATATTATCTCACTTTCCCTTAGGATAAGCAATTTAGCTTAATAGTATTATTATGCTATTTCAAAATTTAACACGCGGTTTTGATTCTTTTGTGTGCAGGCTGGCGTCCGGTTCGCCTTACAGTTGCTACACCTAAATAATACGCGTTTTTAGAAGTCCAAAGGAAGGAGAGCTATCCATCCAAATTGAAATTATAACAAGAAGAAGAAGATGAACCGCACGTATATAATATATATGTAATAGTAGTTTTAGAATACTTTTGTCCTTCTGTCCTTCAAGGATTTCAGCTTATTATGGTAGTAGCCTTTTTTCCTTGCTTGGACAGAATGGTACCACTGGCATTAGAATTAGCTATACTTAAGTAGGGACCGCTTTTAGGTGGTTCACGTTTTAGTTATGGGTGTACTGATTGGTATTTCTTTTTTTCCTTCTTAGCTTTTGGCAATTTCTCCGAACTCTCCTTTGGTCTTCCATGCGGATTTGAAATTGAAGCTATTAATTTATTTATTATAATGTCCTAATCGCTGTCACATCTTCTTTTTTCTTTAATTTATACCTTCCTGTATTATTTATTTTGTTGAATTGAATTTCGTACAATATTTTACTCAATTTGTCTCTTTCTTTTAAGAAGGAAAAGTCTGGTACCACACACAATCTCACAACAAAAGTCACAACTTGCCACATGGCGAGTTGTGGCTTTTGTTGTGGGATTGTGTGTGGCACTAGCAGAGCTCTTTTAAGAATGTTTTATAAGTTGTACTTGTACCGAGTGCATTGTTTGTCCTTGATGTCCAATATAATTAAGGATCACTTGGCTTTTCTTTCATCCTTTATTGTATTTTTGTTTGAATGAAAATTTTTTTAGGCGGCAAAACCAAACAGATTATAGAGTGTAGCAAAATGATACAAATTTTAGGTCCGATTTCTAGTAATGTTGTTTAAGTTTTGTGAAAATATGTGTAAATGAAAAAGTGTAAAAATACGTGTTATATGTTTAAACAACAGTTTTCGTTTTTGTTGCTTAAACTGCATTACTCAGTTATGGGAATATCATGAATAGAATTCCTCATTCCTATCTTTACCAAGAGAGCAAAACAAGAATTCCCTAATACCATAGTAGTATATATAATAAGACACATGAGAGGCTTACAAGCAACACTCCTACACATAGGAGCAACAAAGTGTAGCCAAACAGGCTCATATGGATCATCGTGGTAGTGAAGGGAGTTAATACTAGTACTGGCAAGTAGGGCTGGTTTTTTCGTACCGGTGAACTGACCGGTACCGAAACCCTCTTGATTTGTACCGCTCTAAGTGCCGGCCCATACTAGACTGTTTCAACTTTACCAGTGAAAATTGGATGTTTCGGCCTGTAAATTTAAACCGGGCCAGTACAAAAAGAAAAAGCCAAAAATCATCAGTTTTTGTCGTCATAGCCACTCACCACCACATTGCCGGTCACTTCCATTTTGTCAATTGCAGTCTCCCCAACTGCTTCAGCTTCTTCTTCCTCTCCTTTTCACTTCTCCGTTCTCTGTTTTTCTTCGATTTTTCTACTTCTCTGTTCTTTAGTATTTCTAGTTTTGAACACCTATTGCTATATTTTGTTTTGTACACTAGAGTCCCTCTCCCATGTGAATACTGAAGGCATTAAATGAGTAAATTTTTTTCAAAATTTTGAAACTTATCTCCCAGCACCCACGTGTCCTAGCACATGTACTTAGTACTATTATTAAACTACAACTCTTTTTAAAAAAAATTATACTGCAACCATAATTATTAATATTTAAAGGAATTATTATTATTGGTCGGACTTTAAAATCATTTTATATTTTAAAGAGAATATATATATATATATATATATTTATATTTAGCAGTAATCTTGAAATAGTACATCAGTATTAACTAGTATCGAAATATTTCGTTTCTCTAGCTAAATTGAAACGGCATCCGGTACAACATTAACTGCCTTAAGCTGTGAAATACTGAAGATAGCTGGAAGCCTAGGAAGGGCGTGGAGGTGCAGATGGAGGTGGTAGATACCCATCATAAAAGCGGTCTTGATGTTCGGATCCACGGTAGGAACTTTGCTGTGAGTTAAAAAAAAAAAATTTGAGAATTAAATTAAAAACATGGCCAAAATATGGAGGGAAAAAAAAAAAGAATTTTTGCCACCCAAAAAAAAAAAAAAAAAACGCCTAACTCGTTTAACAAAACTTCAACTTCGACTTTTCTTTTTCCGAAACTCTTTCAATTTAACATTTTGTACACGTATTATATGTGTAGCATATATGTACTTATTTCTGAAGGAAGAATAAGAAAGTATAAAACACTTTAATTTTTCATAGATTTGTAAGAGGAAAGGAGAACCACATTTACTTTAGGTATATATATTAAAAAAATAGATTTATAAGATAGACATTTTAAATATTTAAATGAAAATTTTAAATAAATTTAAATATTGTAATAAAATTCAAATCCAATTTGACAGATTTTGAGTTCAATACTCTTATTTTAATCCCATGTCACAATCCATTAAATGAAAAATTGGGTAAATTTAAATGCGACAATAAAATTCAACTTTTTTTTTTTTTAATACAAGATAGAAATTCTACTCTTGAATAATCTAAGTGTATATGTGTATGAAGTTCCTTTTTGGAAACTTGAACTTGGCCCTTACCCTTCACATCCTACAAAAACTTATACTCGTGGAATGATCATTGCGCTAAGAGTATGCAGTGATATAAAATCCAAACCTAATTCGACAAAAATTGGGTTCAATACTCTTGTTTGAATTAAATGTCACAATCTTGATGAGTTTCAGTGCACCAAATCACTGGATCAAGCAATCCAATCTTAAACGCATATCCAAACTTTTACAATTAAAGATCACTACAATTATGTAGTAGTCCGAAGTCTGAACCCTCTCCAAAAACGGCAAAACCCAAATAGTTGGTGCTTTCTAGCTTGACATTTTTTACTATAAAGGCATGAAAAACACGAATCCGCTACAGCCAAAATGTTGATTTTAACGAGTGCAACCCCAGCCAAAAGTTATCTATCAGTGATGGTCCAAGACGATTCAATGGGCAAATCTCTGCAGTAACCTTTTTCTATCTTTAGAAAGAAATCAAAATCCGGATCATGTACAAGTAGGAACGTGGATGTGGATGTGGATGTGGATGAGGATGTCAAATTCATTTTTGGTAGGCTACTGGGGAAGGTTGGGTACCATGTCGTCCATCTGTGACTATATATATAGTATATATATGGTATATATGGGCTGAGCGTTGAGGATTCCTTTACCTTTATTTATACGTAACGCTTCAATTGGAATTTTTCTTCTTCTTCTCTTTTTTATTTTTTTATTTTTAATTTTTATCCTTTTTGAAGCTTTCTCGAATTTTGGCTTGATAAATTTATTAAATGCTGACGTTGACAAGTAATTCAGTCACGTGAAAATCATTAATAAATCCGTGAAGCAAAAATTTGTTTTATTTGGTTATAGACTTATAGGTAGATGATTTTCCATAAAAAAAAAAAAGATAAAAAAAAATCATAAAGATAAGAGATAGATAGATAGTAGAGAAAGTAGAAGTAGAGTTCAAACAAGTGACATAAGGTACAACAAAAAATGTCATTATTATTAAACTATCACTTAAACTCTAGTACATGAAGCAAATTAGGGTAGGGGTAACATTTTCCACGAATGTTTGAAAGTCATATTATCTCACTTTCCCATAGGATAAGCAATTTAGCTTAATAGTATTATGCTATTTCAGAATTTAACACACAGTTTTGATTCTTTTGCTACACCTAATAATACGCATTTTTAGTGCATGAACAAGAAGACCAAAGGAAGGAGCTATCCATCCTAGGGCTGTCCAAGGACTCAGGCCAACCGATCCACCCGACTGTACCCACCCGATCTGAAGGCCCATGGGCGGCTCTGAATGTAGACAGTGGTTGGTCACGGGTCAAGCTTAAGAATAACCAAATATTCGATTCGGGTTTTATACAATATTTCAATCGAATTAATCGACTTGACCGAATTACTAAAACAATAATGTCTGGCTACCCAACCATGTCCTGCCCCAACTTTTCAGTAACTAGAAAGTAGTCAGAATTTTTTGACACAAGTTCCCACTTCTCAAATCAACCGTTTAAATCAAAAGCAATATTCAAGATCCACGGTCACAAATTATGTTTCAGTGTTTAAACTACTTTTTCTTTAACATGACAGCTCTAGTCACAAGCTCATATTA
Source organism: Lithocarpus polystachyus (assembly GCA_033629205.1). Classification (NCBI taxonomy): domain Eukaryota; kingdom Viridiplantae; phylum Streptophyta; class Magnoliopsida; order Fagales; family Fagaceae; genus Lithocarpus; species Lithocarpus polystachyus. Next base: position 61,900,090 of record CM066164.1, on the reverse strand, counting down.
GAATGGCACAATTACCCAAATTTCAAATCAGCCTTTAAAACTTAAAATTAAAATCAAGAACTAAAATCCCATGGTCACCATTATAGTTACAAATCACTATTTTGATCTGATATGATATCACAATTCCAAATCCCACAGCCATAATCTAATCCCACGATCACAAGAACTCTCTGTCTCTTTAACCTCTGCAGCTTAATCTTTAGTTCATTCTCACTTTCTTAAAGAGTAAAAAACTCTCAGGCCCTTAGTTCTCTCTTCGCCTCTCTCTACGCCAAACCATAGCAGTTCACTACTCACTACAAACCTTGCCACTGCCCCTCTCTACCTACAATCAATATAGGTTGAAGGTTGAAGAAATCAACTTCGGTTGTTCTTGATTTTCCTCCCCACTCAGTTCTCCCTCCAAAGCCTAGTTGTCACCATTATCTCCTCCTCAATCTGTTGTTGTCTCCTCCTCACCAACTCAATTCTCACTCCAAATTTTCTTTGGGTAAATAATATCAGTTTCTCATCTCTCTTTTTTGTATGTCTCATTGATTTTATTTGTTATGGAAATCAACTGTTAAAATAAAATAAAACAAAAGATTTATTATTTCAAACCCTAACCGACTAACTGACAACTCTGACACGCCCAACAGATGACCTGAAACATTGAGTCCAATCTGAATATTCGATCAAATACGGGTCCAAAACTCAGTCACCCGATCCAATTGGGTCGAGTTCGGATCAGACCCAAAACCGATCTGAACCAACCCATGGACAGCCCTAATCCATCTAATGCAGACCAAATTGAAATTATAACAACAAGAAGAAGATGAACCGCACATATATAATATATAATAGTAGTTTTAGAATACTTTTGTCCTTTTGTGCTTCAAGGATTTCAGTTTTGTAAAGTTGTGATTTACGACTATTTTGTGTTAGCTTTAATTTCGTGCCAAATTTTATTGTAATTTTATTCAATCATTTTTCCCTATATTTATGTGGGTTTTTAATTGTAAGGGATAAGTGTGAGAGAGTGTGAAGACTCAAGGTTAATATAAAAAACAAGTGGATTTCGCGAGAAGCTCGCAAGAAGCTAACCCGCAAAATAGCCACATGTAGAGCACATGACTGGATTAAAAAGAGTCATGCCAAACTAGATTTTTCGCGAGTGTCTCGCAGGTAAGGTCTTCTCGTGAAATACTCGCAAAACATTATGTTTGGCTAATTTGTCATGTTTGTTTCACCAAGTCTTTACCTACACTATATATACCCTCATTACTCATATATTGTAAGGAGTGCTTTTCAGATAGAAAACCCTAGAATACACACTTGAGAGTTAGAGATTGTTATACCCACAGTCATCTACACATTTCCTTGTGGTTTTCCTCTACTCTTACCTCTCCATCTCTAAATCCTTAAGAGGTTGATAGCTCAAACACTTACTACACCCAATCTGAGTATCAAGTAAGGTTTTGGTGCTGCTAGAAAGCATTGGAAGGAGCCAATCATTAGTTGGCAGATGCAATTGGCCGTATTGTGCGATCTGAGAAAGCTAGAGAAGACAAGGTTTCGAGAAGCCAATTGATAGCAGGAGCTTGGAGGGCTCAAGTACATTGGGTAGACTAGGCTTAAAGGGTCTTTTGTTATTTACGTACTCCAACTTTATTTTCTAGTAGATCAATTACTGTTTGGAGGGCGGCAGAGAGGTTTTTCGCTGAGTTCTTCGATTTTCTCTTCAATAACACGTCTCGGTGTTATCTTGTGTTTGTATTTCTCTTCCCTACTCTTAAGCTTTACTTTATATCGTTGATAATGAATGAATATGGCTTAGGGTATTGTTATCGGTTGTTTGCGCTCATTTACTCTTATTCTGCACTTAATCTAAGTTAAAGTAAAAGCAATCTAGCCGTAATTTTAATTTGAGAGTCTAAACAAGCTCTTGCATTTTCACACAAATTTTAGCTTTCAAGCTTATTATTGTAGTAGCATTTTTTCCTTGCTTGGATAGAATGGTACCACTGGCATTAGAATTAGCTTTACTTAAGTAGGGACCGCTTTTAGGTGGTTCACGTTTTAGTTATGGGTGTACTGAATAGTATTTCTTTATTTCCTTCTAAGAGCATTCGCATTCGTAACTTTCATCCTAATTTTATTTTACCATCTCAAAAAGCTACTTTTTTAATTATACCATACCATATTACAACACAACTAATGTCCCAACTTTTATTTTCCTATTCTACTCATTAAAATAATATATATTACCCACTAAAATAATATAATACATTCCAATACAACTCTCTTTCTTCCTTCTCCCCCATCTCTCTTCCACTTTATCAATTAAAATATATTATAATTTTTACTAAAGTGCTACAGTGCCAACCTAATGTACAATGACACTGTAGCACAATTGCAAAAAAAAATTACAGTTGTAAGATTTTACAAGTCTGGCTACTTTTTATGCTTTTATACTAAATTTTCCCTGCATATACCATTTACAATTGCCAATGGAAAATTGGAAATGCTCTAAGCTTTTGGCAATTTCTCCGAACTCTTTTTTGGTCTTCCATGCAGATTTGAAATTGAAGCTATTCATTTATATATTATAATGTTCTAATTGCTGTCACATCTTTGTACTATTGTTGAGGACCAAAATTTCACAAGAAAGCCTATTTCATGAAAAGTAAGGAAAGACCATGAGCCTTAACAAAAGAAGGCCTAATTCATGAAACTAAGAAGGACTATGAAGACCCAAAGTCCCAAAAACAAGGAAAAAGAAAGGAATAATAATAATAATAATAATAATAATAATAATAATAATAATAATAATAAAGAAAAAATAAGAGGATCCCGATCAGGCCAAAGGAAGGATCCTGGTCGGGCCAGAGAATATGCAGCAAGAAGAAGAATCCCGATCAAACCAAAGGATATGCAGCCAGAAGAGGGATCTTGGTCAGGCTAGAGGACATGCATCAAAAAGAATCAACATCAAGGTCCTAGGACCTTAATGTGTCCTTTCGAAGCCTTGAGAAGAGAACTTTGGCTAACACATGGGAAAGCCAAGATGTATGTTCATATTTCCAACAAAAGCCATTAAAAATCCAGCAAAACTAGGTATTATCTTTGTAAGCCATGATCCAAGCCCGTAGGACCCCGAGTGGATAGTAAGGGAGAAATGGTTTGGTCGGTAAGGGAGTGATTTCTGGTGAAAGGAGGATCCCGAAGGTTTCCCTTGGTTCATATATTTGCTTGGAATGCATGAACCAACAAAAAACTTAGTTCCCCGGTGTGCATGACATCTCCCCACAATTTCCTCTCAATTATCATTTTCAACTAAAGCTGTCATCCAGTACACTGAGTAGCCCACCCACTCCTTTGACTTTCAAAGAAGGAAAATTTTATTTATAGCTAAAGCCAAATGTCCCTTTTGAGTTATAATTGCCTAAATAAGCAAAACTTATGTCCAATGCACATTTTCAGGTTCTAGAGGACATGGTTCTACCCAGCAGACCAAGGACGTCCTTGCCCGGTGTACCAGACCATGTCCACTATAAAAAGAACACTAAGAAATAGCAAAAATAAGGGGGTAGAAAAAGGGGGATTCAAAGGGATAGTTCAGAGGTTCAAAAGATATATTCTTAGAGATTTAATAGCCCAGCAAGGATGAGAAAGAAACAAACAAAATAAGAGAGCCAAGGTGGAGGAATTTGTCTCATATCCTTGAGATTATTCAAAATATCACTTAGCTTCCAAAGAAACATATGCCGAAACATGCATACATCGGATATCACTCTCTCCCACAAAAATCCTCCTCACCTAACTATCTTGGAAGGCAATGTCCAAGCAAAGCCACTTGGACTTGAGTTCCAAATCCCATAAGTCTTGTGCAAAAGCACTAAGTCTGTGAGAATTGGGTCAGGATTCTTGTGGCTGAATCATTCTCATAAAATTCATTTACATATATGTATATGTATTAAAATGTATATCCTAATCTAAGAAACTAACAATTATTTGAAGATATGTGTATTGTATAGTGTGTTCTTATGCAGGACCTATCTAACTATCTTGGAAGGCAATGCCCAAGCAAAGCCACTTGGACTTGAGTTTCAAATCCCACAAGTCTTGTGCAAAAGCACTAAGTCTGTGAGAATTGGGGCTAGGATTCTTGTGGCTGAATCATTCTCATGAAATTCATTTACATATATGTAAATGTATTAAAATGTATATCCTAATCTAAGAAACTAACAATTGTTTGAAGATATGTGTATTGTATAGTGTGTTCTTATGCAGGACCTATAGAGGTAAAGGGAAATGACAAAACTCTATTGCATAATAAGCATGGAGAAAAATCGTATAGTTCAGAGAATAAGCATTATGGGTTCTTACAGGCCTAGTACCCCTGGAAACCACGACATCACGTCCGGGGCACCACGATATTATGCTCGGGGTACCAAGTGAAGTAATTTTTTTAAATGTTCACACAATAAAAGATAAGCCTCAAATACTCTATTTCAATCTCCTTCTCATTATGAATATTATGAATACTTATTTTACTTATTTCGTAAGAGTAAAGGGTCATTTTATGACACTAAAATACTGATAATGGTATTTTATTGCTTAGGAGGAATTGCATTTTTGCCTTGAGGAGATTTATGTGACTTGTGCACAACTTAGTTCGTAATCAACCCCCATTTAGCTGCGGTAAACCAAGCCCAGTCCACCAAACAACAAATAAAAGGCCCAAGATCCTTGTTTCTACTTAGGCCTAGGTACTATCCAAAAAAGGAATCTCACAACTACTAACCTCCTTTTTCAGTTTTTCTTTAATATATACCTTCCAATATTATTTATTTTGTTGAATTGAATTTCGTACAATAATTTATTCAATTTGTCTCTTTCTTTTAAGAATGGTGTATAAGTTGTACTTGTACCGAGTGCATAGTTTGTCCTTGATGTCTAATATAATTAAGGGTGTGTTTAGATACTGCTTATTTTGCTAAAAACTGAAAATTGAAAATTGAAAATAATAAAATACTAATAATTTCCTGTTACTTTTCACACTCACAAAACACTGTTAATTTGCCTTAATGCATTATTCATGTCCCATGAAGAGTGCAAGAGGCGCTGGTACCAAAAAAAAAAAGTGCAAAACGCAAAACGTGGACGTAGACGTGGACGTGGGATCCAAACACTCACTAAGGATTACTTGACTTTTCTTTCTCCCCTTTTTGTATTTTTGTTTGAATGAAAATTTCTTTAGGCAGGAAAACCAAACAGATTACTAGAGTGTAGCAAAATGATACAAATTTTAGGCCCATTTGGTAAGAGATTGTGTAGGTCCTTTTTTCAGATAGTACCCAAGCCCAAGTAGAAATAAGGATCTTAGGTCCTTTACTTGTTGTTTGGTGGACTGGGCTTGGTTCACCGCAGCTAAATGGGGCTGATTACAAACCAAGTGGTCCGCAAGTCACCTAAAGCTCCTCAAGGCAAAAATGTGATTCCTTCTAAGCAATAAAATACCATTATAAGTGTTTTACTGTCATAAAATGACCTTTTACTCTTACAAAACAAGTAAAATAATTATTCATAATATTCACAATGCGAAAGAGATTAAAATAGAATATTTAAGGCTTATCTTTTATTGTGTAAACATTTAAAAGAGTTCCTTCACTTAATACCCCGGAAGTGCTAGGCCTGTAATCCTAGAATACTGATTCTCTGAGCTATACGATCTTTCTCCATGCTTATTATGCAATAGAGTTTTGTCATTTTCCTTTATCTTTATATGTCATGCATAAGAACACATTATACAATACACATACCTTCAAATAATTATTAGTTTCTTAGATTAGGATATACATTTTACTACATATACATATATATAAATGAATTTCATTAGAATGAGTTAGCCGCGAGAATCCTAGCCCCAATTCTCATAGACTTAGTGCTTTTGCACAAGACTTGTGGGATTTGGAACTCAAGTCCAAGTGACTTTGCTTAGGCATTGTCTTCCAAGATAGTCAAGTGAGGAGGATTTTGTGGGAAAGAGTGATATCTAATGTGTGCATGTTTTTGGCATATGTTTCTTTGGAGGCTAAGTGATATTTTGAATGATCTCAAGGATATGGGACAAATTCCTTCATCTTGACTCTCTTCTTTTATTTTCTTTTTTCTCTTCCTTGTTGGGCTATTAAAGCTTAAGAATATATCTTTTGAATCTCTAAACTCTCCCTTTGAATCCCCCCATTTTCCCCCTTTTCTGCTATGCCTTAGTGTTCCTTTTATAGTGGACATGGCCTGGCACCTTGGGTGAGGACGTCCCTGGTCTAATGGGTAACACCATGTCCTCTGGAATATAGAAAAGTGCATTGGGCAGAGGTTTAGCTTAATTAGGCAATTATAACTTAAAAGGGGCATTTGGCTTTAGCTATAATGAAAGATTCCTTCTTGGAAAGTCCAAGGAGTGGGTGGGCTGCTTAATGTACTAGATAACAGTTTTAGTTGAAAATGACAATTGAGAAGAAATTGTGGGAATGTGTCATGCACATGGGGAAACTAAGTTTTCTATTGGTTCATGCATTCCAAGCAAATATTTGAACCAAGGGAAACCTTCGGGATCCTCCTTTCACCGAAAATCACTCCCCAACCGGCCAAACCACTTCTCCCTTATTATCCACTCGGGATACCACGGGCTTGGACCATGGGTTACAAAGAAAATACCTATTTTTCTGAATTTTTAATGGTTTTTTTGCTGGAAATCTGAACATACATCTTGATTTTCCCATGTGCTAGCCAAGGTCCTCTTCTCAAGGTTTCAAAAGGACACATCAAGGTCTTAGGACCTTAATGCTCTTCTTGTTGCATATCCTCTGATCGAGATCCTTGCTGCATGTCCTCTGACCTGACCGAGATCCTCTTTTTTTTCTTTTTATTATTATTATTTGTGGGGACTATTTTTGCCGTCCTCGGCAAGGCTCTGGGCGCAGTGCCGAGGAGGCTCAGAGTGTCCCACATCGAAGAGAGCTTCCCCCACTTTCAACCTTATAAGCTGTGAAGCGAAGAAAGTAGTGTACCATCGTATTCCGGTATTCGAATACGAGAATACGATGGTACACTACTTCCTTCGCTTCACAGCTTATAAGGTTGAAAGTGAGGGAAACTCTCTTCGATGTGGGACTCTGAGCCTCCTCGGCACTGCGCCCAGAGCCTTGCCGAGGACGGCAAAAATAGTCCCCACATTAAAAGGAAGGTGTAGAGGCGTGCCCTTCAAAGGTAACGAAACCGTGCGGGTATCATGCGGTCAGAGCAAGTCTCAAAAACTGCCACCCTTGCCCAAAAACGGACAATACCAATGATGGGCACTGCCCTCAAGAATAGTCCCCACATTATTATTATTATTATTATTATTATTATTATTATTATTATTATTATTATTATTATTATTATTTCTTTCTTTTTTTCCTTCTTTTTGGGACTTTAGGCATTCATGGTCCTTCTTAACTTCATGAATTGGGTCTTCTTTTGTTAAGACTCATGGTCCTTCCTTACTTTTCATGGAATGGGCTTTCTTGTGAAATTTTAGTCCTCAACATTAGCCCCCCGAGCTCGTGGGTTACCTGTAGCCCACGTGTGAGAAAATAAATTGTTCTTGGATACTTTCTTGGTTTGTAGAGCCAATGTGTAGATCAACTAATTCTTGAGAGAAACTCCAAAAGAATTGTTACACTTCCTTTATGGGAAGAACTAACATGTTGCGAAAGATTCGAATTCACCTTCATGTTAGTATTAAGTTGTAGATTGGTATTCAACAAATCAACGTTGTCAAATTGATAATGATATATGCAGATATATATATGTATAACCAAATTATTTTGGTATTTCATTTGATACTAAGAGTATATTTCTAGCACTAATGTTTGCTAGTAACTGTAAGATATACTTTTTTTTTTTTAAGTAGTATACAAAAATTAAATCTCAATATAAGATAGCATTGCTTTGTCAACAAGATTTTGTTTGTTTTACAAAATAGGTTGAGTGAGGGAAGCCCCCATGAACTTTGCCAAATATATTCTATGCATTGTAGTTCATGCTTGCTATGGCTAAGGTGAATAACACCAAGATGTTTGCCATATGAGATTTTTAGTCCAAGAATAGTGACTTATCAATGGGACCATGATATCATAAATTATTTAAAAAAAAAAAAGAAACCACCGAATGTGACAAAAGTACAGTTACATGTAATGTTTGTACTACACAATATGAGGATGGTACCATCAAATGTGATGTTTTGGTAACCTGATTTAGCAGGTTGCCTACTAGTGGGTACCGTACCCCCCAAAAAAAGGGGGTACACTAGAATTACCATACTTTAGGTATATATATTAAAAAAATAGATTTATAAGAAAAACATTTTAAATATTTAAATGAAAATTTGGATAAATTTAAATACGGTAATAAAATCCAAACCCAATTTGATAGAAATTGAGTTCAATACCCTTATTTTAATCCCATGTCACAATCCATTAAATGAAAAAATGGATAAATTTAAATACAGTAATAAAATCCAAATCTTTTTTTTTTTAATATAAGATAGAAATTCTAAGTATATATGTGTGTGAAGTTCCTTTCTGGATACTTTCGGCCCTTGCCCCTCACACCCTACAAGAACTTATACTTATGGAATGACTATCGCGCCAAAGGTGTGCGATAGTATAAAATCCAAATCTAATTCGACAAAAATTGGGTTCAATACTCTTATTTGAATTACATGTCACAATCCTGATAAGGTTTCAGTGCACCAAGTCACTGGATCAAGCCGAACCCAATCTTAAACGCATATCCAAACTTTTACAATTAAAGATCACTACAATTTCATCCAAAAAAAAAAAAAAAGATTACTACAATTATGAAGTAGTCTGAAGTCTGAACCCCTTCCAAAAACGGCAAAACCCAAATAGTTGGTGCTTTGAATCTTTTGACATTCTACTATAAAGGCATGAAAAACACGAATCCGCTACAGCCAAAATGTTGATTTCAACGAGTGCAACCCCAGCCAAAAGATATCTATCAGGGATGGTCCAAGACCAAAGAAGTTAATACCGTATCGGAGGTTGTACCGGTTTGGCCACCGGTACAATATATTTCGGATACCGTTCAATACCGGTGTACCGTTTTAGGTTTACCGTTATTTTATATATTTAATATATACACACACGCACACACGAAATCTCTATTTACCATAAAATATTACCTCCTGTTTACAATAAAACATTACTTCAGTTGTTCATTGCATATAAAGAAAAAAAACACAATATAAAAAACAAAAAACTTAATTGTTCATTAGATATAAAGAAAATAAATAATACAAATAATTAAATTAACACAAACTACATAGGATCATCTACTTTTATCCATTAAAAGGATCTACTTCAGAACCATTATATACATGAGTATTACCATCCAGGCCTTAAAAAATTGCCACAATTACAAAAAAAAAAAAAAAAAGCATTTTGTGTTTCAGTCTGGTACGGCCGGTACGAGACCGATATAGCCGGTATTTTTTCCGGTACGAAATAGAGGTATACTTGTACCGGCACGAGGCCGGTACGGTACGGTATTGACTCTCATGTCCAAGACGATTCAATGGGCAAATCTTTGCAGCAACCTTTTTTCTATCTTTAGAAAGGAAATCAAAATCCGGATCATGTATAAGTAGGAACGAGGATGCGGATGAGGACGTCAAATTCATTTTTGGTAGGCTAAAGTGGGGAAGGTTGGGTGTTATGTCGTCCATCTGTGACTATATAGTACATATGGGCTGAGTGTTGAGGATTCCTTGACCTTTATATATAGGTAACGCTTCAATTGGAATTTTTCTTCTTCCTTTTTTATTTAATTATTATTATTATTTTTTATCCTTTTGAAGCTTTCTCGAATTTTGGCTTGATAAATTTGTTAACTGCTGACATTAATTCAGTCACGTGGAAATCATTAATAAATCCGTGAAGCAAAAATTTGTTTTATTTGGTTATAGACTTACAGGTAGATGACATTCCATAAAAATTAAAAATTAAAAAAATAATTCATAAAGAAAACAAAGATAGATAGGTAGTGGAGAAGGTAGAAGTAGAGTTCGAACAAGTGACGTATGGTATTACAAAAGATATTATTATTAAGCTATCACTTAAACTCTAGTACATAAAGAAAATTAGGCTAGGGGCATGTATAATTACAAGGATTAGGTAAAATTTTATTAAGGTAGGTCTGCTAGATTTCTTTCTTTATTTATAATTTTTATAATAGGTTGGAGAGAGAGAGGATTTAAACTATGATGCTCCTTTTAAATGAGACCAGGCAATGCCACTGAGTTATAAAACTCTTGGTTTGTGAGATTTCTTTTGTCAATAAATAACTATTAAGTAAATCACATATTACAATTTAATTAAAATCTTTTTGCTTTTTCCTTAAACGAGAAGCTATAATTTTTTTTTTACATGTGAACCAAATACAAAAAGGTTGCAACTTATTGTGAGAGATGGCCACCTTGGGGTGGACTCAGGTTTGGTTTGAATCAAAGCCCACCTAAATGGGTGAGATGTGTCTCTCAAAATGTATGGCTGGAATATATATCATTTTATTGATATAAATCAAAATTTACATTTGATAGAAAAATAACATCAAAAGCTTTGGTCATCGATACTATCCAAGAATTATAGCACTTTGGTCCTAGTTTCCTTCTATTACAAGATAGAGCATAGTTTAAGAACCAATGATTCAAGATCGTAGGTTAAGTTTTGAAATAGGAAGATGGAAACAGCATCTACCTCAGCTGGTGAATTGATCCTCTACAATATGGTGGCCATGCTCATGTGATGCAATAATTATCCAAATATGTCACAAATAAGAAAAAATCACGTTACTATTGAAAAAAATGAAGAGGGTTTTGAACATATAAGCTTTTTATTTGCCCTAATTTAAGCATCCCACATCGTCGAATATAAAACATTTGGCATACCTTAATCAACCAAAATTTAGATCTAGCCGAGTTCGGATCAAGGTTTATCATGCCTAATTCCACATTCAAAAATATAAATTTCAGCTCTTCAGACTACATTTAATATAATTTTTCCCCAAATACTTCATTAGAACCCCTTATCTTATGAATTACATCTTATGTTATCTCCCTTTTCTTCCCAATTTAATTAAGAGTTGAAGACTCGAGGGTAGAACACAATAACTTCATGTTGCTTCAATCTGGCAGGAAATTGGGTGGGCTAGACAAGTTAATCAGGCAAAAAGTTGGACGGATCCGAGCAGCAAATTTTCCTGATCATTTTGGTGCTCAAATGCCAAAATTGTTAGGCTTTTGCTGCTGTGGGCTGCTTTTGCTGTAAAAAGTCCCTAATTTCTGCAACTTATTGTCAAAATTGTTCTCTCTAATTTGGGTCCAACATCTAGTTTCCAACTCCAAAAGAAAGGCCCATTAAAGTGAAGATGGTGATTGATGAATATTATCATAGAAGCCTGAAGTCGATAGCCATTCCTTTTTAATTTGTTGCTAAAATCATAGGCATTCAACTTCTTCTTCTTCCTTTTTTTTGATTTATTGAAAGGAAATCAAGCCAAGAAATTCGACAAACTGTTCATTAAAAGTAGGTAATATCAGGCTAACGTAAATATTTGCTGAGATTTCAATTGGGTGGTGCCCATGGTATTTATTGCTACATGGTCCGAGTAGACTTTTGATTGTATCGTTGTTTATCTGAGAGATGCTTTCTTTGAAAAAAAAAAAAAAAAAGCAAAAGAAGGTAAATTAAAAAAATTTAACCGTATTTTTATCATACACGATAAATTTTGTTTAAATCAAATAACTATTTACTATTTGATTAATAAATTTATTTTTTATATCTAATTTTAGATCACAAAAACTTAAAATTTTAATATTTATTTATAACGAAATAATTATTCTTTCATCTTTTTTTTAATTTGATAAGAAAGAATATAATAAAGACATATAAAGATAATCCAACTTTGTCGATTATTATTACTACAAAATATATGCAGGCATAAAACTTTTCAAATTTCAAAAATTCTAAGTCCAGTTTTTAATTCCCTTTGTGCCTCTAGTTCATTAGCATGATATATATATATTTTTTTTTTTGGATAAGTTCATTAGCATGAGGTGCCTAATACGCTTTCACAATGATGGGAAAATATCAAACACAGCCACAGATTTCTACCAAAACAGAATTTACCTTATCTAATTTGATTGCATTCTATTAAATTAGATTAGGTTTTGGTAAAAATGCTGATTCTCTTTATACTGTCAATCTTGCTACGATTTTTACGACCCAATAATCGAAATTCAAAAAAGAACATCACGAAAGTCTGGGCAGTTAATTAACTCAGCCCTAATTCTAAATAGATCGAAGGTGAAATTAATCAAAAAAAAAAAAAAAAAACGAAAATCAAATAATTAAAGAGATTAAAAATGAAAGAAACTGTGGATTCTGGGTGAGCATCAGTTTTAAAAAGCTCGGTTTGAAAAGCTTCACAGAGTATCAGCATTCAAAACTAATAATTCTCATCATCTGCTCAGATCCCAATTCCATCTCACATAAACCAAACCAAACCTAAAAAAATTAGACCAAAGCCAAAGAAAGATACACACAAAATCAAAGAAACACGAAGACAAAAACACATAACAACAAAAGTAAAAACGAAGACTTTGTAACGGAGGGAGATATATGTACTTGAGTTCAGTTTGCAGAAACTTGAGGTTTTGCCATCTACAAAGCTCCTTATATATACAGCAGAGAGTGAGGAGGGAACCCCGGAAACCCTAATTGCAAAAACCTGCTAAAGTGACGTCGTTTTACTCGCACACTTAAGCATGACCGCCGCACCGTTTCACTTACTCATCGCACCCTTTCCCAATGCTATCTTTGAAACGCTGCCGTTCTGATAGTCTCCATAGTCTTGAGAGGTTTTTTTTTTTTTTTTTAATCAAATTTAATAAATATTTTCTATAATACAATTAAAAACAGTGAGAATTTTTGTTTAGGACAATTAAAAACAGTGAGAATTTCCCAATAATATTAATGGATGGAAGTAGACTATTTTTAGTCCTTGAATTTTTGGGTTTTTTACCTGGCAAAGAAAAACAGGTTGAGTTACAGGTCAAATTGGGCCAGGTCATTAGTGGGTTGTCCTAAATAGGTTACAAGTGAGTTAGGTCAATTGGGTTGTGGGTCAGGTTGATCGAGTTACGAGTTGACACGTACTTTTTCATATACATGAAAATAATAATAATAGATAAATTAAATATGATTATATTGTATTTATCTGATGTTTGAATAAGAGATCTAGAGTTCAACCCTTATTTACACCAAAAACTGATTGGTAACTTGGTCTGATGATAAAGAGTATCATTAGAAGTGAACATAATAAGTTGAAATTGTCTTAAAAAAAAAATCTCACTTTCAATATAAATGAAAAAATAATAACTAGTCACTTAATAAAAAAAAGTTAAATAATACATAAATTTTTAAAGGACAAAATTTAGCTACAAAATTGGTTATAGCCTAAAACTACAACTTTATTCAATATCTTTTTATTGGAGATGAATTTTGACAAATCCACTATTGTTTTACATCTTCTTCTTATATCCTTCATGCTTGCAAAATTTCTAAAAAATTAAAGATCAGTAGTTATATCATCAATATATTGTTTAAATTGTAAGTTTTTGTAACCTAAAATTATGTATAAAACATAGGCTTATAGATTATATAGTAACTAATATTTGATTGACACAAAATTTGATATATGTATTAACAACATAAAGAACATGCAATTCAACAGTTAGATTTACAAAATATGTGGTAATATTTATTTTATTGAGTAAGGTTGCAACCTTAAGCTACAACTAATTTTGTAACTAAATTTTGTCCATTTTTAAATATACACAATTCTTAACAGAGATAGGGCACAGTGTGACTTAGGGGGCAATGGCCATCCCCCAATTTTTTTTTATAAAAATATTAGTATATATATAGGTACTAATTTTAGCAATTTTGTTCCATAAAATTACATTTTGCTTTCTCTTAAGAGTATCAGCATCGGTGGTCTTAAAAATTTAGCATTTAACAACTCAAAAAACTGCTTTATTTATTTTAACACCTCACTTTACAATACACTCAACATCAATGGTTCTATTTTTTTTTTACCACTTTATTTAAATATTATTTATTTATTCATTTTTTATTCTTCTTCCACGCATCTCTCTCTCTCTCTCTCTCTCTCTCTCTCTCTCTCTCTCTCTCTCTCTCATTTGAAGATTTTGAAGAATAACTAGCAAAGCCACAACCACCTCCATAGTCACTAACAACCTACAGCAACCTCCACTGCCCACCACAACTCTAATATATATATATAAAAAAAAAACTACCACCACAAACCCACCTCAACAACCACCACAAATAGCCATAAACCCAGCAACCCACCACCCCTGCAACCCCACTATAGCCAAAATCAAATACAACTAAAACCAAATCAACCAAAGCCAACCAAAGCCAAAACGCATCGAATATAACCAAGCCAAACCCACCACAACCAAAATCAACCACCACTACCACCATCACCACTGACTTAACCAAACCCACAATCACCACTGACTTAACCAAACCCACAAAACCCACAGCTACAGCAAAAATCAACCACCGCCTCTACCGCTGTTGCCAAACCCATGAAACCCACAACCATAGCCAAAATCAACCACCACTACCACTACCACTACTACTACCACTACCACCACCACAATAGCAAAAATCCACAAAACTCACACCCAAAATCAACCACCATCCCTAAATCCACAACCACCAAACCCTTATGAACAAATCCAACCATAACCAACACATGGTCAAATCGGGTTAGGTCATTAGTGGGTTGTCCTAAATGGGGTTGCAAGTGGGTTAGATTAATTGGGTCGCGGGGAAGTTGATCAAGTTACGAGTTGACTCGTACTTTTCCATATACATGAAAATATAAAGTAATAATAATAATAATAATAATAATAGATAAACTAAATATGATTATATTGTATGTATCTCACTTTCAATATAAATAAGAAAAAAAAAACTAATTACTAAATAATAATAAAAAGTTAAATAATACATAAAATTTTAAGTTAACACAATCCTTAGTAGAGATGGGGCACAGTTTGACTTAGAGGGCAATGATCCTCCCCCAAATTTTTTTATAAAAATATTAGTGTATATATAGGTAGCAATTTTGTTTTATAAAATTACATCAATAGTTCTATTTTTTTACAACTTTATTTAAATATTATTTCTTTATTCATTTTTCATTTTTCTTCCATGCCTCTTTCCCTCTTTCCCTCTCTTCCTATCTATCTCTCTCTTTTTCTTATTTAAAGATTTTGAAGAACAAATAATAAAGCCACAGCCACCCACAACCCAAAGCCACCTCCACTACCCACCATAACTCTTAGTTAAAAAAAAAAAAAAAACACCACCACAAACCCACCTCAACAACCACCATAAACAGCCATAAACCTAGCAACCCACCATCCCTTCAACCCACTACAACCACAACCAAAGCCAACCAAAACCAAAACACATCAGATATAACCCAGCCAAACCCATCACAACCAAAATCAACCACCACCACTACTGTCGCAACCAAACCCATGAAACTCACAACCATAGCCAAAATCAACAACCATTACTACTACCACCACAGCCAAAATCCATAAAACCCACACCCAAAATCAACCAACACCCTTAAACCCACGGCCGCCAAACCCATATAAACAAGCCCAACCGTAACCAACACATATCTAAATTACTGTAGTAGTGAAAAGGAGAGAGGGGTGAGGTGGAGAGAGAGGGGGGTAAGGTGGAGAGAAATAAGAGCAAAGAGGAGAGAGGTGAGAGATGAAAGAGAAGAGAAAAAGAGAGGCATGGGGAAAGAGAGAAAGAGAGCCACAGGGAAAGAGAGAAAAGAAAGAAAAGATTAAAAAAGTAGTAGCAACTTGCTATAGTAGTTTGTTACTTGTAACAGATTACTGTAGCAAGTTGTCAAATTTTTTTTTTGGGGGGCTTTACCACCATTGATGTAGTGTATATTTTGGTTGTTTAGAGCTAAAAAATAGCAATTTAGCTTTTTAGCACCATTAATGTTAATGCTCTAACAATATCATTGATTTTTCTAAGAGTATATAGCCATACATTTTTTACAACATTTTTACAAATTATTGAGGTAGAAAATTCTTATTGGTTTGCATATAGACCCATCACTTACACGACTTTTTTACTTACCAATAATCACTCACCATATTAGCAATTTGTAAAAAATTTACAACTCTAACATTTTCCTCATTTTAAAGATCATAAAAAAAATTTTATAGATCTAAAGTCCAAAACAAAATATAAAAGCCTAAAAAATTAGCCCAACAACCAAAATTACCAATAGTAAAGCTAAAAAATTAAACTCAATCAACAAAATTGACTAAAAACAAACAACTCAACCCTATAAAAAATTAAAAAAAAAAAATTTTATCCTTACCTTATAGCCACCAGTAGTAAAATCGCCTCAACTAATAGCAAAACTGACTCCTCTAACTCCAAGTTCTGACTTCATCCCAGATCCATAGTTCACTATCACCATACAAAACTGAAAAAATTAAAGATAAATTTACAACTCTAACATTTGTAAAAAAATTTTATAGATCTAAAGTCCAAAACAAAATATAAAAGCCTAAAAAATTAGCCCAACAACCAAAATTACCAATAGTAAAGCTAAAAAAATTAAACTCAATCAACAAAATTGACTAAAAACAAACAACTCAACCCTATAAAAAAAAAAAAAAATTTTTTTTATCCTTACCTTATAGCCACCAGTAGCAAAATCGCCTCAACTAATAGCAGAACTGACTCCTCTAACTCCAAGTTCTGACTTCATCCCAGATCCATAGTTCACTATCACCATACAAAACTGAAAAAATTAAAGATAAAATTTAGCTACAAAACTTGTTGTAGCCTAAGACTACAATTTTACTTAATAAAATAAATATTACTACATATTTTGAAAATTTAACCGTCGAATTGCATGTTCTACATGCTCCTATTACACATGCCAAATTTCGTGTTAATCAGATATTATTTACTATATGATCTATAAGTTTATATATTATACATAATTTTAAATTACAAAAACTTGCAATTTAAACAATTTATTGATGACATAATTATTGATTTTTAATTTTTTAGAAATTTTGCAAGTATGGAGGATATAAAAAGAAGAAGTAATCTAATGGTGGATTTCTCAAGATTCCCTCAAGATTCACTTCTAATAAAAAGATATTAAGTAAGTTTGTAACCTTAGCCTACAACCAATTTTGTAGTTAAACTTTGTTAAAAAATAAAGACTAAATGAACTAGACCATATATATTTGTTTTCAGGTATGGTATATCATTACCATGAATATTATTTTCTCAAAAAAATAAATACCATTAATACTAAATGTGCATGTGAAACTGTAAAAAATAAATGTATTGTAATATCTTCTCTAAATTTAATATGGGGAAAAAAATAATTAAGAAATGAATCAGATTGAGTCACAAGTTGACCTAATTTGACTTAGAGTTAAATTGGTTGGGAATAAATTAACCTGTTTTTCACTTTTAGTCAAAAATATCCCATGTTAGGTTGAATATTTTTCTTTGAGTTCAAGTCAAGTCATTATGTTCGGGACCAATTTTACACGGTCAAGTTGTTTTTATTTTGTTATATTATAAAATTTTTATTGGGAAAATTACTCTTTATTTTGCTCTTTCATGTTTGATTCATTCCATATTGACCCTTTTCCTTTCAAAATTTTCATATTGATGATTTATGTTTGATTCAATTTTCTAATAAAGCACCTTAGGTTTTACAACTTTGATTTTGAAGCTCCATTTTAACCTTCGCCAAAAGGGGCCATCCATATGGTCTACTATTGTTATTTAAGATTCGAATTTGTGAGATTGAGAATCCAACCCCAAATCTCCAAGGCGCATGTTCAGATTGTTTTGTTACAGAACTCTGCCTTGTATAAATTTCTTAACACATTGCAGAAAATTCAACGTTTGGATATGCTTCTCACAACGTTATTTCTCAGCCCAAGTGGCCCAAAGGACCCAGCAATGCACGACTTGTATGGAGCTTCCAAGCTCAGAGTTCAACTCTCACGCATACGCCACTATGCTTCAAGATTGTGTCCAAAACGGTGACCCAACTTCAGGGAAGGCTCTCCACTCTGAGATTCTGAAAAGAGGTGGCTGTTTAGACTTGTTCGGATACAACATTCTTCTCAACATGTATGTGAAATCCGAGTTGTTGTGTGATGCTATTAAACTGTTCGACGAAATGCCTGAGAGAAACACAATCTCATTTGTTACGTTAATTCAGGGATACGCGCAGTCCTTGCGATTCGTTGAAGGTGTGGAGTTGTTTGCCAGGTTACATAGAGAGGGTCACGAGCTTAATCCTTTTGTTTTTTCTGCGATTTTGAAGTTGCTTGTGAGTATGGGATGGGGTGAACTAGGTTGGACACTTCATGCTTGTGTTTGTAAACTTGGTCATGACTCTAATGCATTTGTTGGGACTGCTCTTATTGATGCTTATTCTGTTTGTGGGCAAGTTGATAATGCTAGTGAAGTTTTTGATGGGATTGTTTGTAAGGATATGGTTTCTTGGACTGGGATGGTAGCTTGTTATTCTGAGAATGATTGTTTTGAAGAGGCATTAGGAGCCTTTTCTCAAATGAGGATAATTGGGTTCAAGCCAAATAATTTTACTTTTGCTGGTGTGCTTAAGGCCTGTCTTGGACTAGAGGCTTTTAGTTCGGCGAAGGGTGTTCATGGGTGTGCATTGAAAACTCGCTATGAACAGGATCTTTATGTGGGTGTTGCATTACTTGAACTGTATGCGAAGTCTGGAGACATTGATGATGCTCAGCGGGCATTCGAGGAGATCCCTAAGAAAGACGTGATTCCTTGGAGTTTCATGATTGCACGTTATGCTCAAAGTGATCGGTGTGAAGAGGCTGTGGAATTGTTTTGTCAAATGAGGCAAGCTTTTGTTGTACCTAATCAATTTACATTTGCTAGTATCCTGCAAGCTTGTGCGACTATGAAAGGTTTAGATTTGGGGAAGCAAATCCATTCTCATGTACTCAAAGTTGGTCTCAACTCAGATGTGTTTGTTTACAATGCCCTCATGGATGTCTATGCTAAGTGTTTGAGGATGGAGGACTCTATGGATATATTTTTGGAATCGCCAAACAGAAATGATGTTACTTGGAACACTATGATTGTTGGCTACGTGCAGTCAGGTGATGGGGAGAAGGCACTCAAGTTCTTTTTAGATATGCTTGAATACCAAGTGTGTGCGACAGAAGTGACCTACTCTAGTGTACTTCGAGCTTGTGCTAGTCTGGCAGCCATGGATCTGGGAGTTCAGATCCATTCCTTGACAGTCAAAACCATTTATAACAAGAATATTGTTGTTGGTAATGCTTTAATAGATATGTATGCTAAGTGTGGGAGCATTAAGGATGCCCGTACTATATTTGACACATTGAATGAACGAGATGAAGTTTCATGGAACGCTATGATCTCAGGATATTCTATGCATGGTTTGGGTAGGGAGGCTCTAAAATTTTTTGAAATGATGCAGGATATGAAGTGTAAACCAAACAAGTTAACTTTTGTTGGCGTTCTGTCAGCTTGTAGCAATGCAGGTCTGCTAGATCAAGGACAAGCTTATTTTAGTTCTATGGTGCAGGATTATGGCATTGAACCATGTATAGAGCACTATACTTGTTTGGTCTGGCTTCTAGGGAGATCAGGACATCTTGATAAAGCTTTCAAGTTGATTAAGGAAATCCCATTTGAGCCTAGTGTTATGGTTTGGCGTGCTTTGCTTGGGGCTTGTGTTATCCATAACGATGTTGAGCTTGGTAGAATTTCCGCACAGCGTGTCTTTGAAATGGAACCCCAAGATGAAGCAACCCATGTGTTATTGTCAAATATATATGCCACTGCAAGGAGGTGGAGAAATGTTGCTTCAGTTAGGAAAAACATGAAGAGGAAAGGAGTAAAGAAGGAACCAGGTCTCAGTTGGATTGAGAACCAGGGAATTGTTCATTATTTCACTGTTGGAGATACTTCACATCCTGAAATGAAACTAATTAATGGGATGCTGGAATCTTTGAAAATGAAAACCAGGAAGGCAGGATATGTTCCTAACCATAATGCAGTTTTGGTTGATGTGGATGATGATGAAAAGGAGCATCTCTTGTGGGTACATAGTGAAAGATTAGCTCTTGCTTATGGGCTAATTAAAATGCCATCTGGGAGCCCTATTCGTATCATTAAAAACCTCCGAATATGTGTGGATTGTCATGCTGCAATGAAGTTAATATCAAATGTTGTGCAGCGAGATATAATTATCAGAGACATGAATCGGTTCCATCATTTTAAGGATGGGGTTTGCGGTTGTGGTGATTATTGGTGAGTAAAGGTCTTTAACAAGATCTACCTTTCTTAAAAGACCGAGGTTTGTATTTCTTCATGGAGGTTCATAATTACAGAGGTTCATTAGTAAGAAGCACACAAGAACTTGCTGTTTTCTAGGTAATTCTGCATCCTTTATCATGTAGAATAATAGTGCTGTGCTATGTTGGTTTAGTAGGAAACACTAGAGAAGTGAAAGAACCAAAAAGGGGAAAAATAGCAGTTGTCTTAATAATGCAAAGAAGTGAGTTAATTTCTGATTATAAGACTTAGTAATGTATTTTTAATTACTCATGTGTAGACCAGTGACATATGGAGTTCATGAATGAGTCCTTCATTGATGACATTCTGTCTCAAAAATTGTATTATAAGTAGGGAATCATATCTCTTGTATTGTTTTATATGTTGGGTAATCATATCTTTTGTACATATACTTCCTAATTTGGTTGTCTACTCTATCTATTGAGTTATGGTCTATGCACCTGAAGTTTAATAGACTGGGATTTGGTTATTGGACTCCTCTCCTAGTTTTGTTTCTCATATAACGGTCCTACTTTTTTATTGATATCTAGGAAGGACTTTGACCTGCGACATTTGCAAATGAAGTTATTGGCAGTGACATTTGCCACTATTACAACAATACCAGTAACTTGGAATTTTAAACTGAAGGAACATACTTGTTTGAATCCTAGTTGTCATTGTAAGGGAAGAAAGCCCCAACGAGAGACTAAAACCTTTAAGTACAATAAGTAAATTGGCTTTATGACAGTTGGCTCTTAATATAGCTAAAGTTTGATCCTATTTCGTTTTAGAATTGTAAGGGGCCCACCGTCTATTGAAGTGAATTTCCAGCGTCATCAATAAGTTGAACTGATTTTAGTGCATTTGTGTTTGTCTAAAACCCTATTTTTGAATTTTTACGCAGTCAAGTTTTGCTAGTTTGCATGTACTGCATCACTGTATCAAGGACCAAAGTTTACTCTTTTGTCCTATTTTTACAAGAGTTCATAGTGATGGGTGCTAGAACCTGATTCTGATGCAATTTTAAAGGCTTACACCATTATTTTATTTGCAGCTGCGATGTCCAATGTGATGAATGGGTCATGATTCTGTCTAACAAGATGTACTAGACAAGGTGTGAAGGTATGACTTGTTTGTTTTAGAAGGATTAATTCTCTAAAAGTTGTTTGTGCTCACTTTGCTTACTTGTGGTCTTATATATAAACTATTTTTCTGTAATTCATATGACCTTTGGTTATACTCCTAGTGTGGTCTACTGTTTATACTTCAATATGTGTGACCTGGTATGGTTTTTGCAAGTTCTTTTCTCCCTCTCCCTACAAATAATCCAGATTCAAAATCTGTTGAGAGCCTCCATTCTCTCCCCCTCCCCCCTCCCCCCCCCCCCCCCCACCAAAGTATTAATACTTTTATTTGGATTCCTTAACAGTTTATCATGACTGACCTAGATGAATGCATCACTCACCGTTCATTTCTGAAAGAAATTTTCTTCTGCTACTTAAAAACCTAATAAATATAGCTGATCTAGCACCAATTCAAGGATTTCAGACTTCATATTCCCTTTGTCCTACAATAGATGAAAGTGCGAAAATGACAGAGATTTTAAGAATCAAAATAAACATAATCTTCATAAAATGCTGAAAATCAAGTGATGGGTATGAGTGCAGAGTAATTCCAATTACACATGGTTCACGTAACAGTATTTTTGGAATATTGTTATGTTTATTTTGTTTCATTAAAACACATGGCATTTTGCAAACTTTCAAATATTTTGAGACAGGGAATATTTCTTTTCCTAAGCTTATTCTTGCTTAAATTATCTAATTGTTTGAGGTTTGTGTGATACAACATTCTCCAAGGAAATCCTAGGTGCGGTGCCTAGAAGTTTATTTTTTTTTCTTTTCAATTTCTAAATTCCCAACAACTTAAAAACCTTGCAAGTGCGCATTGATTTATCACATTTTAAAACCTAAAATTCAAAACTTCAAAACCCTAACCACCCATCCATCAAATTGCCCAAATACCCCACAAAGTGCCAAAACTTTGTTCACTGGTTACCATTTGCAACCCTGGAACAGCAACCCGGACCTTAGCTTTTCTCCTCTATTTCATCCCCAAATCCTTCTAATTTCTTTTCACCATTAGAAACCCTATATTCCTTACTATTTTCTGGCCTTTTCCCACAAAACCCTAACCCTAATTCCTGTCAGACCTGACTTAGGAATTCTTTTGTTCTCCTTTTTCCTACATCAATTTTGGTTTCAAAGTGGGTTACACCATATGTTTTCACATGGTGGTAGATTTTGCACACCTTCAATGATGGGATAGAAGGAGTTAGAGATGCGCTTAAAGAAAAGGTTCTTCAATATAGATTTAGACAAAGACTTTACAATGAGATGGTTTTCACCAAGGTAATGTATGAGTAATTGCTTATACTAGAAAGTTTGATGAGCTAACTATCAAATGTGGAGTAGTTGAATGTGAACGCATGACAATTGCTCGATTCAAGTGTTGGCTAAGATCTGATATTTGAGAGAAAATGTCCCACTCTACAGTTTTCTGATCTCCAAGAAGTTATTGATACAAATATTGTGTGGAAGACTATCACTAGGGTTTTTGGATCTAATCATAAAGTGAAGGAATCCACTATATGTATGACAGAAAGCTGATTTGCCATGACAACATTCGAAAAAGTTAGAGCATCTGCTGTAAAATTTGAACAAGAACAATCAGGGAAAAAGGAAAAAAGAAAACTAGGTATTAATAATCTATTTAATCATTAGTTTAGGCTTAGTAGTAAAGCCCAAAGAGTCCAAGTCCAAGTCTTATTAGGGTTTCAAGAAGTCCAAGTTGTACTGGGAATAGGTATTAGTCATCTATTTATGTGGATGCAATGCTTTCTATTCAAGAGAAAAAAAATAAGTTTTCTAAATTTTCAGTAGTTATGAAGCTTTATTTGAGGTTTGTGTGATACAACTTTCTCTAAGGTGATACCAAGGAAAACCTAGGAGCGAAGTCTTAAAATTTATTGTTTTTCTTTGTTGATCTTAAATTCCTAGCAGCTTAAAACCTAGCAAATATGCATTGATTTGTCATCTTTTAAACCCTAAAATCCAAACTTCACAGCCTAAATCACCCATCCAACAAATAGCCCAAAATACCCCATGTAGAATCAAAACACTGTTTGGGTTACTATTTACAACCTTGGAACAGCAACCCCGGATCTTGGCTTTTTTGTTTTATTTCATTCCCATATCCTACCATTCCTTTTCACAATTAGAAACCCTATATTCTTTACTATTTTCTTGCATTTTTTCCACCAATCCTTAACCATGAATCCTCAAATCAAAGCTGTCCAACCCATGAAATCTAAATCTGATTTGACTTTGTGGTGCAGGTAGTGAGAATTCAATCTCTATTTTATTTATTTCTAAGTGTCAGGGAAAATTTTGTAATTTCCTAATCTCTGGACAGGCTGTATGATGCAGGAGGCAGTGAGAAGACAGATTTCCTATATTTATTTGATTTTATGTATCAAGGGCAATTTTGTAATTTCCTAATATTCTAGAATGGAATGTGCTTGTAGTCTATTGGGTCTTACTTTAGTTTTATTTTAAGTTTGGTTATTTAGTTTGAGTTTAGTAATAAAGCCCAAGGAGTCCAAGTCCAAGTCTTATTAGGGTTTTAAGAAATCCTAGTTAAACTAGGATTAGGTATTAGTCTTCTCTTTAAAGAGTTGCAGTACCTTTTATCGAGTTAATTATTAATGAATGTTTTTAGAATTTAAGAGCTATGCTTTCTTTTATGGTTTGTGTGATGCAACCTTTTCTAAGGTGTGATGTCAAGGAACATTAGGTGTGGTGCTTAGGAAGTCTAGGTGTGATTCCTAGAATTTACCTATTTTCTTTAAATTTATTATTTACGGTTACTATTCTTAGTACTGTTCACAGCAACCCAAATATTGATTTTCACATTTGTTTTCATTCCAAAATCCTATTAATCCTTGCCCTCTTTGAAAACCCTATAATCCCTATTGTTTTCTAGCCTATTCCACACCAAAACCTAACCCTAATTCTTTATAACCCAAGCTATACCAGATCTGCCCCTGGTGTTCTAAGTCAGATTTTTGTTGTTCCCCCTTGTCTTACGTCACTGTAGTAATAGTCCATTAGGTCTTATTCTAGGATTTTATTTTAGTGTAGTTATTCAGTTGGGCTTAGTAGTAAAGGCCAAAGCAATCCAACTCTTACTAGGGTTTTAAGAAGTCCAATTTCTTTTAGGAATAGGTATTAGTTTTATTTTTAAAGGGATGTAATTCTTTCATTTTTGAGGGAAGGAGAATAAGTTTTCCAAAGTTTTAGAGGCTATAAGCTTTATTTGGGGTTTGTCTGATACAACCTTCTCTAAGTTGTGATGCCAAGGAAATCCTAGGTGTGATGCCTAGAAGTTTATTGCTTTTTCCTTTTCCTTCTTAAATTCCCAGAAGCTTAAACCCTTGCAAATATATATATATATATATATATAGGTTTGTTTGTCACCCTTAAAACCCTAAAATCCAAAACTTAACCCATCCACCAATCAAATAACCCCAAATAATCCTTAGACCACCCTATTACTGTTTACAGGTTATTTCTCACAGACCTTGAACACCAACCCCAATCTTGGTTTTTCCTTTTGTTTCATTCCAAATCTTACTATTTACTTTCCCTATTAGATTCCTATAATCCTTATCATTTTCCTGCTTTTTTCCCACCAAACCCTAACCCTAACTCTTCAAAATCCAAGCTGCCCAAGCACTGCCAGATGATTTTGCTTTGTTCACCCTTGTCCTATATTTTGGTATCAGAGCAGGTTGCATTTCACATAGTTATAGATTTTACATGACTTCAATGATGCGTTGGAACGACAGATGCGTCTTAAGAAAAGATTTTTCAAGATAAACTAAGACTTTATGATGAGATTGTTAGTTTTCACCAAGGTAATCTATTAGTGATTGATTATGCTAGAATGTTTGGTAAACTAACTATCAAATGTGGATTTGTTGAATGCAAGCACTTGACAACTGCTCAATTTAAGTGTGGGATGAGATATGAAATTCAAGAGAAGATGGCTACTACAATATTTTAATCTTCAAGAAGTTATTGATACACAACTATCATGTGGGAAATGATAACAAAAGTTTTAGATCTGATCATAAAGTACAGGAATATGCAATATTTAGGAAAAGCTGAATTTCCAAGACAGCATTCTAAAATGCTAGAATAGCCTGGTCTAAAATTTGAACAGCAAGAAGAAAAAAAGCTAAACAGGATGTCCAAATGCTTAAAAAGCATGGAGAGAGCCCAAACAAGAAGCTGAAAGGTCAAAAACAGAAACCTCTGATGTAAAGAAGGTTTCTGAATTGCTTGGCAAAGGGAAGTTTCAAGATAAAGGCAAAGAACCAGAACCTATAATTTCTGTTGTAGCAACAGAAGCTACCAAAACATTAGCCGACCATCCTAGAGAAATGCGTCGAATTCCAGCTAATATGTCCAAGAATTGCATTGATTTGTTTTTGAAAAATTTATCAAAATCTTTATGTCCTATGTAGCTGTTGATTTTGTCAAAGGTACAAGTTATTTAGTAACATAGGAGAGATACAAGCATATTAGCAAGAGGATATTGAGTCACAATAAATGGAAATATGATAAAGGATCAATGCATTTATAAAGTGCCATTTGTTCAAGGATTGGAATTGCCGAAATCAGTCTCAACTCTCAACTACTATTCTCAATAAGGTCAAAGCTGAAACAAAAGAAGATCTTAAAATAAAACAAGAATCTAAAGGGATGGAAATTGCTAATGAAGCTGAAATTGAGCAAGCAATGTATAAATACAAGGCAAAAGTGAAGGATATAAAGGTCGAAGCATCTTATTCCCATGTTCATGTTGCTTAGCAAAGCAAAAAGTTCTACTGCATACATCAACTTTTCAAGATATTGATTTTGTCATACTTGGAAAGTTTAATGGTTCAACGGTTTAGTTAGTTTGGTGGGTGTATCATTATCATCATTGCTACCTTAGACGAATAAAAGAAAGAAAATTCAAATTCAATCGTTTTATTCAATGTTTATGGACGCACTTTAAGAAATCAAGATTCTTATTTCAACATTTCAAAATTATAGAATGAGTTTTCTCCGTCGAGGGGAGAGTAATGTAGGAAGTGAAAAATCAATCTCAATCTCAATTTTATTTTATTTAGTTTTAAGTGTCGGCGTTAATTTTGTAATTTCCTAATTTAGGGAAATGGACTGTATTAATGGTCCATAAGGTTTTGAATTTTATTAAAGTTTAGTTTTTTAGTTGGGCTTAGTAGTAAAGGCCCAAGGGGTCCAACTCTTTTTAGGATTTTAAGTCCAAGTTCTACAAGAATAGGTATTTGTTTTAATTTGAGAGGGGAAAGGAGTATAAGTATTCTAAATTCAGAGGTTTTGAAGCATTATTTGAGTTTTGTGTGGTACAACTTTCTCCAAGGTGTGATGTTAAGGAAATCTTAAAGTGTGAAGCCTAGAAGTTTATTGTTTTCCCCTGATTGTTTTTAAATTCCCTAAAACTTAAACCCTTGAAACACATGAGTTTGTCACCCTTTAAACCCTAAAATCGAAAATAAGACCTAGTGGCCCATGTCCAAGAATTAGGAAATTACAAAACTATCTTTGACACAAAAATAAAATAAAATTGAGATTGAATTTCTCACTGCATTCATAAAAAATTCAAAACCCTAAGCCACCTATCCATCAATAACCCCAAATAACCTTTAAACAGCCCCATTACTGTCCACAGCACTGGAACAGGAAGCCAAATCTTTAATTTATTTATGGGATAATTACACTTTATCCATCTGTGATTTGTCTCTAATTTGACTTGCCTACCCGTGGTTTAAATTTTGACATACTCACCTGTGATTTTCTCCGTTATTAATCCGTAATCCACCTCTCCTTCAGCCGTTACTCTAACACAATATGTCAAAAACAAAAGCCCAAACAGATCAAAACACTCCTCACACGAAGAACATACACAAACATGAAGAACATACACCCAAAAAGCTAATACAAATCAAATCAAGCAATACCATCCAACTTTCTCACCAAACTAAGATCCTAGATCCAAGGTAGTAAATCTAAAAAAACAAAGGAGACTGCAACACCTCAAACTGCATTGTAGCGTCTAGGATTTTTGTTTTGATCTATTTTTTTGGTATTCAAATTTTTCCCAAGAAAATCAAGATTTTCTTTCCAAATAAAGACTAAAAAATGAAAAATCAAAACAAAAATCTAAATGAAGCCAAGCACATGGAAACAAGCATAGAAATAAAGAAAAGAACTCAGATAGAAATTTCTTTCCACCATTTTTTTCTTAGTATCCAAACGAAAGTCCACCAATTTTCCAACCATGAAAATCAAGCCCAACTATGAAAACCCAGCCAAGAAAGCACCATGAAAAACCCAGCCATGAAACACCATGAAAAACCCAGTTATGAAAACGAAGACCTAACCAACCCAACTATGATCTCCGCATACACCTCACCATTCCACTTCCTCTTCACCAATTGCTCCCCAAGGCGCACCGCAGCTTCAAACACACTCTCCTCGCTATCGTGCGCCGTTGAGTCAACGATTCCCATCCTCACCGCCTGTTCTCCCTTAACCCTCCTCCTGGCCAGCAATATATCACGCCGAGCCGAGGCGGAGCCGAGGCGGAGCCGATCTTTGACCTCATCAGAGCCGTGAAGTAATCTAGGAAAGTGAGGCCAATATCACCCCGATCACGCCTCATCAGGACGTAGTCGTGGCTGAGTGCGAGGAGGAATCTGGCGGCAACGGTGTGTCCGGGAAGGGCGGCGATTGTGGGCATAAGGAGGGAGAGGAGAGTGGAGACGACTGATTTGAGGGAAGCGACCAAGTGGTGGAGTCAATCTACGGCGCCGGAGGAGGAGCCTGCGGATTGGGCCCATGCGAGGTCGAAGCCGTTGGAGAAGAATTTGCTGTGGGCGGTGGTGATGAGTGCGGAGCCATGGACAGCTTGGGATTTAACTTGGGAGAGAGCGAAGATGAGAGTTAGGCTGAAATGGTATTGCTTGATTTGATTTGTATTAGTTTTCTAGGTGCATATTCTTCATGTTTGTGTATGTTCTTCATGTGAGGAGTGTTTTGATCTGTTTGGGCTTTTGTTTTTGAAATATTATGTGTTAGAGTAATGGTTGAAGAAGAGGTGGGTTACGGATTAGTAACGGAGGAAATCATAGGTGGGTAAAGTGTCAAAATTTAAACCACGGGTAGGCAAATCAAATTAGAGGCAAACCACAGGTGGGTAAAGTGTAATTCTCTCTTTATTTATTTATTCCCAAATCCTACTGTCATATTACTGATTATTACAAAAGTTTAAGCTTTTGGGATATGATAAATTTAATCATTTAACCACACAATTCTAACATTCTCTCTCACATGTGGGCTGAAACTACAGTTTTAATAAGTGAGGCTTAACACGTGAGAATTTAAATGGAAAGTAGAGTGGAGGAGATAAGGATTGAACTTAGGACCTCTTACTCTGATACCATGTTAAATTACCGATTTGTTTCAAAAGTTTAAACTTTTGGGATATTATAAATTTGATCATTTAACCACACAATTCTAACACCTACTATTCCTTTTCCCTATTAGAAAGCCTATAATCCATATTATTTTTCAGCTTTTTTCTTTTCCGCAACCAAAACCCTAAATGTAATTACTCTAAATCCAAGCTACTTGAGCGCTATGAGATCTGACCCAAGAATTCTACACATGATTTTTCTTTGTTCCCCCCTGGCCTCTGTCACTTTGTTTCTATTTGTCCTACTTAACCATCGCATTTTAATTCTTGTTGTATGCAATTATAGTTTTACTTGTGCAAAATAGCATCATTGCGTTGAGAACATGAATGTAGATCTTGTATATAAGTCTTCTTGTTCTGGCTGCTGGTCTATAAGATACGTGCAGGGGCAGAACTACATTGCCACCCCAAAAATTTAAAACAATTTTTTCTACTATATAGTAGTGAAAATTTTTAAAGGATTCATTACAAAATTAGGAGCTGGCCTCCCCAAAAATTTCAAGTTCTCAAACAATGTTCTAAAAACAAAAGAAAAAGAATTGACTAACAGATCAATAATTAAAAAAATAATGTACTTTTTTCTCAATTGCATTTTTTTCTTAACAATTCTTTTAAAGTTTTGAATCATTCATAATTTTGAAGACTTCAGCGGTTTCATTGGAAGTTTTTTTATTCACTTTGGTAGAAAACTTAGTAATTTATATTGCCAATGAAAATTTTAATAATTCACTATGAAGATGATAATAATTGAATTTTATTCTATGAAATATCATTGTTGAAATTCTATAAATTTTAAAGATACTGAGTTCTTTTTTTTTTTTTTCATTAATTATTTATTTTGTGGTACAAACCTAATATCAAACTAGACAACATTTATATAATCACTAGAGTTTAAAAGATGATAAGTTCTCTTCAACAGTTAGGAGTCAAATTCATGGTTCCTCCCCTTGGAGACGTGGACAAAAGCAAAAAACGGATGCAACAGCAAAATTGAAGGGCACTGAAAGTTATTTTAGAATTTATTGTTTTAACTTTCCTTTGAAATAAAACTAAATTATGAATGTTTTTCTCTTGTTTGGTGGTGATGCCAAACACCCTTTGGTGGAGATGCCTAAGGTTGTCAGGCAGATTCTAGGTGGTAAAGCTTAGGATTTGTCCAATTTATCTTCTTTTCCTCTTTTATCACTATTTTCCCACCACTGTCCTGCATCATTAGGATAAGAATTTCTTTGCGCGTCCTGCATCATTGTTCCCTGATGGAGAAACGTTTTAAAGTGTTGAGGGATACGAGATCTGGCATCTGACACTTGCATCAAATTTTGGATCACTTTTGGCAACACGAAGAACATAGAAGCCATGCATTCCACCACAGCATTAAATTTGTCTCAGGTTGGAATTAGTGTCGCAAATAATACAACATTATATATAGGCATATAGAGCACCATTGAATATGTCCTTTCCACTTCGTCAAAATATTTAACTTCATGCACCATGGAAGGTTGATGTAGTAGATGCATCAAGTTCACTTTTCACAACATGTGCACCCTCTAATTTATTGCTCTCTTGTTAAATTTTCTTCTCATTAAGTAGTGGAAAATCTTCATTTTCAGTGGTAAACAACATATTTGACTCTTCAGCAGGCTGAATCTATTACACATGGTTTAGATATTTCACCTTGTTTTAGGCTCTATAGTATATTCTTGCTCCACCAACGTTGAAGCAATAGCTCTTGGCACTTGTACTTCTCTTTCAACACTAAGTTTTGTTGGTACTTGATGTTCCTTCATTACTAAGATATCTCATTACAAATGTTGTCTCTTGTGTGGGAAGTGGGAATTTCATTGGGTCCTGAGTGAAATGTGGTTATTTTATCATGATTAGTCATCCTAGAGGGTTCTAATGACTCAAGCTGGGTGTTAATTTTGTTTGAACTTTACAAACAATTCTTGAACAGCAATAACATTTCTTTAATCCACAATCGAATTTTGGTCTGTTACCAAAATTGACACAACATAAAATCAAATTGGATGGAGACAAAGACGGAGAGTTGGGGTGGGGGAGAAGATAACCTAGGAGTCAACATCTATGCTTGCTTGGAGTCAGTTCCAAGCAAGAGAGAACAAACCTAGGAGTCAGCACTTCGGTTGGCTAAAGTCAGCAGCACATCATTGGAAAAATCCCCATCTATATAATACACTTATATAGACTACTAAAACAAACCTAATAACTTGCTTATATAGACTACTAAAACTAAATCCTAATTCTAGTTAACTTAGGAAAGCCAATTACTAAATTACAAAAATAACTTGGACTCTGGGAAATAAAATAAAATACTAACCTAATCAACTACTAAGACCTAAAATAAAATTCAATTGAACAATAAAATTACAGTTGACTACTAAAATTAAAAAAAAGACTAAACTAGAATATTCTTTTTGCATCATGCATCTCTCTTCAAGATCTGTTGCACAGCAGGTTTAAGTGACTGAGTCATATGATTGAGTATTCCTCTTTATTAAGTACGATTTTTCACCTTCTAAACTTCTTTCTCACTTGAATGCTTTTTTTTTTTCCCCAGTACTCCCCACCTTTTTATTTTTTATTTTTGGGTGGGGGGGAGGGTGCGCCGGGGGTGGGGGATGGTTTAGGGGGGTTATAAATGTGGATCTCAGCTTACCTGATCAGTATGACAAGTAGTGTCAATAAAGCATACCCTGTAATGATGGTGGGATATTGCCTTATATTTTTAATTTTGTTTTTCATAGTCATGGATTTTGAATTCGTACTCATCATCATAGTTTACCAGCATGCCATTCTCATTCTGTGAGTTTGTCGGCATGCGATGTCATTGTCACCATCAAGCTTGCGTGTGGAAGGGGATGTCTTCTAACACCCTATTTATAAGTTGGTCATGTTTACACCAAGATGGATGTTTTGCGTACTTTGAGCCATATTTGTTTTTATTCTTGTTTCCTTTCTCACGCTCATGTTCATACTATTCGCAGTGATGATTTTTTTTTTTCCAGAAATTTATTACTATATATTATTCTTTTATTTGTAAGATATTATAATATCGTTTAGATGTTTCAGTGATGCATACCTGCCTACATATATATGTCCTTGCATAATATACATAGATTTATGTATATACATAAGTTCATATTCAGTTATTCACATAAAATATTCACTAACAAAAAGCAGGGGAAAAAAAATCTAATATATGTGGGATCTTGGCTCACAAAAAAAAAGAAAAAAAAAAAAGACAAAAAACAAAGAGTTGAATGATTCAATCCTTGACTGAATACATAAACTTGCATCTTACATATTTCACCAGGTAGAAATAATTTTTTGCGATATATGAAAATATCGTGGATATATCAGCAATATTGTTGCACAGCAAGTGCAATTGTCACAGTTCACTAATTGCAATATTTGGTGTCATATCGCACTTTCAGTAAATGCAGTGATTTGCGGTATTCAAGACCATGATCTTCCAAAAACTTAAAACATCTTATTCATATTTCTAAAATCATCAACATTTTGACTTTAATCTTTAATATTTGTCGGTTACGTTGTAGGTGGTAATGGGTTGTGAAAAAATAATATTTGGCAAGATAACAAGCTTAGAATAATCTTATCCCAAAAATATATAGAATATTCTAAATTCTGCTCTATCAATGGCCAGTAGTAAAGGGGAGGCTTCATATTTCTGCTACTGGTTTCAAGGCTGGGACTGGAGGCCTGAGGTCTTCAAGTCTTTTGGTCAAAGGATTGGAAATAGAGCATGCACATCATATTGAACACCAGATGTTAACAGCCACAAATGTTTAATACTATTTTACTACTGTTAATTTACCCTATCTACTAAGCCTCACGCAAGCGTCAGTTTTCGTCAGAAATTAGATTATAATATAAGTGGTGGCAATTCTAAGAACCAAAGACAAGTGATTTATATCTAAGGTAACATATTTACTTTAAGGAATGGTGCCAAGATTTAGTGGTAGAACTTTGTTATCTTTATGTTTAAGCAGAATATTAGATGTCTGGGCATTTCTTCATGGATAATATTCTTTAGTGAATGCAGTTTTGTTTGTAATCTATTACGGATGAAGTGCTTTTGCATTGCTACAAAAGAAAAAATCTATAACTATTTCCATTATACTAATAGAATGTCAGCTTTTGGAAAGCAACAGTTGATCTTGCAGAGCAGAGAATTTAGTCAGTTGGTAGGGTTAAGCTGCAAAACACAATTGACAAACCAACTACAACGTTTTCTTCTTACTCCATAGTTGCCACTATCACCTGAATTATACAACTATTTCAATCCATTTTGAAGTACTATTTGACTTCTGTGCATATTTTTCCAAATAAAAATAATATTTGAGTCCTAATCTACCCTCAAATGGAGCATTAAAGTGGAGTAAAAAATTGTATTACATTTTCACCTATCACTTTCAAAGAGAATTAGAGTGTATGTTTCCTAAAATCAACTGATAACATATTGTAATGTTTGCATATCAGCAACATACTTGTTCTCCAGAACCATTTCTTGTAAAATTGCTTATTGATAAAAGTAGGAAACTGTCCTTGTCAGAGACTTGATGAAGATACTCATACTTGCTTTCAAAATTAGCAAGACTAAAATATACTTTAAGATTTAAATTTGTGGAAAAAATTATATACTATTCGTTATCTTTTTATAAAAATCTTTCAGTTTTGTACCATTGGTAAGTCAATTTACTTCTCTAGGAACATTCCACTAATTAAACATGCCACATTTTATAAACGATCTGCCATTTGTCCATAGCATATCTAAAAGTTGGCCTAAACCTCATCCATGTGATCCCTTTTCATGAATTGCTGTAATTTTCAGAATAGCCTTCCCTGTCCCCTATTGATATGTCATTTTCTGTCATAGCTCAAATTGCAAGCAAAAGCTGTCTTTTGTTTTTTTTCCCCTCTATCCTTCTGAAACTGCATATAGATCGAATAGAATGGAGGAAAATAATACGTGGCTGACCCTAACTAATATGTTGAGGATCCATAGACGACGCCAAAATTTTGGGACTAAGGCTTTGTTGTTGATATTGTATCTTTCCAAAACTGCAAAATAATTTCAATCAAAATATACTTATTGTATATGTTTTGGTTTCAGGTTGCTGATTAATGCCTACCGTGGAAATTCTATACTTTGAATGTAAAAATCATAGCTATAGGAAATGGGGTTAATACTTTCCTAGCAGTCTATAAATATACTGCATGGTGATTGGTGAGATCAGCTGCAGAAGCAGAAATAATATTCTCAATGGTAGCTCTGGGTAAAACTACAACTGGCCATTGTGATGACTTGTCTTTGTGTGTTTGACCTTTGCAACTGGAAATTTCTTGCATAAGTTCCTTTACCAGGTTAGAATTTCCGGGTGTGATTGAGCTTCCTTTGAATGTAAAGATCCTGGTGATTGATTGAAGTCACATAGAAAATCTTGCTATAATCTCTTCTACAAATGCTTATCTGGTGAGTCTCATCTTATGCAGTGTTTTAGAAAAGATTATTCATCACTTATACACTGAAGCTGCATTTGGGTGTTTCTGGAATTTAATGGCTCCATTTTTTTGTTGCAGATTGAATAAGAATGAATGCTGCACTTGGTTGTCTTGGCACTTTCCCTTAAAGTAAACATATACTCCCCTGTTGCTGTAACTATCCCAAAAAAAAAAAAAAAAAAAAAAAAATCGCAATGGAAATTTTGTGGCTATAAAACTGATAGTACAGGCCTAGTTTTGAGCTACCATGGAGGTACACCTTTCTTCACTATGATTTGCTAGATGGCTGTTTTTGTGATGTACCTTTTCAAGTGAATTTTCTATTGAACTGAGATCAATGTAATATACAATTTGCACTCTCCTGTAATCTTATTTCAAAGCAATGACTGCATTGGAGAGGGGGTGGTAAATCTTATTGCACACGGTTTATCGCATCCTGAGGTACACACTCCCTTGAAATCGTGTTTTCAGCCCGTGTGGCAGTGTGTTCGAGCTGTGTGCAATAAGTGATGTGCAACTTTCACTACCCAAGAAAGAGGGGGGGTGGGGGGGGGGGGGGTTGGGGTGGTCAGCTATTTTCTTTTCCTTTTTATATGCTTGAAAGCAGCTATTTGAAGAACAAGGGGACATGGGGTGAGGCTTAAATATGCAGTTCCCAAGGGGTAAGGCTTAGTTGAGTCAACTATCCATATGCAAGTAACACAGTTTTGAAGGTGAATCTATCACCCTTTACAGATTCAGTTTTGGTTGTCAACATTTTCTTTCTTTGTGATTTAAAAAAAGTTATGCTGACCATTCTAATCATACCTAAAAGCTGCTATCTCACCGACTTAACATTCTGAAATGGCAATAAGGATTCTCAATAGTGATCGAGTTAAAAAGTGTTAGCGGCGGCTCTACCTGCAAGCCTTGCAAAAAAAAAAAAATGTATATATACACTTGCCAAAAAAAATATTATATGCTAAATTAATTTATTGTGATTACTCTAATAAAAATTTTGAACACCTTGACTTGAGAATTATAAGAATTTGGGTTCAACAAAAATAAAAGAAATGCTACTATATTCACAACATTTTCACAATAATTTTACAACAAATTTAATGCAGTAAGCTGTTACTGATTCTAATTTGGACCAAATACTAATATTATTTTTTCATCCACCAATAACAGCTTTTTGCATAAGATTTATTGTAAAAATATTGTGGACGTAACATTATTTCAAAATAAATTTTGCCTCCAAACATAATTCTTAATGAATCCTTTTTTTTTTTAAATGCTTAAATGACAACAATAAATATTAGCTCAAATAACAACAAACATAAATCAAACAAAAACAAGATAAGATCAAACAACAACAATTGAAAAAATTATTCAACAAAAAGCCTATTATAAAAAAAAAAAAAATTTGTAGCTCATTCAACCTATTTAATAAAAA
Source organism: Lithocarpus polystachyus (assembly GCA_033629205.1). Lineage (NCBI taxonomy): Eukaryota > Viridiplantae > Streptophyta > Magnoliopsida > Fagales > Fagaceae > Lithocarpus > Lithocarpus polystachyus. The sequence continues at coordinate 61,863,904 of CM066164.1, read as the reverse complement.
TAATTTCTAATTTTATTTTTCTTTAAAAAATTGTATCATTAAAAATATTGTGGCAATTTGAATTTTTTAGTGACCACCTTAAAAAAAATTCCTAGAGCTGCCACTTGGAAGACCTATGTATCACTATGTGAATTTATAAAAGAACAACAACAACAACAACAACAACAATAATAATAATAATAATAACAACGAAATGGAAAGGAATTAATAGAAAAGAACATATTATTAATTCTCTAGTGTGTTTTAAAGTTTATGAAAGAATCATTGAAAAGAAAATAAGTATATAATTTAACCATCACATCATTAGGAACAAAATCAATATTTCACTAAATGAGTGTTTCTTGATTTCTCCTTCTTTTAGGAGAGAATGGAATGAAATATAATCATTCTTTTATAGTTATTTCATTCCTTTCTACTAAACTCTAAACATGGGAATATGTAATTATGTAACATGTTATTCAAAAATCCATTTCAATCTGTTTCATTCCATTAAGTTTTTATAATCAATTTTGATGTGTTTTATGCATGCATCTGTGTGCTTTTAAAATAATTTCTATATTCAATTATTTTAACTGAAGGGACAAAAAAAAAAAAAAAAAAAAACTATACACTCAATCAAAAAGGTTTATAGAATATTCCTTTATAATAAATTGATTATTCATATTAAACTTTTATGTATTTTCTACTCATCAAATTTTACCATAACCATATCAAAAAAAAAAAAAAAAAAAAATAATCATATTGTTTTTCTTGAGATAATATCTGGACCAAAATTTTGGATGAAACTTTTTACTTTCACATTTATCATTTACAATATTCTAAATATATTCTTTAATTGAGAGAGTACTTATTATATGTTTGTCCATCATAGAAATTGCTGATAATATTATCTAGCATGAATCACCAGAAGCTTATTTGGTTTTTTCTTTAACGAGTAGTCCAGGTTTAGGAAGCCCGTCATAATTAGTTGATGACTGATTGTCATACACGTTTAAGTTTAACGCTTGTAAGCCTAACATCACGGACAAAGTGGAATGTTTAGAGGAAGAAAAAGCCCAAAAAATAATTTCAATTTTAGATAAATTTAAATCTGACATTATCTTGATTCTACTCTTTTTTGTGCTTTGATTATACAGACTTTTCCCAAATACAGAGATGGGCAATCTTCCAAGGGATTGGCGGTGGGCTCCTCGGCTGTCTCTTTCTCTTTCTCGGGTCAAATATCAATCGTGGTTCTCTGATGTAAATGCATGCAATCATAAAATGAAATCCATGCAGGTGATTCAGTGCTTGGCCATTTTGATTCATTTTGGCCCCATTTGTTTTTTATGTTGTTTCCTGGCCCAAAAAGGACATTCAAGTGCAAAATAATAAAATAGATTTATGTTAAATTATTAATTTGGTCCTCTAATTACCGGACAAACTTTGATTTGATATCTCAACTGTTTATTGTGACAATATTGTCCCCAAGTTTCAAAATCAAGTTACAATTATCAAACTTTAGTAGTAATACCTAAGAATGTTGTAGCTTAGTGGCATTACATGTTCTCCCATTTGAAAAGAAATTGAGTTTGAATCCTATCTTTGAATAATAATAATAATAATAATAATAATAATAATAAATAGTGTTAATAAATGTAATTAAGAAATGTGGACATAACGATGTGCTCCATTTGTTAAGTAAGATAATATTGCTAAGAATTTTAACATAAACCAAAGGTAAAGTTGAAATTGCCTTGATTTTGCTAGTTGGGGGAAGAATTAATACAAGTAATAGTTGGTGGACCAAATTAACAATTAACAAACAACTATAAATTAATTTTGTCTTTTCATATAAGTTTGCGAGTACTAGAAAGCACCAAATTGAACCTTGCATTAAACTGGAAGTGCGAACAAAAGAGGGTAGTAAAAGACATATTTTGTTACGTTAATTAGCATTTTGATTTGATGGTAAGGAGCAATTATTATAAAGTTGGCGATATGTATTAAATCCTATTATATCTATATATATTAATAAAAAGCTAGGGTCACAACTCACAACTCATGATGAAAATTCGCTGTAATTTCACACCCTCCTTAATTTACCTACCAGCATACCATAACTACAATTTAATTTTTTTTAATGACGCATTTGTGAGATAATAGAAAAATATGAGGATATGGTGAAATGTTATAAATTTTTGTTATCAAATATAATGACTGAAAAAAAAAAGAAAAGAAATGGAAGGTAAAAAAAAGAAAAAAGAAAAAAGACAAAGAAAAAGAAAAAGAAAGAAAAAGAAGAATCAAAAGATTTTGTTAATAAGTCGAGGCTCCTAAAACCATTCACAATGAACTCAATATGCTTCTTGTTAAATATTTACTAGAAAGTCATTTTTCTTTTTTAGCTACATATCATTTGAATTCACTCCTAACAACCCCCCCCCCCCTTTTTTTTTCTATTCCATTTAAATATTATTTTATTTTTATCATTTATATATATATATATATATAATTATTTATTACCAACGAGCAATAAGTTGTACAGATGTAAAAACCCTAAAATTGTTTTACATCTCACTCTCCTCCTACACCCCACCACTACCGCTCCCACAACTTTGCCCCTTAAAATCTTTGCTAGAGCTGACTCATTTGGTGTGCCCTAACACTCTTATCTCTGACCTTCACTCTCTCAACATCGGAATTGAAGTTATCGACACCTCCTCCTACTATTACATTGCTGCTGAATTCGACCATGACGTCTCCTCTCCCTCCACCAAAACCGTGAACTCATCACTTACAACACTAGCTTGACCGTAGCCATCATTGCTAAGCTCTAACCAAGGCTTAAATCCTTTGAATACCGGGTCACAGTTCTTGACCTTGTGGCTTCAAACATTAACATGAAGGCAATCTAAGAGTTATGTTTATACTTCTACACAACTTAACTACCAAAATTTATCCAATTAATTCAAATGTTAACTAGGTAATTAATTAATCAATATTTAAGCACAATGTACAAGTAACAGGACATTAATTCCAGGGATAATCCTAAACAACAAATTCACTATAGAAAGTTGTTATGATTTAGACTATATTCACAAGACTTCTCGTACAAGTAACAGGACATTGTACCCAAGCCTTTCAAGCTATTGTTAGCATATTGTTGACTTCTATCTAGTGCCTTTTAAGTTATCTACTACGCAAGTCGATATGCCACTTGCAAACCAATCTCTTTGTTTTTCTTTTAAAGTGCAACTGTCTTCCTCTCTTCTAATTAGGGTTTTAATTTTGGTTTATATAGGCATGTGGTTTTGAGGTTGGAAGGCTATAGAAAAGCCCGTGTAAAACCAAGTTAGTGGTTTCCATAATACGTTTGCTCGACCAATGGTCAGGTGAGCCTCTAACAAAAATTTCTACCCAAAACCCAGTCAACCTTCATGACTTCTTGCTCAATTGAGATCTTCAGAGATCAAAAGTTCAGTCTTCAACCTTTATCACACCCATACATAAAACAATGGTAACAGTAGCCAAAATTACAAATAAATTGTCATGTTACTCAACACCAAAAATCCTAACACAATACAAGATGTTTATTAATTCAAGAGATGAAAAAATGGGTTTGTTAACCAAAATTTGGAAAAAGTTTCGTGTGTTGAGATAATTTTGAAAGGGTAGTTATAGAATACTCTAGGAGTACAATATATACATACTCCCTCCTTTTCTTTTTTGGCTGAACACCTCCCTCGTTATTCATGTCAGAGAAAAAAGTACGCATTTATGGTATTTTTAGAGTTTTTTACAATTTTTCATTTGAAAACTCTTAAGAACCTTCTCAAAAAAAGAAAAAAGAAAAAAGAAAGCTCCTAAGAACACAAGTTAATATGAAATTTAATATTCTATTATTAAATTTTTAATTCTCTTTTAGAAATATTTTATCAATTTTATTAATGAGTGTCATAATAGTAGAAGTCATTGTAACATTAAATCTTGATAAAATCAATTTTAAGGACGTGTATCACATTTCGTGTTGAGAAAATGTTGTGCAGATAACATTACTCATTAATAGTCCTTACTTATGTTAGTATCGTATCCATGTACCATTAATACTCATAACACACATCCATGCCTCTCTCTCTCTCTCTCTCTCTCTCTCTCTCAAGCAATGAAAAACATGGATCTACTATTAAAAATATGTTCATGGATTAAACATTGTCTAATCATTTGGGAGAAAGGAGTGCAATCAATGTTGATGAATCAGACACACTCCTCGAACATAAAAAAGAATATCGTCCTAACTAAGCTAAGATACATTTAACACTAAATTTAATTTTTCAAAAATAAAAACACTCAATTTAATGAATTTGTATGTTAACTAATGAATCATTGATAAGTGCATAGTAGGCTTTGTAGCTCATAATTAAGCATTTTAGTATTACTTAATTTGCGTCCTTAGTGAACCTTTATTTAATGCAAATTGTATGAGTTAATAATTTAAATCATTTATCATCTATAATAAATTAAGGAGGGATACTTGTTAAGTAGTATTCAAAATTCTCTGAATGTTGGTCAATTTTCAGCTAGCAGCTGTTAAATTGTTAGGAACTAGAAAATGAGGATAGTATATTTCAAGTACTCAGACTTGAATATAACTCGTGAAACTTAAAAGTACGAAATTCATCGGACCTGAATCCTTTTTCAAAGAGAATTTCATAGTTGCTACGGAAACAATTATGACACGTAACTAACTTGTGTGAACTTAGCTTGAAAGTCTTGATATTCATGAGATTTCAATATTAAGTTAGGTCAATCAAGCTTGATTAAGATTGAGTTTGCTTGAATTCAGATGAACTAAGCCTGAAGAAAGCTAGTTGAATCAAAGTCAACCTTCAAATGAATTTCACTTTGATATCTTCAGGGAAGTGTCTTAAGCCAATGTATAACCCGTACCATCAAAATAGATCATGAAAATGATGTTTGCTAATTGTCACATCTACTTTGCATAGTTTTTATTTATTATTATTTTGGGGTAATTGTATTTCTAGGAGTCCAGTTCGTAACTTATAATTTTTAGCTTAATGGTCAACATTCCACGACTGGACATTTTAAACAAAACCTGTTTGAGGTAATGATCATCTTTGGGCTTCTCTGATGAATTAAAAAAGAGTTTCAAACTTTCAAATGCAGAAAATAATTGGTTGAACAAAGCTTTGTCCATTCCAAATGTTTTTTATTCTCTTAGGTTTACACGTAGTTTGCTATATCCCTATAGAGAAAAAAGAAAAAGAAAAAAAAGGAGACAGGTTTAGGTGCTGGGGTGACTCAAACATTGCTACCTTAATATAGTACATAGTAACATCACATATCTCAAAAACTATTTATGCATTTTCACCCAATTGTATTATATTTATTTCTCAAATTCTTTATGTCTTCATATTTGGGAGTTTTGATGTGTGTACTCAACAATCTCACTCTCATGTATGAGCTATTGCTTTTATGTGAGTTTTGAGATCTCTCCCCTTTTGGGCTAAGGAACCTTCCCCTCACCTATGGGCTTTTCCCTTCTTTTGTGCATCATCCATGGGAAGCCTTTTGTATGCCATCCATGGGGACCAAGTTCTTTTTTTGATTTTGTATTATTAACAATACTAAGTTTGTTGAGCCTTTTTTCAGGATCATTTGTACGGGTTTTGATGGTCTTTGCCTTGTGCGATGCGTACTTGTGCTGGCGTCAAGTACGCGCACCCTATCCCGCTTTAATTGCAAAAGAGACGTTGGTAACCTTGCCATCCTATCTCTACTACAACTGTGAAAAAGACTTTAAGTAATAACCTTACCACACATCACAATTAGTACTAATACTACTTTTTGAGGAAATAACACATTGAAGAGACTTCAATAGAGGTATTAATATAACACATCGGGACACCATTTAACCTATTAGTTTAAACCTATGGATTTGGGCCTAATTAGGTTAAGTTAATTCCTCAACTTATTTTTTATTTTTTATTTGGGGCTTCCACTCATAGATGTATACCCAAAAATTCTAAGAAAAATGTTATTTTTGTATGTGATGTAGATCTCAAGTTAGTCATAAACCTTTTTATTTTTTATAATACTAAAGTTAGGTATAAACTTGATTGTTGGAAAACTACTCAAAATTCCTATCGTGCCTTGGTTAGCTATTTGGGTTTTCTTGATTAACGTGAAAAAATTAACTTGGTTATTTTTAGGTTTCCTAGGCGTGGGAGAAAAAAAAAAAAAAAACTTTTCCTTGTCAAAGAAGTGATACAATCCTTGTCCAGGTAAAAGAACTCAAATATTATATATAGATAGTTCTACATTAATAGTTTTGGCCCAAGGATTCCCCTACGAGGGTAGGAGAAGAATCATAAATTTGAGCCTTAAATCAAGAGAGGAAAATATGGATTTTTTCTTGCGAAATAACACAAGGATAGAAACAATAAAATGTGAAATCAAGTGAACTCAAAGAGATATTTGCTTAAAAGGTGGCAAATGAAGAGTGAGAGATTAAGCATGAAACCAAGACATAGGGTAAAAAACAAAAAACAGATTTTTGCTTTTGAGGTAGTGCAAGAAAAAACAGACAAGTTTTGGCTTTTTGTTTAACCCACAAATCAAGGAAAATGCATGAGAATTTGATTATTGTACCATTACCGAGAAGAAAAAATAATACATTGTGATGTGTTTGAGAGTAAAGAAAAGTAATAAGGTTTTTTCTTTAACCGACACACAAGGATAAGAAAATTCAGTTTTCCTCTAGGAGGAGTTCTTTTGGTGCTACCAAGAAGAGTTATAGAATCCCAAGTGATTGAAAATAACAAATGAGGTTGTGTTAATTTCTAGAGGTTTGATATTCTTGTATTTGTTGTGGATTCAATTTTCACACATAAAATTGAGAAGATATTGCAATTGGCCGGTCCTCCCCGGTCATCGTTGATTGTGTGTTCATCCTTTCAGGTTTCCCAAATAATTCTCTTACCATTGAATCCCGGAGCATTTAGTCTATTGATTTTATTTTGCATCATCAGTTGGCGCTGTTTATGGGAAAGAGTTTGTGCTTTGTAATTTATCTTCCTCCGACAAAGGACTGTATGGTTCGGACAAGATCAAGGGCTACCAGCCTAGGCCACCAAGAGAGTAGGGATGCCTCTAGTAATCCCCATCGTGATCGACAATCGGTGCCTATCACGCAACCGCCTTCTATCCAACATATACAGTTCATGGCAGTCACCATGGCAGAATTAACCCGTCAGAATCAAGAGTTAACCAGGGAGATTAGTTTGCGGAGGCAGTGCTGTGAAAGGTTTGAGGAAGGACAAGCCCAGAGTCAAGAAGGTAGAGGGAATGTTGAGCCTAGAAGTTAGTCAAGGGGTACCGCTTCACGAAGGGTGCCACACTTGGAGAGGGAGATGGACCAGATGAGGAAGGCTATGAATGAGATGAAGGAGAACATGAGAAGGGCGAATCCCGTAGAGGATTTGGTTCATCGAACAGACTCCCCTTTTACGGCTTCCATTAATAGTCATCCCCTGCCTGCTAAGTTCAAAATGCTTTCCTTGGACTCATACGATGGAATGTGCGACCCATTTGATCACATCGCATCCTTTAGGACTACGATACACCTTCAAGGGGTTTCAGATGAGATTATGTGTAGAGCTTTCCTTACTACGCTTAAAGGGCCAGCACGAGTGTGGTTCAACAAAATACCTCCAAACACTATGAGTTCTTTCGAAGAATTGAGTAAATTGTTTGTCAACAATTTTATTGGGGGACAAAGACATAAGCGCTCCTTGTCTAGTTTGTTTACCATAGAGGAAGGGGAAAATGAAAGCTTGCGGTCTTTCATTACTCGTTTCAACAGAGAAGCCTTGACGGTAGATGAGATGGATGATAAGTTGCTATTGACAACCTTCCATAATAGAGTTAATTCTGATTTATTCATCCATAAGCTCTACGAACAAAAGCCTTAGACCATGGCTGAACTCGTCCATTCAGCCCAAAACTTCATGAATGCAGAAGATGCAATCATAGCCAAGAAGAGGAAGAAAGCCGAGCGAATGGAAGGAGACCTCCCTCGTCATCCGGAATAAGGCTTTCGTCCAAAAAAGGCCGGGACAGGGGAGAAGAAGGATCGAGACAACAGGAAGCCAGGTTCGTCTTTAGGAAGGAATTAGCATTACATGCCTTTGAATGCTCCACATGACCAAGTGCTCATGCAAATCAAAGATGACCCATCCCTGAAATGGTTAGAAAAGATGAAGGGAGATCCTAACAAGCGCAATAGGAACAAGTATTGCCGTTTCCACAGAGACCATGACATGACACGGACAAGTGTTTTGATTTGAAACAGCAGATAGAAAATCTCATCAGGCAAGGAAAATTGAGGAATTTTCTTGGACGAGATCACAAAGATGAGAAGCTGAAAGGAAAGGTGGAAGAGATACCATGACCCCCACAGGGAGAAATAAGAGTTATCATAGGAGGGACCTCATCGGGACAATCTTCCAAGTCAAGGAAGATGTACTTAAAGGTAGTGCAAAACGTCCAGTTCTTAGGATAATCCTTAAAGATGAGGAAAACTGAAGAACATGCTATTATGTTCACTAACGAGGATGCTGAAAGAATTCACCACCCTCATGATGACGCGATCGTCATTACTTTGCTTATTGCAGATTATACGACTAGAAGGGTGTTAGTGGATAATGACAGTTCGGCATATTCGCAACAGATAACCAAAGAAGTAAATTTTTAGCAAATGAGGCTTGGACGAGACCAACTTCGTCCAGTGAACTTGCCCTTGGTAGGGTTTAGAGAAAATGGAGGTACAACTTGTGGGAATAGTTACGTTGCCAGTCGTGGTAGGAGCATATTCGAAACTAATAACCAAAGAAGTAAATTTCCTCATGGTGGACTGTTTGACATCATACAATGCCATCATTGGGAGACCAACTTTGAATAGTTGAAAGGTAGTAACGTCTACCTACCACCTGTTAGTCAAGTTCCCTATAGAGTATGGAGTAGGGGTGCAAGGAGATTAGCTAGCAGCGAGAGAATGTTATTTAGCCATGTTAGCTATGGACGAGCAGATTCAGAAAATGAATATTAAGGAAAGAAGAGCTGTTGCAGAGCCCACCGAAGTACTGGAAGACATTCCTTTGAACGAGAATAATCCCCAGAAGTTTACTAGAATTGGGACAAGCATGAAGGAAAAGATAGCAAGACCTCGTCCACTTTTTAAAGAAGAGTATTGATGTTTTTGCATGGAGTTATGAAGACATGCCAGGGATTGACCCAAGTGTCATCACTCATCAGCTGAATGTATACCCGTCCTACAAGCTTGTTCATTAGAAGAAAAGGGTCTTTGCTCCTGAGCGGGACAAAGCTATTAAGGAAGAAGTCTAGAAGTTGACCACAGCGCAATTTATTCGGGAAGTCTATTACCCGGATTGGTTAGCCAATGTGGTGATGGTCAAGAAGGCAAATGGCAAATGGAGAATGTGTGTAGATTTCACTGATTTGAATAAGGCTTGCCCCAAGGATAGTTATCCTTTGCCACGTATTGATCAGTTAATGGATTCAATAGCAGGACATCAGTTGTTAAGCTTCATGGATGCCTTCTCAGGGTATAACCAAATAAAGATGGACGAGTCAGATCAAGGAAAAAAGTATTTCATCACTAGTTAGGGTTTGTTTTGTTATAAGGTGATGCCCTTTGGTTTAAAGAATGCGGGGGCAACTTATCAAAGGTTGGTTAATCACATGTTTTGACCATAGATAGGACGAAATGTGGAGGTTTATGTGGACGATATGCTGGTGAAAAGCTTGGACGAGCAAAAGCATTTGGACGACCTCCAGGAAACCTTTGACACGCTATGGCAGTATAACATGAAGTTGAATCCGAGCAAGTGCGCTTTCGGAGTTTTGTCAGGAAATTCCTTGGTTTCATGGTTTCATATAAGGGAATTAAAGCGAATACTGAAAAAATTCAGGCAATCCTGGATATGAAGGCACCGGGGAATATTAAAGAAGTCCAATCTCTCACTAGGCGAATCGCTGCCCTTAACAGGTTTGTCTCTAAAGTTACTGAAAAGTGTTTACCATTTTTCAAGGTTTTAAGAAGGCATTTGAGTGGACGGACGAATATTAGAAAGCTTTCCAAGACCTTAAGACTTACCTGACTATAGCTCCTCTGTTAAGCCCGTCCGTACCTGGTGAAGAATTATATTTGCATTTGGCAGTGTCCTCACATGCAGTAAGCTTAGCAATGATTAGGGAAGAAGAAAAAAAAAAAAACAGAAACTGGTCTACTATATAAGCTGAGCACTGAGAGAGGTAGAAGAACGATATCCTATGATGGAAAAATTGACCTTTAACTTGGTTACAACTTCAAGGAAGTCGAGGCATTATTTTCAAGCTCATGTCATCAATGTCTTGACAGATCATCTATTAAAGAAGACAATGAATAGGTTGGAGGCCGCAGGACGACTAGTTCAATGGGCTATAGAACTTAGCTAGTTTGATGTCAGACACCAACCAAGGAGCGCGATAAAAGCACAAGTGTTGGCAGATTTTATTGCGGAGTTCACTCCAAGTCAGGGAGAGTTAGATGAGCCGGACAAAGCTTAGAGATGGGTCGTCCACGTGGATGGGTCCTCCACACTACACACAGGGGGAATAGGAGTTGTTTTGTAGTCCCCAGAAGGAGATGAGTTGAAGTACAAAGTTCGCCTGCAATATACGACGACCAATAATGAAGCCTTTCTTAAGGGGTAAGAATTGGCGAAGTCCTTAGGAGCAAAATCATTACTCGTCTATGGAGATTCTCAGCTAGTAATAGGTCAAGTGAATGGAACGTACGAAGCGAAAGAAGAGCGGATGAAGACATATCTTAATAAGGTAAGATGCCTTGTGAAAAAATTTAAAGAAGTTAGTTTTAGTCAAATCCCAAGGGAAGAAAACATGAAAGCAGACGCCTTAGCAAAGGAAGCCTTGGTGAGTGGATCGGTGGACGAGTTTGACAAAGTTCAATATATGTCAAGCATAGATCTTCCAGAGATGCAGCAGATAGAAGGCGAAGAAAATTGGATGACTCCAATAGTGGCTTACTTAAAAGATGGAAGGCTTCTAGAGGGAAAAGACGAGGCCAAAAATTAAGAATCAGGTCAGCCATGTATGTCTTCATAGAGGAGGTACTATAAAAAAGAGGCTTTTCTCAACCTTATTTGAGGTGCTTAGCTCCAGATGAGGAAAACTATGTGTTAAGGGAAATTCATGAAGGGGCATGTGGAAACCACTAGTACATAAAGTCGTTTGTGTAGGATATTACTGGCCAACCATTCAAGCAGACGTAAAGGCTTACGTCAAAGTATGTGATCAATATCAATGGTTCAGCAATGTCCCTAGACAACCATTAGAGTATCTCACCCCGATGATGACCCTGTGGCCCTTTGCACAATGGGGATTAGACATCTTGGGTCCCTTTCCACTTGGAATCAGACAAATGAAGTTTTTAGTGTTAGGTATTGACTACTTCATTAAGTGGGTAGAAACAAAACCCCTAGCAAAGATCACATAACGAAATGTCAAGAATTTCGTTTGGAAGAGCATTGTCTGCCGGTTTAGGGTGCCTAGGGTATTAGTATCAAACAATGGACGTTAATTTGATAATGCACTCTTTAGGGACTTCTACGAACACTTTGGAATTCAAAATCATTACTCCTCACCCGCCCACCCTCAAGCAAACGGTCAAGCAGAAGTAACGAACCGATCCTTGTTGAATATCATCAAGACTCGGTTTGAGGGGGCAAAGGGAGTATGGCCAAACAAGGTACTAGGCGTTCTTTGGGCCTATAGGACGACTGTGAGAACCCCCACAGGGGAGACTCCTTTTAAACTAGCCTATAGAAGTGAAGCAGTGATACTTGCAGAAGTGCATATGGCCAATCACAGGGTAATGAAGTATGAAGAGAAGGATAATGAAGAATAACGCTGCCTTAACCTTGATCTAATAGACAAGGTAAGGATGGATGTGGAGCAAATGAAAGCAAGGTATAAAAACCTTATGGCCAAACAATATGATGCAATGGTAAAGCTTAGGCGTTTCAACATAGGGGACCTCGTCTTAAAAAGGGTTTCTTTGGCAATCAGAAACCCAGCTCATGGGAAGTTGGGACCTAATTGGGAAGGACTCTACAGGGTTATCAATTGCAAAAGACAAGGGTCTTATTACTTGGAGACCTTGGACGGGAGGAAATTGGAACACCCTTAAAAAGTTGAACACCTAAGAAGGTATTATCAGTAAGGTTCTAGCCTGGACGAGCACCATCTTGGACTAACTATTTACCTACGTGTTGTGTGTAAACTCTTTATATACCTACGTGTTGTGTAAACTCTTTATTTACCTATGTGTTGTGTGTTAACTCTTTAAGGGCATGTTAGTTTTTAAACTATGTGATGTGAATTGGACGAAGTCATGGGCCTGTAGTACTTGTTTGAATTTTTAAAAACTCCCTAAAGGCATTAGCTTCTAAGTATATGCCTTGCCTATGGACGGTATTTATGTTATATACAATGTTGTATGAATTCCTAAGTTCTCTTATTGATTTCGCTTTAGATTAATTCAAAAAAGAAAAAAAAAAAGAAAAAAGGGGGCTAAAGGCCTAAGACGGGTAAATTCTCTGGACGTAGGGACGTAACGTCTATAAGCTTTTCTTAATAAGGATAAAGCAAAGGAAAACGAACCTAAGGTGTATTCGTCTAATAAATGGACGAGGTAAAACCTGATGTTCATCCAACCAATGGACGAGGAAAAAACATGCATGCAAAATATTCAATCTATAAAGGAATTCGACTAATCAACGTCCAACCTTTGGACGAGTGAAAGTTGGCAATTTACCCAAAGACGAGTAAAGAATCGTCCAACCTATGGACGAGGGGTAATGCTATATAAGACCAACAAAAGTAACACCATTCATGGACGAGTTATATTGCAAAAATTCAAAGAATGGTGAAAGATGCTGAACATGAACGAATTTTGATAATCATGGACGAGCCAAGGTTGAGATCAAAATCTTGGGTGCAAAACCTGATGTTCGTCTAATAAATGGACGAGGTAAAACCTGATGTTCATCCAACCAATGGACGAGGAAAAAACATGCATGCAAAATATTCAACCTATAAAGGAATTCGACTAATCAACGTCCAACCTTTGGACGAGTGAAAGTTGGCAATTTACCCAAAGACGAGTAAAGAATCGTCCAACCTATGGACGAGGGGTAATGCTATATAAGACCACCAAAAGTAACACCATTCATGGACGAGTTATATTGCAAAAATTCAAAGAATGGTGAAAGATGCTGAACATGAACGAATTTTGATAATCATGGACGAGCCAAGGTTGAGATCAAAATCTTGGGTGCAAAAAAGCATTCATCCATGCAACATGATAGTAAATAAACAATGAAGGAAACAAACATTCATTCATTGATTAAGGAAAAAGGGCGGATGACCTATGCCCAAAAACTCTTATGTAAATATTAGCGAAGTAATTGTTTGAGAGCTCGTCCTAAAACTGTAGACGAGTTAAATGTACTTAAATTACTTTGAAATAGTCCAAAACAACGGACCAAATATAAAATGATGAAAAAAAAAAAAAAATACAAGCTAAAAAAGCATTAAAATATCGTCTTCATTGGGGAGGGGCATCGGTGTTGGGGTCGTCTTGGGCTGGCTGAGTAGTAGCATCGTCCTCAATGTTGATATCTTCAGAGCTTGTTTGGAGAAGGCAACTTGTAGCACCAACATTGAGCTTGATGGAACTGAAGTCAACTTCTAGGAAGCGTTCCTCAGCGTCCATGCAAAAATCCTCGAAGCCAGCAGCATAATTTACGTATAAAAGATCAATGTACTATTTTAAAGCTTTGAACTTCATAACAGCATGCTCTTTGGCTTTCGAAAGAATGGCGCTCAGCTCATCATTTTTCTTCTGAAGATAATCAAGACGGGTATCCTTTTCGACGATGTCAGCCTTCAGCTCCTCGACGAGGTTTTGCATTTCTTTAGCCTCGTCAGTAGCCTTGGCTGCCACCTCAGCCCAACCCTTATAGTCGTCCTTCACCTCCTGAATCCTCGTCTCCAATAAAACCTTCGTCTTGTCCAGTTGGGTTGCCTGCCTAGACGCCGCGATAAACTTCGACATTGCCTAAAAAAAAAAAAATTATTAGATGAGAAAATCATAAAATAACAAAAGATGAGGCAAAAAGAAACTTACCTTAAAAAGATCATGAACACCAGAATGCTTAAAATCTTTCAAGGACATGTCGTAGCACGCAGCCACGTCCTCACTAGTCACGGTCTTCTCAAACCTTTCCCAAGCTAAGTCTTCATTCTCCAAAAGGTTCATGGGAACCCTCTGGGAAGGCTGAGACGAGGGAGTCGCAGTGGTTTTGGACGGGGTGACGTCGACAGGCACGGACGAGTCAATGTCAAAGATTTGGACGGACGGAGGGGTAGGAAGACTGGGCTTGACGACCCATGCTTTTTTTTTCTTCCCTCGACGACTGGGAAGGTTCCCCAAATCCAGCGTCTTGGATAAGGATTTTCTTTTGTCCCCAATAGAAGGACGAGGCAAGGGTTGAGCTTCGTGTTTGTTTGCCTCGTCCACCACTTCCTTTCCTTTATCCTCTTTCATGGTTGCCAGTCCTGAAAGAAAAGCATAAAGTGTTAGTAAAAAAAAAATATAAGTCATATAACACTAACAAAATTTCCAAAGTAAAAGGAGACTCGCGTTTGCAAACTGTGAGCTCGTGAGCAAGGGCTTCAACGGATGGCTTAGGACCAAGTCCCCATGTAAAAAGTCGTTGAAGGGTCACCAACGAGTGGAAGTCCTTATCAATGTGTAGACGAGCCCTGTGGACGTGGTCGCGGTAGAATTTACTTAAAGAGGGTCGTTCAACAGCTGTAAAAAAAAAAAAAAGGTTAGATGTACACAAATAATAATGAAAAAAATGAAAAAAAAAAATAATAAAGAATAAAGGGAAGGGGTATACCTTTAGGACGAAGGTTTCCTAAGTCCCCAGTGTAAGGGGCAAATGTTTCTTTACCAACCTCTACTGGGTTCCCAGCCTAGAAACTAGAAACGAAGAAAAACTCTGTCTTCCAGTTTCTGTCAGACGAGACTAGGGACTTAATTAACCTAAAATTTGTGCCCCTAGCTGTAAATTGGTAAAAACCAAAGGATTGGTTGATTTCTGAGGGTTTGTAACAATAGAGGAACTCGTCCACAGTAAGGGGACGATCCTCTCGAAATACCTTCCTACACAAAATTTGCATAGAGACAACAAATCTCCATGCGTTGGGGTTAAACTGACACATTGCTAAACCAAACCTAACAAGTAACTTTCTAGCAAAGGCGTTTGAGGGTAACCTAAACCCCTCCAAAAAATAAGCCTCATAGACACCTATCCCAGAATGTTACAGCACCATTCTCTACGGACGGCTAGCCTAGGGTTAAGCTCATCTGGGATTTGATACCACGTCCTAATGTTATTAAGTTTTTGTTCGTTTGTTTTATAGGAGACACCTACTACACAACTATAAACTGTCTCCACCTCGTCCAAAGGACTAGACGGAGGGAAACCCGTTGAGGTGCCAGCTTGAGACCTAGAAGTTGCCCCCTTCCTAAGTTGTTCTTGAAGAACTTCTAGAGGGACTCCAGGAACACCAGAAGTGTATCCCTCGTCCGAGGTATTCCCCCCACTACTATGGCTAGTACTACTGCTAGAACCACTATAACTAGTTGTGTCGTGATACTCGTCTATGACCTTTTCTATACTATTACTAGACAAGAAAATAACAGTTTTAGACATTTTTGAAAACTTAAAGGAAAACCTAAAGACGAGAAAGGAGAGAATACCTGGCTCTAGACGAAAGAGGACTAAGGACGCTGAAATACTTCTAGACGAGGCAATGGACGAGGAATGTCAAAGGAGAGAATTTGTGAAATGAGAAGGGCACGAGAGGAATTCCGCTATTTATAGGCAGTGGACTTTAGCACCCAAAACGACACAACCAACCAAAAGCTGACACGTGGCATGCTCCTTGAAAAAATGAATTGACGCGAACAGTCACTAGTAGGACCATGACATGTGGCGAACCTAGTTGTTGACATAAATACACATGTCCAAGGAATGACATCAGGCTACACACTTCCCTAGACGACCCATGAACGACGGGACAACTGATGGTGTATTAAATATGCAACTCCATGCTCGTCCATAAGAGTCGTCCAGGGTAGGAATAGAAAGTTAAGCTTTGCATAGAACGCTCATCCATAGCAGGGTCGTCCGTCCAAAAGGATGTTTGGATGGCCTCCAAGCATTTTGAACATGTTTTCTATATGCAGGTTTTGGACGAGCTCCACATCCTTATTTCAGAACACAAGTATAAATCAAGGTTCATTGCCACAAAACCACTTCCAACGACAGTTATAGAATATAAGATCAAATAATATAACTTCCATGGCAGTTATGGAAGTTAACTCCGAACCTTCTGACCTCCTCAAATATAGGAGAAGTTACTAAACAAGTAACCGCTCATAGTATGTACTATATAAACGCTCATTGACAACAAGGAAAGGTACGTATGAAAACACTTCCAAATAGATTAGAATTCCAGAATTTGAGAGATATATTGACTTTATCATTAGAGGGTTTTTGGCTGGTCCTCTCCGGTCACCGTTGATTGTGTGTTCATCCTTTCAGGTTTCCTAAATAATTTTCTTACCATTGAAACCCGAAGTATTTAGTTTACTGATTTTACTTTGCATCATCAGGTTATATAAACCATTTTATTTTTGGAACTTTTTGGGCCAGCTTTAAATTTTGGAGGGCGCCCAAGTCTAAATTTATTGTTGAAATTTAAAACCTCATATCTTTAAATATTTTTTATTATATTATATTTTTTCATTTATTTGAGAGGGGTCATAGCTCCTTCTAAATGACTAAAAACTAAGAAAAAAGTTGTTATATCCAACCCAAATATGGTTATGGTTCACACTAAAACATTGTATATAGTCATGGATAAATTTATCCAACCTACCATTCGTGCACGATGTGCTCATGGTTTCCTTTTGTTTAGTTGACCTTACCAAAGATGAGCCATCCTGTCAAGATCTTAGCAGTCGTATTACAACTTACAAGACAATATAAAGCCATCCATCTTATCTTATAAGTGGGGAGTCATTGGCACTGGCAAGATTCACATTCTCATTACTACATTTTTTACTTTTGATGACTAATCAAACGTCGACGTGACTCAACCATGACATGCCCATCCATGTTTCAACTTGGAAAAGAACACCCCCCCCCCCCCCCCCCCCCCCCAAAAAAAAAAAGTACAAGTAGCTAAATTTATATTTCACGAGCAACATTTTTCAATGAGAAAAAAAGGACCCATTCAGAATTAAAAAAAATGATTTCGAGAAAGAAACAAAAATAAATTTTCATTGTACAACTTTAGTGCAAATTATAAACAAAAAGTAGAGAACAGGATAAAAGCTTTATTTAACTTATACATAATGACACAATTAAATAATTAGAAAACAGGAATCGAAGCCACAAAGGACATGTTCAATACTTGAAAAATTGAAGGCAATGTGGGATTAGTAAAATAAATTGATCATAATGATGGTGGTGGTAATAGAAAATTAGAGACGCACGGCGAAAGAGAAAGAGAAAGAGAAAGAGAGTACGTGTTGAGAGTGGGCCCACAGGAGAGCCCCCCATGAAGTCCGGCTTTGCACGCGCAGTCAGGAAAGTGGGGCCCATAACAGGCCCAGCCCACGCACGTCCATGCAAAGCGTGGAATTTTATGGCCATCCCTTGTCGGGAATTTCGAGGCTTACGCCGTTATCACGAGCCTCAGCCATCAAATCGAATTTATTTGAAAAAAAAAAAGAGTATAATATTTTCACCACAAAAACAAAATAATAAATTATTAATAATATATAAAAAAATGATGTAAGTAATAAATGTTCAATTTTTTTTTTTTGGTTAGCTTTTTACTAACTTTTTTGATAAAAACAATTAGCAAGATATTAGATAAACTGATGCTAAATACAAATTTCAATAAAAAATTAATAATAACTTATCATTAGAGTTTATTATAAATAGAAATGTTAACGGATGTTTTAATAGTATTTCTTTATGAAATATTTTTAGATTATTTTTATAAGAAAAGAAAAAAGGTAATTGATTTTTTTTAATTTTTTCATATTTTTCATGAAGAAAATTGTTAAAAAATGCCTAAGGACAATGGTTTAAGAGTTTTTTTTTTTTGAAATATTTTAGGAGAAAATGATAAAACAATTAACTTTGTTAACAATTTTTTATGTTTTTTTTATAAAAGTGATATTAATATTTTTTAATAAGATTTATTAATAGAGAAATGCTAATGAATACCTTAAGGGCATTCATTAATAATCTATTTTAAGAAAGTTTTTATATCATTTTTATAGAAAATAAAAAAAATTATCAAAATATTTATAACTTTTTTTTCATTTTTCATAAAATTTTTTTTAAATAAATTATTAATGAGTGCCCTTAAGGCACTCATTAACCTTATCCGTGTTAATAATTGGATAAGGTATCCGTTAAATTGTAAAATTATTTACGAAAATTTGATATGCATAGCACTGCTGCCCATTGCCCGCCTTCCTCTCTATCATGCGCATTTGCTGTTATGTCTTTTGATCATCATTGTTATTCCAAATGCTCGGAAATCAGCGAGTCTCCCATGTTTTCGAGGCTGACTCTAGGCAACTAGATTGGTCTCTATCTATTTTTGTTTCGTTTGAAATTTGCCACAGAAGATTGGGACCTCGAAAGTCCAAGACCAATGAATATTTAGAAAAATATTTTTTTATTATAATGTTACGTAGTAGTAGGGACTCAAATTGAAATTTAACTCTAAAAAGTAAAAATCACAAAACAATAGACGTTGTAAACTAGGTTATTATTGGTTGTTGGTGTATACAAGTGTGGAATGGTTGAAGAGCACTTTAATGATCACTTTCTGCATAAATGTCAATTAGCGTTTACGTAGAAAAGGCTTTTTAGCATCTAATAGATGAATGGACAATGCTCACTAAATGTCAAAAAAGTAAAATCTCTTCCTTCAAAATCACCAATTACCCACTTAAAATCTCTTAAAAAGTGTTTACAAATGAATATTAAATAATCATAATAATAATTGTTGGATTATTATGTGCGGTGTAACAGATGGTATATATGAAGATTGAGTGCGCCTAGATGTAATAATAGATACACATACTACAAAAACAACCCTAATGGGGAGGTAATAATGGCCCTAGGGTGGTTAGTGCCATTGCTAGAAAGTGCACCCTTTTGTTTTTATTTTATTTTTATTTTTCTTCTTCTTCTATATGATATTCCGACCATATATAGACCATATGAAAGAGTACTTCAAAACAATTTAAAATGTCAGTTAAGTATTTTATAACCTTAATATGTATTCTATAAAAAGAAAAAAAAATTTCTTAAACTTAAAAAATTGTGTAAATATATTGATTTTTTTATATATTTTAAACCTATCTTTAAATAACAATATTTAGGTATTATACAAATGCAAAAATAAATAATAATTAAAAACTTAATTATCTTTATTTAAATTACAAGCTATAAAGTGTAAGGACTAAAACTATTATTTTTTTTCCTTTTATTACTTCAAATAACTGTTAAGATAATGGTATCCATCATGATTTTATGATTGTCTAATTCATTGGCATATACAACTTATCGCTAATGAGATTGTAATTCTATTGAAATAAATTTAAATAACCATACGTTATTATAGAAACAATATACTTTAAAAATAATTTTATTTATTAAAAAAATTATTGGAATTTTTTTGAGTAGAAAATTTATTGGGATTTAAGGTATTATAAGTCTAGCTGCATACTTTGCCATTTCATATCATATGTATAATATTTTTTTTAATAAAAAAAATTATACATGTTTAAGTTTTTTTTAATTAATTAATTAATATAATTTTTTAAAAAATTGTACGTTGTACTTGTTTGAGAGAATTTCATTGATTAATTAAGTTTAAAAATAATTTGGATAAAAATATTGTTAAACCTAAATAATAAAAATTTAATAAGACAAATAAACTGAATAAGCTAAAATAAGTTGCAACAAATGAACCATAAGAACCATCTTATAATGGAGCATGGATAAATACGAATGAGACCCTATATTAATGTAGGAATAATGATAAACGGAACTTACAATATTGTTTTTTGTCCGTTTTTTTTTTATTAATTTTTTTTAATGTAATGATCAATATAATTTGACAACACGTCGTGAAGCTGCAGGTGGGTTGAGTAAGACAGTAGAATTTGGTTTCTGATCACTGCAGAGATGTGGAGATTACGTAACACTAAATTTTGGGAGAGATATTGGTCATACTCTAAGGATATCAGGAAAACCTCATGGGTTATGAACATTGAACAATTGCTTTTGGCGACAAATATTCAACTCATTGAACTCATATCAAATTAATATGAGATACAAGGACTGTTTAAAATTCTATGTAAACTCAATGAATTAATTTACTTTCATTGATACAAGTAGACATCCACCAAGGAATGCGTTCACTGTTGAAAAAACCACCACGCAAGTTTTGTATCTATTCAAATATATAACTTTTCCTTTTTGTGTTTCTCTCTCTCTCTTTCTTTAGTGTATCAGTGTGTATTTATTCACATTGACAGTTTTTAACACATTAACTGTGATATGGTTCTATCTCTAGAAAATCATTGTTTACTTTTAAGTAATAATAATTGATAAATGGTAATCATTAACATATTTAAGCATTTCCAAAAGATGCCCTATCGGACATGAAAACCATTAAATACTAGGAGTGAGACGGAAGGAAAGACAAAAAGGTTTGATTGCCTTCCAAGGCCACTTAACATGCAAAAGTGGTTTCAATACTTATAATATTGCTTTTTTATTTTGTGTTTTTCATGGTATATATATATAAAATATAATTCGAATATGAATGAGATTAAGTTTGATGCTGTATTTTTATATCAATGTGAAATTTTTATAATGGTTTGAATCCATATTCATTATTTTTTTGGTGGTTTTGGGCTGGATTTAGTGAAATTAGTGTGAATACAGGTGGCAGCAGTAAAAGGAAGACTACTAGAAGGTTAGGCCAAGTATCGTTGAGTATAAATTAAATATTTACGTAAAATTTTTTCTTTTTGAATATTTGCAACTTTAAGAAAAATTTGAAAAACAATACATGCTAGTTGTAATGTCTGAAGATTATTATTGTTTGTTAATGTTGAAAGGGACTGGAAATATACAAACAGTGAACACCAACTATTCAAATATGTGGAAGCATGGAGGACTTGAGATAAACTCAGAAAATATGGGGTTGAGATGATAGATTAAAGATTTTTCCACTGTTATTGCACAGTGTTTTCATATATAATTAGCATAGCATGATAATCATTGAAATATCCGATTAGATATATCTCATGCAAACATATCTTGAAAGTGGGCTGGATATGGGTGACTTCAGTCGTACCCATTTCAGACCCAAACCTAACTGGCTGAGAGAGAGAGAGAGAGAGAGAGAGAGAGAGAGAGAGAGAGAGTAGTGGAAAAGGAAGAAAAAGAAAGCGCAAAAGGTGATCTCCAAGTCAATATGAGTGTAATTGCAAGTACTCTTTAGGTAGAAAAACTAATAATCACAGCTTGTATCAAAATAATGATAAAAAGGAAGAAAGTGGTAGGTTGTCTAAAGAAAGCTATCTTTAAGAACCAGCCGGCCAAGTAGTAAAAGGAGGGTATAAACAAATATGAATATATATATATATATATATATAAAAGAAAGATTAAAAATAAAGAGTTGGAAATGATGATGAGGTTTTAGTGATGATGGTGAGTGGGAAGCAGTGAAGAAGAAAAAAAAAAGAATAGAAAAGAATGGAATATTTAGGGTATGGTGACATGCAAAAGTGTGGAGTGCGTTGCCTCTGTTGCTTTTTAACTCTATCTATCTATTTTTTCTCTGAATTCGTAATTTCCTATGCATGTGTACTTTGGTCGAAATCGAACCAAACAAGCGTGCCTATGTTCTCTGAGACGAACTAACAATGACCTCTGTTGATTGGGCTACCCAGTCTGACCCAATTTCTTTAACATTTTCACTGCAAACCCTGCTCCTTATTAGTGTTGACCATGAATTTTACTCTTAACTCATAAAATTTAATACAATTTTTTTTTTCACAGCAAAAGTACTAACACATAAATATAGGGCCAATTAGATTATTTTAGTTCTAATTAATTAATTAATCATGGTATACTAACAAGAAGAAAAGAAGAAAAGAAAACAAATTATAAATTAGTGGATCAAAAAGTACAAACTTTGGTCCCATATTTAGTTCTTTTAAGTTTAGGTTTAATCAAAATGAATTCAATGAAAAAGTTGTGAATTGTGGATGGTGTAGCATTGTTAGAGGGTTGATATATATTGTTGATTCCAAAAATTTATCTAATAAGTGTTTTTGTTCTTTAAAGTTTCAAACGAACGCGATTGATTTTTGAAATTTAAAAAATAATCATTATTGGTATTTTCATTACTTTTTCTGTTATTTTCCTTACCTAAGAGTCTGTATTTATCTACCGGTGTATGCCTTTTTCCTTTTTTTTTTTTCTTTTTTAATGGAACTCTTTCTTTTTAGTTTTTCAACTCACGTTCTCCTTCTGGGTCACTTCTGAGCCCATTCCATTCCAACCATCATTGCAATATTAGTAGCTAAATTATCCTCAATTATCATGGAGATTCAACATTTGGGAGACCATCTATCTACTTGTTTTATAAATACTAGCATGTAATTCATGTAAACGCATAGATGTATTTGAAATTAAACACAATTTTTATTATAAAAATACAAATAATTAGTCAAATTATTAAAAAAAAAAAAGCATGTAACACATGCATATGTATGGATACATTTAAAATTAAACATAATTTTATCATAAAATATAAATAATTAATCAAATTATTTTTTTGAAAAAGTAAACATGATTAGTCACATATTAAAATTTTTACCTTAATTTAATGCTACTTATGAATTATGATTATTTTTTTTCTATTTTTAAATAAGATAGAATGTGTGGTGATTTTTATTGAGCATATGTAATTGTTTTTTTTTAATAAATTTTTATAGTTCATTAATATTAAATTATTAGTATTTTGTACTTATTAATTCATTTGGTACAAAAATGAAAAAAAACTTAAGTGAATACATGATAAAAACTTAAGTGGATAATTATGGTGTGGTCTCTACATAAATTTAAACACATGGTGCAAAATTAGATTCCAATTTCAAATTCTAATTGATCTCTCTCTCTCTCTCTCTCTCTCTCTCTCACTCTCTCTCTCTCTCTCTCTCTCTCTCTCTCTCTCTCTCTCTCATAAACCCAGCTTTCATTCAAAACATCCCCAAATCTTCCATATATATATATATATATATATATATGGAAGATTTGGGGATATTTTGAATGAAAGCTTGGTTTATGATGGATTTTGATTAGAACCGGATCAGATGCTGATGTGTAAATATTTAATGAAAATGTGACCATATAAATTTTTTTTTTAAAAGCGCCATGCATGCCATTGCTATTTGTAAGACACAAAAGTAAGAAACTAGGAAAATTAACCTAATAATCAATAACACTTATTTTTTAAACTTCAGAAATTAATACCACTCATTTGAAACTTTTAGGATCAAAAGTGCTTAAAGAGTAAACCTTAGGGACAACAATATTGCTTTTAGAAGGAAACTGCTCAAATCTTAAATATTCAACCCTCATGAAAGTTTCCCAGAGCGCAGGTGGATAGTACCACACCTGATGAGGACAACATATTCGTTCAAATCTCGTCCTTTCTTCCCTTTCATTGGGCTAAGTTATATATATGTATAAAAAAAAGTAAGAAAAAAAGGGTTCTAATAATTATGCATGACCAGATAAAAATATTAGGCAAATTATTCCGATCATTTTGTCGACATGCAAACATGGAATAACATGAGCGCCTAACGTCTGATGACCACGTACACATCTGGTGATCATCACATGCAAACATGAAAAATGCGATATGACATCTTGTGTATATTGGGTTGAAACATGGGATGTAAAATCGTGCTAT
This sequence comes from Lithocarpus polystachyus, assembly GCA_033629205.1. Classification (NCBI taxonomy): domain Eukaryota; kingdom Viridiplantae; phylum Streptophyta; class Magnoliopsida; order Fagales; family Fagaceae; genus Lithocarpus; species Lithocarpus polystachyus. The sequence continues at coordinate 61,839,655 of CM066164.1, read as the reverse complement.
ATTTATTCTATTTTATATATATATAGGCATCTACATAGGTTTAATTTTTAATAATAATTTCATTAACATTTTGGCAGCTACTGAAACTAGTGGGAAAAACTAAGGACATCCTACACTTTTTATGGATTTGAGCTGTGAGGCTTGGTTTTACAAATGTCTTCATAAGCAAAGAACATATTACTAATTATTGGGGACGACTTTGTCTTTTCCCTTAAAATGAGTGCCCATTGGTTTTTAATTGGAGTTGTCCAAATCAGGGTTTAAAAAAAAAAAAAAATGTGAAATAAGAGATTTTATTTTATTTTTGTGTAGACGTGAGAAAGCTAGCTTGCTTACATTCAAAAGGGAACATGCAATGCAAGTGCTAATCCAAAAAGGAGGAATTCTTAGAAAGTTGGCCCCCTTTTTTCACTTTGGAACCCCACAAACCACTATGTAAGAGGTAATGCCAAAACTATCCAACAAGCCTACAAAAGGCATCTCCAATTCCCACAATTTCATTATCCACCACCAAGGTAGACACAACCCTACCTTTCGTTCAAAGACTTGTCTCTATCACAAGATTGCAAAGGAAAGCGTGTTGTGTGTTTTTGTTTGTGAGATGAATTTTGTGGAGAGAGAGAGAGAGAGAGAGAGAGAGATCATTGTTACCTTGTCACACTATGACATAGTTTTAAAGTTCGAGACAGTATTTTGTAAACTGTTTTGACTGCAACTCTGCAAGAGTGAGGAAAACTTTTCTGCACCTTTACTATTAACTGCCTTATTCTAACGCTAGAAGCAAATTTTGCATTATTCAATCAATCTATCTTTCGTATTTGGTTGCGTAGCACTTTTGAACTATTGTAATATTTACTTATTTCGAACATTGTCATGTATTATTTTTCAACCACATAAATAATATTCAAAATTACTTAACAAATCTATCGCTATATTATTTGAATTTTCAATTAAAAAACTAAATTAATTAGATTCACTCTGGGGCATTAACCTTCTCACTAATATCTTTGATAGCGACTCTGTTCACCGCATCTTTCATATCTCTCCCCCCATTCCCCTCCCTCAGACCACTGCATCTTCCTCATTAATTTGGACCCCCAAATAGCCAAGGTAATTTTACTGTCAAATCAACATACCATCTATCCCAATTAGATAGATTCTAGCATCCGTCACTTGTCACTTCTCAAGAGTGGAAGCACCTTTGGAAGTTAAAGATGCATGAGAGACTCAAACTGCTTTTATGGAAAATTTCTTGGGATGCTTTACCCACAAAAGAGGCTCTAATAGGAGATGGCCACAAAGTGATCTAAATTGTGTTCTTTGTAAACACCCAATAGAATCCCTAGAGAACCTAATCATCCATTGCCCTTTTACCATCACCACTTTCTCCCAATTTGCTTGGCCTCTAAATCTTTCTAAATTTGGCCTCATGGATACAAAAAGGACATATTAAATTGCTTGATTAACCCTTTTAATAGCTTGAATATTCTAGCTAAGGATTGTCACAAATTTACTTTCTTTGTTATTGATGATGTAAGAAAATCAGTAAGTTGAATGCTCCGGGCTATAACGACAGTTTGATGACCTGAAGAGAAAGAAAAAGATTGTCAAGGGTGATGGGGATGAACCGGCCAAGAACTCTCCAACGGTTAAGTCAGTTTTCTTTCTAGAACACAAGGATAGTGAGTGGGTGAATAGTAGAACATACCTTGATTGAACGAGGCTTAGTCCTTTGATAGAGAGTTGGGAGTGGGTCTATTTGTTAGGAACCACTGACATTGTGGGAGATGTGTGGACTTAGTGGGGAGAATGAAGCGAATTTCAAGGAATTTAGCCCACGTTCTGAGATGTGGGTTACTAGTCTAACCATTTGAAGTTTGTAGAGAACACTTAGAATTTTATTAAGTGTTTGTTGATCGTCCATACTTGAATATGGTATGGGTGACTGTACTTTATCTGGACGAGTGAATCTTTTATGGACGACCAGTGATATGCTTGTAAGTCTTTGTTGTATGTTCGTGATGTGTACTTCTTCTTTTACCTTTTGGAAGGGTGTTCTGGATGTTGTTAATATTGGACGATCACTATGGACGAAGAACACTTGTTGATCACCATTTGTTACTATTCTTATTGATAATATTTAGAGAACTCAAAACAAAAAAGATTTTGTAGGTGTGGATGCAAGGGGTCGTTTTTAATGGAGTCGCCACCTAGTTATTCGCAATGGCCTAAGAACCATATATATAGCGTCCTTTCGAGGAAAGACATTTTGATCCTACTACCAAAAATATGGGTTCGGAATTAAGACACGGTCTTGGGAAGGTGTTAGACATCCAAAACCGTCTAACCCTAAGGTTGACTTCCCGTCATTGTGTCTTATGTATTAACCCTATTAAAGGCATACTCAACATTGTTATCTAACTCTCTCTCTCTCTTTCTCACACACACACACGCGCGCGCGCACGCGCACACACACACACACACACACACACACACACACACACACACACACACACACACTAATCATGCATCACAACCAACATGGTATCAAGCATCCCTAACCATACCTACAAACAAAGCTAATACATCTAATCATGCATATCACTTCATCAAAGACCCTATCATTCATCTAATCATGGCATCAAGGCATTCATTACATTACATTACAAAACCTAATCATACATCTAAGCATGCTCCATCACAAACTCCATCATATCATACCATGGCAGCAACAAAACAAGGCAGCAAAGTAGGCATGGCGAGAAAATATAGATCATCACATATATTCCAAACTCTTTGACATGAAATCACACATCATACAAGCATATTCATCTCTATCATCAAAGTAGGACCATATCACAGATGCATGAGCATTTCCAATGCATGACTTACCTTTTACTTACCTTGCAGCAACTCAACTCCTATGGCATTATGCATGAGCATATGAATGCATGATCATGGCATTGAAACAAAGCAAACACAAGATAAACCCTAATTCTAACATGTGATAGCAAACAAGCAAACAAACATGTGAAATAGAGACTTTGGAAGCATAAAAATATGGAAAAGAAGCTAAACAAAACAAAAATATGAAAGCAGAATCAAAACAAACAAAAAACAAAAATTAGGATTTCTAGGCAGCGGCTTGTGCACGCAAGAACAAGCCTGCGTGCGCATAATCAAGCTTGCGTGCGTAGGTAAGATTATACTTACGCAGATTCTTGCCCAGAAAGTCCTAAAAACACAACCAAGCCTAAAACACTAAATCTAACACCCTAACATGCATTTTAAGCATACAAAAACGTAAACCTTATCTAGAAAAGAATATTAAATCATATTATAACAAACAAATAAAGCAAACAGAAAGATTTAAAAGCAGAAAATGAAAGAAAGGAAAAAGAAAAGTTTAGACTAGATACCTTACACAAAAGCTTTCCAAGCTTGATTTTTGATTGTTTTCCTCAGTCAAATCTATTCACAAACCAATAAGAAAGTGATTAGTAATATTAAACTCGAAGATCAAGGTCAGAAAAGGCCCTAATAAAAAAAAAATTGACTTGAGAGTGTTTTGTGAAAAACTCCCTTTTTGATTTACTATTTCTAGTGAATCTTAGTGTTTTACCGTGGGATTTCTATGTGTTTTGAAAATATATTATGTAAGGCTTTTTATACAAGGTTTGGAATGATCCTTAGCAAACTTCAATATAAATGCAAAAAACTTGCCTTGTATAACTTTCTGGAAATCTCTATGAGTGCGCAAGATAGGGCTTGCGTATGTAGGCTGATTCTTGTGTGCGCATAGTGAGGGTTTCCTGTGGCCTTATTTTTCAAAAATAGATATATTTGCTCATTAAAAGTTATATTTTTCATTTTAACATTTCTCAAGTCAATTTAATTTCTGATTGGGCTTTAAACCAGCCTTGGGTCTTAGAATTTAGCATCATTGGGGAACGGGGGCTCGAGTCGTAAGGAGTACAAAATGCGGTGTCTATAGTAGGTCAATCCTCTGATCCAAGAACTGTTGCTGGAACAATCAACATAGCCTACAAAGAGCTTTTTAAAGCCTAAACCTCCTTGAAGTCTCTTGTCTCCACCAAATGGTTGCCCCCTTTTATAGATTGGGTAAAGATTAACTTTGACATAGTCATAAGACTATGATTCTCTATTGTTGTTGTCATTTGCATAAAAGATTCTAGAGAGGTTACTTTTGCTCACTCCTCTCTATTGCTTCCGCAAGATTTTTCTCCTTGGTGAAGTTCATGTTGCCCCTTTATCCTCCCTCAAAGAAAGTACGTCCTTGACTTTACTTGGATCTAACCACCTACCTTAAGTTGTCTTAAGAAAATAGACACCAGCACATTGGAAGAGATGATTGAAGCTTTAAGAGAAGCATTTGCTATAAAGATATCTCAGATGTTAACTAAACAAAAGAAGATATTGGAGCAAATGGGGAATGAATTACTTATTCAGAAGCAGGAAAGGGAAAGAAACCCCACAAGAGGAAGAATATGTGAAGAATGGGGATGAGAAAGATTGGGCCAATTATAAGAAGAGTAGAAAGATGGACAAGATTTTTGCCAATTCTATTGAGATGAATGAGAAGATGGAGATGATACAACATGCCTTTTACAAGGCCCAATGGATTATAACCATACATAGAGATGGAGACATCTTGGCCATTGTTTGTGATGTCCAATAGGAAGTTAAGGAGCTTCAGATGAGTGAGTTTGAGTTTGTAAACATGGTTGACTATGATAAGAAGATTTTTTTTGACCTAGTACCTGTAGACACCATATTTTGTACCCTTTATGACTGGGGCTCCCATTCCTTAATGACGACATTACTCTGAGGTCCAAGGTTGATTTGGGGCCCAATCTCGTGAAAATTGACTTGAGGAATTATTTTTGGAAAAATAAATTTATTTTTGGAAGAATAAAACTATTTTTGGAAAAGAAAGGCCGCTAGAAACTCTAAGTGGGTGTACACATACACATGTATGCACAAGCACACTTAAAACATGTGTACACATACTTAGGGTATGCGCACGCATACCCCGAGTATGCACACACATCTAGAGTTCCAAAAATTATGAAAGGAAAGCTTTTTGCACATAATTTCATGTGGAATGAATCTCACATCGTCTGAGAGCCGCCCCACACTCCTATTTTACCACTATATAAAGCCATAAAAGACATTTTTTCAAAGAGAGTCAAAGTAACACAAGATTCACTAGAAAATAGTGAATCAAAGAGAGAGTTTTTTACAAAACATACTCAAGTCAAGTTTTACTTGGTTGGGACCTATTTTGGTCTTGGCCGTTGAGTTTTATAGCTTACTAACTTGTTGGTTTTGTTGTTGATTAGATTCATTGAGGGGAATGGTCAAATCAAGCTCTAGAGAGTTTTTGTGTTGAGGTAAATGTTCTAACTTTGGCTCTTCACTTTTCTTTGTTTTGTTGTTTATTTATGTGTTTTTTTTTGCTTTAATATGTTTGTGCTAGTTTAGGTTTGCTTTGTGTTTATCTTATAAGCATGATAAGTTGTTAGTTTCTTGTTTGGTCTTAGTTTTTTGTTCTGTGTTGCTGGATTTAGGTTTTTGGGCATGTAGGCGTGCACATGCTTCATGCATGCATGCACATGCTTCATGCATGCGTACACATACTAGAATTGTGCGTATGCATACAATTGAGAAACGAATGCATACCCTATTTATGCACACCCACACTCATGCCCATAAGCCTAGATCCATTCCTCTTTGTTTTTTGCTTGTTTCTTTAACATGCTTAGTTTCTACTTAGTTTGTTTTTCATATCTTTTGGTCTCTGTTCACCTGTTTTGACACATTTTGTTCTATTTCATTTGTTTAGATCTCAACTAGGTTTTTTTGGTTGAATAACATGAACATGTATTAATGCATAGGTGTGTGATGCAGTGAGATAAGTGAAGGTAAGTCATGCATATGAATATGAACATGCATCTCTGAATATGATGATTGGTCTCTTTGATTGACTGAAGATCATGATGCTATGTTTGGATGATTGAATGTGATTGATTAAATCTGCCTTGAGATATTGCTGCCTTTGGTGATTGTTTAATGCCATGATAGATGAGTGCTAAGTTTGAGGATGATATGCCACGTTGATTGCTTTAGATGCATGTTAGAGTGTCAGTGAGTTTAGAATAACATGTTAAGGAACCCTTTAATAAGATTAAGATTTGGAACAATGTGAGTGGAGGCCGACCCACAGGTTGGGTGGGGTTGAGTGCCTAACACCTTCCCATCCCTATACCTAAATTTCGGATATGTGCTTTAGTAAAAACTAGTCTTTCCACAAGGGCGCTATATATATGGTTCCTAGAACTAATTTAGGTGGCGAATCCATTTACAGCCTCCGCCATGGTCTATCCTAGGCCAAAGTGTACTTCCCACGAATTTGGGAAAACCTAAAGCCCGTCGCGGGCACTTGCGCCTATAGTATCCTTTTACAGCTATAAGGTTACCTACATGATGAAGAAGATGAGTTACATGCTTGGTATAGGTTTATGGAGACAAGGCTAAAGGATCCCTAAAATCCACAATTTGAAGACCCAGCTAAACAATCATGGACTAGGATATGAAGTGTGCGTTTGCCTGACGCATTTTTGCGTTTTGCGTTTTAAATCCTAAGTCACACGGCACTGTTCACGAACTAGCCAACTTGTGAAAAACGCAGCAATAAGTTTGCTACAGTATTTTGCATTTTAAAAATTATTTTGTTACAGTGTTTTTAGCAATAAGTTTTATTTTTCAACAAAATAAGCGGTATCCAAACAGATTTAAAGATGATACAAACCTAACTATGAGGAATCGCAACACCCTCAATGGGAACTTTATAAAGGAAGGGAATTCTTTCCCATCTTGCGGGTTTCGGGAAATGTGGAAGAATGAGAAAGGTGAGTTTCTACCTCACATGGAGATTTATTTTTATGAGAAGTTGACCTTGGAAGAGGCACCCAAGATTGACCTAAAGGAAGTGGATTGAGTAAATTTCATTGATCAAGACTTGATGACTATGTTGCTAAAACTCAAAAGGTAGGATACTAACTCTTTCATCATGCCTTGTAGCATGAATTTCAACGTAGTTTTCAACATTTTTTAATAAAACTATGAATTTTGATTTGGTTTACTCTAGTGTAACCAATGAGAATGAAATTCTACGCATAAATGATTCCTTTGAACTTGAAAACGAGATTAATAAAGAATTAGAAAGGAAAATTAAACCTATGGAACTATAAACTTAAACCACTAATTTGGTTAACAATAAAAAACCTTTCTTAATTTAAATTGGATCCACCCGATCCTTGAAGGAAAGGGACGACCTCGTGGCTCTTTTGAGGGAATTCCAAGAGCTCTTTGTTCGGTGCTATGAAGATATTCCTGGAATTAATTTAGAAATCATCTAAAATTATATTCCAACGAACCCAGACATAAAAATGGTATAGCAAAAAATCTGATGGATGAGACCAAAATGACTTCTCAAGATTAATGAGGAAATGACCAAGCAATTTAAAGTAGGATTCATAAATCTAGTACATCAAACAGATTGGGTAGCCAAAATTGTTCCTACACTTAAGAAAGATTGGCGACTTATTACATGTGTGGATTCATTTGGAGACTTAAATAAGGCATTTCCAAACTATTAAGGATGATTTCTCATTGCCTCACATAGACGTGTTAGTTGATAATATCATTAGGAGTGCATTAATGTCCTTTACGTTAGATTCTTTGGATATAACCAATTTCAAATGGCAACCAAGGATATGACTAAGATCACATTTGTCATAGAATAGGGAATATATTGCAACAAAGTGAAGCCATTTGGATTAAAGAATGTCAAAGCAATGTATCAAAGGATTGCCACGACCTTGCTTCGTGATATTATGCACAAGGAAGTTAAGATATGTGGATGACAATGATGAGTCCAAATTCTAATGGCTTCGTAAGTCATAATGGATGAACCCAAGATATGTTACACATTTATGGTGAGCATTTATGCCAAAGAGTAATAGATGGAGCAATGGGAAAGAAGACGTTACACAAATCAAAGCATCAGTTTGTAACGTATTAACTGTTATAAATGAGAATGAATGCAGAGATCCATTGCTTATTAAAGACAAGATGACTATAAAGCCAGAGAGGAACAGAACCAAAAGGTACACAATTCTAATCCCAAAAATACTACCAAAGTTGAATTCCATTGTGATTTTCCAATTGAATTCCATCTAACTTTATCACCAGAGGGTTTTTGGCACACATCACACCGGTGTATCCATATTTCTTTATTTCACATCTTATTCTAGGTTTGTCCCTAGATGAATCCAACGCCATCGTCCATTTGCATAGACGAGAACTCAACTAATGATTTTCTGCATCATTAGTTTGTTGTCATCTGTGGGGACACTAATCATTCAAGTCATTTGCCGAATTGACAAAAGAAATTTTTGTAGTGTAAGATGAGCCCACAGCAAGAAGCATAACAAATTCAAGCTTTCACAGTCAGTGTAGTAGAGTTGATATGTCAGAATGAAGAACTGCAAAAAGTAGCTGAGGTGCAAAATGAAGAACGACAAAGGAGTGTTGAGATCTCGAATGAAAGATGACCAAAATAGGAGGATTGAAGGAAACAGACTTGGATCCAACAATAATGAAGAGGAGTCAAATAGTCAGATCTACAAGAGAACAGGAGCTTCGGAAGAAAATCCATCTAGGATGGAAGGTGAATTTCATAGCATAAGGAGAGAGATGGACAAACTTAGGAGTACCATGAAAGAAAAAGCCATGGAGAACTTGGATGGAATTATTAGAAGAATAGATTCACCGTTCACCACTAAGGTGTTGAATCGTTCTCTTCCACCAAAGTTTAGCCTCCCTCAGCTCGAGTCATATGATGGTTCAAAAAATCATTTGGACCACATTGAGTCCTTCAAAACTTTAATGCACCTGCAAATGACTCCAGATGAAGTAATATGTAGAGCCTTACCAACTACACTAAAGGGGGAAGCCAGAGTTTGGTTTAGTGAAATACCTCTAGGTACCATTGCAAACTTTGAACAGCTCATTGGGAGTTTTGTTCATCATTTCATTGAAGTACAGTGTCACAAGAAGCCAACTAGGCATCTTCTCAACATTTAGCAAAGAACAGAAGAATCTTTGAGGCAACATGTCACTCGCTTCTATAAGGAGCTGCTACAGGTAGACGAAGTAGAAGACCAAGTTATCCTAACGACTTTCCAGGTGGGTTTGTTACCTGGAGACCTTTTCTTTTCAATTGCCAAAAGCCCACCAAAATCGGTAGCAGAGCTACGTCACAAAGCCCAAAAGTGTATGAACGCAGAAGATGCAGTAATTGCAAAAGAAATGACCATTAAAAGGAAGAGAGATGAAAGAACAAATCATCACCTTGAGAAGAAGAAGGAAACACAAAGCCCAAAGTAGACTTCGGATGGAAAGAGAAACCTCCCAAATCAAAGGTCAAGGTTTACTAAATTTACCTCTTTGATAATGCCTATTGAACATGTGTTAATGCAGATAAAAGATGAACTGCCTTTGCAATGGCCTCAACCCATATTGGATCCGGTAGAAGGCAGAGATAAAAACAAGTATTGCAGGTTTCATTAAGATCACAGACATCGCATCGACGAATGCAGACACTTGAAAAAATAAATAGAGACCTTGATTTGTCAAGGAAATCTACAGAAATTCATGCGAAAGACGGATCAATATAGATGACAGTAGAGAGATGGAAAGAATCGAGAGTAAGAGACAGACAATACCAAGGCTCCCAAGGTGAAATAGGGATGATAACAGATAAGTTAGTAGCAGGTGGACCCTTGAAATCTCCCAAAAAGTCATACCTAGGCCTGTCCACAAGTTGGTTTGGGTCGGGTTTGAGCCTAACTCGAAATTGACTCGATCACTTCGGGTCTCCTATACCTGGACCCGCCGCCGACCTACCGAAGGCAGCAGTTCGGGTGGTCGGATGTCATCGGTTTTCGATCGGGTCTCGGTCGGTTTTGGACTATGAAAATGGTCGCCAGATTTTGTAGAAATCAATTGGATTTTGCCAAAATCTGCTGGTTTTTGCTGGATCTGACCGGATCTCAAAGAGATCTTGGCGGATCTCAATGAGATCAAGTTGGATCTTGAAGAGATCAACGAGATCTCGGTGGATCTCGAAGAGATCAGGCCAGATCTTGACGAGATCTTGTTGGATCTTGATAGATCTGACAAAACCAGATTATCGAATCACTCCAATTTGTAGAGAATAACAATTTTTAGTGTATTTTCCGGTCGGGTTGGTTGAAAATTGGATTTCCATGCTCAAACCTGTCAATTGACCTGTCGGTCTCGAGTTTTGGGAGTAGAGACCCGTCGCCGACCGTCGTCGGTGTTGGGTCGGCCGGTTCTCAGGCCGGATCGGCCGGGTTGGACAGGTTGGTCGGGTACCGTGTTTGGTTGGACACCCCTAGTCATACTTAGAAAATTGTGGCCAACATGGGGAGGACCTTATGAAGTTATGCTCGTCCATAGGGCATAAAGTACTTAGAAAAGTACTATCAGTAAGGAACTTTGAAGAATTTTCATTTCTACTTTATGTGTATATTTGTTTCCGTTATTTCCCATTTTAGCTAAGATTTCTATCATTTGCAAATAAAGCCTGAAGAACAGTATTATTCAAAAAATACCATCGTAATTATTTTTTCTTTTAACCATGTGACCAAAAATTAATCATATACTGTTATCAAAGGTCACTATTGACCTAAAAAGTTATTAATATATAACGAAATCGTCTATAATACATGACCTAAAAAGTTATTAATACATAACAAAATCGTCATTAATACATGAACTAAAAAGTTATTAATACATAATGAAATCATCATTAATACATGACCTAAAAAGTTATTAATATATAACGAAATCGTCATTAATACATTCTAAAAAGTTATAAATACATAATGAATCCGTAATTAATACATGAGCCAAGAAGTTATTAAAACATAACGAAATCGTCATTAATACATGACCTAAAGAGTTATTAATACATAACGAATCCGTAATTAATACATGACCCAAAAAGTTATTAATACATAACGAAATTGTGATTAATACATGACCTAAAAAGTTATTAATACATAAAAAATCATTATTAATACATGAAACTAAAAAGTTATTAATACATAATGAAATATTCATTGATATATGACCTAAAAAGTTATTAATACATAATGAATTCGTCATTAATACATGACCTAAAAAGTTATTAATACATAACGAATTTGTCATTAATGCATGACCTAAAATTTTATTAATACATAAGTTAATCGTCATTAATATATGACCTAAAAAGTTATTAATACATAACAAATCCATCATTGATACATGATTTATAAAGTTATCGAAAAGTATAACACAATCATCATTCAAACATGACCACAAAAATGGCTGAAAGTTAACACGTCAAGGATGAGGCAATTAAGAAATATAACATCAAAATATTCGGAAGCAAAGAAAATAAACATGCTCAAAACAAGTGAGCCCAAGAAATTTGTTTCTTAGAGACCAAAAGCTGGAAATATAAACTTGCTCAAAACAAACGAGCCCAAGGAATTGTTTTTCAGAAGCTAGAAATAAAAGAAGTGTTTCAAGCAGGATGAGAAGGAGATGGATCCACTTGAGCCTCAGCAGTGACAACAGTATCATCTTCCATCCTATCATCTACATTACCAGTTGCCGCATTAGTTAAAGGACGATCCACCAGAATCTCCTTCTTAACTGCCTCCATGTCAAGAGTATAAAAGTCTAAACTTGGGTGATGTTTAGCCATGTACTTGCGAAAAAGTTCAAAGCCTTCCACATAATAGTCACACAGCTTGTTGGAATATGCATCAGACTTCTTAAACTTTTCAACCACCTCAAAATCAGCTTTTTGAAGCTTGAGTGCAGCATCTTCAATCTGCTTATCTTTAAGCTTAGAGAAAGCCTTCTTAATCTTCACGTTCTGCTCTAGAACCTTCACATGATCCTGAGCCTAATTCACCTCGTCAGAAAGAGATGTAACCTTAGCCTTCAACACATCATTCTCAGCAGAAAGTGCGTCCACCTTGGACTGGGTAACTACGTACTTTTCCTCATAGTCCAAGTATTTCCTGAAAAGATACAAGGATTCACCCAACACCTAGAGCATAAAAGGTTAGAAGAAATTAAAAGAAAAACCTTCATGCAAACATATCACAAGAATAAAGAGCATACCTGCATAGCCTCGTGAACATGAGAAGACACCGATTTAGCAGAAATTTTTGTCGTTAATGGTTTCAAGTCCTCAATAGAAATGGCATCGTGGGCCTTTGCCACAGCACAATCAACTTCGTCCCAAAAAGTGCCAACCACTACCCGATCTCGCCCTCTGCCTTAGGTCACCTCATTAGTAGGGGTAATCATTTCCAATGATGATGTGGGAGAAGCAAGATGCTGGAAGGCAGGCTGAACAACAAGGGAAGTAACCACAGGATTTTCCCCTTTGGAAAGTTCATCGTCTTTACGGCATCTCTTCGATAAGAGACCCTCCTTCAACCCTGTCTAGGCCTTCTTCTCCTGAACTTCAACCAATTTCCCGTTGCTAAATCTGCTTGCCATTCCTTAAAAAAAAAGGATGATAAAAAAGGGAGGGCTTCCAAAGGCAACGTGACATTTAAAAAATCAATACGCTTACTCTTTTTGATAGTCTCAATGTTCTTTTGGATGTAATTAGAAGGTTCGGGTCCAATGAAGTGAAGAAAAATAGACTACGGAGAAATGAGTTCGTCAAAATCAGAGATGCTCTCAATGTATCTACTAACTTTTTTCAGACGAGGACGAACAAACCTTGCATACATGTAAAGAATTTTTACAAGGTTGAGAAATAACAAGCATGTGCACACACACACACACACACACACACACACACACACATATACAAAAAAAAAAAAAAAAAATTGAAGGACGCACTAGACGCAGAAGTGCCCCACCTACGAAGCAATTTGGGAGCGTCTTTTGAATGCAATTAGAAGGTTCGGGTCCAATGAAGTGAAGAAAAAGAGACTACAGAGAAATGAGTTTGTCAAAATCAGAGATGCTCTCAATGTATCTACTAAATTTTTTCAAACGAGGACGAACAAACCTTGCATACATGTAAAGAATTTTTACAAGGTTGAGAAATAACAAGCATATGCATACACGGATGCGCGCGCGCACACACACACACACACACACACATATACAAAAAACAAAATTGAAGGATGCACCAGACACAGAAGTGCCCCACCTACGAAGCAATTTGGGAGCATCTTATGAATTTTCACTCGAAGTGGTTTCCCAACCATCACCAGACATGAAGAAGTTAGTTTTCCACTCACGAAAGGAAGAAGAGGAATAAAAAACTAACCTTGACTTTTTGTCCCAAGGTTTAAATTCCCAATAACCTGGAAGCATGGATCGCCCTAAATGATAAAAAAGTAAGAATTCTCCTACCCTAAGGATATCCCCTTTATTGGCAAACATCCACATCACTATACAACATACAAATGTTCTCCATGAGCAAGGGACAAGCTAAGCAGGATGGAGTTTTAGACGAAGGAATAACTCTCTAATAAAGGGATGAATAGGAAAATAGATCGAGGCCACTAACGAAGTTAGCCTCATAGAAGCAAACTTCATTAGGAAAATAAGACAGGCTCTGTCACTAGCATCATGAATCCTAATTTTAACAGAAGGAGAAAGTTGGAATCTGTTCCTAATTCTAGATTAACGAAGTCAGCCTCATTGAAGAAAACTTCATTAGGAAAATAAGATAGGCTTTGTCACTAGTGTATTTTAACAGAAGGAGAAAGTTGGAATTTGTTCCTAATTCTAGATTCATCCATCTTTTTAAAAGTGCTAAGCACCCTTAAAGCTTTATACAGGGTTTTCTAAGAAGAGACCTTAGAAGCATCATCTTGTTCAGATGAAGATAAACACGTTTCAAGCTTACTAGATTGAACTTCCCCCTCACCTAACATCCTTGACAAGATTTGGGCAAAACTCACCGACCAAGGAATCACTAGAAAAAGAAAAACTAGAATATTCCTAAAGGGACAGTCTCGCCCCACAAAAAACCCAACTTAGGGACATCCCCTACTTTCAGAGACAAGAAAACCACACAAACGAGCAAAAAAGAAGGAAATAGAAGGACAATCTAGCCTAACCAAAGAATAGTCCACCATAAAAACAAAGAGAAATAAGATGTTTTGAAGAAAAGACTTACTAGAATCTCTAGAAGCAAAAAGGAAGAGGAAAGCTCCAAAAAAACAAACACAAGGAGAAAATGAAACAAAAAGAGGGAAAGAGGAAAAACCAAAAAGAAAAAATTTGATGGAAAAACGTGTGCCGGAAACTCGAGAGGTGGCTTCTTAGTATGACGAGGCAATCTCAACCTTACACGTGTCATGGGGATAGATGAAACGTCATCTCACAATAAATATGAGTACAAGGAAAATGAAGAGGCGAAATTTCCTTTATTCCTATCTTGTCCTATAGACGAAGATAGGAACAAGGGGGCAACCGATGAGTCCAAAATCTAATGACTTCGTTAGTCATAATGGATGAATCCAAGATACGTTACACATTTATGGCAAGCATTTATGCCAAAGAGTGACAAACAGAGCAACAGGAAAGAAGACGTTACACAAATCAAAGCATCAATTTGTAACGTATTACAAATAATACTCATAACTTATAACTCTAACTCAAATCTCATTACTCATAACCCAAACCCCACTATCATTCAAAAACTCCAAAATTGTTGTTTTGTTATAAAACTCAGTCACATATCTCAACTTTTAAGTCCACTTTTTGCCAAAATGGTGGAACCCACCCCATTAACACTACACAGGGCTTATGGTTGCTACCCACGTCAATTTTCTTTTCCCCTCCTTCATATTCTCCTAAGTCCATCACCACCATCAATGGCAAACTCATAACCCACCACTATCAACACCACCAATGGCCACAAAACGAAAAAAGAAAAATATCAACCAAAAGAAAATCCAACCATCAGCTACACCCACAAAAAGAAAAAAAATTCTCAACATCAATACCACCACCAACCACACAAACCCACCTCCATCACAACCTAAGCTTCAAACCACAACTAAAAATACAGAAAACCCAAACACACCAACACAAAATCTTTAGATCGGTGATCCAAAATTACCAACCCAAACCCACAAACACATAAAACCCAAATCCAAACCTAAGAATCCTTAGATCGAAGACCAAAATCACGAAAATGAGGAGTGGGTTTTTGTTTTTGGGTATATATTTATGCATGGATGAACATGGTGAGTGGGTCTGAAGAAGAAAGAAAGAAAGAAAAAGAAGAAAAGAAAGAAAGACAAAACCAGGAAGAAGAGGAGAAAAAAAAAAAAAATACCCGTTGGTGGTGGAGTGGGTCTGATGAAGAAAGAAAGAAAAAGAAAGAAAGAAAGAAAAAGAAAGAATGAAGAAGAAGAAGAAAAAAAAAATGTTGGTGGTGGTGGTGGAGTGGGTATGAAGAAGAAAGAAAGAAGAAGTAGAGAAAAAGCAAAAAAAAGAAAAGAAAAAAAGAAAAAAAAAAGAGGAAGCCGGTGGAACTCAGTAGAAGAAGAAGGAAAGAAAGAAAGAAAAAGGAAAAGATAAAGTGGTATGACACTGTTACTTGATAGTGATAAGTCAGGAGAATGGGTCTCACAAATTGTATTTTGTTACCATTTTACCACTATCACTCATCATCCATAATCTGAAAACACCAAAGTTGTGTTTTCAGTTTCCATCATCCAAACTCAAAATTTTGAGTTTTTGAGTGATGGAAACAAACATCCAAAATCAAGCCAAATACTACATCATTCGTGGTAACCACAAGTTTTGGATGATGGATCATGAAGACTGAGTGATATCACTTAGTTTTTGGACTATCCAAACAAGCTTATAGTTTGTACTAAATACAAACAATGCATTTTGTGGGTTCTTTGAATGACATGATCCGAAAATATTAGGTCATTCACAATTCCCCGCCTCAAGGGTGTTTTAGTCATTTCAGTATGTAATGTAAAAGGAATTAAAAGATTCTGTTGGGTCTTAATAGTAGAGTGGATGGCAAAATGCTATTTACTTATTTTCAATTGTTAAAGGGGGATGTTGGTCGATTTTACAGTTTGGGGTAGGGGGTGATTGTAAATAACTAGATAGAAAAAGGAATGAAAGTATAATTTCCACAAATAATGGATTTGTTTGGTTAGGAGGATTGAAAAGTGGGATGATACAAAATGTGTGTCTTTTCTATCATGTGTGTTTGGTAGAGAGGTTGTAAAAGTGGAAGGATAAAGAGAAATTACTATTATTCCCTTATTATTAAAAGTAGAAGAATGAAAATGTGGATGTAGTTTTATACTTTTCTTCTCAATACCATTTTTAGTCTTTTCTCCCCAATTATGAGAGAACAAATGGTGGGTTTGGGTGGAAAATTCTATTCACCCCATTTTCTGTCCTCTCCTTCTCCACTACAAACAAACAGCAGAAAATCACATTTTCCTCTCAAATTTCATTCTCCCATTTTCCATCCTCTCACTTTTCACCCAACCAAACATTGTATAAGTGTACATTTGGATTAGCCTTTTGCTAAAAACTTAATTTTTTGCTGAAAGTTGACAAAAATTAGTTGTATTTAAAATAAAAATAGAACTTATAAAAAAATTGCACATAAGTAATTAAGCTTAAAAGTTGAAAGAAAAGAAATCTAATCTAAACTCATACATAAAGTTTTAAGAATAAAATATAACATGTTAGGTAAAAAGTAAAAGTAAATAGTTTAGAAGAAAATCTATAATGAACATACACAAAAAAAATATTCAATATTAGTAATAGATTTGATACTGAAAATAATTATATTTGAGCATTGCACTTAAAATTAACGAGTAACATCATTATTATTTGTATCTATAATATAAAAATCATATTATAACTTAGTATCTATTTAAAATGAGTTAGTATAAAAAGTTTGAGATTTATATTTTATAATAGAGGCTAGGGGTGTAAGCGGGTTGGATTGGGCGGATGGCAGACAATATTTTTAACTAACCCACCAATAGCAAGTTAGCAAAATTCCAATCCACTGCCGATTTACCAATCTATAAATCCGGCGGATCGGTTGAAAATCTTAATGGTTTCAATTTAAAAAATTGAGCGGGTTGGGCAGGTTGATAAATGCAGTTAGCTAAATGAAATTATTTCAATTAGATTGGATGACTATTTCCTCCCTCAAATAAAAATAAGGAAAGAAAAAAAATATATTGTTATTAAAAATAATTACAAACACTACATCGTTTTTATTAGAATGGCTGAAATTTATCACACTAAAACAATTTTTATTAAAAATAATCACAAATACTACATTATTTTTGTTAGAATGATTGAAATTTTATCACAGTAAAAATACAAACATCTCAAAATCTTAAATTAGACATGTACATAAAGTAAGAATAATAATAAAATCTTAGAGAGCACGGTTGGAGTTTATTAGAGAAGAGAAATGTGAAAATGAAATAATAAAAAGAGAGATCAGAAAGACATGAGAGAAATAAAGTGGGTGTGTATATGAGACAGAATTTTGTAATATATATATATATATATGTGTGTGTGTGTGGTTCGGTCAGGTTGTAGCGGGTTAAAAATATCTTTACCCATTATTCAACCTGACCTGACCCGCTAAATTATCTATCTAACCTACTCAATTTGACCCATCTCACTTAATAGACCCGCAAGGATTAGGTTGAGTCGGTTTCGATTGGGCGGATTGGCGGGTCAGACGGTTTTTATGCACGGCCCTAATAGAGGCTTGATGAATGGGTCAGATAGAGTCTGGGTTTGACTCGCCTGCAACGGGTCAAAATTGGATCCATATAAAAAACTCATACTAAAACAAGTTGCTATTACTATTATTCATATCATTTTCTTATATATAGTCAAGATATAATTTTGCCAAATGTTTAATCATTCGGCAGCAAGACTAATTTGGCTCCTAGTCAGGCTTTTGATTGGCTATGATTAGGTGATCTTAGAACTCCGCCACTTACCGTTGAAATTTTTTAAAGTGCGAGACTTTCAAATGAGTCCTAGCTAGTACTCATCGAGTAAAATTATGTGCATACAAACTTTACATAAACAAATGGACCAATTCCATAAAGAAGTGCTGAAATGTAAGGCTTGTTGACTATCTATACTACACCGGGCTCTGCAGTCTGAAGTTAGTATCCACATGCATTCAAAGCCCAAGGAAAGCCGTGTTCACAAACCTGACAAACGCCATGCACAATCTCTCTCTCTCTCTCTCTCTCTCTCTCTCTCTCTCTCAAAAAAAAAAAAAAAAAAAAAAGACTAAAAACCTTGAATTATCTCCCACGCTCTCACATGCATGGACTGACATAGGCACTCATTACATCACATGCACATGCAAACTCTCTCTCTTTCTCTCTGTAAATTCAAAACATATAGAGAGCCTTAGTTAGTGTATTGTGATTTGTGTCACACTCTTTGTTTCATATATGTGGAGGAGTGATGATGATGGCATTGATGATGGTATGATGACGAGATTAAAGGCAATTCATTTTTGTGTTTTTTTTTAATCTTTCAAATGTGTCCACCCATCTATTTAGTGGGGGAAGAGAAGCGCAAACACTCCACTTTCTCTAATGGGAACATGCACAATGAAAAGCTATTATAATTCGGTCCCCTCTTGGTACGGTACAAAATCAAATTCCATGGACTCTAATACATGAAATCATCTCTCTCTCTCTCTCTCCATCTCACAAAAGTCCATGAGAGAATCCCATGCATGATTATTACGTAGACACCAATACATGCTTTTTTTTTTTTTTTTTCCTTGCTTGGGGGATAGATAGATGTTTTAGATATTGGTTGGTTGGATTGTTATAGTTGGGCTTTTCATTTTACTGAGTCAGTATATCCTTTGGGGCCCCAATTCAACTCTTTTTCTTTCAATTCCACAGAGTGGTCCTTTCTTTCTATCTTTTGTACTGTTCTTTCTAATCGTCCATCAGATTAGGGTTCCATATATGTATTTTCATGACCACAAAGCCACAAGGGGGCTGTTTGGTCATTCTGCAGATCGATAGACACTGACCTTCTATAAGGCCTACTATATAAAGTATGGACTTAAATTATACTTACGGTAACAATTTGGGCATCAAAAGTTTTAGGAAGCCCGATTAGCTGAACCATGACAAGTCTATGGGGGACTTACATGGCAAGCAAACTGTATATTAATTGGCAACAAATATTTAATGTACGTACAAGAGTGATTTGAGATTTCCTACTAAATGATGTGGAGCTCACCATTACCAATTAAGTTCAACTTCACTTTAGGGCTACAGATTCAACTATTTGATATTCAGTACACCAAAAAAGAAAAGAAAAAAAGATGCAACTATTTGACAATCGTGTCAGTTCATCATGCATTGTTTTAATTTATTTTTAAAGCAATAAAGTGTGTGAAGTGTTTGTGGTACAGATTTTTGAGTAAGTTGGGGGACCCTCCTTAATTTATGTACAAGGAGTGAAAGAGAGATAGAGAGGGATATGGGCCCTGTACCCACTCCACTCCCTAGAATCTTGAAGATGAAATTTTGGTAGAAAGACATCACCATCAAGCCTCCTTGCTTTCATGCTTTGATTCCAAGCTTCAGTCATTCCATGCCCATGCACTGTCACCAAGAGGCCACGCCTTTCAGCATAGGCTGCTTCTTTATATCGAAGAGCATGACTCATATCTCATTTTTCTCTTAGGGAAAAAAAAAAAAAAAACTTTTCCTATATACAGAAATGGAGATAAATTATTGCATTGACATTAGGAGATCAAAGAAATTATTCTCAAGCTTGACGGGACTGAATCGCATATACATTATTTGCAACGAATTTTAAAGGGTTTTTTTTTTTTTTTTTTTTTTCGTATGAAATAGAATAAATGAGATGTTGAATTAATGGGTATGTTGAAGTTGTCTCATATTTGTTTTTGGACCACTGACCAAAAGGCTATATGGGCATAGCACATCATAGCGGAGGACAGTAAACAGAGTAGGGTTATGTTTTATATTAACACTATTGTAACCCTAATTTATCATATAGCTAGTGGATTAATAGCTACCAACTCTTGTGAATATAGACATACAACTGAACCACAAAAAAATTTTGTGTTGATTTTTTTCTCTCTCTCTTTTAATCAATCTTGAGTAAACTGATTTTTTTATAACAACGTACAAGTTTGTTTGACACTTTCAATATAAATAATTCTAAAAACACGCTCAAATTCGTATCCAATTTCACTTTTAGTATGAATAATTCTAAAAACACACTCAATTTCATACCCAATTTTACACGTGTTTACGTGTATGATTGTGAGTGATAAACATTTTTTTACTAACTTCTTTCGATGACTCAACACTCGCAGGGGCAGCAAATTGTAAACTTAGGTGTGAAAATTGGTCTATGTAGTATTGTTGCTTTTAGTATGTATAGCTCCATCTATCAAAACTGAGGTGCTCAAATTAAAATTGCGCCTCGATAGCATGTCATGTGTTTAGCTCTTCCAAAGTTTTAGCTAAGAGAATTGGTTGATTGACCCATCTTTGAAAAGTCCCTTTGTTTCTTTTCTTTCTAGTGTTTTTGAGAGAGAGAGAGAGAGACCATGTTTGATGGGCTGGAAAGAAATTGGGCAGCTTTTCAGGAAGAGAGAGGGAAGCAAGAACAGCCACCATTGTTCAATTAAAAAAAGATCAGTTTTCAACAAAAACTTTAGCACCATAAAAGAGGTTTATAAACTGAAAAGAACACAAGAAGAGAGAGAGAGAGAGAGAGAGAGAGGGGGGGGGGGGAAGGAAAGAAGGTGGATAATTTGACAATTCCAGAGGCTGTACAGTATTTGGAAGGAGGGTGGGAGGCACATGGCTTTCGCAAACAAAGCCCACGTCGTGTTGTGTTTCGATTCTTGGGTTGTGGGAAAACACCATCATACATGCCAAAGTCCCCATTTATTTGTTTATAATTACATCTTAATTAACTTACTCCAATGTGCTCTGTTCCATTAATATCTTATTATTGACAGGTAATGTCATTATGCCGAGCCACTTATTTGGGCAATCCCCTTTTCTTAATTTCTGGCATTAGTTTTAAGTTATAGGCTGAATCAAACTGAAACTGTCCGCTGTTTGATTAGAATATAGCAAGTGTGACAGAAATATACTACTTTTCAATTCCAAAAGCATAAACATTGTTAACTATGATTTTAGTATTTCATATTTCATGTTAGAGTTGCCAAAAACTTTGTAGTTCAACTGACACTTTAAGATACTTCCAACAAAGACATTCAATATTCAAATTTTCATGTTCTATATTCAATTATCAAATTATCAAAAAGAAAAACTAAGTCCCAAATTAAATTTTGGTCATAAATGACCACTTTAGTCTTGGAAATTTTGAAAATGATTTAGTCTTGGAAAATTTAAAAAGCACTCTTCTCATTAATGCTTTCCTTCTAGAATCAAGTGATTCAATTTGTAATTGATCTTTAATCCTTATACTTAATACAATATCATCAAAGAGTTTGAAATTATGATGCAAATGTTGATACTTAAATAAGTAACTATTTAAATATGAATCTAATTCGAAAAGGGTAAGAACCCTGAAAATCATAGTTACTATGATGAAATGGCCGACTTAATTGTCCTTTGTTGTCTAATTTGTACATTTCTTAGCTTTTTGTAAGACCCTGTTAGGGCTAAAAAGGACCTTTTTGTTATATTTCAAAAAGAAAGAGCCTTTCTAGTCATTTTGTCCTTGAAACTTGCCCAAAAGTTGTTAGCTGGAGGACCCCGGATATTTTTTTTCTCATTAGAAAACAGGTGGAACATATATTTCGTCTTAAAAATAAAGTCAAAAACAATTACTGTTCGACCTCCTTAAGAATAATAATATTCAATCTAACTGACTGACCACCATCTCTCTCTCTCTCTCTCTCTGCTGCAACTATTTCACCTCCCACCACAAGCTTCCAAACAAAGAGAATTAATGGAAAGTGAGATTTGCAAGGTTTATTCTCCTCGTTGTCTTCTGATATGTCTACGATGAAACATCCAACAAAAACCCTTATCTGGTTCATGGGTATCTCTCTCTTTTTTAATTCCACAATTCCAAAACATTCTCATGGCTCCAACACCACATGTTACTACCTCTTTCAAATATAAACCCCATACTCCTCAATCTTCAACCCATGGCTTGCCCTGACTCCAACAACAATCAAAGAAACTGGCGGTTTGGGTTCCTAGCTTCTTGTCGGATATGACCATGGTTCCTGCTCAAAACCTCTCTAAAGAACAATATCATCAATATCTTTACGGAGGTTATGCTGGTTGTGCTGGCGGCGGTGGTGTTTATAGAGAAAATTTTGGTCTTATGAACCGTGTAGAAGGTTATGAATATTGTAGTACTGAATCTTGCTTAGGATCTGATCTAGTGGTTGGTCAGATGGCTGATCAAGATGAATCAAGAACTAACAGTTTTAACGAAGCTGGGTCGAGCTCTAAGGATAATATTCACGAAGAGAGAGATGAAGGTTGGCTACAATTGAGTATAGGCGGTCACACTCAAACTCAAAGTACGGCCATCCATAACAACAACAACAACAACAACAACAAGAAGCATGATGATCATGATCACCAGGTAGACCCAACAGCGAGAAGAGATTCCGGATTGATCGAGCTTGATCTATTACCTGGTGGCGGTACTTCACAACAAGCAAGGCCAATAGGCGCCCCTATGTTTCATGTGCCTCCAGAATTTAGAGCTCCTCGTGCGGTTCCGAATTACCCAAGTGCTGCCACTAGTTTTAGTACATCTTCCTTGTTTTTTCAGCATCCGGGAAGTAGTTCAAACTTTCCTCATCATGAGATTAACTGGGCGTTTAGGCCAATCTCGCATAATATAGGGACTGTTTCTTCCTCTACATCATCATCACCATCATATTCTCCATTGATGCCATTCGGGAACTACTTTCCACGGCCCTTTCAGTACACGTCTGGAGTCGATGTTGCCGGGCCAAGCTTAGACTTCAGAGTGATTGATCCTCCTCGGAGGCCGCTTTCGGGCATTTGGTTTATGCTACAAGCATCCCAAAATCAGTAAGTTCATTTGTTCATTGAAAGAGAAGGATTACAATTTGGAACATGTAAAGCTTTTTTCCTTCAAAAAAATGGGAAGCTTTTTCCTTCGTTTCTTAATCCTATATTTGGAGTATATAACTATGCACAATTTGGTTTGTAATAGATGTTTCACTTGGTTTCTCAATGCAGAGTAAAAGAGCCATTTTTGCCTCAGATACCAAAGAGTTACCTGAGAATCAAGTAACATATTCCATCCTCTTTCTTTTATCTTCACGAAGTTTTGTTTCATTTGAGTTCCCAAAACTTCTCTCTATTTCTCTCTAGTTACTTATTTTGATTTTTTCAAATCTTCAGGGATGGAAGGATGCAAGTTAGATTTTTGATGAAGTATTTGGTCAATAAGCTGAGAATGGATAGCGAATCAGAGGTATTTAAATCATGACTGCAACTTCTTTTCATTGAAAATGCATATGTGGATGTTTGCTTGGTTCCTTCTTTTTTCTCTATTTCGCATATTTCAGTCAGATTAATGACAAAAATGTGTGCATACAAAACAAAACAAATAAAATAAAATAAAATAAAATAAAAGTGGAAAATAGAAAACCAAGCTTATATATGATTTCATCAAGTTAATTACATGAACATGGACACGATGGTGTTAGAGACATGACGGAAACAGCAGAACTAAAAAATGGGTTCCTCTAGTGATATTTTTTATTTCTTCTGTTAAAATCATATTTAGGTGGGAAGTATATTTCTAGCTAGGTAGCATCCTCTCTTTTTGTATTATTAGTCTTTCAACTCAAACTCTAGTGCTAGTAAAAAAGATGGCTTGAACTTAGAACAACTATAATCAAGAAAAAATCAGCCTTTCCAAATTGGTCGTAAGCTTTGTGTTTTAGTTAGTTGTGGATGTTTTTGGTGATGGATTTAATTAGGTGTAAAGTTTAAGTGGAAAAGTCTGGATATAATTCGGAAAACTACGTAACACCCGATTTCCACAAACCCCAAAATAAATGGAAGAGGGATAGCCAGCCTTTCATGTTTCTATAAATGGGTTTACTGTGAAAGACCATAAACATATATGAAAATAACATTTCAATACCTCCTTGGCAAACAGGAGAGCACAACCAAACTTAAAATGCACAAACTAATTTTATATAGCTAAATCTAAAAATTTGATATACGTATAAAAGAGACACAACATAAAAACACCATGGTAGTGGAAATCCTGACTTTATAGGTCATAACATATAACCCTTTCATGAATTCAAGATAAAAATATTATGAACACAGGTTTGGTCATATTAGAGTTCATCTAGCACTAGCATACTCAAACAATATATGCATTAATACGAAGCTCCTAGCAACTGAAATGATTTAATGAGAGCAGGCTATCAAAAATAGCTATAGATGATCATTAAATTCTAGGACTGAAATTTTCCAATACGAGTAAGTTCCCCAAAAGGGTTCTAGTTAATTTATTCACTGTCTACTAGGCTTAGCTAGGAGCGCGGCTTGAGTTGGCATATGAGAGTAAAGAGTTGCGTACAGCTTTAAATGGGATGCTAATACCCTAATGGTTCACCGATGAGAGAGAGAGAGAGAGAGAGAGAGAGAGAGAGAGAGAGGTTTAATAATTAAACAATCTTCTCCATTTAGTCCTATGTTCTAAACAGTTCTTAGTGCTCACTTGTGACATCTTATTTTAATTTGTTTGCTGGATTTAAAATAAACAAGATAAAAATGTATTTGTACCTTAAAAAAAAGGGTAAAACTTTATAAAGTTATATATAAACTAAAAAAACTGAAAATAAGCTCTCAAAAACGAGCCTAACTATCCCACGAAAAATTTGGAGTAAGCCTTATCACCCCATGTGTTGTAGATTGTGAGCGAATCAAAATTAGTGTGAATAGATCTGTCTCACATAAGCTCGATTGTATTATCTTGATATTAGGCACAATAATTGCTAGAAATTACTTTCCATTCAACTGAAAAAACTTTGATTTAATATGGAAACTTGAGATCATCCGGTATATATGTTATTCTGTAGGAATCTATAATAGCAAAGACTACCCTCTTATTTCATCTCTCTCTCTCTCACACACACAAACACAAATATATATATATATATATATGTATGTATGTATAAATATGCGTGTGTGTACTGTCTAGTAGATAAGAACCTTAATAGTATCATTTACAATCTACACCCTTTTAGTCAAGGTTCCAACATAAGACGAACCTCAATTTTTTCACTAATTTGAGTTATATAGTAGGCTACTTTCTTTACCAAAATTACACTTCAAATCATAAGCTAGGCTCTCAACTATTGCCTCCATCCGCTATTAGGAATCTGATTGTTTTGATAAGTATAATATTATACAAGCAAATTATAAAGAAGTATTATACACATGTTTAAGGTTGTACAAAATTTTAGGTCGTCATTTAATGATATGTGAAAGTAACTCATAATAGATTCAATTTGCTATACAGTACTTTCTCAAAAAAAAAATTTGCTATACAGTAATCATTACTCAAAAAATAGTACTATGCTATAATAATTAAGTGTGCACGAGATACACTGTATGAAGTGATATAATTAGTCTATCAGATTCACATTGTTGTGTACTGCTACTTTATAAAATGCTTCATCCACACTCCATCATCGAATACCACATCTTCCCTCAATAATTACTATAAACTTAAGTTCCTTTTGTAGTACTTGAGCATTTAAACCTGTGAAACATAATTCAAGTATAATGTTACTTGAGATTTCTGTATGAAGAATTTCTACTGACCTGGGGACAATTATGAGAGTAAGAGTAGCCCATTTATTTCAACTATCTATAGCATAATATAGATAAATATAGAGTAGCACACTCATTTTTAGGTTATTAATCATAGAATAGAAATAATTTAGATTAGTTTAAAACTAAATACCTTTACTTATAAGATAAAGGGGAGGAAGCAAGGAATAGCTTGCTATGTCAAAAGCTGATACAAAAGAGCAAAAAACCTAGCAGCAATCCAAGTAAAAATTAGACCACGGATTCCATATTATTATCCTCAATATAGAGACTGCATAATTCTTTGTAAAACCTATAATCATTTGGAAGTGTGTCATGATGTATAATGAGGTAGGTAGAAGCATGATATAAATGAATGTTAGTGTGCATTGCATAATGAGAGATTTAATCAAATAGATAGCCCCACTCATTAAGTGTAATCTAGCTCCCAACAAATTTTTTTGATATTATCATTTATTTTGAAGTATTATGAATTGATTTTAGTATCAATCTACTAAGTATTTATTTGAGGTCCACAATTCGTTTGAGAGGAGACTGGTATTGAATATTTTTTCTAATGTTTTAGTGTTGAATGAAAGGATGCTTTTATATATATATATATATATATATAAAATTTAATTTAAATTTAATAAAGATTTTCTTTAAAATCTCCTATGTTTACACCTTCAATCAGAATCTTGCTTCATAACTAAAAAAAGAAAAGAAAAGAAAGTAGAATATAGAATAGACAATTTCATATACAAACATAGTAGATGTCTATTAATAACTACCATAATTATCAAATATTGAGAAAAAAAACAATATAACAAATAGAAGATCATTTTTTTTTTTCTCTCGTACATTGCACTAGTTATTAACTAAGATACTATATATTCGTAACAATTCCAAAATAAAATTATATAAATATATATATATATATGTGGGGGGGGGGGGGGGGGGTTAACATAGACAAAGCAGCTTGAATTCAAATCAATACATATTTGTACTTTTATGGTGTATTGGCTTTCAACTGCTTTTACTAGAAATAGGTGTGAAAATATACATTATAGGATCCTACTGATGAATACCCCGAATTTTATATAAGCAAAAATAAGGTATAATTCTTTAGATATTGTACATTAAGTTTTTCAATTAAAAATTCAAATATATAGTTACATTCATCAATAGAACCCAAATAGTGATATTTTTCCCTCCACAGACAATTAAATTAGTTTATTGTATGCATTCTTTTGAATTTTATTGAAAAACTCAATAGACAACACCCTAAATACTTGTACTTAAGAATACTATATCTTTGTACAAAAAACACGAATCATGGGACATGTACAAACTTGCCTTATTGTGTGATTCATTCCTATTTAAAAGAATTTATGGGAAATGATTCTCTCCAATTGAATCCTTTAAAACTCTCCAATTTTTAAATAGGATGTGCAAAATATAGTATTTATTTGATTTTTAATGTCACATGCATGTCTTGTATCTAAATAAAAAAATCAGAGAGAATTGGATAATTCAATGAGAGGGGATCTTATCCCAAAATTTAAAAAAGTCATTCTTTTATCTTCAACATGGCTTATATGTGCAAGGAAATATGGGAAAACTATACTAAGTTCACAAGCTGAAAATCTATATTAATAGCAAGCCAAGACCAATAGAACAAATGCAGTTTTGTAGGTTAAACATTTTCATTTTGAAGAATTATATATATTTATATATATATATATATATATTTCTTTTTAGCTAAGCTATTTGATTCATTAGGCATTACATTATTACTCCTAGTTATGCTCAACCAAGTGCAATGTATGTTTGGTGAAGCATTGTAAAAATGGATTCACTATGTACTTACTATGCTTATGAAGTAGGAAAAATAAAACGTTTATTGAACGTCATGACATGCAGGGGCTCACTTTGAGCATCATTGAATATAGAGACACGCAAAGTTTGGTTATACTTGAAAGCAAGTTCATAAAATGTTTTGTTGTTTATCTTATTTTTTTCCTCCTTTCCACATGGGACAATAAACATCTTTTAAATATTTCTTAGCGTACATTTGAGCCATATTTTGGGAAGAAAACTAGGTTTATTTATAGGATGAGAGCCCATTTACATTGATCTTATGTGAACAGTCAAAACATTAGGTTTCTAAAAAAGGAACAGTTGTTCGCTGGTCCAGTACAAGCAGCAGACGTGTTTGGGGAAGTTTTGATTTAATAGGACAAAAACTAATAACTCTGGCAAAATGATTATTAAAAGCTACGAGAACAGCAGCAAACAAAAACAAATATAGTTAGAACCTCATTGAATATATTATATAATTTACATAAACAAATTCACGTAGTGCTATGGTTTCATTCCTTTTATTAATTTATAGAGGCATAATCTGATTTTTAAAATAAGACGGCATATTATTAAAAGAAGATATAAAACCATGTCGTGTTGGATTGAATTTACTTTCTCTCGTCCAAAGCCGTGTTTGTATATCATTTGTATTGTCTGTCACCTACAACATATGGAATATATTAGATTAGAAGGATGTATATATGACATACGTACTCAACATTCTCTTTTATTATATTATATATAATTAGAATTTCCATATAAGCTGGTATTTAGGTCAACTCTTATACCATGATTTGGATGCATATTCTGTTGTTTTCTTGCATTTCATGCCATGAAGCAAGAAGTTTAGATTAAGACAGTTTCTTATTTTATAAATTATTTCCTAATAAAACAGCCATATACAACAACCATGAATCAAAAAACTATCTCTCTTTCTGTCTCTCTCTCTCAGCTGCGACTTAAAAATATTGTATTTCTATTAGTATTATGCCTAAATTTTGTACACCTAATCACAAGAGAGTTATATACGAGGCATATATTATTGTAACTATTCAGAATGTCATGTGTGACACACGCAACATTCTCATCTCTATTATATAATGAATATTTCCAATCCTTTACTTTGTTATTAAGGTCAACTTATGCCATAGATGGCCAATTTCTTCATGGATTGGATCCACTTCCATGAGAGGTGATATAATCATTTGTTATCTAGGAACCACTCTTTGCCGCTCCGAATGCCAACCCTCACCTATCACACATGGCATGCAACTCAATCCCACAATTATTAGGTTTTATATGCGTGTTTGAAAGATGAGGGCCAACTTATATTTAATACTTAAATCTTAGCGTAAATTTAGGACTTCTCTTTCTCTCTTGGGATGATTTGATTCACTAAGTAAATATGATTATCGAATTCATTGTGCTTATACTAGGTTCATATGCCTAGCCTAAAAATAAACCTTGTCCCTCATTTATCATGCTATATTTTGTGATGATTACCTTGATTAATTAGCCGCAATCTGTTAGAGGTATATATATATATAGGGAGAGAGAGAGAGAGAGAGAGAGAGAACCCCTTTTTTTTTTTTTTTTTACATGGAGATGAATAAGAGTTTAGGGCAATAATCAATGTAGGAAAGCAAAAAAGATATATTGAAGGTGGGAAGGCCGTCCTTTTTGTGATTTTATAAAGAGTGCATTGACTTTAAGATGTAAAAAACATGTTCAACTTGCTGGATTATCTTTGGGCCTAGTTGACACTCATTAACATAGAAAAAGAAAAGGTTGATGCTAGCACATCAAAATCATATCGTAGGGTCACGAAAATCACACGTGGACCCTGTCACTCTCAAGTCTTAACACTCATCTTGCATGCCTAATATCACTTCTTTCGTCATGCTTTCGCTTCATTCAACTCAGCTTTCCGACAGCTAATTGTAGGCCCTTTCTAATTTGCCTCCCTTTTCCCACGGATGGTGCTTGAAAAGGCCCATCAAAACCTTAAGTGGTGCACTCTCGAAGAATTTAAAAGACCTCATCATCAAACCCATGAGCAAAACCAAGAAAAAACACACACACACACACACACACACACACACACATATATATATTGAATTACAATCAAATAATTCATAAGAAATAACAAAAGTCACGCATTTTTTTTTACGTCGGGGAAAAGCAATGCATGAAGGAGAAATTTATAACAGAATCATTGCAAGTTGTTGAAAAAAAGAGATTAAACCCATGAAAGTCGGATAAGAGCCATGAAAAATGAGTACTATATTAATATTTTAGGTAACTGGAATGCATGCACAATTAAAAAAATATAGGAATAATATTCCACACTAGCTAACATGAATAGCGACCCTTTCAACAACAAGGTTTTGCCAGGTTTTAAGATAAAGCTTTTAACAATTATTATTTGTATTTGATTACACATTAAATTGACGAATGAAAATCAGTGGGTGGTAGTTCATGGAGGAATATTGACCTTCAAATTAGGGTTTTCTGAAGCAACGTGAAATAGACGTGCATGACGATTTTAAATAGCTAGGTATATATTTATATATATATATATATATATAATTTATATATAGTTAGCACTTAGGAGTTAGGACCTTTAAAAAATATATATAATAACTTTCTTACCTATTCCTCGCCGTGCTTTTTGGATCCATTATATTTTTTTAATTCTATTTTATTTTTATATTACTTTATGTTATTGCTTGGATCGATTATGAAATCACTTAGTTATAAATATATAAAATAAAATAAAGTCTAAGAGGGCATGATTTTGGCTTACGATTAAAGTCTAGGTGGGTCCCTTTTAATGATTAAAATCGGGCAGTTCGAGATCGTGGGATATTGGCGGGCAGCCCTTAACGTCAGATCACATTAGCTACCCGCTGACCGAATTATTTTGAGAAATCATGGAGTAAGGAAAAAAAAAAAAAAAAGTTAGACAGAGGAATTTTATGGTTAAAGTAGACGTAACAAAGATTTATATGGGGCATAGCATGGGGGAGACGTAAGTCAGTGACAAAGCATGACCTCAGTCTCTAAAAATTAAAAAAAAAAAAAAAACATTTATTTTTGGGCACCAAAAAACATGTCATATATGATGTAATGTAGGTAAGTTATTTATTTATTTTATGTAAAATAATATTCTTAAGCTTTGTTTTTTCTCTCTCTTGGTGAATTATTTGTCCTTACTTACAAGTGACTATAAAAAGAGATCCCTTATGTAAGAGACGTGGATATGGTGGAAGTATACAGATACCAATAACTAGCAAAAGTTAATTTACAATAATGTATTGTTTCTTATCAACATCAAATGGTAAGAAATCGTTGTAATTTATTGAGGACAAACATAGATGTTGACATCTTTCTATTGCAACATAATGCCTCCCTGGAATCGTTGTGATCAGAACAAAAAACAATAATAGTAATCTATAATATAGTCGATGTATATTAATGGATTGCTTATTTGGATAGACTACTGTTTATTATGCAATTGTTGTTGTTGATTTTACTTGTTCTTTATCATTGTCATAATAATGATATTCTTAATTTTGTTTCAATCCTAGCTAACACGTCTTGTGTGTGTGTGTGTGTGTGTGTGTGTGCACGTGTGTGTGTGTGTGACTATGATTGATGGGAAGCAGATAGAGATAACATGTAGAGGGCAACAGCTTCTACCTTTCTTGACGTTGCAGCATGTAAGAGATAACATATGGAGTACGAGGGACGCAGTGACGACTTTGCTTCCAGACTCTTCCACCACAGATCATGTCATGGTGTTGCACTACGGTAGGAGCGCTTGAAAGTTAAAACAAAAAAAAAAAAAAAAAAAAAACACCAAAAAATGCACATAATTTAATTGGCTCCCACATGTTTTATCATTGTTAAAGTTATGATAACGCTTTCCATTTTCTTTATTCTTTTCCTTTGTTATTTATTTTTCTTTTATTATCAGCCTTTTTTTTTTTTTTTTTTGTCTTGTCACTTCTCTAATTGATGGAGAAAAATAGTCTGGAATACCCTGAAACGATGTTTATGGTTTTGGGGTCAATAACATAACCCGAAAAAAATGTAATTTCAGGCTATGCGGGCTTCATGTTTAATTATTACTATTGTCTCTGTTAACAAGTACAAACTGTAGTCTGATTAACTGACTGTCCAGTTTCTTGCTCTTATTTATATTGCATACTTTTAATTAGGGGTGCTTACAGGTTAATCGAACTTGGATTTAGAGTCAATTCCCCCACTCGACTCTATCCTATTAAGCAGCGAAAAACAACACCCGATTTCGACCATAACTATCGTTTTTCCTATTAACCTTGATCTTCGAATTGGTTGTTAAGTGCTATTAGTTATACACGTGCAAATAACGAAAAAAGCGAGTGATTAATATAATATAGTCGAACTCAAACTCATAGGCTCAAATTTTTGGGTCAATTGGTGTCTATATATGTTATATTAACCACTCAATCAGAATCTCTCCAAGGTGTTGTCTTCCCAATAGGTGGTGTAAAAACTCATGATAGCGTGCAACAAGTTGTTCAGGGTCCCTCTCACAATTAGAGTGAAAATTATCATTTTTTTTAAGGGAAAATTTATACCTCTATTTTTCGTGTGTTTGACAGATATTTTTTTCCATCATAATATATATATATATATATATATTTATTGTATTGTTATTTGCGAATACCTTTTGGTTGTCATTAATAATTAAATTGGGGTCTTTTGTGTATGGTCACATGCCAATCACTGAAATGGCGGCTTTACTAGACCTAGGTTTGTTTTTGGGATACAAGCTCGTAACTTAACATCGGCCCAAAGAAGACAATAGCTACCAATATACTTGAAAGCTTGGATTTGTGTAAAAACACAAGAGCTTGTTTAGACCTCCAAATTAAATTACGGCTAAATAGCTTTTACTCTAACTTATACTAAGTGTGGAATAAGAGTAAAGAAGCGCAAACAACCGTTATTACTACCCTAAGTCATATTCATCCATTATCAACAATAAAAGGAAAGCTTAAGAGTAAGGAAGAGAGATGCAAACACAAGATAACACCGAGACGTGTT
The DNA here is from genome assembly GCA_033629205.1 of Lithocarpus polystachyus. NCBI lineage: Eukaryota > Viridiplantae > Streptophyta > Magnoliopsida > Fagales > Fagaceae > Lithocarpus > Lithocarpus polystachyus. The sequence continues at coordinate 61,806,647 of CM066164.1, read as the reverse complement.
ATCGAAGTGGAAACCGAAGAACTCGGTGAAAAGCCTCTCCGCGACCCTCCAAGTCGAAATCGATCCGCTAGAGAATAAAGTTGGAGTACACGAATAACAAAATACCCTCCAAGCCTAGTCTATCCCATGTACTTGACTCCTTCAAGCTTCTGCTACCAATTGACCTTTCGGAGCCTTGTCTTCTCCAATTTTCTAGATCTCGCAATTCAACCCGATTGCATTCACCAATGAATGACTCCTTCCAATGCTTTCCAACAGCACCAAATTCTCACTTTACACTCAGGATGGGTGTGGTAAGTATTTGGGTTATCAACATCTCAAGGATATGGAGATAGAGAGGTAGGAGTTGAGGAAAACCACAAGGAAATGTATAGATAATTGTGGGTATAACAATCTCTAACTCTCAAGTGTATTTTTTAGGGTTTTCTCTCTGAAAAACACCCCTTATAATTTGTGGGTAATGAGGGTATATATAGTGTCGGTAAAGACTTAATAAAGCAAACATAACTTTTTGACAAACAGAAAGTTTCGCGACTACTTCGCAGGATGGCCTTTCCCGTGAGACACTCTCGAAAACCTTTAGGCTAGCATCACTCTTCATCTTATAGTCATGTGCTCTACACATGGCTCTTTTGCTTGTAGGTTTCTCGTGAGACATTCGCGAAATCCACTTGTTCATCCTTTTAAGCTTGAGTCTTCACACTCTCTCACACTCATCCCTTACAATTAATCCCACGTACATACAGGGAAAATATGATTGAAGAAATTACAATCAAATTTGGCACGGAATTAAAGCTAACGCAAAATAGTTGTAAATTATAACTTTACAATACTTTTACGCATACACACAAGAAACGAAGTTTAAAGTCCAAGATATACAACACAATTAAAAAATAATTTTGAACTTCATTTAGCAATAAAATGATGATCTTGATAGCATGGATCTAGTGATATAAACTTAACAACAACAATAAATTAGTGAATAAGATTAAATCTTCACATTACACCCTTGGATTAATTAAGAAGGTCGAGATTTGGGGTGTGGTGAAGGAAGATAGAATACATCTAGTCGTGTGCATAATAACTTTGTCCAACTTTTTTGCCTTAGTACGCATTTAGATGACTTTATCCATGGTAATACTCTTTAGTTTCTAGTAAAGTTTATATATAGTGTATAACTCTCTTGAAAGAATAATGGATATTTTTATAGTGACTGAAGTTTCCTAATAAACGAGTACAACAACATGTGTCCATCATGTGCAGGACTTAGATTCAAAATATGACCATTGGATTGACAGAGTGAGATATAATATTGATTTTGATAAATTTTGAGTTCAATCAGATAGTCAAAATATGAGAACTGGACTAATCAAAGTTTCTTTGTGGCAGTTATAATGACTGGTGGCCATCATGGTTCAGGCTTAGATCCAAAATCTGGTCGTTGAATTGGAAGAATGCGGTGATATAATGGTGTTGGTGAAGTGTGGTGATGCCTCTTATTATAGAAAATGTTTGGAAATCGATGGGCTTTAATTATATGCAAGCAACTACTACACATGTATTTTTTCTATATAATCAACATTTATTATTATTATTTTTTTTTTTTTTGCTATTTTATTTAGGTTGTTGAAATAAGTGATAAATTTGCTCATTATAGTTTTCAATTAATTGCTATTGTTGGTGCATATATGACTTTATGTGACTTGTTGTGGTGATGGATATATTGTTAAGGTGATGGGGATGTACTATTAATGTCGTTATTGGTGGCATATGTATTCTTTGAAGTTCTCATTCATGGGAGAGAAAATTTCGCGGGTTATGGACTCTTGTGGTACTATTACCATTTTGAATAAACAAACATGTGGGCTTCACAACTTTTGAGTTAAAGTTGAGTTTTTAAGCTGAAACTACACCGAAATATTTGAGCCAAACATATTGTTGAGTGAGTTAAGAGAAAAATAGAGCATAGGATATGAGATATAATTTAGAAGTTTAAGGATGGGAATTAAGTTTTAAGAATTGAGTTTTGAGTGATGTTAAAACCAAACAGCCCCTTAAATTATCGTTTAAACTTCTCTCTTTAGAATGCTTAACTCCATTTTGGTTCATTTGCCCCCTAATACTATAGGACCAGCAGTATTTGTTTTATAACAAAGGACTCTACCCTATGCGTGATCTTTATCATGCTAATTTAAGTTCTTACACTTCAGAAACGTATGTAAGATATACAATATCACATCGTGGTTCAAGTATGATATAAAAAATTGGGGGGGGGGGGGGTGGGGTTTAGGGGTAGAAGCTTACTTGATCACATGGGCCAATTCAGTATGAGGTGCCCCCCCTCCTTAATATGTTTTTTAAATATAAAATATATATGGTTTTTTTCTTTCTTTCTTTCTTTCTTTTATGGCACTAATGAATAATTGAATGGTGATTAATTCCCTCAAGAAATAATTAGTGACCAATAATGCTTCACAATGTATAGAAAATCATATCCACTATTGTATGAGAATGGTATTGAGGCCCAGCTCATTGTACGAGCATGACATAGAGGCCCAGCCCATCAATTTCAGTAAATCGAGAACCTCGAGCCCATAATGAGTTGTATACCACACTGGTCCAGAAGTAAGCTACATATTGGGGACGTGACTAGTTGGCAACGGTAGTGCCTTGGGGGAAATAACTTGCCCAGAACCAATCGGCAGCAGGTGCAAGTTTCAAGACAATCACATCTGTCTTGAAAAGTGGGTTCCATTTGGTCAGGAATCTATCCCAGAAAGGCCCCACCCACCTGAAAATCCTCCCCATCATAATGACTACCCCACTAAGGGAAGTCTATAAATAGGGGCTGAAGGAGTAAGAAATAAGGTTGGAAAAACTGAGGGTGAGAGACATACATGAGAGAGAATTGTGAGGAACAAGAGAAGAGGAGAAGTTCACTAGTAAAATGGTGGGACTCCTCGGGGGATTCGTAAAAAATGGGTAGGGAGATACTGGCTGGACCATAAACTCTGTCATTTGGGTTGCTAGATTGGCCTTAGGGGTCTTCCCATTGTAGGAATCTCATTACCCACTTCATACAAATAAATTGGAGAATTGACCTTAAGGCTAACAAGTCACCTTGGGGTAAAAGGCCCGCAAAATTAGCACTGTCTGTGGGAATTGCCTACACAGCTGAAGATCCAGAGTCAGTGTACTACTGACCGGGATGGAGGAGCCACATGCAAGAGAGCGATCAGTAGGCCCTGGAGGAAATTGTTCGAGGGCCTCGTCTAAGAGCCAAAGGAGGCTGAAGAGGGAATGAAAAAGAGAACATGATCGCATGCAAGATGGGCATAAGATGAGACTTGATTCAGATGAGGGATCTTTGTAGGGGGAAAGGTCGATATCTAATGTTCCCCAGCATTCGCATTGTAGTGAGCGAGACCGCGAGATAAAAAACCTATGGAAGCAAGTCAGGGAGTTGGAGATTGAGATCAGGGGCTGATGTTGGAGGAGGGACTGCGAAGAGTTATCTAGTGACCTCGATTGTGAAGTAGGCAGCATGGTTGGATCATCTCATTGAAGCGATTCACGAAGTTCGAAAGAAAGGTCCAACGAAACTATGAGGTAACATCATGATAGGAACAAGCACGAGCACCCAAGTGCGGCCCTAGACGTGATGAGTCAAGCACTTCGAAGAGTCACCCGATCACCATTCTCCAAAAATATAAAGCGCACCAAGATGCCAAGACATGTCAACCGCCTACCTTTTACCTGTTATGATGGTAAAACTGACCTGGTGGAACACGTGAGCTATTATATTCAAATGATGTCCCTGTACTCCCGAAATGACGGTTTGATGTATAAGGTATTCCCATCTAGCCTCGAACCCACAGCGATGAGATGGTTCAACGGTTTAAAGAAAGGGTCCATACACAACTTCGGACAACTGATCCAGGCGTTCGAAGCTCGATTCATTATTTGTAGTCGGGTCCCTCAACCTATCAATGCATTGCTGTCTATGAGGATGGGCAACGGGTAGACACTCTGATCCTACGCCAATCAGTATTTGGAGTTGTATAACAAGATAGGCTGGGGAAATGAGCAGGTTGTAGCAAGCACATTCAGGATAGGGCTCCCTTAAGATTAAGAATTAAGGGAATCCCTGACGATGCGACCCCCCGAGAACATGCATCATCTTATGAGGAGGATTAAGGAACATAAAAGGATGGAAGATAATAGGCAACAAAGTAAGGGAAGGGCACCGGCGGCCTTGTAGTTTAACAAGGACTCGCGTTCCGGAGGCTTCCAGTAGAGGTTGAGGAGGGAATCTATGGTGATATAGCCTGAGGTTCGAACTGGTGGGGTGAATGAGGTGTTTAAGGAACTAGTTCATAAAATTCTTGAGCGGATAAAGAATGAGCCAATTTTTGGTGGCCTAGTAAGATGGGAGGGGACCCATCCAAGAGGAACTAATGCCTGTACTACATTTATCACCGAGAGAAGGAACACACCATCAAATAGTGCAGGGTGTTCAAAGATCATTCGGAGCAGCTTGTAAAGGCTGGGCATTTGAAGGAATTCATGGTCGGACAGGTAGGCAATGTAGCGGGGTAAATGTCGAGGACCTGAGGAAATACACTCCCCCCATCGTTGGGAATTATTGAAGTTATTCATGCAGCCTCAATCAACACTAGGACGAGTTGTCGTAAGGGGGTCCTCAATATTACCTCGCAGCAGGGGACGAAAGCAAGTGATCGGCCAGAAAAGAGATTGAGGCTGAGTACTAAGCCAATTAATTTTAGGGATGATGATCTGGAAGGGACATCCCAGCCGCATGATGACGCATTAGTTGTGACCTCAAGCATTGGGGGTTTTTTGGTAAAAAAGGCGTTGATAGATCAGGGGAGTGGGGTTAAGATAATGTGCCCCAACCTTTACTAGGGTTTGGGTTTGAAGCAAGAAGACCTCATTAAGTATGACACGCCTTTGGTAGGGTTCGATAGAAAGGTTGTAGTGCCTGGGAAAATTTTGCTCCCTGTTACGACTGAAGGAAAGGAAGTGATGGTAAACTTAATTGTGGTTAATGCTTTCTCTCCATATACGGCCATCTTAGGTAGGTCGTGGAAACATGCCACGGGAGCAGTGCCTTCTACACTCCATATGAAAGTTAAGTTCTCGACTGAGGATGGGGTCACCTTGGTCAAGGGGGATCAACAAGCTGCCAGGAAATGTCTAGTCGTGACGATCAATTATGAGATTAAACTAAAGGAGTAGGTGGAGCCCGAGCCATTATAGCAATTACAAGAGCTTGCAGTGGACACCGAGGTTGATAGTGCAGAAGAACTGATACCGATTCGGATCCTTCCATACTAAGATAGGTATTTTCAAATCAAAGAGAGTCTACCATTGAGGGATTGAGTTGCCGTGCTTCAGGCCTTAATGTAGAATTTGGATGTATTCGTAGTGAAAAATTAACGGATCTACTTCATTCGTAATTGATAACATGTACTACGTAAATTTCAGAATACAAGAACAAGAGAGTGTACCTTGGTGTGGTGAGTTTCAAAACAAAGATTAGAAGTACTTGAGAACACTTTTAATCTTCACTCCAATTCCACTAATGCCCAAGAAGTGTGGTCCCTCAATCAGTTATATGAATTTGTTCAAGAGAGAATTAGAGAGTGTCCAACACTCACATACAAATTGTTTCATATATTATTTCAAAATTCTGTATGTTTCTTTCCTTATAACTGATTATCTAATTGGACTAACCTTTTGGGCCTTTTCAATTGGGCTTTAGTATGTGGCTTGGAGTGGGATCACAAGAGAACAAATAAGACACTAGCTCCAATGGGCCTTGGGCTTTTCTGTCAACTCTTGACAAGTCCAAAGTTACCATTAATTATATTTAATAACACTATATAAATATAATTGCACTCTATGCCTTATTAATAAATTATATCCCAAGACTTTATTGTACATACAACTCCTTCATAAAATATTTGTAGTAATACAAAGTCATTAAAGTAGACTGCCACTTTGTAGTGTACTACATCTTAATACTTGAGTACCCAATTTAATCCTTTAAGTTATTCATCATATATTTATGAAATCCAATTTCATAAATATATACTTTAGTAACTATTTACTAAAGTAATTAGGCCTAACATTCTGAATAATAAACCCATTAAACTTATCTCAAAGGAATATTTTGTATCTCTATTAAGAGACTATGAATTCCATCTTGAGAATATGTATTCCATCAACACTAAATGTGGTTGCCCAACATACTGAGGTTTTGACCGTTAGTTCAGATCTCACTCCTGATATATCAAAGCAACTTACACTTCATGATCAGGTCCATTATTCTTTTAGGATTAAGAGTTCATGTAAATATAAGTCATGAGATTTATTATTCAATAGACAGTCGTTAGAAAAATAATAAATCTCACAGCGGTCGAGTTCAATATGTCTTAACTCTTAAGACATATCAACACATCAACACATCAACTAGAAGTCTCAACTTCCATGATCAAGACAAATTATCTTATTTGGTATGTTCTAATCTTCGCAGATGAAATGCCCAATTTCATCACCGACTACGAACTAAAATTCTGAGTTTACAAAGAACTTGTGATTTATATCTTTTATGACTTTTCACAGAAATCACATACTCTGCATCTCATGGACTATGTGATAATGTTTGAATATTCATGTTACCATTATTTTAGATAATAATAAAAGAACTTTATTAATTACAACATTAAGCCATACATAATGTCATACATAGCATCATACAATATGTTTTAAGGGCACTAATCCCAACAATCTCCCACTTGCCCTAAAGACTATTGTGCACTAATCTAACTCCCATTCCCTCCAAATGTGACTTGACAGTCCTTTGAGGCAAGGCTTTATTAAAGGGATCTGTTAGATTATTTGCATTATCTATCTTTGCTACTACATCTCCACAAGCAACAATGTCTTGAATGATGTGGTATTTTCTCTCAATGTGCTTTCTTTTCTTATGATTCCTTGAATTTTTGGATTGTGCAACTGCTCCACTATTGTCGTAAAACAATGTGATAGGAACTTGCCAGTTCCTATCACATTGGATTGTCTTGCCGGTCGCAAAACAATCCCTTTAATAAAGCCTTGCCTCAAAGAACTTGACAGTCCTTTGAGGCAAGGCTTTATTAAAGGGATCTGTTAGATTATTTGTATTATCTATCTTTGCTACTACATCTCCACGAGCAACAATGTCTTGAATGATGTGGTATTTTCTCTCAATGTGCTTTCTTTTCTTATGATTCCTTGGATCTTTGGATTGTGCAACTACTCCACTATTGTCGCAAAACAATGTGATAGGATCTTGCTCCATTCTCACAACACTAAGACCAGAAAGGAATTTCTTGAGTCAGACAGCTTCTTTTGCTGTTTCACAAGCAGTAACATATTCAGCTTTTGTGGTGGAGTCCGCAATACAAGATTGCTTAACACTCCTCCAACTTATGGCTTTACTTCCCAAGGTGAACACACAACCTGAAGTGGACATTCTGAAATCAAGATCTGATTGAAAATCTGAATTTGTATAGCTAATAAGAATCAAATCCTCACCCCAGTAAACAGGCATATAATCTCTTGTTCTCCGTAGATACTTGAGAATATGCTTTACAGCTTGCCAATGTTGGTCTTGGATTTGATTGATATCGGTTGACCATGCCAACTGAATAACAGATATCTAGTCTAGTACAAAGCATGGCATACATGAGACTTCCCACTGCAGAAGCATAAGGAACTTGTCTCATCATATTTTCTTCCTTTAGTATCTTAGGCCTTTGGTCATCAGACAGAGGAACTCCATGTTTGAAAGGAAGTAATCATTTCTTGGAGTTTTGCATGCTAAACCGTTCTAGGACCTTATCTATATATCCAGCTTGTGATAAGCCTAACATCTTATTCTTGTGATCTCGCCAAAGCTTGATCCCTAGAATAAAGTTAGTCTTACCCAAGTCCTTCATATCAAATTGGCTTGACAACCAAATCTTTACCGATGACATAACCCTTACATCATTTCTAATCAGTAAAATATCATCAACATAAAGCACTAGGAACATTACTACTTTATCTTGTTGCCTTTTGTACACACATAGTTCATCAAGATTTTGTTCAAATTCAAATGACTTGATTGCTTAATCAAATCTGATGTTCCATGACCTAGATGCTTGCTTAGGTCTATAAATGGACCTTTTCAACTTGCATACCATATGCTCTTGGTTCTTTGCTATGAAACCTTCCGGTTGCATCATATAGATTTCCTCTTCAAGATTACCATTGAGAAATGCAGTCTTGACATCCATTTGCCAAATTTCATAATCATAATGAGTAGCAATGGATAAGAGAATTCTAATAGATTTAAACATTGTTACTGGTGAAAAGGTTTTTTCATAATCTATACCTTCTTTTTGTGTATACCCTTTCGCCACAAGCCTTACTTTAAAGGTTTCAACCTTTCCATCTATCCCTCTCTTTCTCTTATAAACCCATTTGCAACCAACATGTTTAATGCCGTTAGACGCCTTTACAAGATCCCAAACTTGATTGGAATACATGGAATCTAATTCAGATTTCATAGCCTTGACCCAATGCTGTGCATCTATATCATTCATTGCCTCTTCATAAGTGTAAGGATCATTTTCGGCCTCTTCTGAGATAGCTTCATAAGTTTCTTCCAGACCTATAAACCTTATAGGTGGCTTTACAATCCTCCCAATATGACGAGATACCTGTGTAGTAGACATCTCATGAGTAATATCTTGTGGTGTATCTGATATAACCACATCATCCCTAGTTTCATTTATTGGTTGTTCATTTACAGGTTCATTCATTTCAGCCAAAACAACTCTACTTCTAGGAGTATAATCATTCATATAGTCATTTTCCAAGAATTTGGCATTTGTACTAACAAACACTTTATTTTCTTTACGACTATAGAATAAATCTCCAACAGTTCATTTTGAATATCCTACAAAGAAAATCACTTCTGTTTTAGATTGTAACTTGTCAAACTTTCCTTTCAATACATGTGCTGGACAACCCCAAATATGGAGATGTCTCATACTAGGCTTACGCCCATTCCACAACTCTACAGGTGTTTTAGGAACAGACTTTGAAGGTACTAAATTCAAAAGATACATTGCAGTATTTAAGGCATATCCCCAAAAGGAAATTAGTAGAGTCGAATAACTCAACATAGACCTAACCATATCTAAAAGAGTCATATTCCTTCTTTTTGCTACACCATTTTGTTGTGGAGTTCCAAGTGCAGTCAATTAAGATACAATTCTATTTTTAGTTAAGTAATCCTTAAAATCCACAAGAAGATATTTGCCACCACGATCAAATCGAATGATCTTTATGTGTTTACCTAATTGATTTCAGGCCTAAACTTTTTGAACTTTTCAAAGGCTTCAGACTTCCATTTCATTAGGTACACATAACCAAATCTAGAGTAATCATCAGTGAAAGTAATAAAATACTTATAGCCATCTCTTGCTTGGATTGACATAGGACCATATACATCTGAATGTACTAATTCTAGCAAATCTTGTGCTTTTTTACCTTTTGCATTAAAAGGTCGTTTGGTCATTTTGCCTTCCAAACAAGATTCACAAACTAGAAATCCATCAAAATCTAATGGCTCTAAGAGACTATCTTTTGATCAGTTTTTGAATCCTATTTGAATTAATATGTCCCAAACGCAAGTGCCAAAGATATGCATCACCAGTAGAAGGAAACTTTCTCTTTAATGATTTTACATAAGAGTCATTATCTAATTTAGAATTACATAATTCATGCTTATCAGGGTTCACAATATAAAGATCATCCACAATATTACCAGAATAGATAAACACTTTACCCTTCTTTATTACAACATTGTCTTTAAGGATAACATAATACCTATGTTTACCGAAATAAGTTGCAGAAATTAAATTCCTACGAACATTAGGTATATATAGACAGTCTTCCAATATTAAAACCCTAGACTCAAAGCATAGATTAAACACTCCAACAGCTACAACCGGAATCCTGCTCCTATCAGCCAAAGTAAGAAACAATTCCCCTTCATTAAGCTTTCTGGTCTCCTAGAACCCCTGCAAAGAATTGTAGATATTGTAAGTTCGTTTAGACCCCCTGTAAACTAGATTTTTTAACCTAATTAATTAACCAAGTGAATACTTAGGTTTATTATTTAGATCTAGGTTAAAACAATAACAATCATATCAAGTAAAGCAGTGGAAAAATAAAGAACACAAAAATATGATGACCCAGGAAAACCAAACCGGTAAAAAACCTGGGGAGGATTTAACCTAGCTATCCTCAAAGTAAAATAGCAAATCCACTAGAAAGAATTGAAGTTTACACAATAGCGACTTAGACCACTAACATCCTATTGCTACCCAATGTAGGAAACTTACTACCACGACCACATGACAGCTCCGAGACCACGGACTCCTTCTTTCTTTAATCTTTGCAAAACACAAACACCCACGCTTGTGACTTTGAGATCCCACTCAAAGGTTTAGCAACACAAATTCTTCTGTTTGTGACTCCAAGGCCACCCTTGAAGGTTTAGATCATCAGCTCCTTTGATGACTAGAGAAGGCAGCAACTTCAGCAATATCGGATCTTAAGATTCTTCAAATAATAACACCAGTAGAAGATATGAGAGAGCTTTTAGGAACAAAATCCTAAATAACAAAGAGGCACACTCTTCTCTCTCTAAAAAGCCTTTTAAAAAACGTGCTTAGGGTTTCCTTTATATAGTGGGAGAGGTGGATCTGAAACCCTAATCCTTAATGGGCTAGAACTTTTATTTGGGCCAACTTAAAATTCTGCAGATACGACTTTCGATCGATCGAGCCTGTTTTTCGATCGGTCGAACCAGGCAAATTCTGAAATCTTCTTTCTGCAGCTTGTATGTTCTTGTGTGCTCATGATTTGCCAATTGTTCTAAACTTTTAGAACCTAACAGATATGATTAGTACAACTTGAATCCACACACCAGGAATCCGTAGGATTTTGTACTAAACATATTTCAAGGCGGAATGAACTTTTCATACTCTTATTATTGGCAGCCCTGAACTTTGGACAATTTCTCTTCCAATGTCCTTTCTCACGACAATGGAAACACTTTTCTTTGATCTTCTTTCCTTTGTCGGCAACCCTTAAGGCAATTTGTTTACCATCTTGTTTGGTGAAGTTCTTCTTCTTCTTCTTCTTCTTACTTTTGCCTTTCGACTTAGGTTGAGAAGTAGAAGTTTCACCCATACTGGCTTCAACACTAGAAATACCAAGGATGCCTTCCGCCGCGACCAACTCATTCATTAATTCAGACAAAGAATAAATCTTTTTGTTCATATTATAATTGAGTCTGAATTCCTTGAATGATTCCGGTAGTGACTAGAGTATTATATCCACTTGGGATTCTCCATCAATATCGGCACCTAAAACTTCCAGTGTATTTAGATTAGAGAGCATTGTAAGACAATGCTCCCTCATTGAATTGCTTTCAGCCATTTTGGTATTATAAATTTGCCTCATGTTTTCTTGCCTTGTAGAATAGCCTTACTCACCAAACATCTCCTTCAGACTTAGCATAATTCCGAAGCTAGTTCTACATCCTGCATTTGATGCTGTAGAACATTTGAAATAGATGCTAGGATATAACACTTGGCCATCTCATTAGATTTATGTCAACGATCATATCGCTGTTTTTCCTCAAAAGGAGCATCTAATGAAGGAAAGCTAGGACATGGTTGAGTAAGTACATATTTGTGCTCTTCAGCTATTAGAACAATGTCCAAATTTCTTTTCCAGTCAACATAGTTGGATCCAGTCAGTTTGTTTTGAATAAGAATAGTAACAAGTGGGCTAAAAGATGCCATGATCAAATCTGAAAATAATAAACATGAATATTATAAATAAACCAGACACTATCAATTTAGCATATAAACATATAGTATGGAACCTTAATAAAACCATAATATAATATATGCAACGACAACCCAATTCCATATTCAATATTCCTCAGCATAGAGTGAACATTAAATACTATGATTGATTGAGAACTATTCTCATTATTAGTTCTATCATGATAACTCTTATTAAGCACTGATAATATGCCATTATAAATTTGGCCTCTAAATAAAAATAGTAAGAACTCAGCATAAAGGATAGTATAATATTTAGTCTAGTGTACACCATTGTCTAGAATCATGTGTAGCCACATTTCATCTCCTTAATAGGCTTATTTTGTAGTACCATGATACAAAACACCTTCCGCATGGAATGCAAAGCTCGAAGCTAAGACAAGGTGTTTGATCAAACCACTATAAAACAGGAAATTCAATCTTGTAGGACCATGAAATAGATACTTTCCGCATGGAATACTAAGCTCGAGACAAAGACAAAGTATATATTTCACATTTCTATGAACCGACAATGGAGGCCGTGAGATCCAACCCTTGTATCTCTCTCCCACTAGATGTTTTAAAGTAACGGTTTTTTAATTATAAATCATGTGTAAAATAATCACAAATAGCCTTGCTCTTTATACATGTGAAAATACTTAGAAAAATTCTAAATTCCTAGTTCTCAATCGATTGAATGTGTATCTCGATCGATTGAGAAACAATTTGCCTACTCGATCGATCTTTGATTGCTTCTCAATCAATCGAGAAACAATTTTCATGTCTTGATCGATTCTCGATCATTGCTCGATCGATCAAGAAACAATCTGCTTGCTCGATTGATGCGCGATTGCTTCTCGATCGATCAAGAATGGCAAAAATTGAATTTTTCAAAATTTCTCTAAGACAGTTTTCAACGGTTTTAATGTACAAACAACCATCATATAAACATGATAGACAGAGAATGATATCAAAACTGAATTTAATTGATGCTATAGCCTTAAAGTTCAATTTAACATACTTAAATTCAAATTTAAACAACATCATAACATCAAAAACAGTTTTTATCATAAACATAGTTTCAACAATCATGCAGAAAATTAAATGCATAATCTTCAAACAACATGAAACTATTATTTCTAATTCCAAAACTCACAAAACATGTTATACAAATTCGAAATTGAAGACCACTCTGATACCATTTGATGGATAAAATAGATGTTTGTATCGCATACAAAACATACGCAGCGAAGAATAAACGGATCTACTTTATTCGCAATTGATAACATGTACTACGTAAATTTCAGAATACAAGAACAAGAGAGTGTAATTTGGTGTGGTGAGTTTCAAAACAAAGATTAGAAGGCTTGGAAACACTTTTAATCTTCACTCCAATTCCACTAATGCTTAAGTAGTGTGGTCTCTCAATCAGTTATATGAATTTGTTCAAGAAAGAATTAGAGAGTGTCCAACACTCACATACAAACCGTGTCATATATTAGTTCAAAATTCTGTATGTTTCTTTCTTTATAACTAATTATCTAATTGGGCTAGCCTTTTGGGTCTTTCTAATTGGGCTTTAGTATGTGACTTGGAGTGGGACCAAAAGGTAACAAATAAGACACTAGCTCCAATGGGCTTTGGACTTTTCTGTCAATTCTTGACAAGTCCAAAGTTACCATTAATTATATTTAATACCACTATATAAATATAATTGCACTCTAAGTTTTATTAATAAATTATATCCCAAGACTTTATTGTACTTGCAACTCCTTCAAAAAAATATTCGTAGTAATACAAAGTCATTAAAGTAGACTGTCACTTTGTAGTTTACTACATCTTAATCCTTGAGTACCCAGTTTAATTCTTCAAGTTATTCATTATATATTTCTGAAATTTAATTTCATAAATATACACTTTAGTAACTATTTACTAAAGTAGTTAGGCCTAACATTCTGAATAACAAACCCATTAAACTTATCTCAAGAAAATATTTTGTATCTCCGTTAAGAGACTATGAATTCCATTTTGAGAATATATGTTCCATCAACTCTAAATGTGGCCGTTTAACATACTGCAGTTTTGACCATTATTTTAGATCTCACTCCTGATATATCAAAGCAACCTACACTTCATGATCAGGTCCATTATTCTTTTAGGATTAAGAGTTCATGTAAATATAAGTCGGAAGATTTATTATTCAATTGACAGTCGTTAGGAGAATAATAAATCTCACAGCGGTCCACTTCCATGATCAAGACAAATCATCTTAGTTGATATGTTATAGTCTTTGCAGATGAAATGCCTAATTTCATCACCGACTACGAACTAAAATTTTGAGTTTACAAAGAACTTGTGATTTATATCTTCTGTGAATTTTTACATAAATCACATATTCTGCATTTCATGGACTATGTGATAATATCCGAATATTCATGTTACCATTATTTTAGATAATAATAAAAGAACTTTATTAATTACAACATTAAGCTATATATAATGTCATACATAATGTCATGCATAGCATCATACAATAGGATTTAAATGCACTAATCCTAACATGTGGACCCATTGTTCTCACCCAAAAAGCAAAAGCCAAGAAGATTTGCTAAGCAGCATGTGGAGGCTGTAAAGGAAGAGGTGGAGAAGCTGAAATAAGCTAGGGCTATTAAAGAGGTGTTTTCCCCTGAATGACTATCATATACTGTCGTAGTTAAGAAGAAAATCTGGAAATGGAGAGTGTGTGTGGACTTTACAGATCTGAACTAGGCATGCCCTAAGAATCCTTTCTTGGTCCCGAAGATCGACTAGCTAGTTGATGCCACATGTGGGTACCCAAGGATGAGCTTCCTAGACACATTTCAGGGGTACCATCAGATTGCCCTAGACCTCAAGGACCAAGAGAAAACATCATTTATAACCCCCAAGGGGAACTATTATTACATGGTGATGCCTTTTGGGTTAAAGAAGGCAAAGGCCACCTATCAATGGATGATGACAAGAATGTTCCGGGATAAGATTGGGAGCACAGTAGAGGTCTATATCGGCGATATGGTGGTAAAGAGCAAGAAAGAGGAAGAGCATGTGGCAGAATTGACAGAGACGTTTGAAATCCTTAGGCGACACAAGCTTCGCCTCAACGCTAACAAATATGCATTCGGTGTAGGTTCTGGAAAATTCTTGGGATACATGATCTTTAACTGGGGAATTGAAGTGAATCTGGATCAAATACAAGCCATACAACAGCTAGTATCGCCGAGCAACCCGAAAGATGTTCAAAGACTTACAGGGATGTGTTGGGAAAAAACATGTTCGCATCACATACAAAACATACGAAGCGAAAAATTAACGGATCTACTTCATTCGCAATTGATAACATGAACTATGTAAGTTTCAGAATTTAAGAACAAGAAAGCGTACCTTGGTGTGGTGAAATTCGAAACCAAAGATCAGAAGTTCTTGGGAAGACTTTTAATCTTCACTCCAATTCCACTTAATGCCCAAGATGTGTGGTCTCTCAATCAGTTTCCAAAGAGAGAACAAGGGAGTGTCTAACACTCACATACAAACCATTTCATTCCTTGTGTAATCTTGTAGAAAACGCTTATGAAAAGACTCATGAAAAAGGGCTAATGAAATTCTGTATGTTTCTCTCCTTATATACAACTGATTATCTAATTGGGCTAGCCTTTTGGCCCATTCTAATTGGACTCTAGTGTGTGGCTTGGAGTGGGACCAAAAGGGAACAAATAAGACTCTAGCTCCAATGGGCCTTGGGCTTTTCTGTCAACTCTTGACAAGTCCAAAGTTACCATTAATTATATTCAATACCACTATATGGATATAATTGCACTCTAGGCCTTATTAATAAATTATATCCCAAGACTTTATTATACATGCAACCCCTTCATTAAAATATTCGTAGTAATACAAAGTCATGAATATAGACTGCCACTTTGAAGATTACTACATCTTAATCCTTGAGTACCCAGTTTAATCCTTAATGTTATTCATCATATATTTATGAAATCCAATTCCATAAATATATACTTTAGTAAATCCTTACTAAAGTGGTTGGGCCCAACTCTCTGAATAACCAAACCCATTAAACTTATCTCAAGGGAATATTTTATATCTCCTTTAAGAGATTATGAATTCCATCTTGAGAATATATGTTCCATCAACACTAAATGCGGTTGCCCAACATACTGAGGTTTTGACCGTAACTTATAGATCTCACTCCTGATATATCAAAGCAACCTACATCTTGTGATCAGGTCCATTATTCTCTCAGGATTTAGAGTTGATGTAAATAGAAGTCGTGAGATTTATTATTCAATTGACAGTCGTTAGGAGAATAATAAATCTCACAGCGGTCCAGTTCAATATGTCTTAACTCTTAAAACATATCAACATACCAACTAGAAATCTCCATTTCTATGATCAAGACAAATCATCATAGTTGATATGTTATAGTCTTCGCAGATGAAACGCCCAATTTCATCACCGACTACGAACTACATTCTGAATTTACAAAGAACTTGCAATTTATATCTTCTGTGACTAAATCACATAAATCGCATACTATGCATCTCATGGACTGAGATAATATCCCATTAGTTCATTTAGTCTCATATAATTAAACAATTTAATTATTTATGACATGCCAATAAATTGGATTTTAGGGCATAAACCCCAACAGGATGATCATCGCATTAAATCACTTTGAGTCAAGGTTGGCAGATAGATGCAGGCCATTTTTTCAATTGCTATAAAAGTGGAAAGGATTTCAGTGGATCCAGGAGTGCAAGGGGGCATTCTAGGATTTAAAGTGTTATCTGATGAGCCCACCCATCAGGACTTGTCCTGAGCCCGGGGATGACCTATATATGTAGTAGTCTTCGATGCCATGTTGTTAAAAATTCGGGATGGGGCACAGTGGTTAGTATATTACATTAGTAAAACCCTAGTGGATGCTGAAACATGGTACCTACCATTGAAAAAGCTGGCCTTAGCCTTAGTCCATGCTAAGAGAAAGTTGCCTCACTATTTCCAGACCCACACATTCTATGTGTTAACTAAACACCCCTTGCAGTCACTGTTAAGGAGATCAGAATTCACAGAGCGAATAGCTAAGTCAAGAAGAGGCTTGGGTCGTTTGACCTGAGGTACAAGCCACAGAATGCTATTAAAGGACAGGTGTTAGCAGATTTTGTAGCGGAGTTTACACCGACCATAAGTAGTGCGGCTCGGGTTGGCTCAGTTTTGTTAAGGGCATGGCAAGTTTACGTGGATGAGGAATCTAATGCCTGAGGAGCTAGAATGGGCATTATGTTGGTGTCACCTGAGGGTATAAGATTAGAGCATTCATTGTGGTTGAGCTTCAGGGCTTTCAACAACAAGGCTGAGTATGAGGCACTTATAGCAGGGCTTAAGGCAGTTAAGGAGTTGGATGAACAAGTGGTTGAGATTTTTTCAAATTCTCGTTTGGTGGTTAATTAGGTGGAAGGAAGTTTTGAGGCCAGGGATCCTCGGATGGCTGAGTATTTGAAGATTGTGGGTACGTTATTGGCCGGTTTCTAGAAGGGGAAGGTGCCACAAATCTCAAGGGGAAAAATTAGTCATGACGATTCATTGGCCACCTTGGCTTCTTCCATGGATAATTGTGTACCTAGAATGATCTCAGTGGAGGTACTGGAGAAGCCAAGTATAAATTGACAGCTGAATATCTCAATAGTCTCAGTGACTAGTCTGAGTTGGATGGACCCAATTATAATGTTTTTATTTGATGGTGTACTGCCAAGTGAGGTTAAGGAGGTAGAAAGAATTCAAAGAATTTGAGCTCGGTTTTGGCCGAGTAGAGACAAGAGATTGTATCAGCAGTCATTTGTTAAGCCGTACTTATTATGTTTTCACCCTAAAAAAGTGGATAGTCTTTTAGCTGAGCTGCTTGAAGTTATCTGTGGGAGCCATACTAGGGGAAGATCTTTAGCACACTGAGCGATGACTCAAGTATTCTGGTGGCTGAAAATGCAAAAGGACACTAGTGAATACGTAAAGAGGTGTGATCCATGTCAGAAGCATTCCCCGAATATCCATTAATCGAGGAGAAACCTAAATCCAATTTCCTGCCTGTGGCCTTTCGCTCAATGGGGGTTAGTCATTGTGGGACCTTTTTCTAGGGCCATCGGCAACAGGAGATTTGTCATTGTTGCTATGGATTACTTCACTAAATGGGTGAAAGCCAAAGCCTTAGCAAATATTCGAGATGTGGATGCAAAGGTTTTTTGGAAGAACATTGTAACTAGGTTCAAGGTCCCTAAAACACAGATTTTGAACAATGTATTACAGTTCAACAATAAGGCTTTCTGGACTGCAATGACCTAGGGATCAATAACCGATATTCCACCCCTGTGTACCCTAAAACAACGGTCAGGCAGAGGCAACAAATAAAGCAATAGTTGCCAGACTAAAGAAAAATCTGGAAGGAGCTAAAGGAAGATGGGTTGGGGAGCTTCTGAATGTGCTGTGGGCTTACCGTACAACGCCTAGGAGGTCTACAGGAGAAACATCTTTTTCAATGACCTATGGAATCGAGGCAGCTTTCCCCGCAGAAATAGGGTTGTGTAGCATGAGTGTTTCAGACTTTACCCCGGAGAAAAATGAAGCTAGGCTAACCGAGGACTCGAACCTACTGGAAGAACGATGAGAGATGGCCTTGATCAGGTTGGCAGATTACCAATAGAAACTAGCTCAGACGTATGATCGGAGTGTGAGGACGAGAAAGTTTGTAACAGGGGATCTAGTACTATAAAAAGTGGTGGGAAGTATGAAGAACTTAAATGCTAGAAAGCTTGCCCCGAACTGGGGGGCCTATACCAAGTCATCGCAGTGGCTGGAGATGGAGCATATTACTTGGAGGATATGAAGGAGAGACCACTCCCCCAACCTTGGAACGTGAGCAATTTGAAGAATTATTATCATTAGTTGTAATTATCATGATGGATGTTTCATGTTGTAAATGGGTTTAAAAAGAAAATATGAGGAACGGATCCAGTTGCTTTTCATTACGTTGTGACGGTTACTTGTTTAGTTATTTTTACATATTGTTTATCTGAGAGGATTGAGGACAGAAGCCTAGCCTTGGCTTGACCCTAGTCACTGACTAGGTGGAAACTTTAAAGAATTACTTCTGAGGACAGAAGCCTAGCCTCAGCCTGACCCTAGTCACTGACTAGGTGGAAACCTTGAAGAATTACTTTTGAGGATAGAAGCCTAGTCTCGGCCTGACCCTGGTCACCGACTAGGTGGAAACCTTATATAATTATTTTTAAGGATAGAAACCTAGCCTCAGCTTTACCCCAATCATCAACTAGGTGGAAACCTTAAAGAATTATTTCTAAGGATAAAAACCTAGCCTCGGCCTGACCCCAGTCACCGACTAGGTAGAAACCTTAAAGAATTATTTCTAAGGATAGAAACCTTGTCTTGGTCTGACCCCGGTCATCGACTAGGTGGAAACCTTAAAGCATTTTCATTCCTAAGGACAAAAGGGTTAGCCTCGGTCTGATTCTGGTCACCGACTAGTTAAGGCTCCGTTCATTTGGAGTGAAAACAGGGAGGATGGAAAACAAAGGGAGGAAAATAGAATGGAAAATACTGTTTTCCACTGTTCGTTTGGGGAAGAAAAATAGAAAGGAGAGAAAACTCGAGAAAAAATTTTCTCTCTGGGCCCACATTTTTTTTTCCTTCCAAATCAGAAGGAAAATATGGAGAGAAAAGTGTTATAGCAGCACTTTTACAAAAGTGCCCTATTCCTACCTATTTTTTCTTCAACGTTTTTTTTTTTTTTTTACAATGTGACCTGATGAATGTTGTTCTTTTTTTTTTTTTTTTTTTTTCTTTTCTTTCTTCAACATGACCTCCTGGACCTTTTTTTTTTTTTTTCTCTTCAACGTGATGAACGTTCTTTTTTTCTTTTCTTTTCTTTTATTTCTTCAATGTTTGGGTTTTTTTTTTTTTTTTTTGTTCAACGTGATGAACATGAACAACTTGATGAACATTGTTCTTCAACGTGATGAACATTGTTCTTTTTTTATATTATTTAATGAGTACTAATAAATCTATTTCTTACATATTATGTAACAAGGGTATAATAGTCAATTTATATAAATTACATTTTCCAATCCTTCCATTTTTCTCTCCAGCCGAACAAAATAGTTTTCCACTCTCTCACTTTTCCACCCCTCCAACCGAACACACAAGAGGAAAAACTAACGTTTTTCTTGTTTTTGCTGACTTTCATTTGTACCGACCTTGTCTTTTGGTTTATTGTGCAGTTTGACCTGCATAATAAACCAAAGACGAGGTCGGTACAAATGAAAGTCAGCAAAAACAAGAAAAATCTTATACGCTAAATAATAGGTACAACAGAGGGAAAATAAACAATAATATATATATATATATATATATCATGAAATGCATACCGGAAGGGAATAGAGGAACGCATGACAAAGGCAATTAACCCTACACTAGGTGTGCTCGGGAAGTAAGAGTACCGACTGATTTCCCGAGGTGACGTAAGGCACATGAGTCCACCTGCGAGTCAGTTCCCACTCACTTTTGGAGTTAGGGAGACACAATATTAGCCTCATTGTTGGGTTGTGAATCTTTAGGTAATAGCCAGTTTTGAGGCCACCATAGATACTATACAAGAAATTTATGTCATGGTGGTTGAGCCTTAGATCGTATAGGTCATTTAAGCAAATCTCACTATTAACTACCCTATAAAAATTAGGGAGGCACTGATCGGCGTTGGGACCGTAGAAATTAAGGGTCCTAAGCAATATATGGTCCATGAGAAATCTAACCTTACCCTCAAGGATTGACATAAGGGGCAAGAAAACCACCGTAGGTAGCCTATCATTCTCAATATCCCCCTCAGCGATGAACTCGACGTTAATGTCTTAAAGGATATTAAACCTAGCCCTAAAAGCCATTAGGGTGGCCTGAGTCCTGAGAAGGTGTGCAAAACCCATTTTTGGGGGTAACTAAAAGAAAAACTAGGAGGAATAAGGGAGTGGTTAGAGGACTTATAGTGATACCCTTTTTGTTTAGAAGGATGGCCTAGAGAGAAAGGCTGGAGAGGACGAGACAAGTAAGGAATGAGAGGGAGAAATTAAATAAAGAGTCTGGCTAGAGGAGGTTAGGGTGTATTTATAGGGAGAGAGGCTTTAATTGCTTTTGGATTGAAAAATTAATAACTTCCCCTAGTTATCCATTACATGCTGCCTCGGTATACAAAGCATCAGCGAATCCTGACTATTCGATGTAACAGCTGTCATTATGTGTGCAAGAAGTGCAGACAAACCTGTCTATCACATTTAATGACAGTCGGTTGGTTTTCCCAAGAAGGGTTAGTACACCGAGGAAGCCATCCACCAATGTGAGATATTAAACTTGATCATCCTTTAACCGATAGGCAAGGGTTAACCACGATCCCATCCTCACGACATGGGAATGGAATCGTGAGAGGCTATTGTACGAGAATGGTATTGAGGCCCAGCTCATTGTACAGGCGCGACATAGAGGCCCAGCCCATCAATTTTAGTAAACCGAGAACCCCGAGCCCATAACGGGGTGTATACCACACTGGTCTAGAAGTAAGCTACATATCAGGGATGTGACTACTCAGTAACGATAGTGCCTTAGAGGTAATGCCGAGAACTAATCGGCAGTGGCTACAAGTTTCAAGATAGTCACATTTGTCTTGAAAAATGGGTCTCATTTGGTCAAGAATCTATCCCAAAAAGGCCCCACCCACCTGAAAAGCCTCCCTACCATCATGACTACCTCACTAAGGGAAGTCTATAAATAGGGGCCGAAGGAGTGAGAAAGGGGGTTGGAAAAACTGAGGGTGAGAGACATACAAGAGAGAGAATTGTGAGGAACAACAGAAGAGGAGAAGTGTAGACACCGCATTTTGTACCCTTTATAACTCGAGCTCCCGTTCCCCAATGATGTTGAATTCTAAGACCCAATGTTGGTTTAGGGTCCAATTAGAAGTTAAATTAACTTAAGAAGTGAAATGAAAAATATAACATTTAATGAGCAAATAAATCTATTTTTGAAAAATAAGGCCAAAGGAAACCCTCGCTACGCGCACGCAAGAATCAGCCTCTGCACGCAGCTTTCCGCTTGTGTACGTAGGCCCAATCTAGCGCACACGTAACGATTTCCAAAAACTATACAAGACAAGTTTTCTGCATTAATATTGAGGTTTGGAATGAATCCCACATCGTTTGGGAGTTGTTCCAAACCCCTTTTTCCATACTATTAAAAGCTTTACATGGTATATTTTTAAAATACACAAAAATCCACTAGAAAATACTAAGATTCACTAGAAATAGTGAATCAAAGAGGGAGTTTTTCACAAAACATTCTCAAATCAATTTTCTTTTGATTAGGGCATTTTTTGGCCTTGATATTTGAGTTTAATATTACTAATCACTTTCTTATTGGTTTGTGAATAGATTTGACTAAGGGGAACGGTCAAAAATCAAGCTTGAAGAGCTTTCTTTGAGGTATTAGTTTTAACCTTCCTTTTCTTTTTCTTTTCCTTTTCGGCCCTATAATCTTTCTGTTTGTCTTGTTTTCTTGTTTTTATATGCTTTAACATGTGTATCTAGCTTAGGTTTATGTGTTTGTATGTTTCAAGTGCATGTTAGATTGTTAGAATTTTTGCTTTAAGGTTTTTCCCTATTTTTATGTTTTTAGGGTTTTCTAGGCAAAACTTGCGCACGCAGGCTTAATTATGCACACGTAGGCTTGTTTATGCGTGCACATGAATTTGCCTAGAAACCCTAATTTTATATTATTTGTTTTACTTCTGCTTTCACATGTTTGTTTTGTTTAGCTTATTTTTCCATGTTTTTATGCTTTCAAATGTTTCACATGTTTAATTACTTGTTTGCTATCACATATTAGAATTAGGGTTTTATTGTTTCAATGCTATGATCATGCATTCACATGCTCATACATAATGCCATAGGTGCTGAGTTGCTGCAAGGTAAGTAAAGGTAAGTCATGCATTTGTAATATTCATGCATTTGTGGTTTGATCTTGCTTTGATGATAGAGATCAATATGCTTGTTTGGATGAGTTATGCTTAAGCACATGTTTGATTGGATCTTTTCTTATGTTTGTGTTTTTGCCTTGGTTTAATGTTACATGTTGCTACCTTGAATATGCCTTCATGCCATGATTAGATGAATGCTAAGGTTCGTGATGCATGATTAGATGTATGGTAGGCTTTGTTTGTGAGCATGATAGATGTATGGTTAGGGATGTTTGATGCCATATTGATTGCTAGATGTGTGTGTGTGTGTGTGTGCGCGCGCGCGCGCGCGTGAGTTAGATAACAATATTGAGCGTGCCTTTAATAGGGTTAAGACATAAGACACAATAATGGGAAGCCAACCTTAAGGTTGGATGGTTTTGTGGGCCTAACACATTCTCAAGACCGTACCTTAACTCCGAGCCCATATATCTGGTAGTAAGATCAAAAGGTCCTTCCTCAATAGGAAGCTATATATATATATATATATATATACTTCCTAGACCGTTGCAAAAACTAGGTGGCGACTCCTTCAACTCCTTCTTGTGTCCACAAGAAGCTCACTAGTAAACTGGTGGGACTCCTTGGTGAATACACAAAAAAGGGTAGGGAGATACAAGCTGGACCATAAACTCTGTCATTTGGGCCCCTAGATTGGCCTCAGGGGGTCTTCCTATTATAAGAATCTCAATAATGCTTGCTCACTCCCAAGTGTAGGAGATCGTAGCAATATAATTTTCGAAGTACCGAGATCGAACCACAAGGAGCAAGGTAGATTCAAAGACAATATAATTAAACAACAATTTGGGTGAAGAAGAAAAGTACTTTTGCTTGGTGATTGTTAACAAAAATAATAATAAAAATTGATTTAAATCAATAATGTAAATACCAGGGCATTGGGTGATCTAAGAAAATATATATTTCATAATTGATTTTTCTTATACAATTAAAAACTTATGATTTGGTTGAATTGAGAAAATTCAAAAACGCATGATAACCTCAATCATAATATGGTTAGAATAGTTTTCAGAAAAACTCATTCACTTTAAAACGTGATTTCTTTTTGAAACTATTAGAAATTCATCTAAACAATAAGAAAAACATGATTCAACTTATTGAAAGCATGGAAGAACTAATACATCAAAAGAAATCTAATTGAACAATCAAATATGTTATTGTCTAAAATCTTAGAGAGAATCACATTGATTATTCATACCGTATAGAAGAAACATAACCCCTAGCCCTAGCAAAGAGTTTAGTTTGCCATTTGAGAAAGGAAAATACAAGGTTTTCTCTCATAAATTTGTTCTACAAAGCCTCCCTCCAAGACCCTAGTGTAAAAAGTGTCTAAAGAAAATAAAACTTTTACTATTTTAATTTTCGTCTAGGTTTACAGTAGTAACTTGTGAGTTAATTTCGGCCTTCAAAAGTCAAGAATTTCAAATCCATTTGGCCTTATGTCAATTGGATTTTTGAGGGGAGAGATACGCTTAAAATACTGATCAGTGCTCAAATCTGATTTTACCTTTTCAGATTCTGCCTCTTCGATTTCTTTCCTTATTTGAAACTTCCAAACATGGTAGACGACCCAAGCAGTCTAGCTGCACATCCTTAGACATTTAGGCATAGTCCTTTAGCTCCACTTTAATTCTAGTTTGGCCTCCATTCCCTCACAAACTCCTGTAAACTCATATTTTTCATATGATTTCCTAAAAGTAGAAAATTACATGCAATAAATGACGTATTATTCAAGAAATTATGTAAAGATAAATAATAGGGACTAATGCAATTCATGGTTTAATTATACAAATTAAGTATAGTAATAAGGAGATAACGCCCACATAAATATATAATAAGTACACATTTTAAGGCGTTATCAATTACCCACTTCATACAAATAAATTGGAGGCTTGACCTTAGGGCTAACAAGTCACCTTGGGGAATAAGGCCTGCACAACTATTAATTTGATATTTTCTAGTAATAAGCATTTCTAGTATGTGATTTGTAAGTTCTTTAACTGTATCTAAACTATGTTTGGAACTAAGGCTTTGTTTGGTTGGACTGATTATAGGGATGATGGAAAATGTAGGAGAGAAAAGTGGGGAAAAATGGTGTTTTTGGTTGTTTGGTTCAAGGACAGACCTAGGATTTTAAGCTAGCAGGGACCGGAAGTATAAAGGAAAAAAAAAATCCAAATAGGCATCTATATAGTATTAAAAAATTAGAAATACTCAAAATCGTTGTTTCTAAATACATTAAGAATCAATTATTTACCAACAAAGACAAAAACAAAAAAAAAATAATGTTTTTTTTAATACTAGGCTGGCTAGGATTTTTTTTTTTTTTTTTTTTGAAGTTAGAGCATTCACAATGGTGGAGCTAAAAATTTTAGCACCTCAAAAAAAATACTTTATCTATTTTACCACCTCACTTTACAATACATCAAATATCAAATGTTCTATTTTTTTTTCTTATCATTTCATCTAAAATAATATAAACAACTCATTAAAATAATAAAGGAAGAGAGAGAATTTGAGTTTTTAAATTGAATGAAGAGATATAATTTTAAAAAAAATATGTATTTTATTTTTAACAATTTGCTACAGTCAACTAGTATTTATACCAGTTGACTATAGTTGCAAAAAATTTAGCTTTAATTTCCTCAATAACACATGATTTTTTGGTTCTTTGGTGGTAAAATAGTTTTTTTTTTTTGGCTAAAATATCATTACCATTGTGAATGTTTTTATTGTTTTTGTTAAGTTTTCGAGATGGATAGTTGCTATTTGGATAAGGCTAGCTAGACTTATTGAGGAGAAGGAGGCATAAGTGTTAGGGTCATATTTTATATAATTGGCTAATCTTTTGACAAAATGCACTTTATTTGTAATTAAATAGATCTAATATGAGTTAAAATACATTAAGAAATATGTTGTTCAAAGCATATCAAGTGTTCGTATCAAAAGACATGAAGATTGGTCTAAGAAACAAGTGAAGAAAGCCATTCATTAAGTCTTAACAGATAACTCAACAGATGCCTGCTATTGATACCTAATGTGAAGCTCAATAGATAGCTCAACAGCAGCTTGATCTATCAAGACTCACGATTTTCAGTTTCCTAAATCTGAAATTCGGCCTAGGCTTTTGTATTTGTTTAGGGTTTCTTTTCTCACAACCCTAGACATATATAAGGTTTATTTTAAGAGCCGTCAACACGGATACAAAAATCAAGAGACTTATTTTCTTTGTGAGGAGCTACTACATTTGTACGCTATAGGATTTTGTAACCAAGTGCTTCTAGATTGTCATTGTTGATGAAGTGAAGAACTTTGCAGCCAACAACATCTATTCAAATTGCTGGAGTTAGTCACGTACTGGGATCCGTGCAAAGGGTTAGTCACAAATTAGAGATTTGTGCATCAAGGGAAATAAGACTACTACAAGATTAAGTCTAATTGGGAATTGGAGCGAAAGTTCAACTATAGGTTGGTATTTCAGGATAGGCCAGGGTAGTTGGTAAGATTCCTTATACTTGTAACCGTTTGATTGTTGATTAGTGGATTCTTGGGAGTGGTGGCCTTAAAATCACCCAATGAGGTTTTTGCCTTGCGAAAGGTTTTCCCCATTTGTCAACAAATCACTGTATCAATTTAATTTCTGCTACATTTAGTTTAATTGGTGATTTGTTGGGGCCTTCACAATTTGCATGCAATTGAACCTAATTAATCAACTTGGGTAATTGAATTAATTAACCGAGGTCAAGCTATCTTAACCGAACAAGTGGTGTTAGAACGAGCACACTCTGATTAGGTTTTAATCATTGCTATGTGATCCATTGACCCCTGTTGTTATGGATCGTGGGCAATCCCTGATTATTCCTCCTTTATTTGATGGTACTAACTATGCATACTGGAAAGTACGCATGGGAGCCTTTTTGTAGTCTTTAGATGAGAAAGTATGGCTTGTAGTTGAAGTAAGTTTAAAGAAACCTGAAGAGCCATTAGCAACGTGGGATGATACTGAGATCAAAGCTGCAAATTTTAACAGTAAAGCACTGAATGCTTTGTTTAATGCTATGACCAATGAAGAATTCAAGAAGATATCTTCCACTTACAATTCAAAGAAAGCATGGACTATTCCTCAGAATACCTACGAGGGCACAAAAGCTGTTAAAAACTCCTAGCTCCAAAGGCTCACTTCTAGTTTTGAGGAAATAAGAATGGATAAGGCTGAGTCATTCGATGAATTCTATGCCAAGCTCAAGGACATAGTAAATTTAGCCTTCAATCTTGGAGAAAAGATTCAAGAGCCCAAGATTGTCAGGAAGATCCTCAAATCTTTTCTGGAAAGATTTCATGCCAAGATCACTGCCATAGAAGAATCAATGGGTCTTGACTCTATTCCTTTGATTGAGCTGATTGGGAACTTGCAAACCTATGAACTAGAGTTAGCAAGGGTAGCAAAGGCAAGAACATGACTTTAATGGTTAAGAATGATGATAACGATAAGTCGCCTGAAGATGAGGATACTAAGTTAAAATCTTATATCACTAGACAATTCAAAAAGTTCATAATGAGTGCAAATGTCCAAGCAAGTGATAAGGATCACAAACAATCTACATTCTCTCAATTCAAGTCCCAAGACAAAGGCAAGAGAGAATTCAAGGATGCTGGTCAAGGCAATAGTGTTCCTGTTGGGCCAAAAGTGCTACGAGTGTCAAGGATTTAGACACATGAAGCAAGAATGTCCCACATATCTCAAATCCATTGGCAAAAGCAAAGCCCTAGCTACCACCTTGACTGATACAGAACTAGAAGCAGATTTTGATGAAAGGGATTAAGATGGGATAGTGAGTTCTTTCATAACTACTGTTGAGTCCCCTGAGGAAGTAGTAGAACTAATTGATGAGGAAGAAGAGCTAATAAATCAAAGTTGGGAAGATGGATAAACAAGACAACATCCACACTGCCTACTTTGAGTTGTACAAGGTCTCTGAGAAGCATGAGAAGCTTTACAGGTTAGCTATGAGAAAGCTCAGTAAAGTGGAGTTGGAATGAGAGGAACTCTCCTCCAAGGTTGATGAAGCAAATCAAACCATTGGAGCCCTAAGGTTTGAGAACAACTTTCTTGCTAAAAAGGCCAAGAAATTATATACTAAACTGTTTCAGGTAAGAACACAATTGGAAAGGACTTCAAGTGCCAAGCTGGATGAAATGCTCAACTTCCAGAAGTCTACATCTGACAAAACATGTCTTGGGTATGATCATTCTCTCTCTTCTTGTTGTACCTCTTCTAATACTTTAAATAGAGTTATTTTTTGTTCCACTTGCTAATAATGATAACTCTGAGGTAACTGATCCTAAGATTGAAAATGTGAGTAAGGATGAAAGTGATAAGGGAAAATTCATTCTAGGATCACCCCCTAAGGTTGGTAAGAAAAAGACTAAGCAGAATAATCACCACTCCACCAACAAGAAGTCTCAAGCAAAGAAACCTCATTTCACTACTGTGGAGCATCTAGGTACACTCGTCCAAATTTCTATAAGTGGTTAGCCACTCAACAAAGTAATAGTGTGTCATCTTTTGGGAACCAAAATCAACTCTAACTTTATTTAGCCCTTCTTGGAGAACTTCTTAAGGTAGTCATGTTACTCTCTAATTTCAATGGTTTCAACTCTTCTCCTCATCCATCCGAACAAAGTTTCATGCAAAAGAAAGGCTCTCCATTCAGGTCTTCAATCTGGAAGGAAAAAGTTTCCAAGTGATTCCTTCACTTCCCTGATCTCATGCATGGTGTGAGTTGTGGTTTGAGTCAGTCTAGTTTTTGATGCTTTGTTTGTTTACTTGTTTGTTTTCTTTATGTTTGGTTTTAAGTTTTTTTTTTTTTATAAAAAAGAAGGAAAATTTTGAAAAATACAAAAACAGTGTATGTATGTGTATACTGGTACTTATGTACCTTGGATGGCCATTGAAACAATGTTCTTAACATTGTATCACTTGTAGTTTTGATGAGCATCTCCATGCACAACTAAGCAATATAATCTTTGTGGCTCTTTCATGTGATTTGTATGATTTGGTCGATCTTTTATCTTTCATATCTTAAATCACTCTTTTTAATGAGAATGACTAAAAAATCCTAAAAGAAATACATAAATAACCATCTCACCACTAAAATTCGTCAATCATACAACATCTGTGTGCAATTCATAAAAGCCGTGCTCGATAAGGTGTAGCACTTGCACAGCAAAAATAAGATGTTTGTCTTACAAAATTGGATATTTCTTTTCTCTCTCTTATATACCCATGCATGTTATGTCATTTTATGCTTAAAAGAAAAATATGCAAAGAACATGTAAAGCAAAAAGAATCAAAATGTTTTCAAATATGGATGCAAGCATGTTTTTAGGAGATGTTGGAGTTATATGATGTACGTAGAAGTGATAGTCCCTATCAAACAGTTATGATTGCGTGCGAATGTATTTAATCCTCCTATTGTAAGGATTAGTGCCCTAAAATCCCATTGTATGCCATGTATGACGTTATGTTCTATGTAATAAACTTTTTATTTATTTATTATTATCTAAAATAATGACAGCATGAATGTTTGGACATTATCATATAGTCTTTGAGATGTATAGTGTGTGATTTATGTGATTTAGTTACAGAAGATATAAATCACAAGTTCTTTGTAAACTCAAAATCTTAGTTCATAGTCGGTGCTGAAAAAGGGCATTTCATTTGCGAATACTAGAACATATCAATTAAGATGATTTGTCTTGATCATTGAAGTACTTCTAGTTGATATGTTAATATGTTTTAAGTGTATAAAACATATTGAACTAGACCGCTGTGAGATTTATTATTCTATTAACAATTGTCAAATGAATAATAAATCTCACGACTTCTCATTTACATAAACTCTCAATCCTGGGGGAATAGTAAACCCGATCATGAAATGTAAATTGCTTTGATATATCAGGAGTGAGATCTAGACAAGCGGTCAAAATCTCAGTATGTTGAGCAATCACACATAATGTTGAAAGAACACATATTCTCAAGATGGAATTCATAGTCTCTTTATAAAGATATAAAATATTCCCTTGAGATAAGTTTAATAGGTTTGGTTATTCAGAGTGTTAGGCGTAACCACTTTAGTAAAGAGTTACTAAAGTTTATATTTTATGAAATTAGATTTCATAAAATATATATGAATAACTTAAAGGATTATACCGGGTTCTTAAGGATCAAGAAGTAGTAATTTTCAAAGTGACAGTTACACATTATGACTTTGTATTACTACGAATACTTTCATGAAGGGGTTAAATGTTTAATAAAGTCTTGGGATATAATTTATTAATAAGGCCTAGAGTGCAATTATATTTATATACTGGTATTAAATATAATTAATGGTAACTTTGGGTTTGTCAAGAATTGACGGATAAGTCCAAAGGCCATTAGAGGTAGAGCTTTATTTGTCCATTTTGGTCCCACTCCAAGTCACACACTAAAGCTCAATTGGGCTGGCCTAAAAGGTTAACTCAATTAGATGATCAGTTATTTAATAAGAGTTATTAAATAAAGTAACTTCTAAATGCAGAAATATATGTATGATTGAAAAGGAGAAAAAATTGAGAGTTCTTCTTAAAGGGAGACACTTGGTTATTCTCTTAAAAGGATTACATATAGAACTAATTAAGAGACCACAAATCTTGGGCACATTGTAAAATTGGAGTGAAAATTGAAAGGTTTCTCAAGTCCAATCTTCATTTGTTTTGAATTTCATTGCATCAAGTTACACTTTCTTGTATGAGATACAAAACTGTATTTTCATGTGTTTTTCCAACACCTATATCATTACTCTTCATATAATGATTTACTTATGCTCTCTTGCAAAAGTTTCACACATAACACGCATACTCTTTGCTACTCTTGATACTATTGTACAGGTACAATGTGATTTGGCCTTCACAAGGAATACATGTGGTAGTATATACTCTCTAAACTATCTAAACTTGTTTTTGAAATAAAATTGGTTAGACTTGTTTAGTGTTTTTTTTTTTAATCTAGGAATGCTTTCCATATAGAGTTGATGGTGTGTTTAAGTGCTTAACATGCCTTTTGGTTGCTTGTTTTGGTATCTATCTTGAATGCATTCATCTTATACTGTTTCTCCTCCTTGAAAACCTTATTTCAAGCTTCTTGATAGCAGCTCGATACCTTCTTGATAGAGGCTTGATAGCACCTCGATACATGCCTCTTCTATCGAGATTTCTGGGTTTATCTCGATACCTCTTAATAGATAGCTCGATCCATCGAGCCAATTCTTTGGAGTCTCTGTCTACTAGATAGATGCTCGATACCTCCTCGATCTATCGAGATATTTTTGCTATTGATATTTGATAATGCCTTAAAATGTGTACTTGTTATATATTTATGTGGCATTATCTCCTTATTGTTGTACTTAATTTGTATAATTAAGCCATGATTTGCATTAGTCCCTATTATTTATCTTTACATAACTTCTTGAATAAGATGTGATTCATTGTTTGTAATTTTCTACTTTTAGGAAATCATGTGAAAAGATGAGTTTACAGGAGTCAATGAGAGAATGGAAGTCAAACTAGAATTACAGTAGAGCTAAAGGACCATGCTTAAATGTCTAAGAAAGTGCAGCTGGAGTGCTTGGGTCATCTGCTATGTTTGGAAGCTTTAAATAATGAAAGAAATCAAAGAGGCAGAATCTGAAAAAGAAATATCAGATTTGAGCACTGATCAATATTTTGGACATATCTCTCTCCTCAAAAATTCAAATGACATAAGGCTAGATGAGTTGGAACCATGACTTAAATATCTACAACTTTCCAGTTTTGAGTTTTTCAAAATTCATAATTTTTGGAGGCCAAAATTAATTCACAAGATATTGCTGTAAATCTGGAGGAAAATTAAAATCGAAAAAGTTTAATTTTTTTTGGACACTTTTACATTAGGGTTTTGAATGGAGGTTGGGAGAACGAATCTAGGAGAAAAAAACC
This sequence comes from Lithocarpus polystachyus, assembly GCA_033629205.1. Lineage (NCBI taxonomy): Eukaryota > Viridiplantae > Streptophyta > Magnoliopsida > Fagales > Fagaceae > Lithocarpus > Lithocarpus polystachyus. The sequence goes on along the minus strand of CM066164.1, from coordinate 61,774,541 downwards.
TTGTTTTTTCCTTTCTCTAATGACAGCCTAAACTCTTCGCTAGGGCTAGGGGTTATGTTTCTTCTATATAGTATAAATATTCAATGTGATTCTTTCTAGGATTTTATCAACAACATATTTGATTGTCCAATTAGATTTCTTTTGATATATTAGTTCTTCCATACTTTCAATAAGTTCAATCATGTTTTTCTTATTATTTAGATGAATTTTTAATAGTTTCAAATAGAAATCAGGTTTTAAAGTGAATGCGTTTTTATGAAAACTTTTTTAACCGCATTATTAATCTCGGTTATCGTGCGTTCTTGAATTGTCTCAGTTGAACCGAATCATAAGTATTTAATTGTATAAGAACAATCAATTATGAAATATATAATTCCTTAGATCACAAAGAATTTCATATTGATATAAGGAAACACCCCGATGCCTTAATATTTACATTATTGATTTAAATCAGTTTTTATTATTATTCTTGTAATTAGGATTAGTGCCCTTAAATCCTATTGTATGATGCTATGTATGATATTATATATGACATTATGTATGACTTAATGTTGTAATTAATAAAATTGTTTTATTTTTATCTAAAATAATGGTAACATAAATACTTGGACATTATCATATAGTCCATGAGATGCATAGTATGTGATTTATGTAATTTAGTTATAGAAGATATAAGTCACAAGTTCTTTGTAAACTCAGAATTTTAGTTTATAGTCAGTGATGAAATTAGGCATTTCATCAGCAAAGACTATAACATATCAACTAAGATGATTTGTCTTGATCATGGAAGTTGAGACTTCTAGTTGATATGTTGATACGTTTTAAGAGTTAAGACATATTGAACTGGACTGCTGTGAGATTTATTATTCTCCTAACGACTATGAAATGAATAATAAATCTTACAACTTCTTTTTACATGAACTCTTAATCCTAAGAGGATAATGAACCTAATCATGAAGTATAGGTTGTTTTGATATACCAGTATTGAGATCTAAAGACACGATCAAAACCTCAGTATGTTGGGCAGCCACATTTAGTGTTAATGGAACATATATTTTTAAAATGGAATTCATAGTCTCCTAACGGAAATATAAAATTTTCATTTGAGATAAGTTTAATGGGTTCGATTAATTGGAGAGTTAGATCTAACCACTTTAGTAAAAAATTATTAAAATATATATTTATGAAATTGGATTTCGTAAAAATATGATGAATAATTTAAAAGAATTAAACCGGGTACTCAAGGATTAAGATGTAGCAATTCACAAAGTGACAGTCTACATTAATGACTTTGTATTACTATGAAAATTTTATGAAAGGGTTGCATGTACAATAAAGTCTTAGAATATAATTTATTAATAAGGCCTAGAGTGCAATTATATTTATATAGTGGTATTAAATATAATTAATGGTAACTTTGGACTTGTCAAGAGTTGACAGAAAAGCCCAAGGCCCATTGGAGCTAGAGTCTTATTTGTTCCCTTTTTGGTTCCACTCCAAGCCACATACTAAAACCCAATTGAAAAAGTCTAAAAGGCAAGCCCAATTAGATAATCAGTTATAAGGAGAAAAACATACATAATATTTGTTAAGTACATGAAATAGTTTGAATGTGAGGGTTGGACTCTCTCTCATTCTCCATTGAACAAATTCATAGAAACTGATTGAGAGACCACACTTTTTTGGCACAAGTGGAATTGGAGTGATGATTAAAAATGTTCTCAAGAACTTCTGATCTTTGGTTTTGAAATTCACCACACTAAACACTCTCTTATTCTTGAATTCTGAAATTTACATAGTACATATTATCAATTGCGAATGGAGTAGATTCGTTAATTTTCTGCAGCGTATGTTTTGTATGTGATACAAACATATATTTTTCCAACAATTGGTATTAGAGCGGTCTTCAATTTCAAATTTTTATAACATATTTTGTGAGTTTTGGAATTAGAGATAATAGTTTCATGATGTTAGAAGATTATATATTTAATTTTCTGCATGATTGTTGAAACTATGGTTTGATGAAAACTGATATTGATGTTATGATGTTGTTTAAATTTGAATTTAAGTATATTAAATTGAACTTTAAGGCTATAACATCAATGGAATTCAGTTTTGATATCAAATTCTATGTATTATGTTCATATGGTTGTTGTTTGTTCTTGAAAAACCATTGAAAATTGTCTACATCTGCCCTTCAAAAACTAAAAACACGCATTTTTTGCAGGTTACCTTCTCGCGAAGTTACGAAAAATGTCTCTGAAGCACAAAACTTTTCGCGAGTAAGCTTTACTTGTGAAACAGTCGCGAAAGTTTCTGTCTGAATTTTGTATTTTCACTATTTTGCCTTAACCTATTTTCATGGGAAGAGTTTAGTCGCGAGATTCTCGCGAAAATGCCTCTGTAGTGTTTTCAAATGTATAAAGTGCAAGACTGTGTGTGATTGGATTACACATGTTTACAAAATAAAAACCTTTAATTTAAAACATCTAGTGGGAGAGAGATACAAGGGTTGGATCTTACCGCCTCCATTATCAGTTCATAGTAGTGCGGGTAAGCACTTCGTCTTGACGTATATGCCTCGCGATCCCAAAGGAGGGTGTTTTCTTCATAATACTACAAGATTGAACTTACCCGTTTAAAGTAGTGTGGACAAACCCCTCGTTTTGGCGTATATGCCTCTCGATCCCAAAGGAAGATGTTTTCGTCACAGTATTATAAGATTGAACTTACCCGTTTAAAGTAGTGTGGACAAACACCTCGTTTTGGCGTATATGCCTCGCGATCCCAAAGAAGGGTATTTTGTTCCATGGTACACATGATTCTAGATAATGGTGTACACTAAATGTAATGTTAATCTCCCAAAGGAGCTATGTCATTATTACTTAGAGGCTAAAGGTAATACGACATATTATTAGTGTTTGATAAGAGTTATCATAATAGCACTAATAATGAGAATAGTTCTCAATCAATTACTGTGTTTATAATAAACTTGCTACCAATGAATTATAAACAAGGATTGAGTTGTTATTACATATTTTATATTATGGTTTTATTAAAGTTTCATATTATATGTTTATATGCTAAATTAATAATATCCAGTTTACTTATAATATTTATGTTTATTATTTTCAGATTTGATCATGGCATCATTTACCCCACTTGTTACTATTTTTAATCAAAACAAACTAACTAGATCCAACTATGTTGACTGGAAAAGAATTTTGGATATTGTTCTTACAGCTGAGGAGCACAAATATGTGCTTACTCAACCTTATCCTAGCTCTCCTTCATTAGATGTTCCTCTTGAGGAAAAACAACGATATGATCATTGGCAAAAATCTAATAAGATGGTCAAATACTACATCCTAGCATCTATTTCAAATGTTCTACTGCATCAAATGCAGGATATAGAACTAGCTTCAGACATAATGCTAAGTTTAAAGGAGATGTTTGGTGAGCAAGACTGTTCTGTAAGGCAAGAAACTATGAGGCAGATTTATAATATCAAAATGACTAAAGGAACTTCAGTAAGGGAGCATTGTCTTAAGATGATCTCGAATCTAAATACACTGAAAGTTTTAGGTGCCGATATTGATGGAGAATCCCAAGTGGATATGATACTCTAGTCACTACTAGAATCATTCAAGAAATTTAGACTTAATTATAATATTAACAAAAAGATTTATTCATTGTCTGAATTAATGAATGAATTAGTAGCGGCAGAAGGTATTCTTGGTACATTTAGTGTTAATACTAATATGGCTGAAACTTCTACTTCTCAACCTAAGTTGAAAGATAAGGGTAAGAAGAAGAAGAAGAAGAAGAAGAAGAAGAAGGACTTCACTAAGCAAGATGGTAAACAAATTGTCTTAGGAGTTGCCGATAAAAGAAAAAAGAATAAAGGAAAGTGTTTTCATTGTGGTGAGAAAGGACATTGGAAGAGGATTTGTCCAAAGTTCAGGGTTACCAATAATAAGGGTATGAAAAGTTCATTCCTCCTTGATATATGTTTAGTACAAAATCTCACAGATTCCTGATGTGTGAATTCAGGTTGTACTAATCATATCTGCAATTTTTTGCAGGGGTTCCAAGAGACTAGAAAGCTTAATGAAGGGGAATTGTTTCTTACTTTGGCTAATGGGAGCAGGATTCTAGTTGTAGCTATTGGAGCTTTTAATTTATGCTTTGAGTCTAGGATTTTAATATTGGAAAACTGTTTATATATACCTAATGTTCATAGAAATTTAATTTCTGCAACTTATTTAGGTAAACATGGATATAATGTTATCCTAAAAGACTATGTTGTAATAAAGAAGGGTAAAATGTTTATCTGTTTTGGAAATATTGTTGATGGTCTTTATATTTTAACTTCTGATAAGCATGAATTAGATAATTCTGAATTAGAAAATAACTCTCATGTAAAATCATTAAAGAGAAAGTTGCATTCTACTAATAATGCATATCTTTGGCACTTGCATCTAGGCCATATGAATTCAAACAAAATTCAAAGACTGATCAAAGATGGTCTTTTAGAGCCATTGGACTTTGATGAATTTCCATTTTGTGAATCTTGTTTTGAGGGAAAAATAACCAAATGACCTTCTAATGCAAAAGGTAGAAGAGCTTAACAGTTGTTTGAATTAGTTCATACAGATGTATGTAGTCCTATATAAACCCAAGCAAAAGGAGATTATGAGTATTTCATCACTTTTACTGATGATTATTCAAGATATGGTTATGTGTACCTAATGAGACGAAAGTCCAAAACCTTTGAAAAGTTCAAAAGTTTAGGGCTGAAGTTGAAAATTAATTGGGTAAACACATAAAGGCCATTCGATCTGATCGTAGTGGCGAATACATTCTTAGGGATTTCAAGAATTACTTAACTCAAAATGGGATTGTATCCCAATTGATTGTACCTGGAACTCCTCAACAAAATGGTGTAGCAGAGAGAATGAATAAGACTCTTCTAGAAATGGTTAGATCCATGATGAGTTACTCAACTTTACTAGTTTCCTTTTGGGGATATGCACTAAAAACTGCAATGCATATTTTGAATTTAGTTCCATCAAAATCTGTTCCCAACACACCTAAGGAATTGTGGAGTGGGCGTAAGCCTAGTATGAAATATCTCCACATTTTGAGATGTCCAGCACATGTGTTGAAAGGAAAGTCTGATAAGTTGGAAGCTAAAACGAAAGTATGCATGTTTGTAGGGTATTCAAAGGAAACAAAGAGTTATTTATTCTATAAGCATAAAGATAACAAGGTGTTGTTAGTACACATGCCAAATTTTTGGAGGATGATTATGTGAATAGTATTAATTCCAGAAGTAAAGTTGTCTTGGCTAAAATAGATGAAACTGTAGTTGAACAACCAATAAATGAAACTATGGATGATATGGTGTATTAGATACACCGCAAGATACTACTCATGAGATATCTAGTACACAGGTGCCTCGTCGTAGTGGGAGAATTGTTCGGCCTCCTATAAGATTTATAGGTTTAGAAGAAACTTATGAAGCTATCTCAAAAAAAGCTGAATTGGATCTCTACACTTATGAAGAGACAATGAATGATATAGATGCACATCATTGGGTCAAAGCTATGAAATCTGAATTAGATTCTATGTATTCCAATCAAGTTTGGGATTTTGTAAAGGCGTCTAACGGCATTAAACCTGTTGGTTGCAAATATGTTTACAAGAGGAAGGGAGAGATAGATGGAAATGTTGAAACCTTTAAAGCAAGGCTAGTGGCAAAAGGGTATACACAAAATGAAGCTACTGATTATGAAGAAACCTTTTCACTAGTAGCATTTTCACCAGTAGCAATGCTTAAATCTATCAGAATTCTCTTATCCATTGCTACTCATTATGATTATGAGATTTGACAAATGGATGCCAAGACTGCTTTTTAAATGACAATCTTGAAGAAGAAATCTATATGATGCAACCGGAAGGTTTCATAGCAAAGAAATGGATGTCAAGACTGCTTTTTAAATGACAATCTTGAAGAAGAAATCTATATGATGCAACCGGAAGGTTTCATAGCAAAGAACTAAGAGCATATGGTATGCAAGTTGAAAAGGTCCATTTATGGTCTTAAGCAAGCATCTAGGCCATGGAATATCAGATTTGATCAAGCAATCAAGTCATTTGGTTTTGAAAAAAACCTTGATAAACCCTGTGTGTACAAAAGACATCAAGACAAAGTAGTAATGTTCTTAGTGCTTTATGTTGATGATATTCTACTCATTGAAATTGATGTAGAGGTAATGTCATCGATAAAGGTTTAGTTGTCAAGCCAATTTGATATGAAGGACTTAGGTGAGACTAACTTTATTCTAGGGATCAAGTTTTGGCGAGATCGCAAGAATAAGATGTTAGGCTTATCACAAGCTGGATATATAGATAAGGTTCTAGAACGGTTTAGCATGCAAAACTCCAAGAAAGGATTACTTCCTTTCAAATATGTAGTTCCTCTATCTGATGACCAAAGACCTAAAACTCAAGAGGAAGAAAATATAATGAGGCAAGTTCTTTATGCTTCTGCAATAGGAAGTCTCTTGTATGCCATGCTTTGTACTAGACCAGAAATTTGTTATTTCAGTTGGCATGGTCAGCCGATATCAATAAAATTTAGGACCAAAAAATTGGCAAGCTGTAAAGCATATTCTCAAGTATCTACAGAGAACGAGAAATTATATGCTTGTTTACCAGTGTGAGGATTTGATTCCCATTGGCTATACGGATTCAGATTTTCAATCAGATCTTGATTTCAGAAAGTCTACTTCAGTTATGTGTTTACCTTGGGAGGTGGAGCCATAAGTTGGAGGAGTGTTAAGCAATCTTGTATTGCGGACTACACCATGGAAGCTGAATATGTTGCTGCTTGTGAGGTGACAAAGGAAGTTTTTTGGCTCAAGCAATTCCTTTTTGATCTTGGTGTTGTAAGAATAGAGCAAGTTCCCATCACATTGTTTTATGACAATAGTGGAACGGTTGCACAATCCAAAGATCCAAGGTTATAAGAAAGGAAAGCACATTAAGAGAAAGTATCACATCATTCGAGACATTGTTGCTCGTTGAGATGTAATAGTAGTAAAGATTGAAAGTGCAAATAATCTAGCAGATCTCTTTACCAAAGTCTTGCCTCAAAGGACTTTCGAGTCACAGTTAGAGGGAATGGGGGTTAGATTAGTGCACAATAGTCTTTAGGGCAAGTGGGAGATTGTTAAGATTAATGCTTTTAAATCCTATTGGATGATGCCATGTATGATATTATATATGACATTATGTATGACTTAATGTTATAATTAATAAAGTTTTTTTTATTTTTATCTAAAATAATGGTAACATGAATATTTGGACATTATCATATAGTCCATGAAATGCATAGTATGTGATTTATGTGATTTAGTCACAGAAGATATAAGTCACAAGTTTTTTGTAAACTCAAAATTTTGGATCGTAATCGGTGATGAAATTGAACATTTTTCTGCGAAGACTATAACATATCAACTAAGATAATTTGTCTTGATCATGGAAGTGGAGACTTCTAGTTGATATTTTGATATGTTTTAAGAGTTAAGACATAATGAATTTGACTGCTGTGAGATTTATTATTCTCCTAACGACTATCAAATAAATAATAAATCTCACGACTTTTTTTTACATGAACTCTTAATGATATATCAAGAGTGAGATTTAAAGACACGATCAAAACCTCAATAAGTTGGGTAGCCACATTTAGTGTTGATAGAACATATATTCTCAAGATGGAATTCATAGTTTCTTAATAGAGATATAAAATATTCCCTTGAGATAAGTTTAATAGGTTCGGTTATTCAGAGAGTTAGGCCTAACCACTTTAGTAAGAAATTACTAAAGCATATATTTATGAAATTGGATTTCATAAATATATGATAAATAACTTAAAAGGATTAAACCGAGTACTCAAGGATTAAGATGTAGTAATTCACAAAGTGGCAGTCTACATTAATGACTTTGTATTACTACGAATATTTTATGAAGGGGTTGCATATACAATAAAGTCTTGGGATATAATTTATTAATAAGGCCTAGAATGCAATTATATTTATATAGTGGTATTAAATATAATTAATGGTAACTTTAGACTTGTCAAGAGTTGACAGAAAAGCCTAAGGCCCGTTAGAGCTAGAGTTTTATTTGTTCCCTTTTGGTCCCACTCCAAGCCATATACTAAAGCCCAAAAGGCTAGCCCAATTAGATTATAAAGAGAGAAACATACATAATTTTTGTAAATACATGAAATGGTTTGTATGTGAAGGTTGGACTCTCTCTTATTCTCCCTTGAACAAATTCATAGAAACTGAGAGAGACCACATTTCTTAGGCACAAGTGGAATTGGAGTGAATATTAAAAGTGTTCTCAAGAACTTCTGATCTTTGGTTTTGAAATTCACCACACCAAGGTACACTATCTTATTCTTGAATTCTAAAATTTACATAGTACATGTTATCAATTGCGAATGAAGTAGATCTGTTAATTTTTAGCTACGTATGTTTTGTATACGATACAAACATGTATTTTTCCAACACTTGTTAACAATTGCAAAAGTATTTTTCTTCTTCACCCAAATTGTTGTTTAATTATATTGCCTTTGAATTTACCCTACATCTCTACTACAAAATTGCTTGCTCACTCCCAAGTGCAGGAGATCGTAGCAAAGAACAAGGAAGCACTATCCATGGCAAGCATTTGTTAGAAGAAAGAGGACGGAACTTTAAGTATGCAGGAGGGGCTCAAGCCTTCCTCAACACCGCTCGATCTATCGAGTTTTTGTTCTCGATAGAAGCCAGATACCTTCTCAATCTATCGAGCTACATTTTTCTATATATATTTAAGGTTTGACCCGAATCATTTCAAATCTAACTATCCCGATACCTCTCTCTTCTCTCTCGATCCAAACCTTTTCCTTTCGGACACTGCTATCGAAACACTACCACATGTGATAAGCTAATCTTTCCTTCAGCTATCTCTTGCATCCTTTCACATATGCACGTCACTATTCCTCTCTCTTCTCCTTTCTATGTCATGGGTGCCATCAGCAAGGAATCTATTCGGAGGAGTGATGCACAGCTGGTTGCTAAGCGGCCTCATATGAAGTCTACTTCAACGGATGCTGCTCTTGCCTCTGGACCCTTTTCCTCATATGCTCCTCCCTCTTCTTCTTCTAGAGCTGAGGTCTCTCTCGTTGCCATCATAGATCAACTTCAGCTCATGCGTGCTAACTTTGGTAGTCGTCTTAACCATCTTTCTGATGAGATGTGTCAGATGAACGCCAGGATTGGTCCCATTACTCGCCGCCAGTCTCGCCTTGGTGGTTTTGCTTCTTCTCCCTCACATGAGCTAGTTGTGTCTTCTTCGTATGGTGGAGATGATGATGATGCTTCTTCCTCTGAGACTGATGATGAGATGACTCCTTCTCAGTGATCCACCCTTTGTCACTCGTGACAAAAAATGGGGAGTAGTTTTGTATATAAGAGTAGCCTTTTGTTAGGGGGAGAGCTAGCATAGAGATAGGCTAGTTAGGGGGAGAGTGTTTTGAGTGATGCAGTGAAGTTTTGTTGTATCTTTTCTCTCTACATATACCATGGTCTTGTGACCTTTTTACCCATACATTGTATTGCTTCTCTCTATATGTATGATGTATGTTCTTCACCTTATCTCACATGTGTTGTTTCTTTTCTCTCTTTACACACATATTTCTTCTTTTATACAACTTGTCTTTGTTTCACATTTGATGCCTTAATGAATCTTGTTTAAGTGTTTCAGATAAGACATGTTGCAAGTCTATCATGCCATGATCTCTTTTCTTGCAAAGTTTTTCAAGAGCTCATTGTATTAGTTAGGCTTATGTACTTTTGACTTTTTGGCTTTTGTAATAGTTATGGAGTTGTTTTTTTATACTTCTCTTATAATTTTGCTTGTGGTTTTGTCACGGATTGCCAAAGAGGGAGATTGTTAGGGTCGTGTTTTATATAATTGGCTAATCATTTGACAAAATGCACTTTACTTGTAATTGGATAGATCTAAGATGAGTTTAACACATCAAGAAATATGCTGTTCGAAACATATCAAGTGTTCATATTAAAAGACATGAAGATTGGTCCAAGAAACAAGTGAAGAAAAGCCATTCATTAAGTTTCGACAGATAGCTCAATAGATGTCTGCTATCGACACTTAATGTGAAATTCGATAGATAGCTCGATAGTAGCTTGATCTATTGAGACTTACGATTTCAGTTTTCCAAATCTGAAATTCAGCCTAGGTTTTTGTATTTGTTTAGAGTTTCTTTTCTCACAACCCTAAATATATATAAGGCTTATTTTAAGAGTCGTCAACACAAATACAGAGACCAAGAGACTTATTTTCTCTATGAGAAGCTACTGTGTTTGTACAACATAGGATTTTGTTAGTATTTCTTGATCTTCATTGTTGACAAAGTGAAGAACTTTGCAACCAACAACATCTGTTGAAGTTTCTGGAGTTAGTCACATATTGGGATCCATGCAAAAGTTTAGTTATAGATTGGAAATTTGTGCATCATAAGAAAGAAGGCTACTACAAAATCAAGTCCAATCGGGTATTGGAGCGAAGGTTCAACTATAGGTTGGTATTTCGGGATAGGCTAGGAAAGTTGGTAATATTCCTTATTCTTGCAACCGCTTGATTGTTGATTAGTAGATTCTTAGGAGTGGTGATCTTAAAATCATTCTGTAGGATTTTTGCCTTGCGAGAGGTTTTCTCTATTTGTCAATAAATCACTGTATCAATTTAATTTCCGCTACATTTAATTTAATTGGTGATTTGTTGGTGCCTTCATGATTTGTGTGCAATTGAACCTAATTAATCCACTTGGGTAATTTAATTAATTAATCGAGGTCAAGCTATCTTAAACCAACATTAAGGTTTTGGAAAGGGGGCCTAACTACAAAAATTAAACATTTAATAACTATATTAAAAAAATTGGACCCAGGGGGCCCGGGCCCCCACCTGGGTATGTCCTTGGTTTGGTTGAGGGCGGAAAAGATGAGAGATTTTGGTGAGATCCACAAGTTTTCTCTCCTTCCCCACCAAAACACAATCTCCCCAAACATGAGAGAAAAGTGGGCAAAAATATTTGGACAAAATTGTCCACATTTCCTTTTTACTTTCTTTTTTTTTTTTTTGGTTACTTGGGTGTAACCGCATAAATGTGTTACCTAGCTTGTTTGCCTTTTTTTTCCCCGCTTTTCTTTTCTTTTGGGTTTTTGAGATGGCGATGTGCATGATACACCATACACAACCTCTTTTTTGGACCATTTTTTTTTTATTGGGCATGAATTTTCCTTTTTAATAAACTTGGGTGATTGCCTTTTTTTTTTTTTTTTGGTTGGTTGTTTGCCTTCTTCTTCTTCTTTTTTTTAATTAAGCATCGTTTTTGATGGGATAGCAAAAATCACGTCTCCTGATCGTCCATAGGGGTCGTCCATGGACGATATGGGAAAATTGAAGTCCGCCTTCCGTGAACAAAGGAGTCATCCATGGAAGGAGTGCTACTATAAACGAAGAACACGGACGACATTTTGACTTGAGTTATAAGTTCATTCACGTACCTTGGGAAGCCACAGAATTCAGGAGGAGGGACCACACCCGCATACGTCGCCGCAAATACCTCAAGTACTTAACTTCCTTCAGCAGTTTTAACTTTCGTAGCCGTTGAGGAATTTGTCAGAACTCATGGATTTCCATAAACCTTGGGGCAATTGCCAAGGGAAATAACCGCCCCAAGGTCCACTATATAAAGACCGGTCTACTTCAAACTAAGGCAAGTTTTTTCGGAGAACGTCACTTCCCTCTAAGTCTGAACATTATCTTCTAAAGAAACTGACTTTGCCATCGGAGGGGATTTGGCTGGTCAGCCCCGGTCACCTTCTGATTGTGTTCTTCCATACAGGTCTTTGCAACCACCGATCGCCATCGAAGCCGAAGCATTCAGCCTACTGATTCTCTACATCATCAGTTGGCGCCGTCTGTGGGAAGGGGATTGACTTCGTAACTTGTGTTTTTACCTTCCTTTGACAAAAGGCTGGATGGTTCGGACCAGATCAAGGGCCACAAGCCAAGGCCACCAGGGAAGTAGGAATGCGTCGAGCATTCCCAACCTTGAACGCCATTCAGTGCCTATCGCGCAGCCGCCTTCCATCCAACACATGCATTCTATGGCAGCCGCCATGGCAGAGTTAACCCGCCAGAACCAAGAATTGACCAGAGAGATTGATAGAAGGAGGCAGCCCTTCGAAAGACACGTGGAAGGACAAGCCCAGAATCAAGAAGTTAGAGCGAATATTGAACCTGAGAACCAGTCTCGAGGTACTGCTTCGCGGAGGATGCCGCACTTGGAGAGAGAGATGGATCAAATGAGAAAGGCTATGGACGAAATGAAAGAGAACGTGAGAAGGGCAAATCCCATAGATGATTTAGTTCATCGTACAGACTCCCCTTTTATCGCTTCCATCAACAGTCACACTCTGCCAGCCAAATTCAAAATGCCTTCCTTGGATTCATATGACGGGACGCGCGATCCGTGTGATCACATTGCGACCTTCAAGACCACGATGCATCTTCAGGGAGTCCCGGATGAAATTATGTGCAGGGCCTTCCCTACAACCCTCAAAGGACCAGCACGGGTGTGGTTCAGTAAGATACCCCCGAATACGGTAAGTTCTTTTGAAGAATTAAACAAGTTGTTTCTCAATAATTTCATCGGGGGGCAAAGACATAAGCGTTCCTTGTCCAGCCTATTAACTATAAAACAAGGAGAGAATGAAAGCTTGCGGTCCTTCATCACTCGCTTTAACAGAGAAGCCTTGACTGTAGACGAGATGGACGACAAGCTACTATTGGCTGCCTTCCATAACGGGGTTCATTCGGACTTATTCATCCACAAGCTTTATGAGCAAGAGCCACAGACAATGGCTAAACTCGTCCATTTAGCACAAAACTTTATGAATGTAGAAGACGCTATTATAGCCAAAAAAAGGAAGAGAGCTGAGAAAACAGATGCGAACTCCATGCGTCACCTCGAACAGGGTCCTCGTCCAAAGAAGGGACGAATGGAAGAGAGGAAGGATTGAGATAACAGGAAGACGGTTCTGTCTTCAGGAAGGAATCAGCAATACACACCCCTGAATGCCCCACTTGATCAGGTACTTATGCAGATCAAGGATGATCCTTCCTTGAAATGGCCGGACAAGATGAAGGGAGACCCCAACAAACGCAACAAGAGCAAATATTGTTGCTTCCATAGGGACCATGGGCACGACACAGACGAGTGTTATGACTTGAAACAGCAGATAGAGAATCTAATAAGGCAAGGAAAGTTGAAGCATTTCGTTGGAAGGGACCACAAAGACGAGAAGATAAAGGGAAAGATAGAAAAATCACCGCGACCCCCACTTGGGGAAATAAGAGTTATCGTAGGAGGGACATCAACAGGAAACTCTTCCAAGTCAAAAAAGGCATACCTTAAGGCGGTGCAGAGCGTCCAGCTTTCTGGATGATCTCCAAGGACGAGGAATGAAGACATGCCAACCATTTCGTTCATGGACGAGGAAGCTGGAAGAATTCATCACCCACATGACGATGCAATCGTCATAACCTTGCTCATCGCGGAGTACACCACTAGAAGGATGTTGGTGGATAATGGAAGTTCGGCAGATATATTGTATTATCCCGCCTTCCAACAAATGAAGCTGGGACGGGAGCGGCTTCGTCCACTATGCTCACCATTGGTAGGATTTGGAGGAATGAAGGTACAACCTGTGGGCACCATTACTCTGCCAGTAGTAGCGGGATCATACCCACAACAAATATTCAAAGAAGTGAATTTTCTTGTGGTGGATTGCTCGTCTTCCTATAATGCCATCATTGGAAAGCCAACTTTAAACAGTTGGAAGGCAGTAACATCAACCTACCACCTGTCAGTCAAATTCCCTACAGAGTATGGAATAGGACAGGTGCAGGGAGATCAATTAGCAACGAGGGAGTGTTATTTAGCTTTATTGGCTATGGACGAGCACATGCAGACAATGAGTGTTGAGGAGAGCAGAGTTGCCGCAGAGCCTACTGAAGAGCTTCAGGACATTCTTTTGGATGAAGGCAATCCTGAAAAATTTACCAAGATCGGAACAAGCATGAAAGAGAAGACAAAAAAGGACCTCGTTCAACTCCTCAAGAAGAGCGTTGATGTCTTTGCATGGAGTCACCACGATATGCCGGGAATTGATCCAAGTGTGATTACTCACCGTTTGAATGTAGACCCCTCCTCCAAGCCTATTCGTCAGAAGAAGAGAGTATTCGCCCCTGAGCGAGATAATGCTATCAGGGAAGAGGTCCAGAAGTTAACCACAGCAGAGTTTATCCGGGAAGTCTATTACCCGGATTGGTTGGCTAATGTGGTGATGGTAAAGAAGGCGAATGGCAAGTGAAGGATGTGTGTAGACTTCACTGACTTGAGTAAGGCGTGTCCTAAAGATAGCTATCCATTGCCACGCATTGATCAATTAGTTGATTCCACAGCTGGCCATCACTTGCTAAGCTTCATGGACGCCTTCTCAGGATATAATCAGATAAAAATGGACGAGGCAGATCAAGAGAAGACCTCCTTTGTTACCAGCCAGGGTCTGTTCTGTTATAAGGTGATGCCCTTTGGTTTAAAGAATGCAGGAGCAACTTATCAAAGGTTGGTTAATCATATGCTCCGCCCACAAATAGGATGGAATGTGGAAGTGTACGTCGATGACATGCTTGTGAAGAGCTTGGATGAGGAAAGACACATGGACGACCTTCAAGAAACCTTTGAAACACTCAGACGATATAAAATGAAGCTGAACCCAACCAAGTGTGTGTTTGGAGTATCTTCAGGAAAGTTTTTAGGGTTCATGGTTTCACGGAGGGGAATTGAAGCCAATCCGGATAAAATCCAAGCTATATTGGCCATGGAACCACCAAAAAATATCAAGGAAGTCCAGTCCCTCACAGGACGAGTTGCAGCATTGAATAGGTTTGTATTGAAAGCCACCGACAAGTGTTTACCCTTCTTCAAGGTCCTCAAGAAGGCGTTCGAATGGACGGACGAATGTCAGCAAGCCTTCCAAGATCTTAAGAACTATCTAATGACGGCTTCACTACTAAGTCCGTCCGTGTTGGGAGAAGAACTATATTTGTACTTGGCAGTGACCCCACATGCCGTGAGTTCAGCTTTGATCAAGGAAGAAGGGAAGGTACAGAAGCTAGTGTATTATACAAGTCGAGCACTTAGAGGAGCGGAAGGACGTTACCCACTGATGGAGAAATTGGCTTTTGCTCTAATAACAGCTTCCAGAAAGATGAGGCATTATTTCTAAGCCCATGTCATCAATGTCATGACAGACCATCCACTCAAGAAGACGATGAGCAGGCTGGAAGCCGCAGGACGACTGATCTAGTGGGCAGTTGAGCTCAGTGAATTCGATATTAGGTACAAGCCAAGAAGTGCCATAAAGGCTCAAGCCTTGGCGGATTTCATTGCAGAATTCACACCAAGCTATGAGGATGAAGGTAGATTGGAAGAGAATAAAAAGTGGATCATCCATGTAGACGGATCGTCTACATTGCATGCAGGGGGGATAGGAGTTATCCTACAATCACTAGAAGGAGACAAATTGAAGTACAAGGTTCGTTTGCAGTATGGAACAACTAACAATGAAATGGAGTATGAGGCCCTTCTTAAAGGACTAGAATTGGCTAAATCTGTAGGTGCGGAGTCGGTACTCGTTATGGGTGACTCTCAGTTAGTCATAGGCCAAGTGAATGGGACATATGAAGCCAAGGAAGGCCGAATAAAGAGATACCTGAACAGGGCGATGCGCCTAGTAAAGAAGTTCAAGGAAGCTGATTTTGTTCAAATCCCAAGGGAAGAGAACGTGGAAGCAGAAACTTTGGCGAAGGAAGCCTCAGCGAATGAGGTAGTGGACGAAGTCGATGAAGTACAATATATGCCACGGATAGACCTTTCGGAGGTATTGCAGATAGAAGGAGAAGAAAATTGGATGACCCCGTATCATACTTAAGGGACGGAAGGCTTCCAGAAGGGAAGGACGAGGCCAGGAAGCTAAGGATCAAATTGGCTAGGTACATCCTGATGGACGAAATGCTCTACAAACGGGGTTTCTCCCAGCCTTACCTAAGATGTTTAGCTCCAGACGAAGCGAACTACGTATTGAGGGAGATTCATGAGGGTGCATGTGGTAACCATTCAGGAGCCAGATCACTCGTCCACAAAGTTGTGCGGGCAGGCTATTATTGGCCAACTATCCAAGCTGATGCCAAGGCATATGTTAAGGTCTGTGATCAATGTCAACGTTACAGCAACATCCCCAGACAGCCGTCAGAATATCTTACCCTAATGATGGCCCCATGGCCTTTTGCACAGTGGGGTTTAGAATTATTAGGCCCCTTTCCAACAGGGGTTAGACAGATGAAATTTTTGGTGGTAGAAATAGATTATTTCACTAAGTGGGTAGAAGCTGAACCCTTAGCGAACATTACTCAACAAAATGTCAAAAATTTCGGAGTGCCAAGAATCCTGGTGTCAGACAACGGAAGGCAGTTTGACAACACACCCTTCAGAGAATTTTGTGAACAACTGGGAATCAGAAACCATTATTCCTCACCCGCCCACCCACAGGCCAATGGACAAGCAGAAGTAGCAAACCGATCCTTGCTGAAAATCATCAAGACCCGGCTTGAGGGGGCAAAGGGAGTATGGCCAGATGAGTTACCAGGTGTTTTATGGGCTTACAGAACAACAGTGAGGACCCTACAGGAGAAACTCCTTTCAAACTAACTTATGGGAGTGAAGCAGTCATACCTGCAGAGGTGCACATGGCCAACCATAGGGTAATGAAGTACCAAGATGGAGAAAACGAGGAACAACTTCGTCTTAACCTCGATCTTGTAGACGAGGTGAGGATGGACGCGAAACGAAGAACAGCAAGGTATAAAAGCCTTATGGCGAAGCAATATGATGCCATGGTCAAACCCCGACGTTTCAACGTTGGGGATCTCGTCCTGAAAAGGGTTTCGTTGGCCACCAGAAACCCTGCCCATGGGAAGCTGGGTCCAAATTGGGAAGGACCTTACAGGGTTGTCAACTGCAAGAGGCAAGGATCCTACTATCTAGAAGCTCTAGACGGAAGGAAGCTGGAACATCCTTGGAATGTTGAACACCTAAGAAGGTACTATCAATGAAGGGAGGTCATGGACGAACAGTGCCACAAGACGACAACCATGGACGTTTGATGTGATTTATTTACAGTAACTTTCTTATATTTGCTTACTATCACTACTATGTTTTAGATGCTTAAGTATGTTGTGTTACTCATGGACGAAGTTGTGTGTTTTTAATTCCGTAAGGCACTTGCTCTAGTATATGTGCCATGCCTGTGGACGAAGTGATTACATTATGAATTTCCAGAATATATGTGATGTATTTTTAAGTACACGTATGATTGCATGGAAATTCTTCATTTTTGTGATTTCATTCAAAATAATCCACATAAGGCAATCATGCAACCAAGCAAAGACAAACAAAATTCCTTGGACGCAAGGATGTACCGTCTGTAAAGTTTTCCTTAAACAATGAGGATAAAATGAGAAAAATAAATCTAAGTTATATCCATCAAAGCTCAAGGCGAGATAAAACCAAAGGTACGCTCATCTAAATCATGGATGTAATGTGTAAAAACATCACAAGTCCATGGACGAGTATAACCAGCCTAACAATCCAGCACATGGACGAGCTAGGCTCAGGACGAAGACGAAAACGTGTAGCCTAAATCATGGGCGCATAATGTACGCGTGACGCAAGCTCAAAAAACAGTGAACCAGCATAACACTCCAGTGCATGGACGAGCATATGTTGGAAACAATTTCGCTGTGATCATCCCAGGCTTGAATAATGAGTAAAAGCTAGTAAAGACGTCATTCATAGACGAGTTATACTTGGCTTTGGTGATGTAATGTGACATCCATTCATGGGATCAAGACGAGATAAAATATCTTTCCTAAGTGGATGAAACACGAAGCTATAAACACGATATGGACGATATCAATGAAGCTGACAAATCCAAATATAATGAAGTGAATAGAAGACATTCATTCATTTAAAGGGTCAACGACCAACGCCCAAAAAAAAAAAAAAACCCTTAGAAGTTAAATATAAATGATTGTATATAAAGCTTCTCCATAAGCTAGGACGAGATAATTGTACTTGAGTGAATTTGATAAAAAGAGAAGAAAACAAGCAAAGCCCAAAACAACGGGCACTTCTAAGAAAATAAAAGGAAAAACTCTCTAAAATTAGATTCATTTGGTTAAACCACTAGGGGCATTGCCTCCAGACTTAGGATCGTCCTGGGTCACCTCGTTGGCATCGTCCATCACATTGACATCCTCGGAACTTGTTTGCAAGAGGGAGCTTTCTGTAGCAAGAGGAAGCTTGAAGGAATCAAAATCTAAGTCAAGAAAGACGTCCTTGGCATCAGCACGGAAGTCCTCATAACCAGCTGCATAGTGGCTGTCTAGACGATTCTTGTACTCGTCAGACTTCTTGAAGGCTACAACGGCTTCCTCACATGCTTTCTCCAAGGACGAGGCAAACTCAGCAACTTGTCCCTCCAAGTGAGCAATGCAAGTATCTTTCTCAATAACATCCGCTCTAAGCTCTTCTACCTCGTCCTTCAACTTCGTCTCACTCCCTTGCAAACGATTAAGGTCCTCAGTCAACCTAATCACCTCCCCCTTCTTCAACAAAACCTCAGTGTTCAACTCCTAGGCCTTGTCCTTAATCGTCTTGGCTTCCTCAGCAAGTTCCTTAGCCTGGTTGTTTGCTGTGTAAAACTTGGACATAGCCTATGCATGGACGAAGAGAAGTTAAGAAATTTGGACGAATAAAATTGCTTACCTTGAAGAGGTCGTGAATGGCAGAGCGCTCAAAGTCTTTCACTGACATGTTATAGCACGAGTTCACCTCGTTGTCAGAGATAATACTTTTAAACGTCCTCCAAGCATAACCCTCGTCCAGCACCAGGTTGAAGGGTCGCTCAGACGACTCAGAAGGATGAGGCCTGCGAGGAGTCTTGGTCGGAGGGGGAGTAGGATCAGTCTGGACGGGTGGAATAACTTGGACGGGCTCAACGTCGTCCAAAGGGTCGTCCAAGTTGACCGTTGGAGGTGTGAACTTAGGAACCTTAGGAAGAGGAGTCTTGCTCGGCTTTTGCCTCTTAGAACCTCGACGACTTGGGAGGTCACTAAGGTCCACAGAGCTAGAAATAGGTTTAGACTTCCTCTTCCCTCCAGAAACGGCAACACCCTGGACGACTGGAGGGACGTTGCTTTCCTCGTCCCCACTTGTCACATTCTTCTCCCTATTCTCTCTCATTGTAGACATTCCTGCAACAAAGAGGGTTAAGAATGATAAAATAAGAAAACATACGTAATATGAGAAGAGAAAAAGGACGACACTTACTTCGACGAGTTTTTTCTTCGTGTGCAAGATTCTCGACGGTAGGCACTTGTCCAAGACCCCACGAAGCTAGACTACTGAGAGTAACTAGGTCGTGGAAGGTTCTACCAGGAAAGGCACGAGCTCTGTCAATACGGTCCAAATGAAACTTGTCTAAGCTAGGACGAATAACGGCTGTAGATATAGAAGAACAGGGTTAGACGACAAAAAGATGGATTATAAAAACAAAAAGAAAAGAAAATAAGACGAAATAAGATGAAAAGGAAACATACCCTCGGGACGAAGACGACCTAGAGGGGTGGTAAAAGGTGGGAAGGGGGCATTAGCCACGTCAATTGGGTCCCCAGCCCAATTTCCAGAAATAATAAAAAACTATATTTTCCAAAGCCTGTCAGACGAGCTACGACCCTTAATCAAACTATAGGGGGAGCCTCTGGACGAGAACTGGTAAAAACCAGCAGACTTCTTGATTTCTAAGGGTTTATAACAGTAAAGGAACTCGTCCACTGTGATAGGACGGTCCCCTTCTAACGCCTCACGCCATAACACTTGCATGGCAACTATTGTTCTCCATCCATTGGGGTTGAGCTGGTTAGGTCCAATTCCCAACCTATGAAGAAGACCTCTACAAAAGGAATTCAAAGGAAACCTAAGACCAGCTAAAAGGTAAGATATGTATACCCCTAAACCAGAAGAAGGAGAACAACACCATTCACCTTCCTTGGGTAGACGAGGTTGAAACTCCCTAGGTATCTAGTATGTATCTACAAGGGTTTTCAATTTAAAGGTGTCTAAAGTGGACGCTACTTCAGGAGCACAGCTGTAGATCACATTCTCCTCCTCTTCCCCGTCTAGAGAAGGGCTCATTGGTTCTCTGGACGAGCTAGTCCTAGCCCCAGAGGCCTTCCTGCGTTGCAGTTCCTGGAATTCTTTCTAATGGAATACCAGGAACCCCAGACAAGTAAGGCTCGTCTAAGGAAGTGCTGCTATAGCTGGTACTTCCCTTACCACTCTCATAACTCCCTACCGAAACGTCCTGATACTCGCCTATCTCTCTTTCTAAACTACTGTTAGACGATGACATGAGGAATGAAGGATTAAGAAACCTAAAAAGGAAAAAGGAATACCTGACAAATCTAGGACGAGCGCAAGACGAGATTCTTGGACGAGAAAGCTGAGGAGATTATGAGAAAAGTGAGGGGCAAGAATGGGAATGTGCCCATTTATAGGCCCCAGATGAGGGGTCAATGAAGGGACGCCAGCCATTAAGATGATGACACGTGGCAGTCCCATGGAAAAGTACAATCAACGAGGCATATCGACCAATGAGATCTTGACACGTAGCCTCCCAAAAAAAAAAAAAAAAAAAAAAAGAGGGAGAGAAGAAAACAGAGTTTTGGCCCAGACCATAAGGGTGATCAATGAACCCTAACGACGACCCTAGATGACCCCCGGACAAGGGGGCAACTGATGGGATAGCAAAAATCACGTCTCCTGATCGTCCATAGGGGTCGTCCATGGACGATATGGGAAAATTGAAGTCCGCCTTCCGTGAACAAAGGAGTCGTCCATGGAAGGAGTGCTACTATAAACGAAGAACACGGACGACATTTTGACTTGAGGTATAAGTTCATTCACGTACCTTGGGAAGCCACAGAATTCAAGAGGAGGGACCACACCCGCATACGTCGCCGCAAATACCTCAAGTACTTAACTTCCTTCAACAGTTATAACTTTCGTAGCCGTTGAGGAATTTGTCAGAACTCACTGATTTCCACAAACCTTGGGGCAGTTGCCAAGGGAAATAACCGCCCCAAGGTCCACTATATAAAGACTGGTCTACTTCAAACTAAGGCAAGTTTTTTCGGAGAACGTCACTTCCCTCTAAGTCTGAACATTATCTTCTAAAGAAACTGACTTTGCCATCGGAGGGGATTTGGCCGGTCAGCCCCGGTCACCTTCTGATTGTGTTCTTCCATACAAGTCTTCGCAACCACCGATCGCCATCGAAGCCGGAGCATTCAGCCTACTGATTCTTTACATCATCAGTTTTTAATAAGGACAAATGAGTAAATTTATATGAACTCTATTTTCTATCCTCCCATTTCTCTTTTTAGCCAAATAAAAAAGTTTTCTATCCCTCCACTTTTCTACCATTCCAACCAAACGCAAATGTAGGAAACTAAAATCTCTTCTATCTTCTCATTTTCCATCCATTCCCTATTTTCTATCCTCTCACTTTTCCACATTTCCAACCAAACAATCCCTAAGGGAGATAAAGAAAGAGGAGAGGAGTAGAAGGAAAGCTAACCAAAATATACTATCAAATTTTAGTACATTATAGTCACCTATCATTCTCCTCTCCTCTAGCATTCCATCATTTTCCTCATCCAAACATAGATATGTCTGCTCAAAAAAAATTTAGTTATAATAAAATAGCTATAGATCTACAATACTCAGGCTACATTTTGTATACGTTCAATTTGTTCGACAAGGCCATTAAAACCTTCTTAATTCTAACTTATTACTATCTATATGTAACATGAAACATCCAAAGCCTTTTGGTGTATTCATTACTCGACTCTCCGAAAAAAATATGGGTTTGAATCCCCTTATTCCCTTTCGATTAAAAAAAAAAAAAAAACTAACGAATAATAATTATCACATAATCACTATTACCCACTTCATTTAAAATCATGTTTTCAAAACACAATTTCAAAACAAGTGTGTATCAAGTGTGCAACAAGATTTTTCCAAAACTATATGCAACATGAAACAACTTTCTTAAAGCAACTCTCTCCTTCCCAAGCCCCATATTGTTAGTATTAAAGTTAGACAAACATGTGCACACTATTGTTAGCCCAACCCATTAAGTAGACTCAGATGCCGGCCCATAAAATTGGTTCTCATGTCAGGAATGACACTTGAAACTTGTCTCTTGGGCTAGTAATTCGGTGCTGCATCTTCTAAGACGGGAAATGGATTTGGACTGAATAGTGAATTGGATCAAGCACAAACACACGCGCAACCCACGCTCCTCCCCTCGAACCAACCACACCTTCCCCCAAAGCCAGTCAGTCACCGGTCGCCGATCTTCTGGTTTTTCACAGGAGCTTAGCCGGTAATCAATACAGTTTTAGAGTATTTATATATCAGTGTTAGTTTTGGGTTTTGGTGGGCATGCATGCTAGGTGTTTGAGGGAATGACTGAACATGTTGGTGCATATATATATGCTCTGTTTTGTTATTTTAACGTGGCTATTTGCTGCTTCTGCTGAAGGTCCTTTTTTTCTTTTAGGTGTATCACTTATTGGTTTGTTATTGCAGTATTGTTAAGGTTCATTATTTCTAACAAACTTATCATAACATACAATCACTTACTTTTTCTAGTTCAGGGACAAATAGTTTCGTTCACAGTTTCACTGGATTAGTAGGAGAGAAGAAATGAGGAATCCACTGTTCTTACAGCATTTCACTTCATAATGCAGTGATCCCATTTGCTGATTGACTCATGCATCTCATACTAGGAACTGCATTTTTCAATTTAGTAGTAATCATTATGTGTGTGTATATATATACCATACTAGGAACTGCATTTTTCTATTTAGTAGTAACCATTATGTGTGTGTGTGTGTGTGTGTGTGTGTGTGTGTGTGTGTACCGGAATGTAAGAGACCAGACATGGTAAGTTATAGCCTTATTGTAATAAAACTCTGGTCAGTGAAGCAGACAAGTTCTCTATTTTGATTCAATCAATATAGGCCTTGTAATCTCTAGGTTGTTTTCATTGAACTGAACCCCATCTTTTGTTTTGATTTTAAACAAGTTCCCTGTCCAATCTCCTAGATTGTTTTTGGTCTACCAGTCAAAGTAACTGATCTGGATCTTGCACTTCATTGTCTTTTTGTTTTTTGGGTTTAAATATTTTTAAACGTTATATACTCAGACTAGAGAGAGATCCTGGAGCAAAGGAAGGCAGCCAAGCTAAAGATATGATGTTCCTCAAAGGAGATTTGGTTACTCGAACCAGAAAGCTTGTCAATGGCTTTGCCAAGTCCGAGCCTATCTGGCTGAAAGCCATGGAACAGTTTTCTCTCTCCCTCTGCGTGTGTGTGCATTGCATTTAATAACTTATTAGTGTTTACTTAGATGTCAATTTGCTCAAATTTTGTTTTATTTTTTATATTATTCGGTATATGTGGACTTTTTTATTCCCATATATGACTCAGTATATGTGGGCTATTTTGCTCAACAATAATCATCAAAATTGTGGTGGGATTGAAGAGAATAGGATTTGGTTCATTATGGTCTCAAACATGCTTGACAACTTCTGCAATATCTAAATTGATTTGTGAAGACTGCCAAGTTTTTTGGTTTGGAATTTTTTTGTGTTAAATTACTTGTTGGATTATTTAAGAAAAAAATTGGGGTAAATTGTATAATATATAATAGAACAGTTTTGTAATCAATTTTTGCGATTTGATTCACTGGAAAAAAATTATAGTTCTGAAGAAGGGATTTTGTCTGCATTTGGATTAGTTTTTATCTGATATGGTGGGTATAAGTACAGTTGTACAAATAAAAAATTAAACTTTTTGGTGAAAATGAAACTTAAATTAAGGCAGCACTGAGTACAAGACAGTCCAGGGTAGCTAACAACCAAAAAAAAGTGAAATTTTAAAAAGCTATTCATAAACAAATAAGCTCCACTAAAAAAGCCAAATCAGACACAAAGAGGAAGAGTCTAGTCTTTTCTATAAATGTATAAATTGTTCTCTACTGTCTAAACTGAACTCTCTTTCCTTTTGTGTGTGTGTGCGTGTGTGTGTGTTGAGGGTGGGGAGGGAAATGATAAAAAAGTCTTTGTTGTTTGGAAATGTCCATGTCTTAAGTGAGGATAATTAAATCTAGTTAAGTAATCCTAGCATGTGATGAATAAAGTGGGGTGAATAATTAAATCTACTTAATAAATTCTATGCTAATGCGAAAGGTGGAGAATTAAATCTAGTTAATTAATCCTAGCATGTGATAATTAGATATTGCTAATTAATCCTATGCATCATGTGAAGCCGGATAATTAAATCTAGTTAATTAATCCTAGCATGTGATAGTTAGATTTAGCTAATTAATCCTATGTTTTTTATAAGTAGCAATTAATCCTAGCATGTGGTAATTAGATTCTGCTAATTAATCCTATGCTCATGTGAAGGTGGATAATTAAGTCTAGTTAATTAATTCTTGCATGTGATAATTAGATCTTGCTCATTAATCCTGTGCATCATGTGAATGTGATTATGTCTTGAAAATCTTTTGTTCATGTGAAAAAGCTCATGTATGTTCTAATGCATACCTATCCTGAGAATTTTTGTTTCATTGTACTTTATAGGTAGTGTCATGGCTCCTAAGCGAGCTATTGCTATTGACAAGGGCAAGACTCCAATTGTGGATATAGTTGAACCATCAACTGAGGGAAGTGATTATGACACTTTCGACTATCTTGAGATTGAGTTGGAATCTGAAGACGACTTGATGCTCGACAAGAATTGCTTCGGGTCGAGGAAGCGTGGTTCTTCTTCTAAGGGTAGTAAGAAGTGTTTCGTGCTTAGGTCACAGGGACCACGAGCATTGTCTTACACTCTTCATATTGAGACCATTCCTGATGCCGATCTTCTTAGGATTTGGTGACACACCCATCTCATTGTGTTTGATATAGCATGGTATGGATTCTCTTCCATCTTTGTCGACCAACGTCTTATCTTTCTTATATCATTTTTGGCTTGCTAAAATCTTGTGTATTTCTTTGTGTTAATAGCGGAGGAAGTCTATAGGTCGTGGGCGTAACACATGGGCCAAATTCCATCGTTGTCTTAGGGTGTGTTTGGTTGGAGTGAAAACATGGAGGATGGAAGATAGGGAGAGGAAAATAGGGTGAAAAATGTTGTTTTTCACTGTTTGATTGAGGAAAGAAAATAGGGGAGAAAATTTTCCCTCTTGGGCCCACTTTTTTTATCCTCCCAAATTATGAGAAAAATGAGGAGGGAAAAGTGATGAGAAATGCATTTTATACAAATACCTCTACTTTATTACACTTACCTACTCCTCTCACTTTTCAACTATTATATAATAAGGACATAATAGTCAATTTATGTAAACTACATTTTCCATTTTCCCCTTTTTTACTCCAACTAAACAAAAAAGTTTTCCACCCTCCCACTTTTCCATCCCTCTAACCAAATACACACGAGGAAAAACCAAATCTTTTCTATCCTCTCACTTTTCATCCTCCCACTAATTTTTCATCTTCCTACTTTTTCACTCCTCCAACTAAACAAACCCTTAGAAGAGCTCACGATCAATACCAGAGCTTTCTATGCGACTTGGGCTTCAAGGATTTTTTGAGCATTCCAATGGCTTTCATGAGGCGATGTTAGGAACTTGGTGGGAGTGGTACTTTGCTGAGACAAGGACCTTCCACCTTACCACTTTGGAGTTGACACCTTCCCCTTTGGATTGGAGCATGATCCTTGGCATCCCGATTAGAGGTGACATCTAGCCTACGGAGACTATGTCCAGGAAGGAGGTAAACCAAACCCTAGGCATGCACCAAGTCAAGAAGAGCAAAAGAAAAATCTTTGTTGGAGTTGGCGACAATTTGAAGGTCATGCTAGAGCCTTGCCTCTATTCCTTGGAAGAAACATCCGAATGACTATGTCTTAAGGAGCTTCTTCTTGTACTTTGTGGGCTCTTGCTTTTTATCAGGAGAGAAGTCTACCATTCGTGCTAGGTTGGTTCGAGCCTTGGTGGATCTTTCTAGAATCGAGACATATGACTGGGGCGGTCTCTTCTTTGGGTATCGTCTTCATTCCATGAGACAATTTGCTTGTGGGGAAACTAGTAGCTTTTGCAGCTTTAGGCAATTCATCATCTATTAGGCTTGTGAGTATTGTTGCTTTATGTGTTGGGGACATGCAGCACTAGATAAGAATGCATTTCCTCGAGCTAGGAGATGGGACATCGACTTTCTAAAGTCTACCAATGCAATTTCCCTCCTCGAGTGTTGTTCTAAGGTGGATGGTTTGAGGGAGACCGATCTGATCTTCGAGCCCTATCCTCATTTGTTGTTAAACTAAGATGAGGTTGAAGAGGCAATAAGGCACACCGCCATGAGATATTGGTTTCAAATTGTTGATGGATGGGAGCTATTCTTGGGAGAGTGCTCCCTAAGCCACTTGGATGGGGTTAGGTCCGTTTTGGCGAATCCTTTTCCCAATCTTTCTTTGACTGAGTTGTATCTTGACCTTACTCTTTATAATTCTAGCACTTGTCGGGGCTTGTTTCAGAAAGATCTTTAAGTATGATGTATGGTTCTGTCAGGTATCCATCGGGTCCTTGCTAGATGGATAAGGTGCGACTGGTGGCAAGGCATATGATTATCAGTCTACCATAGACAAGCACCTTAGGACCATTGAGGCTCTTAGGGATGAATTGGCTAACTTGAGGGTTGAACTAGCCAACTGAGAGGATGATCATCAAGCTGCACTTGATAAGGCTCGCCAACAAGGGCGGATGGAAGTGGAGGCCTGCTATCAACATGAGATCAATGTTCTTCAACTTTTCGTAGTAAACGAGAAACTCAGCGCGAGTCTGTCATGTGAAGATGCATTGAGATTTCAATTGGAGGTAGCTAATCTCAATCATGAGCTAGAGTTACTTCGTCATCCCTTGGCGACATCACTGAATCACATGGCCCTACCTTCTCCGTCAACACCTTTCTTTCATGCTAGTTCCTTTACTAGCCCTAGCACTGACGACCTAGCTAGTGACAGGGTTTTGGACCATGGTGATTGAGGAACGACTCCCTTCAACTTTATGGATTAGCTTATAGCTTTCTCTTTATGTCTTTGGTTTGTATTTTTACCTTTCATTTCTCCCACGTGAGCTTGGTCTGTACTTATTGCTTCTAAACTTATTTAGTATCTTTGACTTCTAGTTTGGGATGCACGGACGTGGCAAAATGGGCGCCGCACCCACATCCGACGCAGCTTGGCGCGACAATGCGCGAGCGACACCGTTGCCTGCACGTCTATGAAGCGTCCAGTTTTTTTTTTTTTTTTTTTTTTTTTTTTTTTTTTTTTTTTTTTTTATGGATTCGCACCGACTCGGCTCCGATTCGCGCCGAACTAGGCCGATTTTGCCAGAATTGAGTTGTTTCTACCGTATTGGATTGTATCGGCCGACGGCTGAAAAAGGCCGAAATCGTTTGGTTGTGAATAAAAGATAAAAGCGCTTGCACATCATTTGGTTGTGAATAAGAAGAAGAAATTAATAAGGTGAAGAATAATTGCACTTCCATTTCCGGACATAACATGGTGAGGAATACATACCTGGTGAGGAATAATAGCACATTGACTGATTCCGCTTCAGTTCATAACCACATACTCCCGTGTATACCGTGCAATTAAGACATGTTGTTGTATCCACCTTCCATTTTACATCAAATCCTTCTCTAATGGCTTCCTCTAAGGTGACTATGTTGAGAGAGTACTGTTGAGATAATTAACTACTAACAAGTTGGCTTTGTTGATTGTTCATGGGCTTTGGCAGTACATTTTACTTTTAACGTGCCATAGTAAAAATACTACTAATAGGCCATAGTAATTTTTAAGAATATTTTAATAGTAAAAATATATAGAAAATATAAATAAAAATATTTTTAATAATTTTTTAATCGCTGCACCCGCATCCTACTTTTTTAAAAATTGTTGAGTCCCGCACTCACACCCGAATCCGGAAACGCACCCGTGCTTCATAGCTTATGGTCATCTTTAGGCTGACAAATGATTTTCGGAATATCTTGTGAATTCTTGAGAGTGACTTGTCATCATCCAAAAATTAAATCTGTCCCAGTGTGGATTTTTGGATGATTTTGGGAACTTTCTAGAATCTCGCACAGTTTCTAGCTAGACCTTCGAAGAAAGAGCCATAAGGAGGTGGTTACATTTCAAGATCGCGTATTATAAAACTGCCTCAATGAGGATTTTAGGCGGTCTTGCAGAGAATCCTCAGTTCTTCATTCTTCCTTTGCTTATTCCTTGGTGGAATTACAAAACATTGTCACCAAATTTAATTTTCCTATTTAAGCATTTAGATTGAGTCAGTAATGTTCATTCATGTCCGGATAAACCTTTTTTGCACTTGCTTTCAAGATCATTTCTTAATTTGTCATGGAAAACTATGCAATGAAAATGACTTGAAAACAATTTACGATATGAGCGTGTGGAGTATTTTGCAAAGGTCTTTGTTCATTGTGTACATATAGACATGTATATAATGCTGAGATCTATACATAGATGCACTTGAAAGACTACATAAGTAAAGAAAAGGTAATATGGTCTCATAACTGAAAGAATACACTTTGTCCAATTGGCAACGCCTTTTTTCTGCTTTAGGTTTGTCCTACTGTCCATATATCTTACTTGGAAAAGATGATTTCAACTGAAACCACGTCATTGATAGTATTGCGAAGAGAGCTTCTATCCATAGCCGACTGTTAGGAACCTTCAAAGGTCTAATTCTCAGTTCCTTGATTTTGTCTTTTATGTGACCTTACATCTCCAAGGGATGGTGTATATTCTCAATACGACTTCCTATGTACCTCCTTCAAGAATGATTAAGTCATCACGTAGTTAAAAAAAACATTGTATGTGTGTGTGTGTTTTTTTTTTTTTTTTTTTTTTTTTGCCTTAATTTTTGCCTAGATTGTCTTCTCAGGTTTTAAATCTACCATTTTTTTTTTGTCTTTTTATCTTTTTTTTTTTATTTATAGTTTTTATAGTTTTTTTTTTTTTTTTTTTTGGCATCCCTTAGTAATCTCAAGCTTATTTTTTGTTAGGAGAAACGACTTAAGTTAGAAAGAAATGATATGTGTTTAGGCTCAAATGCGCCTTTGATGTTGGGTGGATATTTTTGTATTGCAGATTTTGGGTTGCAATTTCTTGGTGGAATTTTAAATTATTATTTTGTATGGAATTTCTTTTTGTTGGCACATTTTTTATGGTCTCTCTCTCTCTCTCTCTGATCTCTTTGTGGTGTATTTCTTTTTGTATGACACTTCTTTTTGTGGTGCATTTATTGGTTGCCTTGGACTTTTTGGTTTTTTGGGTGGATCTTTGCGAATAATGAAAAAATATTTGGTGAGAATCTCCTTGACATAAAATATTCTGTTGATTCCATGGAGTTGACACCAAGTATTTAAGCAGTGTCGGATTATATTGTCAAAATTCATAGGCATTTGGAATTCCTCTCTATCCATGTCAGCTAGGACTAGATCTTCTCTAGAAAAAACTTTCTTGACAACGTATGGGCCTTCATAAGTTGGCGCAAGCTTCCCTCTAACGTTGGATAACGCCAAGTTTCTCTTTTTGAGGATCGGGTTTCCTTCATCAAACTTTCTTGTCGAATGTACGAG
The DNA here is from genome assembly GCA_033629205.1 of Lithocarpus polystachyus. NCBI lineage: Eukaryota > Viridiplantae > Streptophyta > Magnoliopsida > Fagales > Fagaceae > Lithocarpus > Lithocarpus polystachyus. The sequence continues at coordinate 61,744,476 of CM066164.1, read as the reverse complement.
CTACTCTCCATTGGCAACTTGGTACAATTGTCCATGACAAATAGCAGTCATGCGCTTTTCTTCTATCATGTTTAATTGCTCGTAGCGAGTACAAACCTATTCGGCTTCATCCAAGTCTATTTAAGCCAAGATTCTAAGAGAGGGCAGGTCGAACTCAATTGGTAACATGGCTTCCATCCCATACACTAGTGAATAGGGAGTTGCACCGATTGATGTTATAATTGAGGTGTGATAGCCGTAGAGTGCAAATGGCAAGAGGTCGTGCCAATCCTTGTATTTACTAGTCATCTTTGCTAAGATCTTCTTCACATTCTTATTAGCAGCTTCTACATCTCCATTCATTTGAGGACGATAAGAAATGGAATTCCAATACTCAATTTTGAATTGTTGGCATAGTTGTTGTATCATCCTTCCATTCAGATTGGCTTCATTATCAGTTATGAGTTCTTCAAGCACACTGTAGCAACAAATGATGTTTTTCTTGATGAATCGAGTCACTGCTACTTGGGTAATACTTTTGTAGGAATTAGCTTCCACTCATTTGGTGAAATAGTTGGTTGCCACTGGCATGTACTCGTGCCCATTTGAAGCCTTTGGAGAGATAGGGCCAATGACGTCCATACCCCCAAGCCAAGAAAGGCCAAGGTGTGGCCAAGTGGTGCAATGGTTATGGCGGTGCATTCTTTCGGTCTTGATAAATCTGGCAACGGTGACAAAATTGAACAAGCTTAATATAGTCACTTTCCATGGTTAGCCAACTCTCATGATTCTTCTTCCCCAACAATCTCTTCCTCAATATGGCAACACTCCTTAACCACAAGGCGTTAGTGAATTTAGTGTACCTTTGGAGTATATGTGACGTATTTACCTTTGAACTTGGTACTCAATTAGCTAACATAGCGCCGATATGGGATAAGCTTCGAATCTTGGGCTTGCTAATCTTAATTGGTTTGAGAGACGATCAAGATCAAACATAGTTGATTAAAATTTTAATATAATATGAATTTAGAATCTTTATGATCAAAACAATATATTATATGCTTAAATCGAACCAAAGGATTGCAAGATATAGCCTTATCAAGATTTAATGGAGTGATACACATTTTTGGAATTATGGCTAAATAGATGTGATTATGATTAAATAATTGTGATTGATTTTATGAAGTATTAATTATAATTGATTATGTGTTGTAATCCCACTAGTTTAGGCTTTGAACAAAGGGTTCACATACATGCATAGGGTAATTTAATTCTATTGGATAATTGGAATTTATAGAGTTTAGCTAAGAAATAACCCTATTGGTTAAAATTTGGAGGGTTCCCCCCTCCCCCCCCCCCCCCCCCTTACTTGAGAGCCTTAGGCAATCGCCTCATTTGCCTACACTATAAAGCCAGCCTTGGTGACATTATAGTTATAAATTAAGTTTGAGTTGTGCACTATAAAGCCCAAAACAAACAAGTAAATCAACCAGGTCTAGATTTTATTAAAACAAAAATAAATAATAGTCGAGTCAAAAAATTTGGGTTCAAGTTAAGCCCCATTTTGCCATGTCTAGCTATAATACTTTAAAAAGGGCAAGAATGTAAATACCCATTTAAATTTGGTGGGTGGTCTTTTTTGTGTTTAAATTTTCATATTTTTAATTTCACTCTTAAAATTAGGATTAATAAAATTTTCACAAAAATTCCCTAATCATCAACACAAATAGTGGTATTCTTGCTCTTGCCTCTTGTCTTTCTCATGCTACTGCTAGCCGCTATTCTCTCACTGCTGCTTTGCTCTCTTTGACAATTCCTGTGAGATTTTCTCTCATTCTCTTATGATCAAATACCTTATTGTGTTCATGTTTTTCATAGATTTATCATTTCATCTACTGTGCTGAAAAGCCTTAAGTTTTTGCCAGCTTAACATGGTTAGGATTTCTTCGATATTGTTAATTACCCACTGCAGACATTCAATTTTGCACCCATAATTTAATCTTGGAAGATGACCAAAATAATAATTCTAAGTACCCAAAAATCATGATTGCATTTCATGCATTAAATCATTCATCACATATCATAAAAATGATCTTGAGATTCTAACGATAGCGACGACATGTCTGGTCTCTAAATGGAACTGTCGGATTGAAAGATATCACGAGATCAAATTTTCACAATCTGAATGCATTCATTTGGGTGGAACTGATCAAATGTGATTAATTGAAATTAATTTTTATTGGTGAATAACTAAAATTAATTAAGTAATTTTTTTGATTGGTTGTTGATTTTGATTAAAAATAAGTTTGGTTGCAGGGGAATAAAATGAATAGTCTAATAATGTTGAAATTGGATTGATAATTAAGTTTTTAAGATAAATATCTCTGAGATAATTATTTTTAATGATTTTATTATCAAGTTAAAATGGATTTTGTAGGGACAAAGGCCCATATCTGGTGTTAGGCCTTGGGCCCTGTCCGAAGAGCAATGCCTCCTCGGACAGGTAGGCATGGGCCAAATCCGGATCTCACAAGCTGAGGCGAGCTTATAAAAAACTTCGGAGGCAGGTACGTGCACCTCAAGCACAACAACAAGCAGAAACTAGGAGGTACCTAAGGAAAGGCTACTACATCCACATTCAATGCGCTGCAGCTACCTTTCTGACCGCATTTATGTGGAGAAGACCCCTAAATAGTGCTGCCTTGGCTACCACAACCCACTGGAAGCCAGGAGGGGTGTCTGATGGGACAAGTACTCAAGTGGTGACTTGGATGGCCAACAAGTGGAGAGTCAAGATCACCGAGAAGGAGGTATATAATGTAAGAGGCTCCCAGAGAGAAGTGGAAGGAGAAAACCAGAAAGTAAGACTTGTAATAGAGTTCCAAAGGCAATAGAAATAGAATCAACCTCCTCGGACTTTGTCGATGACTTTTTTCTTCAGTAAACATCTATAATCTTCCTTTCTTTGTTGCATTAACAATACTAACCCATTACTCAACTCACTATAGCCCAGCTTTCCAACCCACTTCTCTATAAATTTATTTTTTGGGCTTTTTGGGCTTGAGTCCATACACCTTATTGGGCCAAGAATTCAAACCTAGACCCCACAATTGGTGCCGTCTATGGGAAAGCTTCGGAGTATAGTGAGTGTAACCGACAACCATGGTGAGGTCAAACCCACGTCAGGCGGAGTCTGCAGAGTCTCAACAACAAGACAGTTTCCTGAACCTTAAACGTGAGAGAGATCGTGAGGCAAGTGTGCACACCATGCATGCGAACAGAAGCCATTCTCGGGCGAAAAGCCATACCTCCCGAAGGCCCAAGGACAATAGGGCCTTGCAATTGCAAATCGATGAGTTAAAGAGGAAGTTACGCAACGCACGGCGAAAGCAAGACTCTTCCAGCTCTAGCAGCTCCTTCGGGGACAAAGGGGACGACGACTATAGACAAAGGTCAAGAACTCCCCCAAGCGAGTCTTTCTCTCATGAAGAGGAGTACCATCACAGGCATAAGCACGAGAGCCCGTCCCCTAAAGGCATGGGAAACGACACCATGAGTAAAGCATTGCACCAGATCTTCAAGTCGCCTTTCATGCGTAAGATTGAGGCAGCGAGGCTTCCACGACGTTTCCATCAACCCGCGATCACCCTTTATAATGGTCGAACGAACCCCGTGGAGCAAGTCAGCTAGTTCAACCAAAGGATGGCAGTCCATTCCAGGAACGAGGCTCTAATGTGCAAAGTTTTCCCATCTAGCCTGGGACCCGTGGCGATGAGGTGGTTCGATGGTCTGAAGGCTGAGTCCATAGACTCTTTCAAGGAACTGACCAGGGCATTTGGCTCTCGTTTCATCACATGTAGCAGAGTCCCACGGCCCTTAGGCTTACTACTGTCGCTGTCCATGCGAGAAGGGGAAACCCTGAAAGCCTACTCAAACAGATACTAGGAGATGTTTAATGAAATAGACGGGGAGCTCGATGATGTTGCTGTTGGTACTTTCGAGCTCGGCCTCCCAGCCAAGCACAGATTGAGGAAGTCCTTCACAGGCAAGCCAGTTACTAGTGTACGTCAGCTTATGGACCGGATTGATAAGTACAAGAGGGTCGAGGAGGACCAACTGTAGGGAAAGGGAAAGGCTAAGGTTATCCCCTAGGAGCGGAGGGATTTCAGGTCGGACCGGTACAATAATAATCAGCCGAGGAGGGAGTTTGCTGACCAGCTCAGAGCTGCTAATATGCAGGCAGTTAATACCGTGGTCCAAGAGCCGGTGCACCAAGTCCTAGAAAAAATCAAGCATGAACCGTTCTTCAAGTGGCCACCCAAGATGGCGGGGGACCCCATGAAGCGCACTAGGAACCTGTATTGCCAATCATCAGGAACCGAGGCACACCACAGAGGACTGCAGAAACTTGTGGAACCACCTGGACCAGCTCGTCCGAGAAGGGAGACTGGGACACCTCCTGCATCATGCCAGTGATATGCAGGGCCAGCCCCGAGCCAACACAACCATAAAACCCCTTATAGGCACGATAAACGTCATCTTTGCAGCCTCAAGAAGGACCGGCTCCTACCCATCCAGGGTGATGTTTTTGGCCCGGTTGTCGGCCGAGGATAATGGTTCGACTCAGAAAAGGGCTAAGGTGGATGGCCTGCCAGTGTTGAGTTTTTCGGATGAAGACAAGATCGGAACCATATAGCCTCACGATGACGCTTTGGTGGTGACACTTAGAATCGGAGGGTATGATGTGAAGAGGGTGATGGTGGATGACAGCAGTGGCGCCGAAATTATGTACCCCGATCTCTATAAGGGGCTGGGCCTCAGGCCTAAGGATCTAACCCCCTACAGCTCCCCCTTGGTATGCTTTGATGGGAAGATGGTCATCCCGAAAGGCCAGATTAGATTACCCATACAGACGGGCCCAGAGGTAGTGGAAGTAGACTTTATCATGGTGGATACTTACTCGCCCTACACTTCCATCGTCGCTAGACCCTGGCTTCATACGTTAGGGGCAGTCGCCTTCACTCTGCACCAAAAGATAAAATTTCCCTCCGGAGGGCAGGTTATGGAAGTCGTCGGGTGTCAGACCACGGCAAGGCAATGTTTGGCGGTGGCCATTCGCACCTGCCCGAAGCAGAGCCCTCGATCTCCACCCAAAACAGCTTATAGCAATCAAAGGACCCAGAACCACTGGCTAGGGCACCCGCCGAGGGAGCAAGATGTGAGGACTTAAAGAAGGTGGTTATCGATAATAACCCTGAAAGGTTCTTCCAAATCGGTTCTCAATTACCTTTTCAGGTTGAGGAGGAATTAATTGAGTTTCTCAGGGAAAATCTGGATGTATTTGCGTGGGACGCTTATGAGGCCCTAGGGGTTGATCCGAGTTTCATCTGTCACCACCTGAATGTTAACGCATCCGTTACTCCCAAAAAGCAGCCACCTCGGCGCCCATCCAAAGAGCACGCCGACGCTATAAGGGACGAGGTGACAAAGCTCAAGAAAGAGGGGGCTATCAAGGAAGTTTTCTATCACGAATGGTTGGCCAACACTGTTATGGTCAAGAAGAAGAGCGGAAAGTGGCGAGTCTGTGTAGACTTCACAGACCTAAATAAGGCTTGTCCAAAAGATCCTTTTCCTATGCCTCGGATAGACCAACTGGTGGACGCGACCGCGGGCCATCCTTGGATGAGCTTCTTAGACGCCTTCTAGGGGTATCACCAAATCCCGTTAGCCCTAGAAGATCAAGAGAAGACTGCTTTCGTCACACCCATTAGAAACTACCACTACAAAGTGATGCCTTTTGGGTTGAAAAACGCGGGCTCCACTTACCAAAGGATAATGACTAGGATGTTCGAGCCACAGTTGGGAAAGAACATAGAAGTGTATATAGACGACATGGTGGTAAAGAGTAAGGAGGTTTCTGAGCACGTGGGGGACCTTAGAGACGTCTTTGAAATTCTGAGGAAACATAAGTTACACCTCAACGCCTCCAAGTATTTATTTGGGGTAAATCAGGAAAATTCCTAGGTTACATGGTAACCCACAGGGGGATTGAGGTTAGTCCCAACCAGATCAGAGCTATCAATAGTCTACAACCACCTCGGAATCCTAAAGAGGTCCAAAAACTCACGGGGATGATTGCCGCCCTGAACCGTTTCATTTCTCGATCGACGGATAGATGCAGACCATTCCTCCTAATGAACAAATGGAAGGGATTTGAGTGGACCGAGGAGTGCGCCTTGGCCTTCCAACAGCTCAAGGAATATCTATCTCGCCCACCGATCATGTCAAGCCCTGAGACCGATGAAATCTTGTTCGCTTATATCGCTGTTGCACCACACGCGGTAAGCCTAGTGCTAATACGGGTGGACGATGGCATACAACGACCGTTTTATTATGTAAGCAAATCATTGCACGAAGCCGAGGTTTGTTACTTACCACTGGAGAAAGCCATCTTGGCAGTGGTTCACGCTACGCAAAAGCTCCCCCATTACTTCCAAGCTCACACGGTTATCGTTCTGACGCAGCTCCCGCTCAGGTCCATACTTCGGAATGCTGACTATACCGGGGGAATTGCTAAGTGGGGGACGATCCTGAGGGCCTTTGAGATCAAGTATATGTCTCGTACCTCCGTCAAGGGCCAAGTCCTCGCGGATTTAGTGGCCAAGTTCGCTGAACCCTCGTTAGAAGGAATAGCTGAGATATCAGACATAGATGAAAAGTCAATCGGCATGATCTCTCTCCAAGGGACCGCATGCTGGAAGGTATACGTTGATGGGGCAACAAACCAAAGAGGCTCTGGGGTGGGGCTGGTCCTGATTTCTCCTGAAGGGCTCGTTATCGAAAAAGCTCTGAGATTGGGCTTTTCAGACACAAACAACGAGGCCGAGTATGAAGCCCTACTGAAAGGGATGTACATGGTCGAAAAGCTTGGTGGAAAGAGGGTGAACGTGTATTCGGATTTGAGACTAGTCGTTGGCCAAGTAAATGGGGAATTAGAAGCAAGAGACGGAAGAATGCAAGAGTACCTAGGCTAAGCCCAACACTTACGGTCACGTTACGATTCTTTTAACCTACTACATGTCCCTAGAAGTGGAAACACGCATGCCAACTCTCTGGCCACACTCGCTACATCCTCGAAGCAGAGCCTGCCTCGGATCATTCTCGTGGAGGACCTATACGCGCCAACAGAAGCGAAAAAGGAGGTGACCCGCATCCACTAGGTCAGGGCAAGGCCCAGTTGGATGGACCCCCTAATACTATTCTTGAGGGACGATATCCTACCCGAGGACAAGACGAAGGCTGAAAGGATTTGAAGGAAGGCCCCCTGATTTTGGCTGTTCGAGAAGCAGAAATTATATAAACGCTCTTTCTCTAGGCCATACCTGCTGTGTATACATCTTAAAGCAACGAACTTACTTCTGGAAGAAATGCATGAGAGGATCTGTGGAAGTCATACTGAAGGGAGATCCTTGTCGCACAGAGCCATTATCCAAGGCTATTGGTGGCCCAATATGCAAAAGGAAGCCTAGGAGTATGTTAGGAAATACGACCAATGCCAAAGATTCGCACCAAGCATACATCAGCCGGGAGGGGTCCTCAACCCTCTATCCAACCCGTGGCTATTCGCTCAATAGGGCTTAGACATTATTGGCCCTTTCCCCCAAAGTCGTCGGGAATAAGAGATACCTGCTTGTTGGCACGGACTACTTTACCAGATGGGTGGAAGTCGAGCCCTTGGCAAACATCAGAGATGTAGATGTCAAGAAGTTCGTGTAGATAAATATCGTCACCCAGTTTAGGGTCCCGAAATACCCTCATCTCGGATAACGGCCTTCAATTCGATAGCAAAGCTTTTAGGCGGTACTGCTGTAGCCTTGGGATCAAAAATCGGTATTCCACTCCCGCTTACCCCCAAGGGAATAGACAAGCCGAGGCCATAAATAAGGCCATAGTAAATGGACTCAAAAGGAAGTTGGATGATGCGAAAGGAAAGTGGGTGGAAGAACTATCATATGTCCTCTGGACATACCGAACATGCTCCACGTAGGTCAACAGGGGAAGCCCCCTTTTCAATGACCTATGGAGCCAAGGCCGTTATCCCATTAGAGGCTGGCTTTCCAACATTGAGAACCACCTCTTTCGATCCGAGCAGTAACAACGGGTTGCTAGAAAAAAGTCTAGATCTAATCGAAGAACAAAGGGAAAATGCAAGGGTCCAACTGGCGTACTACCAACACAAACTTAAACAGAGTTATGATTCCCACGTGAAACTGAGGCCCCTAGCAATGGGTGACCTGGTGCTGAGGAAAGTCGTGGGTAACACCAAGAACCCGGCCTGGGGAAAGCTGAGACCAAATTGGGAAGGTTTATATCGCATCACTTTGATGGCAGGCATAGGTGCATACTACTTGGAAGACTTAGATGAAAAAATGGTACCGCACCCTTGGAATGTAAATAACCTGAAAATGTACTATTATTAATGAAAGTTTCCTTTGTTCCTCACTTGTCTGTCATTTGAATGATTCGTGCTTAACACTAAGTTACTTTTTATAAGTGTTCAAACAAAATCAAGGGCATGCCTGTGTCCTCGGACCAGATGCTTTGGGAAAATTAATACTAAGTTACTTTTTATAAGTGTTCAAACAGAACCAAGGGCATGCCTGTGTCCTCAGCCCAGATGCTTTGGGGAAATTAATACTAAGTTACTTTTTATAAGTGTTCAAACAGAACCAAGGGCATGCCTGTGTCCCCAGACCAGATGCTTTGGGGAAATTAACACTAAGTTACTTTTTATAAGTGTTCAAACAGAACCAAGTGCATGCCTGTGTCCTCGGATCAAATGCATTGGGGAAATTAACACTAAGTTACATTTTATAAGTGTTCAAACAAAACCAAGGGCATGCCTGTGTCCTCGGACCAGATGCATTGGGGAAATCAACACTAAGTTATTTTTATAAGCGTTCAAAGAAAACCTATGTCGCGCTTGAGTCCTCGGACCACACTACAGCACTTTTATAACTAATCAAACAGAACCCCAAGTCATACTCTATGACATAAGCGTCTTGTGATAAACACGTCATGATCATGTTATTCAAATTGTTAATAGTTAAACACCATCGACAATAGTAATAAGCTTTAAAGCCCGACAAAAATACAACGAACTTAAAAAAAAAAAAAAAAAACATTTCCATTTAATAGAAAGACGAGTACATTGCTTTTGCTGGCAGATTGCCCATACAAAAAGGTAAACATATATACAAAATTCCTACTTCTAGGCCTTTTCCTAAAGAGGGTCCTCCTAGGGATCAGCAGCCTTGGGGGGAACATCAACAGCTTTAGACTTGGCCTCTGCACCCTTGGCCTGGGAGACTACATCACTGATAGTAAGCACATCCTTAGGAGACTTGGCCTGCAGCAGTGGTTGAGCCTCCCTACCCACTTCAACCCCCTCGGGAGCTCTTGCATCAACAAGGGGGCTTCAATTGCTGGGGGCTACTCAAGAGGAGGGACTGGATCGAGAACTTCACGAATATCCTCCGGGAAGAAAATGCTCTCCACCCTCCTAAGCTCAGAGTCTACAAGGAATCCTGCCCGGTCTATGGCTACCCCCCAAGACTCGGTGCAGTAATCCCTGCACACTATGGCCACCTCCTCCGCAAGCCGAGTCTCCGTATCCTTCATGCCATGCTCATAAGACGCCTCCACTGCGGCCTAAGACGCCTCCACTGCAGCCTAAGCGGCTTCCCTGGCCACCCGAGCTACTTCTTTGACCTTTTGCAGCTCGGCCATGAGGTCAACAACTCTTTACTTCTCTGTGGCCAGGTTAATCTCAGTTATGTGCAGCTGTTGACGCTGGTCCTCGGCCTACCTTTCTGGGGTCCTTAGACCTGCCTGGACGCTCTGACGAGCCTTCTCGGCCTCCTTTAGTTTCCCAGATAGGTCGGCCTCCTTTAGTTTCCAAGACAGGTCGGCCTTCTCCTGTCTTAGAGCCCCGAGCTGCCTCTCAACCTCCTGATGAGAGTGGACCTCAGCCTTAGCATCGTCATTGGCCCTTCTAACGCATTCCTCAGCCACATAAACCTGCTGGGTAATCTGCGTAAAAACAACAAAGAGATTATCAGAGTACGCACATGCACAAACCAAAACAGGGCTAAGTATTAGGTGAGGAAAGACGTCCATCAACTTACCATCGCTAGGTCCATCTTCAAAGACATGAAGAGGTCGGGCTGTTTGATACGCCTAAGCCCCTCCATGTCCCTAGGGAGAAGGAGAGGCTGTTCTAAAGCCTTGGCAAGGAGGTCGGCCTGTTCCCTTTGAGACTCCCAGATGGTGGCGTCCCAAGGAATGACGGCACCATCAACCTCAAGCCGAAGAGCCCAGGTGCGCTGCCCTCGGGGAGTGTCAGCCTCCTCTCGGGTCTCCACCGAATGGACTCTCTTATCCTAGGGGTCCTTGGCTCTCCTCTGCTACTTTTCCCCCTTTTGGGCTACCACCTCGCCCTCTTCCAAGTCCTCTACAGGCCTTTTCTTCTTCAGGTTCAAGTTGGCCTTCAACCCGAGATCAGCAGGGAGCTGGGGCGGAGCGGGAGGTAAAGGGGAAAAGAGAACCCAGATCAAACCAATAGCAACTACCATCCGAGGAGTCAAATGCTCAAAAAAAAAAAAAAGAGTAAATAATAATTAATAGTATTTTATCTTGGAAAGCTAAGGCCCCGGCCGAGGGGCCTAATCTTGAGATACCCCACCTAGCTTTCCCACCCTAACTGGGCAGTGAAAACCGTTATGCCAATCTCCGGAGACGATCAGACAGTCGTCCTTCAAGCCTTTGTTGGACTTAGGAAGGCAAGATATCAGCCTCACCTCCTCGGACCGGGACTTGAGATAATACCCCCTGGAGAGGGCGTGGCACTCATACATGTGAGCAACGTCATGCCATGTAAGCCCAAGGTTCATCTGTTCATTTAAGGCATCTATACTCCCTAAGATCCTAAACATGTTAAGGGCACACTGATAGAGGCATAACCTATGGTTGAGCAAATAATCTCTAGTTATCCTACCCATGGAGAGTATCATCCCTCCCTCTATAAAAGCAATCATCGGAATGACAACCTCACCTATCCCCCTGTTGGTTAAAACCTGGTCCGAGGGACAATACTGTAAGCCCACTCCCTGTGGAATGTGGTATTTAGCCCTAAAGCCCTCCATTCCGGATGAGGAATCCACTAAGCACTTAAATCTACCCATGAAAATAAACATAGATGGCAAGGAAATGGCGTCCTATAGGAGAAGAAATCAGAGGAGCACAACCGAGAAAAGAAAATAAAGTTTAAAGGAATTGATACTTACTAAATTAAGTTAACAGGTCAAATATGAGGCCTTTAGGAAAATCTTTTCGGTAATCTCTTAGGGGAATGAGTATAAGAAGCTTAAGTCTGCGCGGGTTTGGGAAAGTTGGAGTGCCTGAGATCACTGGAAGACTTGAGAACACGTAAAGTAAAAGGCAACCGATCTCACTCAAGGCTTTATATAAAGGGGGAGATCGCGTGGAGGTTATTCCCCTCGAGTCCCAAAGACAGATGTCAGCTTTTAGATTGACGCCCCACCGCTGGATGCAGGGAACATAACGCCGCCTGGAGTGATTAATAGCCCCTCGCGGGTTACGAAGCATCAACCGCAATAAAGGGGCGCGCAAAGTGAAGATTTCACACGTGCGAACCGGAGAAACGAGTAGTGTGGCCCTTTAAAAATCAAAACCCCAATCTTCTCCTCGGATGAAAGGGAAAAATTGGGCTTTTGAGGGGCTATTGTAGAGGCAAAGGCCCATATCTGGTGTTGGGCCTTGGGCCCTGTCCAAGGAGCAATGCCTCCTCGGATAAGTAGGCATGGGCCAAATCCAGATCTCATGAGTTGAGGCGAGCTTCTAAAAAACTTCGGCAGTAGGTACGTGCACCTCGAGCACAACAGCAAGCAGAAACTAGGGGGTACCTAAGGAAAGGCTGCTACATCCACATTCAATGCGCCGCAGCTACCTTTCTGGCCGCATTTATGTGGAGAAAACCCCTGAATAGTGCTGTCCTAGCTACCACAACCCACTGGAAGTCAGGAGGAGTGTCTGATAGGACAAGTACTCAAGTGGTGACTTGAATGGCCAACAAGTGGAGAGTTAAGATCACCAGGAAGGGGGTATATAATGTAAGAGGCTCCCAGAGAGAAGTGGGAGGAGAAAAACAGAAAGTAAGACTTGTAATAGAGTTCCAAAGGCAATAAAAATAGAATCAACCTCCTCAGACTTTGTCGAGGACTTTTTTCTTCAGTAAACATCTATAATCTTCCTTTCTTTGTTGCATTAACAATACTGACCCATTACTCAACTCACTACAGCCCAGCTTTCCAACCCACTTCTCTATAAATTTATTATTCGGGCTTCTTGGGCTTGAGTCCATACACCTTATTAGGCCAAGAATTCGAACCCAGACGCCACAGATTTTATTAGGAATACAAGTTCAAAATACGTCCAAGTACGATTCTCGGCTCAAAAAAACGCCCAAAAAAGTGTCCAAAACGTGCAAGAAGACGAAACTGGATGAAGCACACAGGAGTGCCAATCGACACCTCCACTATGCCGATTGGAACAGGATGAAAGTTGGGTCCAAATACGTTTGGTTCAGGTCAAGACCCATCAAATTCGATTTTTTAGGGGTAAAACCTGACCCAATTCGTGTCTGCTGATTTTTTAAGCAACTTAGCTTATTTTTTAAATAGAGACACCTCTATAATTAGAGGAGGAAACCTAGAATTCAGCACCCCTTTCTCCCCTTACGTTAAAGAAATTCTAGAAGCTCTGCTTTAGGAATTTCTTTTCTGTTAAGTGTTCTTATTTTCATTCTCTTTGATATATAAAATAATCCCCTTTTGTAGAATACATTCATGCAGGTATGTTTTTACGTTGTTTCACATAAACATGTTTTTTTCTGCTATATCTTTCATGATCATGTGTTTATTTCTTTCATTGTTTATACAATTTTGTTCTTAATATGTTTATTGCATGCTTTTCCTTTAAAAAAAAATTCACATGATCAGTTTAGATATTAATGTGTTGATTGATTAACATGCATAGATCTAGGGTTAAATTTCTCTTATGATCTTAGATCTACAAGAAAATCTATAACAAAAATTTCATTCTTCTCTACTTCATAAAAACCATATCTGTATTTTTCACAAAAATCTTATCTGTATTTTCAAAACAAAATCAGGTCTATATTTTTCATAAAAATCTGATCTGTATTAAAAAAAAATCTACATTTACATTAAAAAATAATCTGTTTTCTCTTATATTTATAAAAATAAAATCAGATCTAAAATTTTATTAAAAACTCATTCTTTCTCACCATGGAAACTCAAATCTAAACTTTTAATCAAGCAATCTCATCAAACCTTTTCAATACAAAATAAGATTGCAGATCTAGGATTCTTAAATAAAAAAATAAAAATAAAAAAAGTCATATTTTAACCCTAGATCCAGAATTTGATATGGTATTTGTCGCATCTCATTAACATTTTGCATATGGGTACTTAATGTTTATTAAGAATTTAGAAGACCGAACTCTGTCCAGACAGAATGGGTGCCTAACGCCTTCCCATTCTGTAACCTAGCCCCCGAACCATAGATTTTGGTTCATAAAATAGTGCTCTATATTTTCTTTTGATAGATTGTAATTTGGAAACAAAGCTTTGTAATTGCTTTACTAGATTGTAAACTAGGAAACAAAGCTATGTATAATTCTTTTTATCAAATTGTATTCATTCAAATTAATGAGAATTTGTATTATTCAAATATTTTGTATTATTTTGTATAGTTTTCTTATTTTTCTTATAAAATAAGTGGTGACTCCCCATAATCCCAAAAGAGGGGCGCCGATGCCTATCTCTTTTGATTGAGAGCACCCAAAAATCTTTGTCTCTCACACCTAACTTTGGATGTAAGACATAAATTTAACCCTAATAGAGCTTAACAATAGCACCAACCACTAATCATAACCACACAAATGTACCATCATAATTACATTTCTATGTCAAGCATGAACAGATTAAAGAATATCATAAATTACCTTAGAGACCAAATTTAGCTTCCCAATTCGTTCAGTTTGGGAGATTTGAGGGAGGATAGAAAAAGGAGAAAAATTTGAGAGAAAATTATTATTATTATTATTATTATTATTATTATTATTATTATTATTATTATTGTGTTGTTTGATTAGGAGAGAAAAGGAGAGGGAAAACTAGGGGGAAATAAGCTTTTGCCCTTAATTGTTAAATTATGCAGCAATTTATCCCTGTTTTGAAAATATATAGCAGCACGTCCCTCTTTTGAAACTTGATTTTTTGAAAATCGAGTTCCCCTTATAACTCAGCTTTACCATTTCCAAGTCATCTTCGGCACCTATCTGGTGTTTCCGCTATAACTTTCTACTCATAATTCCAATAGATTCAAGATTGGTATCTTTCGAATGGAAATTTAATTCTCTACAACTTTTCCAAAAATAGAGAAAACCAAATTTCAATGTTTTCAGGGCCAAAAATGTGATTCCAGTCGCTGCTCAAAAGTCGTAACGGTTTTTGAGTATTTTCTGTAGGGAAATCATATTAATACCGATCAGTATTATTCAGGTTCCAATTAATTCCGATCGGAATTAATCAGATTTCAATTAGTATTGATCGGTACTAATAATTTCCCAATTAATATCGATTGGCACTTGTGGGGGTAAGAGGCCCAATGCCAGATAATGGACCGTGGGCCTGTCCAAGAAGACCCATACGTCCGAGAACAACAAGTCGTGAGGAATGTGTCTGGCCTAACTCCTTTCTGAAGTGTAAGTTACGTGGAGAAAAAAAAACTAGTCCGAGAAGACTTGCCTGTTCGGATTATCAAAGGGATGATCCAGATGAATGCTCCAATATCGATCCTAACATTTCTGGAGAATCCTCTGACTTATGTAGGCAAAAAGGACAGATGGCAACGATCAGATTTTAAGTAAAAGGCTGCTGCCACCGCATTTATTTTTAAGATTTGTGTGATATTCTATGAAGGGATGGTGCTCTTCATGATACACGAATCGCCATAGTAGAAGAGTAAGTTGCCAAATTTCTTCATATATTCAATAGTGTAAAAAACGTACAATTTCCTTCATTTTCTATTGTTCTAGTGAGATGTTTAGTCGTCATTTTCATAGTGCTAAGATCACTAATTGAATTAGAAGATCAATTTCTTAGACAACCTAATGAAACCCAAATGCCACCTGAACTACTACACAATAGTAGGTTCTACACATATTTTAAGGTAAATATATCATGTGTACTATATTTTACATTCGATAGTCATTTGGTGAACATACAAATACTTTTTTGAGATATTATGTTTGTATCAAGATTGTATTGGGGCTTTAATGATACATACATTCCTGTCAAGGTGTCTAATGAGGATGTACCAAGATATTGGGCAAGGAAAGGTTACCTAACACAAAATGTGTTGGTTGCATTCTTGTTTGATTTGAAATTCACATATGTGTTACTAAGTTGGGAATGGACTGGTTCATATTTGTTAATAATATCGAATGCATTAACTAGGAATGATAACTAGAAAATCCCACAATGTCGTTTTAATTCTAATACATCTTAGATCATTTATATAATTTAGAAACTCAATATATAATTAATAATTTGTAATACTTATTAAGTAAATATTATTTTGTTTATGCTAGCTAGATACATAAATATAAGTCGTTTGATTGCAACTTATAAAGGAGTGTGTTATCATTTAAAAGAATACTCTACCCGTCGTCAGAAAAATTCTAAGGAATTGTTTAATTTGCAGCATGCATCATTGTACAAGTTATATTGAAAGAGAACTTGGTGTACTAAGAAATAGATTTTCTATAATAGAAGCAGTACGAAGCCTACTTATTCTATTGACACATAAATTGGAATTATTTTGGCTTATTGCATAATTTTATTTATTTATTTATAATTAGATAGTTGGAAGGGGGGGGGTTGAACCATGGACGTTTTCATTAATTACATCAAATGTGTCAATTGAGCTTAAAGACTCTTGGCAAATCATAATTAATTAATGGATGTTGATCTTGATTAAAGACTTATTATTAAAGTCGATGAAAAGATTTTACAACAATCTTAGATGATTTCTTTTTTCTTTTTGGGATAAACCGGCATCATCATCTTCTCTAGAGCATAGGTATCATATTCATAATGAGATTGTAGTAAAATTATCTTCATCGACTTTATCATGCAATAAGTCTTTCATCAGGATGACACCCATTAAATAATTATGAATTCTGCAACATGCAAAATATCTTCAAATTG
Organism: Lithocarpus polystachyus; assembly: GCA_033629205.1. NCBI lineage: Eukaryota > Viridiplantae > Streptophyta > Magnoliopsida > Fagales > Fagaceae > Lithocarpus > Lithocarpus polystachyus. Next base: position 61,728,121 of record CM066164.1, on the reverse strand, counting down.
TATGTCAATTGTCAACAGAATAAGTAGACTTCATAGTGCTTGCTATGATAAAATCTTTTTTAGTAGACTAAATGCTCTTTAAATTGCATTGAACAATGATGCATGTTGCAGATTAAATAATTTTTTAGTATTTTTATAGGGACGAGTATAGTATTCTTTTAGATGATAATGCAATCCTCTAAAAGGTGTGATTAAATGACTTCTATTCACGCATCCTACATCAAAAATATAATATTACCTAATAAGCAATAAAAATGGCTAATTAAAAATTTAAAATTATATAAATAACTATCTAAGATGTATTTAGAATTAAAATTACCTTGTGGGATCTTCAATTTATCCTTCCTAATTAATGCATTATTTATTATTCTCGAATATGAAGTAGTCTCTTCCCAACCTAATATAACACATGTGAATTTCATATCAAACAAGCATGCAACCAACACATTTTGTGTTTAATGACCCTTCCTGCCTCCATATCTTGGTGCATCCTCACTAGACACTTTGACATGAACATGTGTTTCACGTAGTGCCCTTATACAATCCTGTTATTAACTTAATATCTCAAAAAAGGTATTTGTACGTTTACCAAACAACTATTAAATGTAAAATATACAAATGATATATCTACCTTAAAATATGGGTAGAACCTACTATGGTGTAGTATTTCAGGTGCAACTTGCGTTCTATCCAGTTGTCAAAGGAATTGAACTTCTAATTCAATTAGTGATCCAAACACTACGAATATGACGACAACTTGTCTCACAAGAATAATGGGAAAATAAGGAAACGGTATGATTTTCCACATTATGCGATAGAATGTGAAGAAATTTGGCAACTTACTTTTCTAATGTGACCCTTTACTTGTCTTGAAGACCACTATTCTTAGTACAATGTCACACAAACCTCGAAAAGCTTGTAAATCCATGCATATTATATCATAACATTTTTTTACTTATTCTATTGTCACTCCTATTGGAGCAATAGGATAAATGTGGCATGCAAGGAATTGATCACGAAGGTGGCCAAGCCCACAACAAGCAATAGACCTCTACGAATCCTATAATGAAAATAATGCTGTTCATATCAAATCTTGTATTATTTTCAAGAACATTTCCATTATGGTAATCTAACTATGATTTGATAATAAGAGTGGAAACGAGTTACGCACACAAAACATGTATACAAGTTGTGCCAACTTAATTGAATGTAGAATTTGGCTTGCTTTGCCACAAGTTAAGTTATAATTGACAAACGGAATTTTATATGTGCATTTTCATTCTTCAATCCAAATGTCTATCCTTATTGTAAAGCAGCATCCAATTGTCCCAGACATTTTCTTGAAATGATAATGCAAATTGCATTCCGATCAATAATTGATAATGTAAACTGCATCCTCTTCGTGAAATAAAAGTGCAATCCCACATTCATAACAAGAAAAAAAAAAATATGTGCAATCTCATAAATCTTAAACTTGATTTAATAGGAAATGCCTCACGTGTATGTTATTAAATCCATATCTTTCAATGTAATTACTTGTAAAATTTTAACATGCTTATGATTAACTACAGAAAATACTGAGGTAACATGCTAAGAATTAATTGATTGAAATTTACAAGAAAATACAATCGAAACCAAGCAGTGAAGTAAAAGTTGATAGAGGACTTGGCTCTTAGGGCATGGTTGATAATTGGTAAATGTTATTGTATTAGAATATCCCTACTTAATAAATCATTGATTACACATGTTTGATAATAATTGATTAAATATAAGTGAGGGGGGGACTGATTTCTACCATAAAAGAAATCCCACACTCCATGGCTTTCCCACGCCACAAATCACAGTACACTCACTTAAGTCCTTTTCTGAGTAATCAACATGTCTCCCTTAAAGGATAAAAATTCAAAGACCAACATTCCTCCTGCAAAGTAAGCTTGTTTTTAAATCATGTTTGTTTTTTTATTATTTATTGTTGTTTTTGTTATTGTAAATTAGTTAACTTTAATCTTTCTTCTTGCAGATCGTTAAAAACCTACAAATGCACAACTTGCCGAACTTTTTTTGAAACTTATAATGAGCTCGTAAAATGCGAAGCTAAACATCGCCTGGCTGCCAAAAAAGTTGGCAACAATGGCAAAAGTGGCAACACTGAAAAAGTTGGCAACAATGACAAAGGTGGCGGCGGAGGTGGCCAACGTAGTAATTAGTAGTTTTAGTGCTAATATATTTCGAGTCATCTTTCATATATATTAATAAAATTGTACTCTCTGACTCCCTGTTTCAGTGAGTTCTATGAACTTCCTTCTTCAAATAATGATATTGGTAATTAGTGCTAATATATTTATTTAAATTTGTACTTTCTTTTCAGTTTTAAGTTTGAGTCTAGTCTTGAGTCTTGAGGGGGGAAAAAACAGTTTTGAGTCCAGTTTGAGAAAAATAAAAAGTTTGGGTCCGGTTAATAAAATTGTACTCTCTGACTCCCTGTTTCAATGAGTTCTTATCGACTAATAGGGTTATGAAATTTTTTATTCTGTGTTCAAAGGTTTTAGATAATTGCTAAATGCCAGTGTTAATTAACAATTTGGGTTGGGGCTACTAATATGTTTCTATTGAGAGGAGACGCATGAATATATGTACACGCTACTTAATGCAAATTTACTAACCTAGTGGACCAGAGAAGGAAAAAAAAAAAAAAAGGTGAAATGGACTAAAATTTATGCTTCCATAGTGCATATGATAAACAGAAGATAGATATTCCAAATAGTGAATTGACTAAGAAGCTGTTGCAAAACACGTCTCTAAATCAAAGACTACTAGAAGAGAGAATTCATTTTCATGAAAATCATAGTTACAGGCATTCCTAACTTCTAACCCAATCAGCGGTATCTAAGCTCAAATTCTAAACCAGTTGATGCGATATTTCTTTTCAATTTAGGTAATGATTAATTTAGATACAATTTTTTTAAAAGGGATCCATGAGGAAAGACGAATAAAAAAAAAAAACTTAGATAGATCATCTTGTGCTTCTTGTCTATTTGAATTATTTTTCTCTTTTTGATTTCATGTTAACATCCCAAGGCCTAGATGATGTTTAGCTATGAGAGTGGATTACTAACTCTTTTGAGAAACATATAATATAAAACATGGAATTGATGGCATTAATGCCCATTTTTTCCAGGGCACAAGATTAACCAAGTCCAATTATTTTGCTCTCGTTATTTACTCTCTTTTTTCCCATATAAAATTAATGGGGATTTTGAAGGAATGTGGTATGGAGAGCAAATGAGGGTCTATTTAAAGCTGTACCCATGAACCAAGCTGTGAATTTTGTAAAGAGTGGTTGGGGCACTTATAAAAATAAAATCCACAATCCCATGAGCAATCCCTCTTGCAAGCCACAAGCCCAAGTAGCTGCACCACAACAATTTGTTGTATAATTGTATTTTCTTTCATCCACAACCTAATTGCTTAAAGTTAGGGATGGCAATTTTGCCTCACCCCTCTTGACCCACCCTTCCCTACTTCGCCCCGCACAGGTTTTTCCCGCCACACAAAGGTGGTGGGGCAACGATGGAGCAAGATTTTAGCCCCGCATCACAGGACAGGATGGGGAAAGGTTTAGACTTTTTAGACCCACTCCGCTCTACCCCACCCTGTCCCTTCCTCTCCTCACATCAATAAAAGTTATAATTGTAAATTTTTCATACTTTAAAACTCTACTATTTAAACAGACATATCAATATTAGCTTATTTTATGCTACCCAATGTGGCTCTCCGCCTCTATTTTGTTATGTGTTATACTATGAGATTTTTTTTTTTTTTTTGTTGTGATATTGCATTGTTAAACATTGGATAATATTATTTAGTTTTTGTTAAAAAAGTTTTGATTTGATAAGATAAATTTAGTCGTAATTTCAAGTATATTTTTATTAATGAAATAGGTTTTATTAAAAAAAATGTTATAATTGTGGGGCAAATTAACAAGAAGTAGATTTTTACGGGATGTGGTGGGGCTTCGTAGGGCCCCAAGAGACGAGAATGGAGCAAGACAAAACCATGTGAGGCGAGGACGAAGATCTCATCCTTAACCTTGCCCCGCCCCATTGTCATCCCTACTTAAAGTTGTGATAAGGCCGCCTGACATCATTTCATTCTAACTAACAAGATTCTTCATATTAATTAGCATTTTAAGGATCAATTCTTCCACACCAAAAAAAAAAAAAAAACAAAACAAAACAAAACAAAACAAAACAAAACAAAAAAACACAAAACAAAACAAAAAACAAAACTGATTGGTTAAGCTAACTAGATTACCCCAAATTGGCATAAAAATATATTATTGCTGCGTCCTATGAAATCCACTACTTAAGGTTGCCATTCTCTCAAAAGTTCAGCAATTAGAAGCCTTGTTCTCTGTCTAAAGATGGATCTTAGACATTCCTTTGGTCCCTTATAAATCCTTGGCCAAAACAAAGCATTATTCAGTATTCACCACTCATCTATCCTCTAACTAATCTTATTTACGTCATGTTGTGTGTGGCAACAAAAGTGGAATCATCTCTCTCTCCTTCACCACCTCTTTCTAATTCGTCCTAATTTATTGCAATGTGAATGTAATTCACTATTGTGTAAAGGTTATTATGTATTGATGATGTTTTGTGAGTGATTGTCTTCGAGTGAACACTTAAAATGCACTACTAGCGTTTATCACAGGTGAGTAATGAGCTGAATTCCCTTTCAAACCTAGCAAGATTAGGAATCCAAAAGTCTTTATATGACACGTTGCAAAGGAACCAAATCAACTCCAACAATGGTATACAAATCAAATAAAGCATTTGTCTCTCAATATCAATCTAAAACCTCTCTCTCTCTCTCTCTCTCTCTCTCTCTCTCTCTCTCTCTCTCTCTCCAAAAGCCACATCTCACCGATCATTGCACTTCTCCAATAACAGGTTAGTTTACACTGAAATTGTATTTTGAAAACATCATTTTAGTGCAAATTTTGAAATGTCAATTATTAAAATCGTGTTCTTTAAACTTGATTATCAAAGTTAGGTTATTCTTCAAAATAATTTCCCTACAACATTTTTTTTAATAATTATAAACAAAAATAATTTCATTTTTCTTAAAAAATAAAACTTCGAATATTTTAAACAAAACTCAATTTTCAAAAAATCGAGTTCATACTCAAATATTTAAATAAAATAAATAAAAAATTTTTAAGGAACTAAACTTCATAAAAATTCAAGTTCTAAATTTTTTTCTTATTTCTTTTCTTTTCCAGTATGAACTCGACTCGAGCTAGTTATACAATTCTAGTTCTTAATTTTCTTTTTTCTTTTCTTTTCCAGTATGAACTCGAGCTAGTTATACAGAGAAGGAAATATAACTCATCGTACTAAATATTGTATAGAATCTATAGATGACTTGAGATGTAACAAGGATTACGTTAATTATTGAGAAATTTAGACCCCGATTGATAGAATTAACGAATTTTAAATCCAAGTTGTTAATTAGATTTATTATAAATAAAACTTGTTAAAACAAACAAATATCAATATCATATCAAAATCATGCAGCGAAAAAATAAATAAGGCAAGATATGATGACCTAGGAAAATCGATAAAATAAACTAGTTTCACAGTAAAAAACCTGGGGAAAAACCTTCTCGAAAAGCAATCTACTATAGTAAAAAGAAGTTTCAGATCTAGTACAAAACCTTTGTCCATAGATTCTACAATCCCCGTAGATAAACTTACAGTAGAAACCTTCTACTACTTTAGAGCCTCTGAACTTTTCAATATATGAATGCCACCCTTTTGATGCATGGATCCTAGTACGTGACTAACCAAAGATGCACGGCTTCCAGTACGTGACTAACACACCAACTTGAAGAAGAAGAATGTTGGCTGCAAAGTTCTTCACTTCATCATCAAACCAAGACACCAATCGGTTTTTGGTGTAGGCGGAGATTGAACCCCAAATCTCTTATTCAACCATCAAAGACTTTGTTAGTTAAGCTAAGTGGAACCCACCTATATATCTAGTTTGGAGAGAAACCTTTCAAACACTTCATATATCTAGTTTGGAGAGAAACTCATTAAATGTCTCACATATCTTTTTATTAAATATGAATTTTGAAAATCTATTCTAAACACTGCATTATATGCTCTTTATGCTCTTGACACAAATGTCAAATTTTGTTCAAATCAGTATTATTTACTATTTGATTAATAAATTTATTTTTAATGCATAATTTTAGATCACAATAACTTAAAATTTAAATATTTTATTGATGAAATAGCTATTGATTATTGATTTTCTTGAAATTTTGCAAGCATAGATGATATAATAAGAACATGATATCCATCAGTTAGATATTCAAATTTTTCACATCCAATAAAAAGATATAGGAGTAATTTGAACTTTAAAGGGTTTATTTCCAAATTAATTTTTAAAAAAAAAAAAACTTTTTTCCAAATTTATAGCTACCAACAAACCATGCAACTATCAAAGAAGTCAATATCATACCAGTATATCTTGGTTTAAAAAACGGGACCGGTGAAAGAACCGAAAAAGGAAATGGTTCCTGGTTTTATGGTCGGATTGTGGTCGGACTAATGGTTGAACCAGTGTTGTCATAAATAATTTAATTAATAATTTTAGAATTATAAACATTATAAATAACTTATAATATTATTTACCAACAATTTTAAATGAGTTTTCATACTTTATATTAAGTATGAATGGGTAGGGTAAAAAAGTATAAACAATTAAATTAACATTACAAAAATAATGAAAATAATATAACTTTTTTTTACAACATAATTAAGAATACATAATTTAATTGAACTTCCCTCAACTTAGGATTTATATATTTTTCTTGTAGAGATCTACTCCAAAATAAAAGGGTGTTAAATTAGATGTTAATGACTTAAAATACAAACTATTCTTTAATATTAATAAATAAGCTATATATCATTACCAATTAATATTAACACCGAAAAAAAAAAAAAAATATATATATATATATATACACACAAGGACACATGGCTACCGTGAGTTTAGGTACATCAACCGAAGTTCCTAATTCCCATGTAAATGCAATTAGTATTATTTTATTTGTTTTCTTTACTTTTGTTGGCTTTAAAGTGTAAACCACGTCTTATAAAAAAAGCAAAAAAAAAAAAAAACAAACAAACAAACAAACAAACAAAACAACGTAAATCATTTACTTAAACCCACCCACTGTTAATGTTTTGTCTTTTGTGTCATTAATTTTGCTTTTATCCCACTCTCACCTACCCACCCTTCCACTTTTTCTCATCCTTATTCTTCATCGATCATGGTCCATTTGAATTGAGGGAAAGGGAGGGAATGTAGAGTAAAGTGGAGTAGAATTGACCCAAAATTAGCTTATTTTCAACCAATTCTACTTTACTCTCCTCCACCTCTCCCCCCCCCCCCCCCTAATCCAAATAGGCCCTCAAACTTCCAACTTCTCATCTCCTCAGTTACACAATTTCAATCTCTCTCTCTCTCTCTCTCTCTCTCTCTCTCTCTCTCTCTCTCTCTCTCTCTCTCTCTCTCTCTCTCTCTGCCAAACCAATTCATCACCTAAAAGGCTAAAAACCAAAAATTCTTCTTTTTAACTCTTTTAAGCACTACATTTCTCACTTTGCTTCTCCCACCTTTTTAAATCTTATTTTACCCACAAATTTTAGATTTCCTCAAATCTCGTCTTAGATCTTACTCACAAGCAGCCATGTTGCCTTCAATGAGCGATAAGCACCAACTTTGTTGTCAAAATGAGGAAGTTTGTTGTTTATTTTGCTCAATTTATTGAAATGGTTGAAAATCGGTTTAACCGTTCCGATTTTTCACGGTCTGACTAGTGGTTTCCAGTTAAACTTGTTTTTTCTTTAATTTTCGGTTTTTAATAAGAACCAAATTAGATTAGTGCCCTATTTTCGATTGAACCGATCAAACCAACCAATCCAGTTTTTTAAACCATGATCGGTACCAGCCGTACCAAGAAAGTATATGTACCGGCCATTAAACTGGTACCAGTCCTCTAAAATGTATCGAAAAAAATACCAGGTTTTATCAGCCTATTTCGACTATATGGACCGATACTAGCGTTTTGGCCAGTACAATAAAAAAAAATTTTGAAAAAAATTATTAAAAAACATTTAATTTAATCTAATATATTGATTAATGTACTTAAGCTAATATGTAAGCTTATAAAATGCGGATTTTAAATTTTATGTTGATAAACATTAAAATTAATAAATTCATACTTACATAAATAATACAAATATATATTTATGTATAGAAATATATAAATAACAATAAACTCGAAATAATACACCGGTATTAACTAGTACTGAAATGTCTTGTTCTCTTAGCCAAACCAAAACAACATCTAATACGAAATTGACTCCTTTGGCAACTGTTCTCAAATTTAAGCTTTTTGAAGCTTGTACAAAATTTAGGCCCAAATATACCCTAAGCCTTCTCAGAAATTTCATTGCCATTATGTATTTTTCATTTCCTTGTACATTTGATAATTGTATTTAAGTAGATATAATCTAATGTTGAACAGTTTGGCCTGTTTATTTGACATTATATTTAACATATATTTGGATTAGTGATATGTGCGTGTTAAAGAATATATTTATTTCAAGAAAAAGAAGATATAAATATGAACCATGACAACCCATCCAATAATTAGACAGAAAAATGCAAAAATAAATTGACATAGCTATATGCAATTTCAATCAACATAGATACTTTTTGGTACAAGTTATAGCTAATACCAAATGTTAATTATCAGAAGAATGTAATCTACCAGAATTCGTTTTACCAGAATTCAAAATCTTAGGGCAGTTGAGTTACCAAAAGTTAGCTTCGACGCGATGCCCATATCCCAATTTAAATTTTAAAAGACACGGTAAAGACTAAATTGGACAAGAGCCATAAAGGCCATAGTATGAGCAATCTTGAAACACAGCATGAACAATCTTGATGGCCTAGTAAGAGTTACCTATGATCTGTATACTTCTTTGACTGCAACCTTAAACCTGTCAACCAAATTCTGAAACTAGGCATAGGTCACAGCGTAAATTCCTTCTCTGAGTTTTAAGCTACAACCTGGCCATTTCACACACACACACACACACACACACACACACACACAAGAGAGAGAGAGAGAGAGAGAGAGAGAGAGAGAGAGAGAGACTAGAGGCTTGAAACTAATCAGATAGCCATCAAATTTTGTTACTCTTCAAAACAGACAACACCAACTATTTGCGACAGCCTGGACAAGAGTGTGTAAATCTATGTTCGAGTGTATGCAAAATAGGTAAAATGGGGAGAAGGGGGTAGGAAGTAGTCTATGCATAACTATCAGATCTAAAGGGTAGATAAATCAAGAATTTAAGTTATATTATGCAAGTTATAGTTAAGATTGATAATTATCAAGATCCCCAGAGAAGCAGATTTCCTCTTTGGGCTTGAGAATTACCTATGCTTTAAAATAACTAGGCCAAAGCTGGACTGTGTAAATCTGAGAGTAGGATCCGTGAGGCCACCAATGCAATGAATCACCAAGAAAGACCAGGACAACCAGCAACATAGGCAAACTAGAGCCATGCAAGAAAAGGTCAATTATATAGGACAAAATTACCCGATATATTGTACAGAACAAATAGTTCCCTTTTTTTTTTGGGGGAGGGGGGGGGGGGGGGGGGGGGGGGTTGTGAGAGAATGTCACCTAAAAGAATACACAATTATATAGAGAAATGCAAGAACATTAAATCAATTTTTTTGAACAACCATATATTTGGAATGGAGGGAGAGGAAAAGGGAGTAAAGGGAAAGGTGGCCAGAACATAATAAAAGTTAGTACATTCTGATCACCTTCCCTTCTCTTCTCCTATCCTCTTTCCCCATCTCCCTCCATCCGAACACTGAGGTTGTTCTCCCAAGAAGAAAAGGCAAATGCCATCTAAAACCTAATGTATATACAGTAATACATACAGATTCAACAGCATTAGGATCAACACTGGCAGATGTTTGCTCAGTTGCTCCTCATCAAGATGAGACAGACAAGCCCCAGTCCTGTTTAAGAATTTACTGCCTTCATATACCGTCTTATGTTAGAGACCAAATTAAATTTCACCAGATCATTACACAAAAGATGGCCTATATATGACTTTCGTGTGTGTTTGGATAAGCATAAAATCCAACCACAACCAAGCCAACTTATGTACATCTTTTAAAGCGTCACTTTTTCTAGGTAAAATTATACTTTTGCCTAACTTATTTTTATAAAAAAAATAATAATAAAAATAAAAGAAACCAATAAAAATAAAAGGCTATCCCAAACGTAACCTAAGCCACCCAAGCAGGAAGAACAGAGACACCTATATGAGACTAGCCAGGTCGGAGGTTTGATTAAAGCTCATGCAACAAGTTTGGTTTTAGCTTTAGCTGCCAATACCAAGCAATAGATGCAGATCGAGGGGAATCAATTTTATTATAAAAACTCAATATGATGAAATCTTGTGCAGGCAATAAAGACAAGATCTCCTCAAAGAAAATTGAAGCTAAACAGGAAACAAGCCAATTGATATCGCACTAATTTTTTTTTTTTTTTTTTGATAGGTAAAGGAAAAATTAAATATCTCACAAAATATGAAACAAAAGAATGCTTGAGCAGGCAATATGTACTTGTTTTGGAACCACAAACGATTTTATCCTAAAAGCACATCAATTAAGTCCTCACAAATAATATTCCGAAACAAAAAGAACTACTAGTTAATAAATTGAGCATTAAATCATAAACAAAACAGTACTATTAATTAAGGGTTTGGTCAATACTAAAGAGACAACACAAACATAGCCACACAACTTCAACTTACCATGATAGTAACAGAGCACGAATTATCTTAATTACAGGACAGACAACCCACTCATGTAAACAACATATAATAGGTTTCATCCAGTTTATATGTAAGATAATCAAGGCAAGCACTAGAAAAAACAGTGACTAAGAAACCATTACTCTCTGCTTTAGAACAGACAGGCAAGACCAAGAAGGGGAGGGGAATTGAGGAAGTCTCCATAACCGTCAGCATCTCAAAAGTAATAAGTAGATGAATCGCGCTAAAACGAAACCATTACGTAATGAAACAAAAAATTAGTACTAACTAACTGGGTCTTACCATATAATTACACCTAGAAAGTACTTAACCAATACTCAAATAAGAATGAAGCCGAAAACTTTAAAACATGTTAAGATTAGACAAAGTTCCTTGCATTCATTAGCACACTATAAGAAGAAAGAATAACTCACGAAATCAAAATGCGAAATTTCATTGCCACCCAATTTCCCAAATTGAAGTCATGCCAATGCCATAACTGAACACCAGTAGCAATTAGAGAAAAACATGAAAAAACCGAAAGGAAGACATCATTACTATTATCAATATCATGTGATTATTATCTAAGCTCAAACCATCTCAGACATGCAGTTTTATTCAACATTTCCGAGGGTTTTTTTTTTTTTATAACATGTTACACTACTACAAATTTATATTATTAGCAGTACTAACAGCAACAGCAGTAAAATATTAGTACAACAAAAATTACACTACACTCACGAAAACCCCTTGCGAAGCTTTTGAATTGCATTGTACATTTTGCGCCTCGATCCGACGGCGTTTATTCCCATATCCTTAAGATCCTCGAGCGTCAACAATGGCAAAACGTCGTCGTCCACCTCGTGTATCTCAAACACCGGCGCGTACCGGCTCAACCCTAAGTCGATAAGCCACGACCTCACTCCTTCACTCGTCTCGCATCTCCGATCCCTCGAATCCGACTCCGGATAATTCTCCAATTCGGCGTCGTTTTCCTCCGAAACCCTGGGCCTCGATTGCCTCCTACTGTGCCATATATCGAGTGCCACGTTGTCAACGGAATGGACTGGACTATGGTCCTTCAGTGGACTATCTAAGTCTGGATCGAAGAAATCTCGAAACCCTTCGTCTTCTCTGCTATCTCCTTCGGGTCCTGCCGATTCGTCGATTTTCGATACCCAATTGGATCGGACCCGCTTCGCTACGGAGCCCCGCTTCGCTTTCTTCCGGTTCACGAATTCTAGGTTTCCGTCACCGTTATTTTGGTTCCTATCCTCGTGTTCTTGGATGATGACGTCGATAGAATCTCCGCCGTTAACGAGGTTAGTTATGGAGCGAGCCTTAACCGACTTATTAGAAAGAGGCTGAGGCTGAGGCTGAGGATGAGGATGAGGATGAGGCACGTGCGAGTGGTCCTTGGGGACTCGCCAGGGTTGGTGTTTGCTTCGACGCACGTGCGAGTCGTAAGAGAGAGTGGCGGGTTGGTCACCGATCTCACCTAATCGGACGCTGGGCCGGCGCTGTCGTTTTGGGGCTAAAGCTGGGGCCGGGTTTTCGGATGAGGGTGGGGCGGTTGATACAGTTATTGCGGCAGTTGTGGTTGTTATTGTTGTGGCGGTTGTGGTGGCGGTTGGGCCGCCTGGGATTGGGGCTTCTGGTGGTTGTAGCTCGGTTGCCATTATAGTGGCTGAACAGAATATAGCACACAGAGTATAGACTATAGAGAGCGTGCGTCGAGTCAGTGTGCGTAGGATAAGGGTAGATCATGGATAGGGAATCTGGGATGGATATGTCATAACAATTAGACCCGAACCGGTTTTTTTTTTTTTTTTCTTTTTTTCTTTTTTTGGCAAAAATGCATATTACCCTTTTCAATTGGTTAATTGTGATTATGGTAAGAGTTTGAACTTAGCAAGGATGTAATGTAAAACTCATATTTTACACTATCCAATAAAAGATTGTTACACATCAACATTTTACTAAAGACTGTATTTGTTTCTGGTGTAAATGAAATTGGAAGAATATTTTACACCCGGATACATGTTTGAGTGCACATGTAAAATAAAATCAAACTAAAAATAATAAAATTTGACCGTAAAATAAGTCCTTTGATTCGTAAAATATTTTACACATCTCAATTACCTTCAAACTCATTATCCAAACTCACACACTCCAAGAGAGAGAGAGAGAGTTCGAGCTAGAAGGGAAAGTGACAAAGAAGACCACCCAACCCCTTCACCAATCAAATCGTGCCATCCCATTCCCCTCCACCTGCCGATGAGTACTCCTCTTCTTTTCTTCCTATCTTTTCTCTCTTCTTCCTCGTCTTTTCTTCTCTTCCGTGTCCCTCCTCATTTCCTTCGTCTTTTTCAAACCCACCTCCGACCAACTAAGTCCGGATCGGGCACTACATGTACCCGATCATGTGTCTACCATCAAGACCCACACCATCTTTTCCCGATTTCGAAGCTCAATCAATGGTGGTGACTGTGGGGGGGTTTTTTTTTTTTTTTTTGGGTGATTGTAAATAATTTTGTTCTTGGGTTTTGGTGGAACGATGGTTGGGGTGATTTGTGGGTTTTAATGGTGGTAGGTTGGGGTGAGTTCTATTGTTGATGGTGGCCAATTGGGGGTGGTGGATCAATGGAGGGGTGGTTTATGGGTTTCAATGGTGGTGGATTATGAGTTTTGGTAGATGGGTTTTGATATTGATTTTGAAATTAATGTGTTTTGATTTTTGTTATAATTTTTCAGGTTAATTGGTTATGTGGTGGTTGATGGTGACCAGTAGTGGTTGGGTTTATAGTAGCCGGTGGTGGCTAGGTTTATGGTGGTAATTGTGGTGGCTAGGTTTGTTGAAAATAAGTTTTTACATACAATACCAAACACTGAAAATACTTTTCTTGCAATTTTTCTATAACACAAACAAACAACTGAAAATATCTTCATTTCCGTAAAATATTTTCAACTGAAAATATTTTACACTCAGAAAATATTTTACACATTGCCAAATATAGCCTAAAATTCAATACATTTTACAGCACTTTATAACACCATATTGGCTTTTTACTTAAAACATGATATATAGTATTTATTGAGATATTATTATGTGTGATCATATATATTTATGTATTAGTAATATGATGATGTGACATGTCCTTATTGGAGGGTGTTAATTAAAAGGTTTACATCAAGTCCTTATAGAATTTAATCTCTCCTAGTAATGTAAGTTTTATTTTTGTTATTTTAGTCTTTTATGATTACATTTGCAGTCACCATTCATCATTTAAACATTCAATTAAAAAAATTGTCATTAAAAAGGACAAATGATCATAACAAATTACTTCAATAATTCTTTTTTTTTTTTAAACATTATATGACTAAAAATCAAATTTGAAAGGTGTAATTTGTATTTTTGCCCTTTTTTTTTATATAAACTAATAGTTGGGAGCAGAGTGATTTGAATCCTAAATGTTGCCCTTAACTTTGTGATTGTCAAGCATCATACACTAGTAGTGACTTACTCTCTCACACTACTATCCAAATACATATACCTTCTTCCTCAATATAAAAGTACATTTAATTTGGACCTGAGTGTTAGAGAGTTTGAGACCAAGCGTTAATTTGTATTCCTATCTCCTTTTTTTATAAACCGATAGTTAAGAGAAGCGTGATTTGAATCCTAAACGTTTACATTTGAAATATCACAATATGTTAGTTGAGTTACAAAACATTTCAGTTAAGGTTGAATTTTATTATGTAATCGATTGCCTTTTTATAGGAAGTCAAATCACTTTATTTCACTTTAAGTTGGGCGATAGAAAAGTGAAATAATAAAAATGGTAAAAAGGTTAGAAAAGTGGAATGTTAGAAAATGTTTCAGTTTTTTCTCTTATGTGTTTGGTAGAGAGAATGGAAAAGTGAAAAAATGGAAAATGTTATTTGAATAAATTTATTGTTATACCTTTAAAACATAAGGAGATGATAGAAAATATTAGGCAAATTAGTAAATTCCAAATAAAAGAACATTTTATATTCACTTTTCCTCTCAAATTGGGAGGAATGGTGTTTGTGGGTTGAATGGAAAATTCCAATAAATCCCTTTTCCATCCTCCCTCTTTTCTACCAAGCCAAAACAAATGGAATATTACCATTTTCCATTCTTCTCAATTTTCACTCAATCATACGGACCATAAAGAGCATTTGTTTATTAGCCTTTTGCTTTGTTTAGTTGGGAGGATAGAAAATGTTAAGATGATAGAAAATATTTTTTTTTCATCACGTATGTCTAGTAAAGAGAATGAAAAACTAGAAGGATAAAGAGCAAATTAGTATAATACCATTATTATTAAAAGTTAAAGAACAGAAAAAATTGGGTTAGTTTTGTACTTTTCTTCTTAATGTCATTTCTCATCTTTTCTCTCTGATTTGGAGAGGGGAAAAGATGATGGCCTTGGGTGGAAAACTCTATCCATCCCATTTTCTTTTTTCACCCCTTTCACTCCAATCAAACAATGAAAAATCACATTTTCCTATCTCATTTCCTTCCTCCATTTTTCATCCTGTCACTTTTCACCCCAACCAAACATAGTGTTTGTTACTTCCCAATGAAGATGGGACTATTTTGAATCAATTTTCAACAAGTGCACAAGACACACATTAACAAAAGCCTTTTCAAATGGGTCAAATTGGGCTTGGCAAATCCAAAGGAAGACACAAGACAAAGGCTAGGGGGTCTCAAAGTGGGCTTGGAATTAGATTCTTTGGCCCATTATAGTTTCTTTCTTTCGTTTAAAAATTGAAGCGCTTCTCAATTATGCTTTTTTCCTCTCTCTTTAACAGTTACTCTCTATCATATTTGATTTCATTTCATTTATATTCTACCATACTTCACCATTGATATCATGTCGAAGAAAACAAAGCTATTCCAACACTTGTACAAAGATGCTTCATTATTTCAACCCCTCCTTTTTCTTATCTCTTCTTTCAATCATATAATATGAACTCTCTCACAAAAGAGAGAGAAAACAATTAGGAAGGATTAAACGCAAAACGTAAACAATAGAAGAAAACAACAAACAATCACAACTGAATTTATCAATGCATATGCAAAAAATGATATCACAATTAATGTAAAATCTTTTTCTCAAAACATTGGAAAGCACCAAAGATTGTAAGACTAATTTTGTTTCTCCATTTTTCCCCAAACTTTGTAATTGCCGAGCATCATACACACTAGTACTGAGTCACTCTCTCACATTACAAGCCAAAATATGAATAATTTCATCCGCAACATAAAGTGTGTTAAATTTGGAACTGAGTGTCAGAGAGTCTGAGACTGAGCGTTACTTAAGTGATAGAGAGAAACGTTGGTCTTTGGGTAGGTATAGACTACTTGATCTGGTTGTGTCAATGGCTGGTAATATACCTGTAAATTATAATCCTGCTAACCCTTTTGCTAATGCAATGCAAATGGGAGACATGTTTAAATACAACAACAATAATAACCAGTTTTTTGTGAACTACCCACTAGCTCCTCCAATTGGTCCAGAAATGGGTAGTTCAAGGGCAAGTGCTTTTTTTTCAACCTTTACTGTTGTTAAGAGGAGACAACATTAAAGGCAATTTCTGAGACGCTCCATTATGCGACCTATGTTTTATCAACCCATTTCTAAACCAATACCAATCCGGCCCCTCTTGCGCCACCAATTCCCCTAGTAATTTAGTTTTATTCCCTATCATATGCTTTCTCTTTTGCTGCATCCATGTATGTTTTAATCCCTTTAATTAACTTCATGCATCGTTTTTGCTTTTATGGCTTACACTGTGAACTAATCTCCATTTACAAATTGAGGTCCCCCCCCCCCCCCTTCACTTTTTTCTGCTGTATAAGCTCCTCTTGTTTTACAGCTTTTGTTCTCTAAATACGGTTTTCACTGTTTTTTTTTTTTTTTTTTATACTTAATTGGTATGTTTTCTAAGTCAATCTAAGTGATTTAAAAAAGGGTTGCAGAAAATTATTTGCAGTTATTATATAATTATCATTTTTAATAGGAAAATTGTTGTTTGTGTAAATAATATATAATTTAAGTTAGGTTCATAAGATGATTTCATGGTGTGTAACCTCTTTGATATAAAAATCAATAAGGGTATGTTTGGTAACTGTTTTTTTTCCCTTATTTTCTATTTCCAAAAACAATTTTCTATTTTTGAAACTAAAAAACTTGTTTGGCAACCTAAAATGGACAAAAAATAAAAATTGTTCTCAAAACTCAATTTGTGAAGAAAATTGCAAACATATAAAAGGCTGTTTTCAGTTTCTAATTTTCAAAAGTCAATGAAAACACACATTTAATTTAATGAATCTGTCTTATTTAATGAGTTAGCATTAGAGTTCAAATCTTAGTAACAACATATTTTAGTACTTTCTTTTTTCTTCAAAAAACTATTATTTTAATTTCAACTAACCAAACATGTTTCTGATTTCAAAAAAAAAATGTTTTTTCTTTATATTCCCAAAAACAAGTTTTTGAAAATAGAAAATAAAAACTGTTATCAAACATAACCTAACATTTTCCCAATCTTTTTCTTAATAAATAAAGAGCTTTTTATGGTACTTTTCACCTAGGAGTTAATTGACTATATTAATCTTTTTTTTTTTCTAAGAAAACTTATATATGGTTTCTAAATCTCTAGCCAAAGAAAGTAGATCTCAAGTATGGTTATTTAGTGTTAGGCATATATATGCTTGTGAATTAATTGCTTGAGGGTTTCAAGTAAGGTTAACTAATTTTTCTATTTATATAGTTTTTTCACCCTTGTTTTCAACCCTTATTATTAAAAGTAAAAGAACGGAAAAAATTGGATAGTTTTGTACTTTTCTTCATAATGCCATTTTCTCTTGTCTTTTCTCCCGAACTAGTTTTTGTCATGTGCTTCACACGGTTTTAATTTTATAATTACATATAAATCTTAGAAATAGACACATTTTTACATAGGTGAAAACACCAATTTAGTCCTACATTTTGATGTCACAATTTATTTAGTTCTTATATTTTGGTAGCAGTCAATTTGGTCTCTATTATTAATAACTTGCAACCAATTTAGTTCTTACTGCTAACTCACTAATAAAAAATGCAAATGTGACAAACAGTTTACACTGTTAGCATGCCTAGTATTAAACTATTACATGATATGATGATGTGTCTAATTTTTAGTGGCCACATCAGCATTTAAAATTACTTTTCTTTTCTTTACCAATTTTTTTTCTATTAATTTCTTACAAATCTTTTTAACCAAACAAAAATTTCTTTTCTATTTTTATTTCTATATTGTAATTTCTGGGTTACCAAACACACACACACACACTCTCTCTCTCTCTCTCTCTCTCTCTCTCTCTCTCTCTCTCTCTCTCTCTCTCTCTCTCTCTCTCTTTGCAATTTCTTTACTCTTTAGCTTCTCTCTCTCCCTCTCCCTCTCTTCTGGCTTTCACTCTCTTTCACTTCACTCTTCTTCTCTTTGGTCATCAATGGCTATCAACAAAGACTCAACGCCTCCACCAATGATCATCAAAATCGGACCATACATAGTGTTCATGAAGCTACCATCGACTTCATCTCATGGGCGGCTTCACTTGGAGCCCAGGGGGTTCTAATGAACCCCCTACTGGCCACACACACAAACTATATATATATATATATATACATTTTTTTTTCTGACCTCTCTAAAATAAAATTTTGAACACCTTAATCATGGATTTTCTTAAGTCCAACTAAAATAAGTTTGAGTATGATCCTCTTAACAATATCTTAGCATTTTTAAACACAAAAAAAAAAAAAAAAAAAAAAAACTCAATAACAAATCAATTTGATTTAAAATCTGGGAAAATAAATTAATAAGTCCAATAGATCAATAGGAGATTAATAGATGAATGATTGCTTGGCTGTGTATATTGAAAAAGATGTAGCTCGTAGGATTGATAATGAAAAAATCATTTAGCAATTTCAATATATGAAACATCATCAAAAGCAATTGTAAAACTTTATGTATTTTTTTTTTTTTTTTTTGGTTTTGTTTTTTGTGATGTTGATATATTTAAATTCTCTTTTATTTTAAATTTTGTATAATTTATGTTTCTTATTGACCCCCCTAAAAAATAATCCTAGAGCCGCCACTACTTTGTCCCAACTCCCAAAAGCTTTCTCAGCAACCATTTTTCAATTCACCCAAGAAGATCGCCGTCCCTCAGCCGCAACATTTCAATAAGTTTCTTCAAGAATGAGATTCGTAAAGGATGGTCCTGGAGAAGAATGAGAAGGGCTTACCAAGAATAATCTGGTTTGATTACATATGAGGTTGTTCCTTTTTGTTTTTTGGTTCCTCTACCCTTTCTAAGTTTTGAATCTTCTAATTTCTAAAAGCACCTCAAAAAACAAAGATCTACTTTCTAGTTCTAATAAACCACAATGGGAAGCAAATGATGATTTTTTGTATTTTTTTTTTTTTTTAAATAATCTTAGGGACTTCACGTTTGCTCTCAGAACCTCATTAAAGAACTCCCATTCATTATAGGAAAAGAAAGAATCTTTGGATTATTTTTTATATCTGATAGTAGTAGCACTAATAAAATAATCAAAGGTCCTTTCCCAATTAATTGTTGTTTATGTAAAGAATAAAGTTGCAGAGAAAGTGTGTTTGGTTACCAAGAAATTGCAAGAAAGGGAAAAAAAAAAAAAACTTGAGAAAATAAAATAGAATTTTTAAAAGGAGACCTGACTTTTTTGCCATTTAAGCGCTGATGTGGTCACTAAAATTTAGACACGTCATCATAAAATGTAATAGTTTAATACTAGGCATGCCAATAGTGCAAATCGTTTGTCACATAAGTATTTTCTGTTAGTGAGTTAACGATAATGACTAAATTGGTTGCAAGTTTAAAATAACAAAGACAAAATTGTCTGCTATCAAAATATAGGAACTAAATTGACTGTAACCTTAAAATGTAGGGACCAAAATGATGTTTTCACCTCTTAAATAACACTTGCATGTAGAGTTTATGCTTCTTTTGTTAAAAAGGAATATAAATCATTACCAACCACACACCCTCCCCCCCCCCCCCCCCCCCCCCCCCCCCACACACAGAGAGGTGAAAACGTACTACCAAAATAATAGAAATTTGAATAAACCAAGCAATGACTATTATTCATTTATAAAATTGGAATACATCCCAACTCTACCACCAAGCCCTCAAACAACAAACAAATTCCACTGAAGAGGAAATGCTTGACACTTTTCCAATGACATCTATATAATTTACATGATCAAATATATTTATCATATACATTGCAACTATCAATACCTATTAAGTGGAGATTTTTGTCACATCGGTTACTCATATTTCAAATTTGTAAATTCCTTATTTAATCATGAATTAAATAATCAATCATTAATATATTTTTTAATAAAAAAGAAGAAATCATTCAGTAATTTACTAATAAAAAAAAAAACAATTGCTAAAGTTCAAATTTTATGGATACATGTGCATCATACCTATTCATCTAGCAACACCATATCCAGGCTCATAAGTGGATTCCAGTTAGCTCAACTGGTAAAATTTCTAATGGTTGTATAAGAGATTTAGGGTTCAATTCCCGCCTACACTAAAAACTTATTGGTGTCTTAGTAATAAAGAGCTATCATCAGAAGCGGACGTCATAAATTGAAACTTTGTCAAAAAAAAAAAAATATATATATATATATATATATATATCCAGGCTCATAAATTATTAACTCTTCAGAGTCTTCAAATCCTAAGAAGAAGAGAAAAGTTCATTGGGTTTGTTGCAAATGGAGCCCAATGTGTATGTGCTTAATGTACAGTGCTAGGTTTATAGGTTTATTAAACACTCATTTACTATTTTGATTAATTGTGCGTTTTGTTGTTGCAAGAGATGAAGAGGCCTCAATTAGACAATAACTAAAGTTCATAGGACAAACCAATAGGCATGGGTTACATGAATCGGATTTGGTGGGTGTTTTGTTTTTTTTTTGGTCCATCTTTCTCCTAATTGTAATATTTATAACAACAAATATAATTACGGTAATGAGTTAATAATGACATTTTTCTTTTTCCTGTTTAGTTTGCACCTTAAACGTGGATCTCTATCTCTATTGTAATTATTATAATAATAAATATAATTTTGGTAATGATTTAAGTATGGCAAAAGTTTTTTTTCCTATTCAGATGCACCTCAAACTAGTGGTGGCAATTCGTATTCGTGTGTCGGGTTCTTGTCGTGCCAACTCATGAGTATTCGACGATATAGGTCAACACTAACCCGACATGTTTATTAAACGAGTCAAGATTCCTCAATCCTAACACAACCCATTTATTAAATGGGTCAGTCGTGTCGATCTATTTATCAGATTTTATCGAAATGAAAAAAAAAATTATGAAAAAACAAACAAATAAATTTTTTTAATTTAAAATTCAAAACTAACGACTAATTGCATCACAAATAATCGTTCAAAACTAAAGCATATCACAATATTACAAATAATCAATCACAATATGTTAAAGAAAATAAACCACAACAACTAATAAGTTTATATACCTAGAGTTTGAAGGGTATATTGGTAAAATGTCATTTAATTAAACGGGCCAAATGGGTCAAACGGGTTCTATATGTTCAACACTAACCTAACTCGTTTATTAAACAGGTCAACCGTGTCAATTAGAATATGACACGAACTCGTTAAACCTTAACGCATAACCTACTAATTTCAAGTCGTGTCATGTCGGGTTCACAAGTCGTGTCCAATTTTGCCACCCCTACCTCAAACATCTCTCTCTCTCTCTCTCTCTCTCTCTCTCTAAACTTTTGTGAATATTAAGTACAAAATGTTGGTAACAGACCTTTTTTTTTTTAACAGACCATTAATTTAGAATCAATTCAAATATATGATTTTATTCTATAATTAAATATATAACACAAGTTAGATGTGTTATATATGTCATGGACAAATTGCTATTTGCCATGTGGCATTATTTGTCCATATCATTCTAAATAGATTGAAAATTGCGTCACTTGTCAGAGTTGTGTGCATCCATCAGTTGTACGGGATTCAACTTTTATAACATAATATATTATAGATTATAAATAGATTTGGTGAGAGGGAAAATGATGGCCTTGAGTGGAAAACTTATCCATCCCATTTTATTTTTTCACCCTTTTCACTCCAACCAAACAATAGAAAATCATAATTTCTTCTCCCATTTCCTTCCTCCATTTTTTATTCTGTCACTTTTCACCCAACCAAACATAGCAAAATATTGTCACTTCCCAATTCAGATGAAATCTTTTTTAACAATTTTACAAGGACACAGTTAACAAAATTTTTTGAAATTGATTGAGTTGGGCTTGGCAAATCCTCAGGAAGACCCAAAAGAAGTTTTGGGCCTTTGGTATCACAATGGGCTTGGGAAATCCCAAGGAAGACGCAAGACAAGGACAGGGATATCAAAGTGGGCTTGGAATTAGATTCTTTGGTCCATTATGGTTTCTTTCTTTCATTTGAAAATTGAAACGCTTCTCAGTTATGATTTTTCCTCTCTCTTTAAAAGCTACTCTCTCTCGTATTTGATTTCATTTCATTTATATGCTACCAGACTTCACCATTGATGTCGTGTCGAAGAAAATGGAGCTGTTCCAACACCTGTACAAAAGATGCTTCATTTCAACCACTACTTTTCTTATCCCTTCTTTCCATCATATAATATGAACTCTCACAAAAGAGAGAGAAAACAAATTAGGAAGGAGTAACGTAAACAATAGAAGAAAACAACAAACAATTACAACTGAATGTATCAATGCAGATGCAAAAAATGATATCACAATTAATGTAAAATCTTTTTTCTCAAAACACTGGAAAACACCAAAGATTGTAAGACTAATTTTGTTTCTCCATTTTGCCCTTAACTTTGTGATTATTTAGCATCATGCACACTAGTACTGAGTCACTCTCCCACACTACAAGCCAAATATGTATACCTTCTTCCTCAGCATAAAGTGCATAAATTTTGGACCTGAGTGTCAGAGAGTCTGAGACTGAGCGTTACTGAAGTGATAAGGAGAGACTTTGGAGACTTTGGTCTTTGGGGTACGTATAGACTACTTGATCTGGTTGTGTCAATGGCTGGTAATATACCTACGAATTATAATCCTTCTGACCCTTCTGCTAATGCAATGCAAATGGGAGGCATGTTTAACAACAACAACAACAATAACCAGTTTTTTGTGAACTACCCACTAGCTCCTCCAACTAGTCCTGAAATGGGTAGTTCAAGTGCAAGTGCTTCTACTTCAGCCTTTGCTGCCATTAAGAGGAGACAACACTGTAGGCGATTTTTGAGACGCTCCATTGTGCGACCCCCATTTTATCAACCCATTCCTCAACCAACACCAACCCGGCCTCCTCCCCCGCCGCCAATTCCCCGAGTAATTAAGTTTTCTTCCCTATAATACTTTCTCTTCCGCTACATGCATGTTTGTTTCAAGCCCTTTTAATTTTGTGTGTTGTTTGCTTTTGTGGCT
The DNA here is from genome assembly GCA_033629205.1 of Lithocarpus polystachyus. Lineage (NCBI taxonomy): Eukaryota > Viridiplantae > Streptophyta > Magnoliopsida > Fagales > Fagaceae > Lithocarpus > Lithocarpus polystachyus. The sequence continues at coordinate 61,704,603 of CM066164.1, read as the reverse complement.
TACGCTGTGAGCCAATCTCTATTTACAAATTGAGATCCCCCCCCCCCCCCCCCCCCACTTTTTTCACCTGTATAACCTCCTCTTTTTTTGCAGCTTGTGTTCTCAAAAACACAAGGTTCGTTGTCCTTTTTGTTTATGTTTTCATAGTCAGTCTAAGTGATTTAAAATAATGTGTTTCGAAAAAATTATTTGCAGTTATTATATACTAATAATTATCATTTATAACTGACTTCAAAAAATAATAATAATAATAATAATAATTATCATTTATAACAGGAAAACTATTGTTAGTGTGAATAATAAATAATTTGAGCTAGGTTCATTACTGATAAGATGCTTTCATGGTGTGTAATTTCCTCTTTGATATAAAAAGCAACAACTTTATACATTTTCCCAATCTTTTCCTCAATAAGTAAAGAGCTTTTTATGGTACTTTTCACCTAGGAGTTAATTGACTATATACTGCTAATCTTTTTTCTTTTTCTTTTTTAAGAAAACTTATATGTGGTGTCTAAATCTCTAGCCAAAGAAAGTAGATCTCAAGTATATATGTTTATCTAGCGTTAGGCATATATATGCTTGTGAATTAATTGCTTGACGATTTTAAGGAAGATTAACTATTTTTTCTATTTATACAATTTTTTCACCCTTGCTTTCGCATTTTTTGAGTGTTTGATTGGTGTTCTTATTGCTTGATCTGTAATTAAAACTTAAAAGGATTACAAGGAGATTTACTTTATTTCCGAATACAAAGTTGCAAACACTCTTTTGATCTGAATATTCATGAAGTTTATAAGAACGATCAGCTCCTGGCTGAACAAGTAAAGTATATTTCATCTTAAATCTGTTGATTATTTGCAAAATCTCCGCACTCACAGGTTTGTGCAATGGAATCTACGACTATTTTCTTGTAAAAAAATTTCAAAATTTAGTTATGATTTCTTTTGGTCTTACATTAATTTTGGCGCATAAATTGTGTTCAAATATTTGCAAATTAACTTAAGCCCCATGTCAATTACACATGTTTGGTAGATCAGAATAGACACTATAATTAATGTAACAGTTATTTCTATGATTTAGTTATTCTTTAGTTTGGTTATGTTTTTATTACAAAGAATAGTCGTTCTTTATGAATAGTTATTCTTAAAAATAAAAAATAATCATTTATTTCTAAAAATTTTGTAATAGTTATTTTTTAGTAGGTGTAATAATTCTTAAAATTAATATATATTCAAATAAACAGATTTTCCATGTACATATAACAATTATAAAAATTATAAAAAAAATCATTAAAAAATAACTCAACTATCTCTTAAACTTAAAAAATATTATTTTTAAGAAAATATAATTGTACGAGTAAGATATTTTCTAAAATAAATATTAAGTTTTATTTTAACATTACAATTCAACCAAACTTATGAATAGATTTAGTTATTCCATTACAACACATTTTACTCTTAATAATAAATATTATTATTCTTCTTGCAATCCTCATTTAGTGTACCAAACGTATTCAAAGATTTTGATATCTCTAACAAACTATGACGCAAAAAAACTCACATGTGTAAGTACGGAAATGACGATTGATTACATTGTCGTTTTCATGTTCACGTTATCTAAATCCTTTTTTTTTTCGGAAAGATATATTGATATTGTCAATTTAAACATGTCAACTAATTCTTTTGCATCAAGTACGTTCAAATCTTCGCAAATTATCTTACGGCCTGTGTCAATTGCGGCAAAGATTTTGACATCAACATAATAACAAATACCAACAAATTATGACACAAAAAATTCCTTGGGCGGAATATCACTTGATCACTTTGTCGTTTTCATGTTCACACAGCTAAATCCATTTTTATGGAGGGAAGAAAGTATTTTTTTCTCCAATATTATTTGTTATTGGATGTGTGCAGATTTAACATCCTAGTATTGTGTTTCAGCAAATCGATCAATCAATTGTGAGGTTTCTCTTTGAGAAGACATTACGAAAAAGTGACGTGAGCACAGTTGGACGCATTGTGATTCCTAAGGTTTGCATCTTCTCTTTAACTTGATACTGCTTCGCACTGTGATAAAAATTAGTTTGCTTTCACATCCGCTCTTTGGAAATCGTTGATCCTAATTCTACATGGATGTTTCACCCTCAGAATGTAACCCGCACAAGTATGAATATAAAAAATAACACCACCTAGCTATGAGATGCCTTGATTAACCTACATATTTTGTCACTTTGATCTTGAAATAAATGTGGTAATATGAGCAATGTTTGCTCAAACATCTTTCTCAAGAGGATTTAAGTGGTAGCTAATAAAAAATAATATCATCGTGACTCTTCTCCTTCTTCATTCAGATTGAAACTGAACTGTATATGCCTCGACTGGATTCAAGGGAGGGGATTATCATGAATTTGACTGATATGGACTATCAGCAAGTTTGGAGCTTCAGATTCAGGTTCGAGTTACTATACTTGCTATATCCTCGTACCAAAATTCACACCACAACAATGACTTTTACAAACCCCACAATATATAATTACAATCTTAAACAGTACCATCTATATGGAAGAATTATGAATTGAAAGTTTTAATTGTTAAACTTGACCACCTTTATCTTTATAATAACTTTGAATTTTAACACCAATATAGAACCTAACTACAAGCATACAAGTCCTTTTCAATTGTTTCTCTTGCTTACCAGAATTACTTTGAACATTCAGAACCTTGCTTGGTTTGTCCACAGGTTTTGGATCAATAATAGTAGCAGGATGTACATATTTGAAAATACGAGTGAGCAATCTTACTTTCACGTCATGATCAAAATTTTCTCCCTCTTATATTATATGTTACTCTTCTATTCTAAATGCGAAAATATGGTTGTCATCTCCCAGAGGATTTCATCAGGGACAAACACCTTGTTGTCGGAGACTCCATTATGATTTTCAAAGATGATCAGACCGGAAACCATGTGAGTTCGATATATACTTAATTAATTATGTGACAATTATCATTTTCTAAATTAGTCTGTCTCACAATTCACAACTAACCTGATCTTTTATACAATTTTTGTTTAGTTCATCCGTGGTATTAAGACTTTCATCCAACAAGATCTGTTTTATACAGCAAACAACACTGTAAATCAATATTTACCAGCTATGGATGAATATGTTTCTCCACTTTATTATGAAAATACCATCATAAACAATAAAAACTCCTTCCTCAATAACTACTCCGATCCTTTCTACACTGGAGTGCAGCCAGAAATGCCAGACAATCCAGAGCTTGAAACACCCTTTAATTGGCTTGACTTTATTAATTTCTCCGGATTTTGAAAGTCAAGTGGTTGATTGGCAGCAACAATTTATCTTCAGTACCACCTGTAGTTGCCTTTTAATGCAGAAGTTTATATCTATGTACTTCTTCGCAAATGATTTGCTTTTTGCTTTGTATCAAAAGACGTGTTGGTATGTAATTATAATCCTAAGGATCTATATGTTTATCTTACTTAAAAATACCGATATATAATTATATTTGTAAGAAACAAAGCATGAGCACCTGTGTCTAAGTAACTTTGTGGCCATTGGTTTGATGCCTATCTATATATGGACCATGGTAGATGAAAAAAATCACAGGAAGCTTAACCAGTTAGAAAACTCATTTCCTTCTCCAAAAAAAAAAAAAAAAAAAAAAAAACTTTGCACACTTCTTAAAAATGAATTTTCTACCTTTTTTTTTTTTTTAATCGGATGGCTATAGTGGTATTTTTTAAGATAATAATAATTATAACCACCAAGTGTGACCTAGTGGCTTGTCCACCATTGAGTAAGGCTCTGGAATTCGACTAGGTTTATTCTTCAGTTTGAGTCCCAACAGTTGCAACACCTTGTAACCAGTGGCAAGCTCCCAGTGCGAGCAGGGATTAGTCGAAGTGCGCAACAGCTGGCCTGAAGACTCGTGGGAAACCAAAAAAAAAATATATATATAATAATAATAATAGGAATTTACTAATGTGTGCCCTTAGGTTAAATTTCTTCCGTATAAGACAAAAATACCCTTCTTCATCTTCTAACTTTTCTCAACTTTTTACACTATTTTCTCTCTATTTCTAACGTCCGAAGCCTTCTCTCTCTTCTTCCCGTCTCACTCCTCCTTCTCTCTTTGGTCTCTCTAACATTTCAATCCCAAGAAAAAAAAAAAAAAAAAAGTCCACCAACACCACCACAACCACCAGATCTATAACCCACCCACTACCACCAAATCTGTCTCACCCCTCTTTGCTATCTCTGATTCTCTCTCTCGTATTAGCCATAGCCAAAGCCTTGTGCTCCACCACCGTTTCTGTTAGCAGTGCTCACCAGCGCCACCACCACCACCACTATAGCCGTTGCCCTCCTCTTTCTCTCTCTACCTTTGGTTCTACTTTTCCTTCCTTTGTTTTTGGTTGTATCTGGGTTGCTTTGGTGACTGGGTTCAATTTGAAACATGAAAAGCTTGACAGTTTGGCTTGGATTTGAAATTTGGACATTTGGGTGGTGGTTTTTGTAGATCTGATAAAAGGAAAAAACTCAAAAAGTACAAACTGAGAAAATGTTTAGTAAAGGAAAGGATGATGAAAGAACTTAAAAGGGTATTTTGGTCTTGTTGTAAAATGCCCAATTTTTTATGTTTTACTAACACTTTAAGTGCTACGTTACCAAGCTTTTTTGTTTTTTCTACTCCCAAAAAGCAACAATACTTTATCTATATATATATATATATATATGTATATTTATATATAAAACCGAAACTTCTGAAACTTCCACAATTTTTCACGTCAGCACAATATTAAAAAAATATTAAAAAAAATCATAAACACAAAAAAAAAAAACTTTTCTAAAACCCAAAAAAAAAAAAAAAAACTTAAACACAAAATCAGAAGCCCTAACACACTCTCTCTCTCTCTGCTTTGTCTTGGGTCCTGCCGTTTCCCCTTTCTCTCTTTATTCCTCAAACCTCTCCCTTACAAGCCATCCCTATTCACTCAATCGCTCTTGCTTTGCTCGCTCTTCGCCGATTTCAGCGTATTTTCAGGTAATCTATACGATTTCACATTGGATCTGAAATTTTCTGCTTATACAGATTGCATTAGATGGTTGAATTAGAACTTTTTTTCGGAAAATTAGGATTTGTTTTCTTCTTCTTCTATTTCTTATTTTTTGAGATTTTCGATCAAAATTGCATAAAGTTGATATTTTTTTTCTTTATCAATTAATTAGCAATCGATTAATGCTGCGTACTTTGACTTTTGTGTGTGTGTGTGTGTTCAGATCTGTAAAACTATTTGTTGATTTGAGTAAAACCTCTATGGATTTTCAGTGGACTAGAAATTTAACTAGGGTTTTGTAAATTTTGTTCGGTTACTGATCTGCTTGATTCTGATTTGATGATTTTTTTTTTGTTGGATTTTTTTCGATGAGCCGTTTGGTCTTCACTACTCATTTGATCTGTTGAGTTGATTTTGCTTTTGAGTCCGTTTGATCTGTATGTATATTTATGTTTTGTTTGTGTGTATATGTGTACATACTATGTATGTATTTAAGCTTCGCTGAAATTAATGCTATGTATTTCATATTCTTCTGTCAGATTTGTATTCTGTGACTAGGGCTGTGTTTGGTTGAACGGAAATTCAATTCCGAGCATAAAATGATTTCAGTGGAAATTGTTTTCCCATAAGTAAAATGTATTCAGGCTATTTGGCTGCTTCGGAATTCGTTTTACAGAAAATCAATTCCCATGTTTGGTTCGGTCAAAAATTTTACGAAAAATAGAGTTCGTTTTACGGAAAATCAATTCCCATGTTTGGTTCGTTGAAACATTTTACGAAAAATAAAATTTCATTTTACGGAAAATCAAATCCCATGTTTGGTTTGTTCCAACATTTTACAAAAAGCAAAAAATGCCCAGCAACTGTTGTTGAAAAAATGCTTGCAAACCTGTAACCTGTAATAATACAATTATTATCATTCACTTCAACATCAAAAATAATCATTCGAATACACCTATAATATTATATCAAAACAGCCACAATGTAGCATTACACCTCTATGGTATACAAAAATGATACCTACACATGGTATCTGAACTGTATACATACATAACTTGGGCAATTGTATTGTCCCAATAATACAAAATACTACACATCCTACAGTTAAGGTACGTAACTGTTATCCATTGTAGCATAACAGTGCACAAAATGTACGTACCATCAGCAAATGTCAAAGGTTAGAAATTAATACATAGCCGGCTTACCGATAATACAATTGTGTCACCTATATAATACAATGAAAGGTGAATACTAGTACTACAACAAATCACAATCCCTAAAGCTAACATCACAGTCAGAACCAACAGACAAGTCAAAGTTGTGTGAACAAAAAGCTATCCATCCAACACTTCCTCAGCTTCGCATTCTTCGCAAGAAATCCCATTGCTGCCTTCTCATTTTCGCAGAGATGGTCAAAGGCAGTTGCAAGCATGTCTTCGCTATACCCATCTGCCACCATAGCCATCACCTCAGAATAAAGACTTGTGTGATCAACAGGCCCCCGATTGATTTCTTTTAAAGCCACAGCAATTTCCTTCAGCTGATCCGACAGATCAGTTAGAGCAGTATCATCAGACAGAGGTGCACAGCCTCTTTTGCGAGACTTTGAAAGTGTGGACCCAGTGGTGGATGATTCCACCGCATTCTTCCCTTTGTCTACCACACCTTCCTCCCCATTGTCACCCACCATCTCATTGCTTTCCGCATTATCTTGCTCAGTGTCGATATCAACATACGACTTTGCGAAGCTACCTGTGGCCATATCCTTTCCCATTACAATGGTCAATTCATCATACATTTCAATTTTCTTGTTCAAATAGTCCGCATGCTTACAATGCGCCTGTAAGGAAGAAAGGAATGTATAATAACAATGCAATAATCACTTCACTCATAAAACCACGCTTATACTACATAATACCATCACACATGCTAAGACCAGAGTATATAACAGATCTGCACGTGAAAGTTACACTTGAAAATTTGTAAAAGTAATGGAATCCTAAAAAGAATGACATATAAATTTCATATAAATAGGTTACTTAAGCAGCCTTGTCTTGTTCTCAATTCATAGATTATAAAAGCTAAAAACATATATTATCATTTATATTAAAACAAATATAGTTAGAAGCCATACCATGACTTCTTCTTGATATGTCTTTGCATCGCATGTTATCATGTTTAAGTTATCATCCCATCCAAACCCACTCTTCTTCCGAATAGTTTGAATGTCCTTCCACATGGTCCTTAGAGTCCGTAGCCGATTCTCTACGTAGGAAGGGTAGCACTCGACCCCAAATTGCGCAGATATTTCCTTTGCTACAAGAGCGAAGGAGCCAGCCTTAAAAGTATTAGAGGGCTTGTTGCCCTTCGCGGCCTCCTCAGCAAGGAGCGCAAGCATAGTTGTATGCATAGGGGGCAGCCATCGAAAATGCTTAGTGCCACCCACCTTCTCCTTTCCCTTTGACATTACTACATATGAAAATTGTATAATGAGAGTAGCATTTAATAGTAAGAGTAGCATTTAGTAATTAAACTTGGAATATGAACAACAAATCAAACACACATAAACCACGCTTATAGATGTGCACAATAGAACGAAACAACTACTAGAAATGATAATATAATGCTGAAAATTCTTTTTCCTTACACCACTAGAAGTCTATAGTAAATACATTGTCCTTACATAAAAGAAAAATACGGCACATATTACAATCATAGAAATCTAAATAAAGTACTACTCTCTGTAACTAATATAATCAGACCACATAGCTTGGCATATCTCATCTCTCTTAGCATTCCACACTCTACTATCTTCAATGGAGTCTCGACGTGAGTGTGTTTCTTGATGGGGGCCACTAGACTCTACTTGGTTCATTGCAGATTCCATAATATAGTCAGCAGGATCAACCCCCATAATGTGATTATGAATCACACAACATGCTAACACTACTTTCACTTGGGTTTCAAAAGACCAAAATGGTTCTGCATCCAACACACGAAAACGTTTCTTCAACACTCCAAACCCTCGCTCAATGGTAGTTCTCAATGAAAAGTGTCGGAGGTTGAACAGTTCTTGCTCATTCTCAGGAGGACGATCACTAAACTCTTTCAAGTGATATCGCACACTCCGATAAGGTGACAAAATTCCATTTTTATTACCATACCCAGCATCACCAAGATAATATTTACCTACATATATTCAAAAATAAAACCAAATCACTATTACGCTTAGGATAACGCACGATATTTAGTAAACAAATAAACCAAAAAGGTAAAGTAATCCTATAATACCTTCAGGAATTGAAAATCCCCCTGGCTTAGCAAATGCATCATTTAACACACGTGAATCATGTGCACTGCCTTCCCATCCAGCTAGTACATAAGTGAACTTTAGGTCAAAACTAATGGCAGCTAACACATTTTGCGTGGTCCCATCTTTGCGACCACGAAACCTTCCTTGTATTTCAGGTGGCACAGATGCACGAACATGTGTACCATCTATTGCTCCAACACAATCCTAATTTCCGACAGACATAATGGTTTAAAATTGCACAAATCTTCACAATTTACAAAAATACACAAGTCGCAAATATATACCTTCAAAAATGGGTAGAACCTTCTGCTATCCCTTATCTCTGGGGGTGTATTTTCGCTAGGCAGTCTTATTAGAGCTCTATATAATTTCAAGACCCCCCTAAGGACGACCTTGAAGTATCTATGAACAGTCTCAGTCGATCTATGGAACCGACTACCAATTACACGAAACCTCACATTATGACCAATAATGTGTAAGAAAAGTAGCACTTGCTCCTGCACGGACATGTGAATCGTCGGGCGTATGTACTCCCCCTCAGTGAGGATGTGACATAACTGGTGGAAAGCTATGGGCTTCATCCTAATTTGACTCACACAATGTCTCTCACTTCCATGCAGAATACTATTTATGTAATGCTCTCTCTCGACTGCATGATTAACATACGGCGCCCTAGGCAATCGTCTACGCCGCAATTTCCTTACCAATGCAAACCCCACAAGGAGGACAGATGCAACTGAGGCAAGAATTGCGGCTTTGGTTTTTTTCTTCATCTAAAAAATCACAAACAGTGTGGTCTAAGAGGTACGTAAACAATTAATTACACAGTATATAAAAATAGCCACAATCAGAAAACATCCAAACCATATTGATAACGAGTACCAAAATTTACACCAACAAATCACATTGCATTCGATTTGTGTATAATTGTAACATCCATAACGTACACAACATAATGCCATCACAATCAATATTTTACACAACAAATCACATTACACAACATAATACCATCACACTCAATATTTACACAATAATCACATTACACAACATAATACCATCACAATCAATATTTCTGTATAATTGTAACACACCAACAAAAGTTAATTAATATACACAAACCAATAGATAGAATCTACAGCTTACAAAGCAACTAGAGTATTGGTACACCAGTAAATTTATAGGCACCTAATTGTACACTGAAATTTTCATTTTTATATAGTATAGAAGTATAGATTATTATGCTTTGTTTTCGGTTCCTAAAGAGAATGCAGGATCATCACCAGAGAAAACAAAATTTACATTTTTAGAAATATTGTCTGGGAGCAACCAAAAGAATTTAAAAACTAAATTTTCTTGTTGGAGTTGAGTATGGGTTTTGCTAAATTCTTAAATCAATAATACAATAAAAAATAGATAATTAAAAAAAAATGTTGATGATCCGAGATATATATAAATATATATATAATCATATATATAATTATTTATAATTATAAATATATATAACTATTTATAAATAATTATTTATAAATAGTTATATATATTTATATATATAAATACATATATATATATATATATATATAGAGATCAAATCCGAGGGTGGGTGGTGGATCGGAGAGTAGCAGAGGGTGTGGTGGATCGGGTTGTGCAGAGGGTGCGTCTGGTGGATCGGGTTGTGGAGAGGGTGGGTGTGGTGGATCGGGTGGGTGTGGTGGATCGGAGAGTAGCAGAGGGTGGGTGTGGTGGATCGACTTGAGCAGAGGGTGGGTGTGGTGGATCGGCTTGTGCAGAGGGTGGGTGTGGTGAGGAGGTGAGGTGAGGTTGAGCTATGGAAAATAAAAAAAAAACAACAGAGGAGGACACTCACCGTGGGTGGATCGGACGTGCGTCAAGGAGAGGACGATCTGCGTTTGGCGTGAGAGAGAAGATGGAGCGGCCTAGCTGCTTCGAGATCCAGCTGCGTTTTGAGGGAGAAGATGGAGCGGACTAGCTGAGGGAGAAGATGGAGCTCGGTTGGAGTGTGCGTGTGATGAGAAGCTTGGAGAGTGGCTGTGAGGGCTGTAAAGTGTTTGAAGGTAAAATGAAACCTGAATTCATTTTACAGCAAAAACGCCCCATTTTACAATCCACGCGGAAATAGAATTCCGTTTGACCAAATTTTCAGTCCCACCCAAACACACACATGGGTGTAAAAGCATTTCCGGAAACTGTTTGAAGCCAAAACAAACACAGCCTAGGTTTCTGTGTTTGTGTGGTTGGCTTCAATGTTTTGCTTAATGAAATGATTTGGGACATGATATTTTCTGAACTCTGTTTTTAGTTTTTAACTGGCTTGATTTATTATGTATATTGGAAGCTTCAAGGAGGCTGAAAATAATTATAAATGAATCATTACAATTCCATTAGTCAATTTGTGTTTACAAATCAATACATTTTTCAGGTGTTTGAGAAAATTATTATCTATGTTCATTTGAGATGAAGATTACGAATAAATTGTGCATCCCATTTTAGAAATTGGGCCAACATGTATTTGCTTCTGATAATAATCTCTCCTTTGTAGGTTTTTGTTTGTTTGTTGAGAAACCTCCCCCTTTGCAGTTGGTTGACCAATCATTAATTATATTAATGATGGATTTAGAATGTTAGGTTAGTTGGGTGATAACATGGTTTTAGGTTGCAGAAGTATCTAACAATGATTTATCATATATATTTCGAATTTGAGGTATTGCAATTGCTACAAATGCTTAGTCACATAAAAAGATTAATAGAGAAAGACAAGGATATGTAGTATGTTATTCAACTGAAGATATGACTGATAGAGTGAATTAAGGCAAGTTATTCTTTTTGGCAAATTGTCACTTGAGCCAAAAGCAATTTCTAAATTGAGTTTTATTTGCAATATTGTACTTTATGTATATACTAATGTTTCTCCTGTAATTTTCAATTCCAATTTAGTAAAAATTAATTTGCAAACATCTCTTATACAGGTTCTCTTAAATGCTGAGCCACCATGTTCATTCTTGATTTCCTCTTATGTGACTCCTATCATTGTTGCATATGTTATGTGCTAAACTGAAGTATTAAATCTATATAAACCATATGAGTTTCTAAGTTTCATTTTTTTTTTCTTTGCTTGAGACTTGAGATAATCAATTCATTTCCAAAGTAGTATTGTTAATTATAAATTGAAAATTTTCATAATTGTTCTTCTTTTCAATTTTTTTTTTTTTACCATAAACAAAATGCAAGTATATTTTCAGTTATTGAATAATTAATGTTCTATTGTAGGTTATTGAATTATATCTGTCTCATATTATCAATGTAAACTGTTTTCAAAGTTTTAACAAAAAACAATCTTCTCAAGATTTGCATCCTTTAGTGACGATGGGGCAAGTTGCTAATTGTGATTTAATTTGCATTACTTAGGATTTCCTACAGATAACCATTTGAAAAGCTATTTTTCTACATTGTTATTCTAAATTATATTTTAGAATTTTACTTTTTATAGTTACATATAGTCAATCAGGAAAATGACCTAAATCTTCAATCTCTTTTACCATTATATGGTCCTTATGGAACCATAGAAATCAAGTGGTTCATGATGGGAAGACCCCAAACCTGATAAATGTTGTTCTCACTCACTGCCAAATCTCTTTTATGCAGTTACCAAGAGGCCTTTTGAAATGGACAATCCTAATATCAAGATCACAGCATACCAACTCATAAAGATGTCTCCAATAGGGATTGGCAACTCATTAACAAAGTAGTTTGTTGAAGGCAAAGGAAATTGAAATAGAGTGGCTATGCTTATGAAGCAAAGGACTTGAAGGGAGATCTAATATTAGTGGGGAAGCCTAGCAGCCTGTCAACATCTTACCCAGCAGCATTTCAGGATGCAATCGTGGAGGTTGCAATAAAAGCTAGAGACCTTGGATTTACATTAATTTTGTTTGTCAGTGGTTGCAAAAGGATTGAACAGGTTTGCAATGGAAGAAGTTAACCAAGATTGCAGGAACAACCTATGATGACAGACTTGCATTTTCTAACTTAATAAGGTTTTAACTTTTCACACCATTTTTGTACCAAAAACTATCATGTGTAATTTGTTAGAAGTAGCTTCAATTCTCTAGTTGTTCATTATTCGATCCACTTACTGTTGGATCTCTCCAAATCTTTTGTTATATAACTTGTGTCCTGTAACTGTTTTCTAGGGTATCAAAAAAAAAGAAAAAAAGAAAAAAAAAAGAGTTACATATAGTCTTCAACTATGTTAATTAGAACTTACTAGAATTTAATTAAGGGATCCAAAACTAAATAAATTTTGAACATTTTAGGATTGAGATTATGTAAAAAAAATTCTAACTAAATTAGGTAAGCTATTTTTATACTAATGGTCCAATTTCATTTTTTTTATTTATTCATACTTATTAACCATCAATTATCTATAAATGTATATTTTCACAACTAGCCCGTGCATTGCACGGGTTAGCGACTAGTTATTAAAAAAATCAATCTTAACGGGTGATATATATATATATATATATATATATATATTAGAATACTAAATATTTAATACACATAGAGAGAGGAGAGAAGGTTTATATATATATATATATATATAAGATAGAAATTCTACTCTAACTTAATCTAAAATGTATATGAGTGTAAAACTCCCTCCTGGAAACTTAAACCCTGGCTCTTGCCCCCACAACCCACAAGCATTTATACTTGTGGAGTGACCATCGCACCAAAGGTGTGCAGTGTATACCCTACCTGGTCAGAAAAAGTCTAACAATGGATAATTTTGGAAGAAGGTTTCTAGGTTGTAGCTGATATAAGGTAAGTCTAGTTTTTACTTAATCTAGTTGACTCAAGTGAGATTGAAATATGATGTGTTCAATTCAATTTATGAACAAGTTGGTCCGAAGTGCCCTTTCTTTCCATGGATTGATAATCCCACTTGTATGCGTAGGAATGAAGCTGCCCATTTGATGCAACAAAAGCTGGATTTACTACAGAGTGAGCTGCAACTTGCACATGAAAGGAAAAGAGCAGCTACCCAGACAACAGCGGAAGCTACCCAAATGGTAGAAATTGCTCAAGAAAGGGCAACAAAAGCCACTGAAAGGGAGAGAAAGTTTCGAGCTTCCACTATTTAAGCTAAGGAGATAGCAGTGAGAGCTTTAGAGCAAGAGAGAAAGTGCAGAATTGCACTAATTCTGTCATAGTTTTTTTTTTTTTTTTTTTTTGGTTATGTTGTTTTCATGTTTTGGCTTAAGTGAGAATGTTGGAATGATGAGATTGAGTCTACCTGGTGGGTTGTAATGTATAAGCTGGTCCTCAATTGTATTGTAATAGAACTATGTAAGATGGTAGATGTTGTTGGCTTGAAGCCACTTAATAATATAAGCTTTTTTAAGATAAGGTGTTATTTATGTTAGATGTTGTTGGTGTTTTTGTTTAAAGTGAATTGGCTACTTGTGAGCTGTGAGATGTAAGCCGTTGGTAGGGGTGTGCAAAAAACCGACGAACCGAAAAAACCGCTTCAAATCGACCGAACCGATGCAAAAATTTCGGTTTGGTTTCGGTTCAGTTCGGTTTTGATTTTATTATATAAAAAATCAAAAATTTCGGTTCGGTTTTCGGGGTCTAATACACTGAACTGACCGAACCGAACCGAAATATATTAAATATTAATTTGTACAAATTATTTCATTGAAGTATCTGGTATCCTAGCGGCAAAGACACGCGCTTGTCTCCAATCAACCCCGGTTCGACCCTTAGTAATTGCCTTTTTATTTTTCCTCTCCTTATTGCCAAAACTACGTCGTTTTGGGATTTGCTTTAAAACCCTATTAAACCTATTTTCAGCATTTGTCAACAGCACCATTCTCTTCTTCTCTAGCAGCCGTTCTCTTCTCCCTATTCCCTCTCCAGTCATTCTCTTCCTCCCCATCTCTCTCTTTCTGTCATAGTGTCAAACCGCCGTTTTTCTCTCTCTATCACACTGCTAGTGCACTTCTTCTCTGGTATGCTTCTTCGCCATTCTCTCTCTCTCTTTTTTTTTTTTTTTTGGTTTTGTGTTTGCTACTTTGCTTGGTGCTTGGTGTTTGGGTGGTGAGAAAATGTGGGAAAGCAAAAAAAGGTTTGTTAATTTTTTCTAGGTTTGTTAATTTTTTTTGGGTTTGTTAATATTTTCTGGGTTTCTGGGTTTGTTAATATGATATGGGTTTGTTAATTTTTTTTCTTTGTTCGCTATTCTCTCTTTTTTTTCTTTTTCTTTTTTTTGGTTTTGTGTTTGCTACTTTGCTTGGTGCGTTTGGGTGGTGAGAAAACGTGAGAAAGCAAAGGGATTTTCTAGGTTTGGTAGTTTTTTCTAGGATTGTTAATTTTTTTTGGGTTTGTTAATATTTTTTGGGTTTATTAATTTTTTTTCTTTGTTCGCCGTTCTCTCTCTTTTTTTTTTCTTTTTTTTTTTTTTTTTTTTGGTTTTGTGTTTGCTACTTTGCTTGGTGCTTGGTGTTTGGTGTTTGGTTGGTGAGAAAACGTGGGAAAGCAAGGGATTTTCTAGGTTTGTTAATATTTTCTGGGTTTGTTAATTTTTTTTTCTTTGTTTGCTTTGAAACAGAAAAAACCCACTGAAACCGACCGAAACCGAAATCCAACCGAAACTGATTAATTTCCAATTACTTCGGTCGGTTTCGGTTGAGAATTTCACAAACCGAAAATTTCGGTTTCGGTTGGCCAACACTTAAAAAACCGACCGAAACCGAACCGAAACACCCCTAGCCATTGGTGTTTTGTTGGACGTTGTGAGCTGTGTTGGTTTGTGCATTGTAGACACTCGATTTTGCACCCATGATTAAATCAAGGAAGATGACTGGAGTGACCGTTCATGTACCAAAAAAAAAAATCATCTTTGCATCACATGCATCAATTTATTCTTGCATAGCATGCATCAATTCATTCATTGCATATCCTAAAAATGATCTTGAGATTCTAACGATCACAATGGTATATCCGGTTTCTAAATCAAACCATCGGATCGAAAGATATCCCATGATCAAGTTTGCACGGTCCATATGCATTGTGTCTAGGTAGAGTCTACCGCACACGATTAACATAAATTAATTCTGATTGGTCAAACAATTAAAATTAATTAAATGATTCTGTGATTGGTTGATAATTAGTGTTTAAAGTAGGATTGCATGCATAGGAATAAAATGGATGATTGGATAATAACAAAATTATGGATAATCTGAACTTTATCAAGATTTATTTTAAGGGATTTATCCACAAGATAATTATTCAAGATAATTTTTCTTAAAAAGCCTAAAATTATCCAAAAAAAATCATATACGGGGATGAAAACGCGTCTAGGTACAAAGACCGGTCAAAAAACCCTACAAGAGGAGTCCAAATAGCACCCGAACGCAAAAGAACGTTCAGAGTCCATGAGCCAATTCGGCACTTCTGGAGTGTCGAACGACACTCTAAAAGGGCCTAATTTCCCTTGTGTGGGCTTTGGCCTAACGACCTTTGGGTGACGATAAGGCACACCCTTTTCGATCTTTTTGCAAAAGGATGCGTCTGGATTCAAACCCTAATCGTCCGTACCTATTTTTTAGAATCCTCAGGCCTCTATAAATAGAGACTGAACCTCATAATTCAACACATTTTTTTATGCTCTGAGAGGGATACGTTTTGAGACTTAAAAATTGCTAAGATTAGGTGATCCTCTCTGAGATTTGCTACAAGAATTAGGGTTTTTACGTTCAAAGAGAACTGAACAAGTTTCTTTGAACCCTAAAACATCCTCTTAAGTAAGAACAGTGCTCATGTAAGAGGTTGCTGTCTAACCCTTTTGTTCTTATATTTTTCCTTATGATGATGCATGCTTTCTTGTTTAAATATCCATATTCTAATTTGTTAATTTAGATTATCATAATATGTTCTTGATTCTTTTATTGTTACTATAATATGTTTCTTAGTTTTAAAGATCAGCATAAAATAAACTAATTTTTTCTTCAAGACAAAATAGATCTACATTTTCTTAGATGTAGATCTGATCTCAAGAAGAAAACGGATTTTGTATCTTTTTAGATACAGATCTAATTTTTTTAATGCATGCAAATTTCTAAAATACAGAAAGAGATCATGAATTGTTGTTTTGTTGTTTGTTTTGTTTGAGTTGTGTAGCATGAAATTATTTTGTAAATGAGATCCTCTACAAAACAAAACAAAAAAATTTAATATAAAAACAAATCTAATTTTTTATGTTATATAAAGAACAATTTTTTTTATCATCACAAAAACAGATCTGATCTTTTACAAAACTCAAAACCATTTTTTTTATTAAATAAAAAACAAATCTGAATTTTCTTTTCAAAAATCTTTTCCACATACAAAAACAGATCTAATTTTTCAAGTCAACATCGAATTTTTTTATCATTAAAATAGATCTAATTTTTTTAAAACAAAAGAGGATACATTCATAAATGATTTTGTGTTGTTTAGTTTGTTTCACATGTCCAACATATCATACATAACATGTATAAAATGATACATTGGTCACAAGAGTCTAAAAGACCAGACTCTGTCTGGGCAGAATGGGTGTCTAACACCTTCCCATTCTGTAACCTGGCCTCCGGATTTAGACTTTTGGTTAAGTAGATCTTTATTTTGGGTAGATTGTAACTAAGACAAAAAGCCATGTATATTTGGTAGATTGTAACTAAGACCCAAAACTATGTAAGTTCAAATTTTCAAATTTGTATTTTTTTTTTATTCAATCAATGAAACAAGACAATTCAGTCATGTGTTTGTATATTAGTTTTTCTTATTTTTTGTACATAAAAAATAAGTTAAAAATAAGTAGCGACTCCACACCACTTACCCAAAAAGAGAGGTGCCTTAAAAAGCACATCCCAAAATCTCACTTTTTTGAGAGGCATTCCCCCAAATTTTTGGCGCGGTCTCTCACAGTGGCGACTCCGTTGGGGATGTCGAGGGCTAAACTTTGTATTAGACTTAAGTGACCAAATATGTACCATTGTTTTGCATGGTCTTGCATGATATTGTTGTTTGTTTGTTTGTTTATTTATGCTTGATGGGATGTTGTATGATATTTTTTTGTATGTATTGTTTGTTAAAATCTTTCCCTAATTGTCATTGTGTGTGCCATCCAAACAAATATGTATGCACCCCTTTTCAACAATTTTGTGGTGGTAGTAACCATGTTGTGTGTGTTTGTTTTGGTTGATAGATGGATGTGGATGGGGTATTAGCTTTGATTAACCAACCAAACTTGTCATTAAGGGAGAATTTGGTCAAGATTTGAAGAAAGGCTGCAAAGAGAACCTAAGTCCAACACACAAGCCAGTAGCTTCAGTTCCAAGCCTATCACTCCCATCACCATACTAAAGCTGTCAAGCATAGAAGAAACTCCACTGCTGCAACATCACAAACCCATCTTCGACCTCCAAGGTAGTTCAAGCCACCAAAAGTCTGAAGCTCCCCACATTATGGCAAAGGAAAGAGAACACCCAAACCTAGAGGAACCCATGAACACCCAAGAGCTACTCAACACTACGGTAGCTAGTCAAATTCAGTTGAAGGAAGACATGAACCGTATGATGCAATAGTTCCAAAATTTGAAGAATAACCAAGAGGAGGACAAGACTGATCATGATCTACCAGTCGTAGAGAATGAGAAGAAGATCAACGAGATGATGAATAAAACGGAGGAGATGATTAAAAAAGCCCGTAAAATGGAGGACCTTGTGGACTACAACTCTCTCTCTCTATCATTGTTCCTTAATGCAAGGTTGCCACCCAAGTTCAAGATGCCAACCTTGGACAAGTTTGATGGGACCGGCTGCCTAAAGTCCCATCTAAAGATGTATATGAGGGCTATGCAACCCTTAGGCGCAAACGAGGAAATACTTGCTCAAATGTTCCAAAGCACACTGACCAAAGCCATTCTTAGGTGGTTCCTCAACCTAGATGATGCAAGAGCCAGAAGTTGGGAGGACATCTGTCGAGAGTTCCACAAGCAATACAAGTACAATATGAAAGTTAACATCACAAGAAGAGACCTTGAGACTACCAAGCAAGAGCCGAAGCAAGCAAGAGCCGAAGGAATCCTTCTCTGCTTTCATTACCAAGTGGAGAGCTAAGGCCGCACAGATGATGAGTAGGCCGAGTGAGGAAGAACAATTATCCATGGTTGTAAAGAATTTATTACCTGTATATCATAAATATTTGTTTGCACAATACTTTCCCAATAATCAACTATCTGGCAACTTGCAAGAAAAGACAACAAATGCACACATAAACCTGCTATTCAACACATACACCTACTGTATTCAAAAGTGACTGTTATATTCAATACATACACACATAACTCATATATGTTCAACTACAATAATCAACTACATGATAACAACTAGTCAAAATAATAATTTTGAACGCCTGCCATTAAGTTGGGAAATTTTATACACATTTAAGATGGCATTGAATAGTCTTTCATTAACCACCAATAAATATAGGGCATTTGGTACAACAACAAACAAAACAGTTGCACCTGCCCTTATTTACAAAACTTACACAAATACAAATAAATCCCAACAATGTTTGAACAGCATATATAATCAACAATTGTCTACCCTGCCATTGTCTACAAATTACATATAATCCTAACACTACATAACCCTAATACATAGCAACAAAAGTGTCTTAACAGTCTTCATTTACTGCCCCTGCCCCTGCCTCTCCCAACACAACTGGCCTTTCCACCTCTTGTGTTTACATCTCTGTGTCCTAGCTGCATTACTCTTTCCTCTCAAAGTAGCTCCTTTGGTAGCAGTGGTCTTGTAAGCTACAAAGTACAAGAATTCAAATGTTAGCTATCAGTATCACAGTTTTATGAATAAAACATTAAACATAAACTACGGTACCTATAATGATGGTGCTCTAGTGTCCCATGTTTCTGCAAAGGTGTACAGTGCTGGCTAGCTTGAAGAGAACCAAAGGAGCTCCTTTAACTATGTACCTGAAATCTGAAGAGTACCACTGACTTGGTTGTTGTGACCATGGAGTCTGAGCTAGTGGCTGTGACCCTATTGCCTAGTTGGATGAGGCCATAGTGTAAGGCTAATGTGTTGGTGGTGGTTGAGATGATGTTAAGGGTTGAGATGAGGATGGGGCTTGGGAAGCAGATTGGGCCTGAGATGAGGATTGGGCCTGTGATGAAGATGGGACCTGGAATCTTTGTTTGCATGTAGAAGGCCTTCCACTTGCCTGCAACCAAATATGAGCATGTTTATAGTGTCGGTTACTGGCATTTTACATATAATAAAAAAAACTAAAAAATTACAGATTTCTCTTTTTGAAATCAATCTCTTCCTCCTCTCCCATTGTGTCTCACCAATGACATTAGTCTTAAATCCCTTAGCATCGTGTCCTTCCTTTTGACACCTTCCACACCTCACTGGCTTGTTTGCTCTAGACACCCTATAAGGGTTCCTTGGCTCATCAGCAGCTCTCTTCCTCTTTATAGGTGGCCTACCTGATGGCTTATAAATAGTAGATGCAACAAGCTTTGGTTGGCCACTTAAGATCCACTTAGACTAGCTAGGCATGAGAGGTATGGGTGTCTTGTATGTCTCCATAAAAGCATCCTTGTAGTAGCATGGATGGGTGTAGCCCTTTGGTTTCTCAAGACTCACAAAAAAGTTGCAACTCCATTCTTGCAGGGGATTTCTGTTAAGTCTCATACTCTACAATTGCATGTCCTCTCTACCAAGTCCACCACATGCCTTTCCCTCTCATTGTCAACCTCATACATAAACCTCCCAAATGGCATTGCACAGAATTTCTTAGACTCTAAATTTAACTTCTCCAACTTGTCCTGTATGCTTGGACATAACTTGCCACTATACTTTTCTATGCCAATCTTCTTTATATACACCCTGCTCATAAGCCTAACTCTGATCTACTCTAGCATTGATAAGATTGGCTTGTCTCTAACCTTCACAATCATAGAGTTAAAACTCTCACTCAAATTGTTTACTAGACAATCTGTTAAAGCCCTTGGAGAAAAGTGGGATTTAGTCCACTGTGCAAGCTCTATATTAGCAAGCTACTTCTAAGCTTCTTCTTCCAAACTCTTAAGATGCTCCATCCCCCACTCAAATTCCCTGACTGATTTTGTGCTAACACACCTCCATAGTACACTCTTCAACTCTATGCCCTTATGGTTAACCTTGAAGTTGTTGTATATGTGCTTCACACAATACCTGTGCTCTACAGTTAGGAATAGAGTCTCCATTGCAAGTAGAAAGCCCTACAATCAAGTAAGCAAGTAAGTACTCAATGTCAGCAAGTAAGCATGTAAGCATTCAAGTAAGCAACTATGCAAGTAAGCATTCAAGTAAGCAAGTAATGAAGTCATAAACATGAGCTAGATGATAATACCTTTTGCCTGTCACTGATAAATACCAGATTGAGCTCCTCTAGCCTGCCAATGTCATCTGCAAACTGCTCCAAGAACCAGATTTAGCTGTCCTTGATCTCTTGCTTAACCACAGCCATTACCACTGGGAATATATTGTCATTTCCATCCTTGGTAGTGACAGACAATAATTGCCCACTAAACCTACCCTTCAAGTGGCATCTATCCTGCCTAACAAAGGGTCTACAACCACTTAGAGCCAACTTTCTGAGCATTGTACCTAATGTACATCCTTTTAAACTTGGGTTCTGCATTCTCATTTTCCATCTTTATTTGCAGTATCACCTTGCTTCCTACATATATCCTCATTATTTCTGCATAATCTCTAAGTAGGCCATACTGAGCCTCTTCATTCCTAGTAATCAAACCCCTAGCTACCTTCCTTGATCTATACACCTGACTAAGACTTAAATTAACTAAAATCTACTGCATCACATGGTGCTTAACACCTGAGACCTCCCAGTTAGGATTCTTACTAAAATACTTGTTTGCCATATAGGCTGATATAACTTGCCCATTTTGAAATGTTAGGGGGCAGGTACATTCAGGATTAAGTGTCTTGGTCTCAAATGTGCACTCTCCAGTCACCATTGAGGCATAACACCTCTATCCACAATTGTTCTTACAATGTACAGAAATCTTCTTCTTCTCATTCAACTTTCACTTGATATCAATGAGATGCTGAATCACATACTCCTTCAAAGACTTCTTAAAAACCTTGGAGTTTGGAAATTTCATTCCTTTTACCAACTTAACATTTGTCATATCAGTCCTTTCATTGAATTCTGGATTGCCAGGCCTCTGCTCATCATTAGAACCATCCACACTTGCAATATCATCCCTTAAAGCTGGTCAAGCCCGCTTTTCATCTAAATCTATGTTTGGAGGAGGAACATTGCTTGGCATAGGTGTATCTGTATTTGGCTGAGGTGTATTAGTGTTTGGCTAAGGTGTATCAGTGGTTGGTTGAGGTATATCAGTGGTTGGAACAATGTTAGGCTCAGATGGAACTGTGTGAGGTGAAGAAGACTCACCAAAAATATCATCAGCAAAGTCTTCTCCTTCTAAACCTTCATTCAACCAATCAAACTCCTCCTTTACCCCTACACTAGCGTCAACCCTTGTAACAACTCCTGCACCACCCCCTACATCAACTCTTGCACCAACCCCTACACCCCCATTAGTAGCCCCTGCACCAACCCCGACACTAACCCCTGCACCCCCTGTTGCAGCCCCTCCACCACCCCCTATGCCATCAGGAACTTCAACTACAAGTGGAGCATGACCACTCTCTACATACAGTATGATGGTGTCTCTTGACCCTCTCTTATTAAGCTTACACATGGACACCACATCTTTATCATCTTCTATAAGCCTCAAGTCTTGCTCCAAGTTGCCCCTAGGACCTAAATAATGAATCATAGATGGTTCATCAATCCCCAATTCCTCACATATACCTTATATTTCTAAATAACTAAGAACATCTCTAACCGATTTTGCCATCTCATCCTATTTTACCATCCCAAAAAGCTACTTTATCAATTATACCATATCATTTTACAATACACCTAACATCCCAAAACTCTATTATTTTACCATTCTATCAAAATAATATTTTTTTAATCTTTCTTTATTATTTCTTTCCAAAAACCATTTTTTTTCAAATTCAACTATTCCAACGGTCAATTTTCAACAACTTGCCAGTTTTTTTTTTTTTTTCAATTTCTTTCCAACTATTTCAACAACCTGCCAATTTTTTTTTTTCAATTTCTTCCCAACTATTTCAACTACCTGCCAATTTTTTTTTTTTAGAAAGAACCTGCCAAATATCAATGTACTCAAATTTGCCAACTTTAAAAATCCACATACATATATATTCTATCAAACCTGCCAAATATCAATGTAAAATCCACATACATAGTTATAGATGCATCCTATCAAATATTAATATATTCAACCTGCCAATTTTAATGATCCACACACACACACACACACACACACACACATATATATATATATATATATAACCTGCCAATTTCTCGTTTTTTTTTTTTTTTTTTTTTTGAGAAAAAACCTGCCAAATATCAATTTACTCAAACTTGCTAACTTTAAAAATCCACATACATACATATATATATATATATATATATATGCAACCTGTCAAATGACAATGTACTCAATCTGCCAACTTAAAAAATCCATATACATATATATACATGCAACCTGCCAAATATCAATGTATTCAACTTACCAATTTTTAAAATCCACATACATATATATACATGCAACCTGTCAAATATCAATATACTCAACCTACCAACTTTTATAATCCACATACATACATATATATATATATATATATGTACAATCCACATACATAACTATCAATGTTGTCTTTAGAAGACTCGTACATATATCAAATTACAATAAAACACCACATGCATAACTCACATACTTAAGTTCCTACAACTCCCCTTGTAATTGTCATAAATGCTCAATAAGGTCTAATTGGAGTTGAGAATGAATTTCATTGTCTCGAATACATTGATGGGTTTCAATGAATTTCGTAAATTCATTTGTGTGCTCCCGTGACAGTTGTATAGTAGGGTTGTCATCAATTTGCTCATAATCTAATTCCACCGCTTCATTTACATCTCGCTCTTCCTCAACTATCATGTTACGAAGAATTACGCATGTTTTTATGATGTCTTGGAGTGTTTTACTATAGAAAAATCTTGCAAGTCCATGCACAATTGCGAATCTTGCTTGAAGCACTCCAAATGCACGCTCTACATCCTTTCTATTCACCTATTGGGCTTTTGCAAATAATTTTTTTTTTTTTTTGTCCTCATGGAGATGGAATTGTTTTAACAAATGTTGACCACTTTGGATATATGCCATCAACAAGAAAGTATCCCATTGTATACTCATGGCCATTGATTAAGTAATTAACTATAGGAGCACATCCTTGTTCGAGCTCAGAAAATATAGAAGACCGTTCTAATATATTAATGTCATTATTTGACCTAAGTAACCCAAAAAATGCATGCCATATCTAAAGACCAAATGATGTCACTGCTTCCAAAATAATGGTTGGCTCACAAATATGACCAGAGTACTGACCTTTCCATGCAGCCAGACAATTTTTCCATTTCCTTTGCATGTAATCAATGCTCCCTAGCATCCCTAGAAATCCACGTCTTTCCCCATTGGCGAAAAGTCTAGCAATGTCTTTGTTGTTTAGGGACCTCAAGTATTCCTTAGAGAAAATATCAACCACCGCTTTAACAAATTTTTTCAGACTTTCTATTGCAGTGGATTCTCCAATCTGCACATACTCATCCATAAAATCAACTACCACTTCATACGCAAGCATTCTAAGTGCAGCTGTTATCTTTTGAAGAAAAGATAAACCGAGCCTTTGGGCATTATCTCTTTTTTGGATAAAGTAAGGTTCATAAGTTTCTACCTTGGATTGAATACGGAGAAAAAGAGACCAACTCGTCCGAAATCTCCTCCGAAATAAATTAGAAGGATATACTGGTGTGTCGGCAAAGTAGTCGAGATAAAGTCTTTTATAGTTTGCCAAACGATCACGTTCGATATAACGATGATGTTTATGCTGTGATATTGAACCCTTAAGAACTCTCCTCATTATCTCATCCTTGTCTAAGTTGTCAAAAAGCAATTTGCGAAAAAGAGAGCGACCCATAAAGAACCTTGAAGACAACAGTGTTAGGGAATTATCACTACTATTGCAAAGCAAGAAAAGTTGCATTATGGAAAAGGAACAAGTAGATATATTATTCAATAAATAAAGCTTAAAACCCCTCAAAGCAAAATGGAGTCTGCCAGCAACATGACCTTCAAGTAGATATTTTATTGGATATACAAACTATGATTTACTCTTCTTCATTTCAACAATTCTAAAACAATTAAATCGTTTTCTTTATACAACTCAAGATAACATGACCTTCTTTCTCATAATTTACATCCATTAATGTAGCTCAAGGAAATTACGTTTCATGAAGGTAATCAACTCTTCATTACATGTTATGTTTCAATTCAAAGTCATCTTAAAAAGGTGTTATAGAATAAATCCTACATACTGAAAATATTCTTGTAGGTCATTTTTCTTATTTGAAGAAAACTAATACTAAAAAATATACATGGAAAAGAAAGAGGAAGGGAACAACAGGTAAAAAAAAAAAAAAAAAAAGCAGTAGAAGAACCTAACAATGCTTAATGCCAGAAATCAATAGAGGAGTGCAAACCACTAAAATAATGAAGAAGAGTAGTTAGAGTGTAAAGTTGAATTAGAAGTGAATCTTTGTGCCTTCAAAACTTGATCAGGACAACAAACCAGTTGATTTTGAAGATTTTGCTAGATTTGGAAAGCAACACTCCAAGATTTGGGATTTTAAAAAATTCAAAAGTTTTATTGTAGTGTTAGTCCTCTTCAATAGTTGCTTGATGGACATCTTTCTTAAGCCCAGTTTTTATCATGTTTACCCTTAAAGTTAAGTTACTAGCAAATTGGAGCAACATAATCAAAGCATCTTGGCTCCCAGGATTTTGAATCTTTCTCAACTAACTTAATTGGTCATTTACAAT
The DNA here is from genome assembly GCA_033629205.1 of Lithocarpus polystachyus. Classification (NCBI taxonomy): domain Eukaryota; kingdom Viridiplantae; phylum Streptophyta; class Magnoliopsida; order Fagales; family Fagaceae; genus Lithocarpus; species Lithocarpus polystachyus. The sequence continues at coordinate 61,679,083 of CM066164.1, read as the reverse complement.
CTCTAACTGTCAAATTGACATTAATTAAAGGATAACAATACATAATGCCATGTCCAAACTGTCCAAACTTTGATTCTATTTTCAATGTAGGTGTTTAGCTCACAAGACCAAGTAAGGGTTTCTTTTTAATTTTATATTTAGAGATGGAACCATTCAAAAGCAATAATATTGTAGTTTAAGCTTCTCTTTAGGAGATTGAAATAAAAAATAGAAAATCTGTAGACTTATCAACACATAGCAACTATCAACATCAAAGAAGTTGACTTTGCTTCTAAATAATTAGTTACAAATCAATTTCTTCAAGGAAAATCATAACATCCTGAGGGAGAAAAAGTGGTAAGTCAATTCAAGACCTAAACAACTTCTTATTCAACTTTGGAGTTGGCAAATAAAATGTTTACAAGTTTAAACCACAAAACATATGGCAACAAATTAATTCAACAATGTGTACTTCAAATGAACCCCAACAGTTCAGGAACTTGGCTCATGTGTTTTAGGCAGATGTCATCATGACTGGGAAAGAAACCTGATCTCTCATTGCAAAGCATAATGTTACATGATTTGAAATAGCAGACGCCTTATCAGAAAATAAAACTCCATATCCATACCACTGATAATTTTATTAAAAGACCCAATTCTTCCTAATGGAAAAGAGAAGATTTGCTCACTAACAATTTATAACATAATTACAACTTCAAGCACAGCTACAGCATTTTCATGGTAAGTGCTAAAATGACCAATTTCATCCTAGTAAACCAGAATTGCAGCATTAATTTCAAAAAGTAAAAGGAACATTTTTATTTTGTAATTTAGAAAAAGGGTTAGCTATAGAACAGAGAAGAATTATTCCAAATCTAGTTGACTAAATTAAACAATAAAGCAAAAAATATAGTAGGAAAAAGCAATATGTTCTACCTGACCTTCAAAGTCACAGATCAGACATATAAGAATGATAATTGTAGATGTTGAAACTCAATAACAAGAAACAGAAATTTTCATTTTAATTACTGAGAAAACAAAGGAAAAGATGAGAGAATTTGGCATATTACAACAGCCACTTACTAATGCCAAACCATTACAAGAATCCCAGTTCCCATATCTTTCCTCCAAACTTTCTCAGCAACCAAAAGGCTCCAATATGAAGTGTTTGATAAACAAAGACGCAAAAGAAGTCCAAACTATGTGTATGCAAGACCAACCTAAAAGACAAGAAGTTAAAGAAAAGAAAAAGACAAAGCATTCATTATTGAAGGAAACAAAGAGACTACTATAGAGGAACTCACAGATTTCAGAGAGGATGTGCATTACACTTTAGAGCCTAAATATTCATTCATGTACTAAAATATTAATCAAGAAATTGAAACACAAGCTTGTTCACGAAGATATTACCATTAAATAAGCCAACAATAGGGAAAGGGCCTAAAGTTCAATTTTAATGGTAGGGACATAAATAGGGAAAGGGCAAAAAAAAGTTGTTACTTTCCATTAAGCAAAAATGATGTGATTACATAAGTGGCACAATCTACTGCCAATTGATCAGTTGGAATAATACATCATCTACATGTTCCGAACCTACGCTTAAAATAAGCCACTACCAAAATAAGGTTGAAACAAAATATCATCTGCATATACCAAACCCCAACCCTAAAATAATTTACTACAAAAAGGTTACGACAAGACATCATCTCCTTGGGTCAAACCCAACTATTTACTCTAATTGTTGTCTTGCAAGGATTTGATCCTTGAGATTTTCAAAATAAAGTCTTTCTTTATCATTCATGCCACTTGTGTCCGTGGTCATTATTCTTCCCTCCTCCCTAATAGTTTCAAGACAAAGTCTTTCCTTTTCAATATCAGCTCTTTGCACCTCCACTCGAACCCTATCCACTTTGATGCGAAGAGCCACTTTGTCTTGTTCATGTGATTCATGAATATACTGCAATTTTTTTGCCAAATAATCCTCAAAACCCTTATCACCATCTATTCTCTTTCGCTTAGCCTTTTTGGCTTTTCTGTCAATTGGTCTCTCTAGCACCATTATGTCATCATCATTATTACCAACTTAATCAATTGAACTTGGAGTTTGAAGGAGCCCTTTTGATCTTTCCTTAGGCATACTCCACTTTGGTTGGTTCTTCAACACAACCCAACAATATTCAAATGCAAAAGCTGTTATTTTGCCGGTTATTGGAGCTGGTGTAGCTTTATATAGATCCTTTGCATCTTTCAACTAAATTTTTTTTAAAAAAATTAGTGTCTTGAAACTATATCTAAATTTAAATTGTGACACCATTGTAATATAATTTATACCTTGTCCTCGTCAGTCTCACCACTTTTATTTCGAGCTTCAATTTTTGCCATGAACCCAGCAAACCTACTTGTCTCCCTATTAATATTTCCCCATCGACTTTGGAGGGAAAAAGCAAAACGTGTGGTTCCATAAGTATTGTTCTTGCAAAAGTATTACCAAATTTTCTTCCAAAATTTTTCAACCCTTTGGTCAGTACCTTGCACGGCATCCATGCTAATGTTAAGCCATGCAGAGACGAGGAGGTTGTCCTCATCTACACTGAAGTTGCCACCACGTTTTGTTGGATTAGAGGTGACAATTTCAACTTCCGAAAAGACTTTTGGATGGGCATTGAAGTATTTTGAAACCCACTTAAAGATGGTGCCAAAAAATTGGAATCCATTTATAAGATATTAGCATATCGTGTTATGTCTTCTTGTGTACCCATTCCTTTTAAATAAGACACTTAAAACAATTAGTGTATGAAGTCAATTAGAGCCAACTCACAAAGTCTAAGAGTTCAAGTATTTGTGATAAGTGATTACTACAATTAGAGATACAAACTTAACCAAATCTACAAGAGTTCATAGCCTTCACATATTATGATTATGTTGAAAACTCAAATCAATTCTTATTTGTATATTTACAATCAGTATAAGCTAATCATAATATTTTGGTGGCAGCTTCTCACGTATAGCAACGTCTTGCAATATATGTTGACAACTCCTAATCAATCTATGTCAACTATATATACAGCAATAATTTTTTGTTACAAAAATACTAGCCCTTTACACAGCTAAATATTAATAGAATACAACAGCAAATATAACTCAAAATATACTCTCCATAATATATCTGCAAACATAGCCCATACATAGCCAACATGTACAAATAGAAATCAAATAAAACCATAGAGTTGAACACAACAAAAACCACTGATAGAACCTTTGCATACAACATATTAATTTGTTGAAGAAAAAAATCAGTAAACAAGAACACCGATTATCTAACAAAATTGGGATTTTGATAAAATTGGGATTTTGGTAATTGAAGTTGAACCTGAGCAAGCTTTCTGAAGATGCTAATCCAACAGAGAGTGAAAACCCCTGGTGATGAAGCTGAATCCCACCTCTGCAAACATCAACAGCATTTCTTTGATCAAAACCCAAACACAAACATAAGCTGAATCGCCCTTTTTTTTGCAGAAAAAGAAAAGAAACACAAGCACAAAAACTCAAATACATTGATCAAAACCCACCTAGTAAATTGCTTCGCTTTTGATTTTGATTTGATTTGAGAGACCGATGGAGCTTCGTTTTGAGATTTTGCAAAAAAATCTTAATCCAAACCCACAAACCCTTAAGAATGTTGGTTTGAAGAGAGAGTGATGGAGTGAAAAGTTAAATGGGTATCTAAAGTGTTGGGTTTATGAGATGAGTGAATCAGTAAAGGAATCGAAGCACCGATGCCTCGTCGGAATCACTATCGAAGAGAGAGGGTCATCTACACATGCAAGAATGTCGGTTTGAAGAGAGAGTGATGGAGTGAAAAGTTAAATAGGTATCTAGAGTTATGGGTTTATGAGATAAGCGAATTGGTAAAGGGATCGGAGCACCGATGCCTCATCAGAATACTATCGGAGAGAGAGGGTCATCAAAGAGAGAGAAGCATCTAACTTATTGGAGAGAGAGAGGGGCATCAGAAAGAGTCTTGGTTCTGAAGAGAGCAAATGAGAAAAAGAGAAGGAAGAGAGAGAAAAGAAGATAAATAATGAGACAGGAGAGAGAAATTCTCGGGTTAAAAAGGAGGAGAGAGTATTTTTTTTTTTTTTTTAAATTTATCCCATTCAACTACAGTACCATCTTACATTTAAGATGGTACTGTAACTATATGTCAAAAAAATTTAAACTTTTCCAATTTGGCCTTCCCATTGTTGAGCAGTTTTTGGGCCTGAATGCCAAATGTACCTTACATTTGGCATATAGCAGGCCCACTACTAATGCTCTAAGCATATTAGGATCCCTGTACACTATTTCAACTTTTCTACCAAAGTATTCTATACTTGGGTTCCTCAGAAAAGTACCCCCATAATGAACCTCAAATTTCACCTCGAATTTCACCTCATCATCCATCTGCAATAACAAATTACCATTTAACACGTACACAATTAACAATTAAAGAATTGTAAACAGTAGACGCATAAGGAGTAAACACTTGCATGTTTCTGTTTTGCTTTTGGGATGAAACACACACATCAGAGGGACTACATTTTTTGCTTTTGTTTCTGTTTTACTAATAAGCACATGCAAACGCTAAAATTTAAACCCAACAGAAACTTGGGTCCACTGTGAAACACAATGACCATGACAAACAAAATGCCCATAAACAAACACAAATCCAAACAACAGGTGGTCACAATTTTCATAAACATCAACAAACACAACCAATATTCTCATTCCGTTACATGTAACATTGGCCATTGACTGATTACTCAAAAAACTATAAAACAACCATAAGCCCAAATTAAAAACCTAAACAGTTTCTAATTTCTTACTAGGATTTTAGTCCCTTGAACAACCCATTGCTCGTCTAGGTTTATAATTGCAGCACGATTTCAATATCAGATGCAGAATGGAGTTTTTCGTGTTTCTAGGGCTCGTGAGGAAAAGATTCAATGGTTCGTATTTTTGATCCGTGTTATGTTTTGATTTTTAATAAAAGGGTGTTTTTCTAACGTCTGAGGGTGAGGTGGGTAACAGAGAGCAAACATATTGAAGTTTAGGTGGGCAAAGTGTTAAGTTTTGAACCATTGGTAGGCAATGTAAAAAAGGGCCAAACCACAAATGAGTTTACTGTAATTTTCCCTTAAAAAAGTATTATTATATTAATAGGTACTAATTTTAGTAATTTTGTTCAATAAAATTACATTTTGCCCCCTTAATAATGCCATCAATTCTTTTAAAAGTAATGTTATAATCACACACTTTTTTATAACATTTTTACAAACTATTGAGGTAGCAAATTTTTATTGGTTTGCACACTTGCATTACTTTTTTCTTATCAATAACCACTCACCACGTTAGCAATCTGTAAAAAATTTGTAGTTTAGCATTTTCCACCTTTTAAAGGCCATAAAAATTAATAAATTAAATATAAAACAAAATATATAAGTCCAAAAAAATTAGCCCAACAACAAAAATTACCAATAATAAAGCTAAAACGAATTAAGCCCTATCAATCTATTTTACCCAAAACAAACGACTCGGCCATTTAAAAAGTTTTAAACAAAAATCCTTAGTGATAAAGTAGTAGAGTCAGGCCAGAGCCACCACACACAGCTAGCAGCAGAGCTACCTCCCTAACTCCAAGTTCTGGCTCCCTCCCTGAGTCAATTTGCCACATTGTCATTGTTTGCTAGGATGCCACATATGCATTTGATCCATCAATTTACATATAACTCTCGACATCACACAAACTAATACTAGTTTATAGTATTCTTATTGACACTCATGTTATAAATAGAGCATTCGAGACTCTAATAAAGGAAAGTATTGGGGACATATTTAATTTGAAGTTTTGATGGCCTTAGTAAAAACATAACTCAGACCATGGATCGCTCGAATTAAGTGGGTGGTGGTAGAGGTGCTTTTTTCCGCTAATAAGGTAGACATGTTCATTGAAATATTCAATATCAAATTTTCAAATTTTCAATGTCAGAAATTTGAGTCACTTTAAAATAAAAATAAAATTATAAAAATTATTATTAAAAAAAATTAAAGAGAATACTTTGAAGAACCTAGTATGCATTTGGTTAGCGTTTTCACGTTACGTTTTTTGCGTTTTTTTTTCTTGGACACACGTCTAGCATTGTTCATTGTCCATGAACAGTAATTTTAAGCTTATGAACTGTGCCAAATGCGTAAAAAGTCACTTTTTATTATTTTCAATTTTTAATTTTCAGCAAAATAAACGATATTCAAACAGACCCTAAATAGGATAGAACAGGTGAGCCCAAACTGAGATTAAGCTTAAGCCCCAAAATTGTGTCCTTTTTCTTTATGCAGAAATCACTTTTTAGTTCCTACATTTTCAGGCTATTCCCATTTTAGTCCCTACATTTTATTTTTACCGCTTTTAGTCCTTATCCTGAAAAACGCTTTCCGTTTTGGTCCCTGCCGTTACATCAGAAACGGAGAAAGCTGATATGGCAAACGGCTGAAATAAATAATACTAATTTAATGTCCACGTGGCCTAAATTAATAATAAAAAATGTTTAAAAATGCCACATCAGCATTTAAATTAAAAAAATTAATTTATTAATTTTAACTAAATAAAAAAATTAAAAATAGAATTAAAAACTAAAAATCATATGAATTGAGATCTAAGTGTGTCTTGAACAAGAACAACAAGAACACAATCCCAGATTCAAGAACACAAACCCAGAAATTAAAAAAAAAAAAAAAAAAAACCAATCTCAAAATTCTAAACAAATCAACAACCGGAACACTGCTTCTTTTTCGCCTTTAAACCTCGCGAACACTCCTCAACCTTCCCCTCTCTTAATTCAACCTCTTCAAATTCTCAACAACTCAAGCTCCTCTCCGATCATCAATCACCACCACTTCACGGTGGTTCATCCCTCAAATGCCTCAAACCCAGATCCGATCTAAGCCTACCCTTCTTCCTAGACCTCGGTTTCAACGATTTAAAGGAATCGGAGCATCATCTAAGCTCCACCGTGACACCCACAGACCACCACCACTCCTCTACTCTCTGCGTCTCGGTCTAACCCGGACCCAACACACGCCTCTCTAAACCCAAACCCGGATCATCAAGTCTCTCTACCTCTCAAACCCAGAAACTACTCTCCGATCTACGAGCTAAGAGCGGCTTGCACGGCGCGTGAACCACTAAAAGGCGATGTGGAGGTGAAGATGCTCACGGCTCTGCCAAGAACTGTAGCTGGAAAGAGGGAGAAGAGAGATTGAGGGGTGCAAAAAGGGAGAAGAGAGGTGGAATTGTAGCTGGAGAAACAGGTCAGATGAATGGCGGCACCGGCTATGATGGACAACTCTGGTTTTTTTTTTTTTTTTTTCCCTAGAGGATCAACGATGATGTGTGATGGGTGTGGGTTTAGGCGGTTTGATACTTTGATAATGACGACTGGGTTTTCGATTTGGCTTAGAGACTTGGGTTTCTTGTGGGTATGAAATTTTCTGGTGAGTTGTTAATAATAAGTGCTGGCGAGGTTTTCAAACCCAACAAAGTGGATTTAGAGGCGAAAGAGAAGCAGTGCTCCGGTGAGGGTTGTTGTTGATTTGTTCAAAATTTTGAGATTGGGTTTTTTTTTTTTTTTAATTTTTGGGTTTGTATTCTTGAATTTGGGATTATGTTTTTGTTGTTCTTATTCAAGACACACTTAGATCTCAATTCATATGATTTTTAGTTTTTAATTCTGTTTTTAATTTTTTTTATTTAGTTAAAATTAATAAATTAATTTTTTTTAATTTAAATGATGATGTGACATTTTTAAACATTTTTTATTATTAATTTAGGCCACATGGACATTAAATTAGTATTATTTATTTCAGCCGTTTACCACGTCAGCTTTCTCCATTTCTGATGTAACGGCAGGGACCAAAACAAAAAGCATTTTTTAAAATAAGGACTAAAAGCGATAAAAATAAAATGTAATAACTAAAATAAAAATAGCCTTAAAAATATAAAAATTAGGAAGTAATTTCCGCCGTAAATGGGCTTAAAAAATATCCTGATTCCGGAGACGCTATCCAGTATCCCTCAAAAAGTCTCAAACATTCACCAAAAAATATATATATATAAAAAATAAAATCAAGATTCCTATAGAAATACCGAGAATATCTCATTTCTGATTCTCTGCTTTCCTCCGTACCGTACACTGGTTTTCTGCTAGTGCCCTAATCTTCCTTGTCAAAGCTTCACATAATTTATTTTACACTTAAAAAAAAAAAAAAAAAAAATGTAATGTGAATCCCCTTGTTTTTATTATCAATGGCGCTGGCTTCCCTTGGACTTGCATTGAGCTCACACCACACTATTCGTCTCCCTCTGGTTTTCTGTGTCCGAAAGGTTTTCTTTTTTCTTTTTTTTTGCACCTTTTGTTTATGGTTTCGATATTAAGATATATTTAAGTTTGAAACTGATCGAAATATTTACGTACGAGTAATTTGGTTAGTTATTTGTTGAAGTCCCACATTGGATGTTAATATAACATAATTTTGGACCCAAACTCACTCGTAGGTTATATTAACTTCTCTCTCAATCAGGTGTTATCTCCCAACAGAAACTGTAAAGTTTTTATTTTTATTTTTTTTCTAGTACATTTTCATTGCAATTTGAAGTGTTCAACTTTAGCCACAATTCGCAGGTACGACATAGTCATAGTGGCTCTGTTGCCGCGGTTGAATCGGTTGTTGAACCAGTGAGTCTAGTTAAGGTAGAGGGAGCTCCTGTTCCAGTTACTAAACATGGAGATGGAGGTAGTGATAATTTTGTTGGAGCTAATTGCTTTTTCTTTTGTATATTTTTGTAAATAAGTTGTCTTGCTAAGTCCACAACTGATTGCTTTGAATTGTGTGGTGACAAAGTAGCTGGGAGAGATAGCAAGGGACATCAATGGAAGAAGCTGAGTTCTGAAGAACTTGGGATTTCGACAAAATTGATATCAAAGCCCACGAAGACCGTTCTAAATGGGCTACGGAGAAAAGGTTATCTAGTTCCCTTTTAACTGTTGAGCTTAGAATTGTATGGTCTTTGCCTTTATGCATTAAGTTGATTGATTATGTTTGATAAATCTCAGAGCAAATTCTGTTTTCAAAGGGCTGTCATAAGTCATACTAATGCTATTGCTACATTTTTGCTGCATTTGTATTTTCTGAAGAATGTTTCTCACACAATAATATAACGGATTGAATGACCGTAACAATAGTTAAAGGAACAAAGATTGCTGTGTCTTTAGCTCTATGGCTTCAAAGTTCTATTGTTTTAGTTGCTGTTGGTGAGAAAAAGTTTGATGCTTGTCGTAAATGTGCTTTAACTCAACTGGTACCTCGTCTCCTAAGTTTTAGGTGGAGGGTAAGGCCGTGGGTTCAGACCCATTGGGTGCGTGTGTAACTTACCCATAAAAAAAAATAATAATAATAAAAAAGAAACAGTTTGATGCTTGTGGTTTTGAATCACGAGCATTTATGAAATGTGAATAGGTACAATATGTAAATTGTATGATTCGATTTTGAGTTTTAATATTCCTTTTTGTTGTTTCAACTGTATGAATTCTTTCTACTGTATTTGATTGATTCTTTGCTGACCTTGTAGGGTATGAGGTTTACCTTGTTGGAGGTTGTGTACGAGATCTTATTCTGAAGAGAACTCCAAAAGATTTTGATGTCATAACTTCAGCAGGACTTAAAGAGGTCTTCTTGGTCTATGTTCATGTTCATATTTGTGGTATTTTTAACCCAGTTTTTTCATTTTTTTTGGTTAATTTTTTAACAAGTATGCTTTTACCCCGGTGGTTAACAATATTACTTTTTAATTATTGATAATAAAGACGCTAGATTATTGGTTTATTTTTTCATTTTTTTTAAAGGGGATTATTGGTTTCTATTCGAGTTAAACCAATGCCTGCTGTTTTCCACTTGGTAGTTCATAATCTTTGAGTGGTCAAGTTTTGAAGTAGTACTTTGTATTAATTTTATATTCATTTATTCGCAGAAGTAACAACTTCAGTACTTTGCAAGAGACTCCATCTTCTCCATTATTGAAAAGTAGCCTAAACCCAAAGTTTTGACATTAATGTCATTTGGAAGTGAGAACACCCTTTGAATAACGTTAAAGCTATAGCTCATTGGAATCTTGACTTCCAATTCATGATTTAAGGAGTTCCATTATATAGAAATTGACCATATCAATTTCCAGATCGAGCCACTATTTCCCTGTATCTAAACATTGTAGTCATATTGTTATGCCATTAGATTATTGGTTTTTTTTTTCCTTTTCTTTTTTAAAGGGGATTATTGGTTTCTATTCTAGTTAAACCAATGCCTGCTGTTTTCCACTTGTTAGTTCATAATCTTTGACTGATCAAGTTTTGAAGTAGTACTTTGTATTGATTTTATTTATTCACAGAAGTAACAACTTCAGTACTTTGCAAGAGACTCCATCTTCTTCATTATTGAAAAGTAGCCTAAACCCCCAAGTTTTGACATTAATGTCACTTGGAAGTGAGGACACCCTTTGAATACCGTTAAAGCTATAGCTCATTGGAATCTTGACTTCCAATTCCTGATTTAAGGAGTTCCATCATATAGAAATCGACCATATCAACTTCCTGATTGAGCCACTATTTCCCTGTATCTAAACATTGTAATCACAGTTTTATGCCATTGCTTATGCAATAGTGTTACCTTCACATAATCTGACACTTGCTTAAAGGTTGGAATAGGTAATGATAGATGCGTGTCTTGCTTTTGGTGTAAGTCAAGGCTACTAAGGTGGTCATCCAACCTAAAAGTTCCATACACTATGAATGTGCTTTTAAACCCAATTGGATTCTCAATGCTCAGATCCTAGCATTTATATATTAGAACTTGCAACACCCTTGCTAATAGCCTTTGGGCAAACTCCATTGTTACAGCCCTACGTGTGTGCTTGATTATATTACATATAAAATAAATATTAAAAAAAAAAAGATTTTGCAACTATCCTCCTTGAGGAAATTGCAAAAGATAATCAGGAAGCTTTTTTATTTTATTTTTTAGAATTCTCAGTTTGGACTCTCTGCAATTTGTTTTCAAGGTGTAAATTGATTAAATCTGGACATCATTGATTAATTAAAATTTTCAGTTGTTTATTTTGTATTGTAAATGAACTTAATAGCTGGAATACTAATTCACCAAGGTCTTCAACTATTTGCAGGTGCGGAAAACTTTTTCGCGATGTGAAATTGTTGGCAAACGATTTCCCATATGCCATGTTCATGTCAATGACACCATTGTGGAGGTATGGCTACTGAGTTATATCTTTTAATTAACTTCTAGATATTGATTATTTAGTATAGGGGCATGATTAAGTCAAACTTGAAAGCATATTGTTGACTTAATTAAACAAGTGTAGTATCTTTTCAACTAATTTCTAATCTTTCTTAAAATAAACAAGATTGTCTCATGATATAGGTTTCGAGTTTTAGCACCTCTGGCTTTGGAAGCAAGTCCAGTTGCAAGTTCAGTAATTATTTCAGTAAACTGTCTGGCTGCAATGAGCATGATTATATTCGCTGGAGGAATTGCTTACAGCGGGACTTTACTATTAATGGGTTATGTATTTGTAATTGGATGTTGGGAATAATATTAATTTATTAAATGATTTGGGTTTCATGAATGTATTATGCTATTACCCCTGTTTCTGTTTTTAATATTGCTTAAAATTCTCCTTTACCATTGCAGGTTGATGTATGATCCATATACAAAGATAGTGTTTGATTATATGGGAGGAATGGAAGATATTAGAAAAGCTAAAGTACGCATGAATTACATAGTTGTTAAAGTGCCAAAACTTGTTATTTACTTAAAGTCCCTACATTCCTCATCTCCTCAAAATTTTATTTGTAGGTGCGCACTGTTATACCTGCGAATGTTTCTTTTGTGGACGATTGTGGTGAGCATATGTTTGCTAGTTCAAGAGTTTAATTTGTAAGCTTTAATGTTTTCAGGGTCAGTAATTTGCCTAGCATATTGGTCTTTTATCAACCAAAACTTGCTTCTTACTGTGTTCACTAATAATTCACAGCTCGCATTTTACGTGCGGTTAGAATTGCAGCCCGTTTAAGATTTCGTTTCACTAGAGAGATTGCTCTTTCAGTAAGAGAATTATCTTCCTCGGTGTTAAGACTTGATAAGGTATATTGGTTACCTGCCAAATGACCAAAAAAGGTATCTTAGTTTCTGGTGTTAGTTGTATGGTTGTATTGATACTTCAGCTTGTTTTTCTCTTTTTTTCCAAATGCTGTAGGGAAGGATCCTTATGGAAATGAATTATATGCTGGCATTTGGGTCAGCAGAAGCTTCCTTGAGGTTGTTGTGGAGATTTGGACTTTTAGAGATACTTTTGCCCATCCAAGTAAGGAATTTATGTCCATAGGTTTATATTAATTTAATGAATATTTTTTATACTATCTTTTTCTTCTGAAGATCTTCTAATTAGTTGCATCATCCAGGCATCTTATTTTGCTTCACAAGGTTTCCGGAGACGTGATGAGAGATCTAACATGCTTCTTGTAAGTGCTGATATTATTCAACAGTATATGTTGTTCTGTAGTGATTATCTATAGCAGCTTGTTTGGGAGGAAGGGAAGGAATGAAATAGAATGGTTTTGAAGTAATTTTTTAGGATTATTCCATCTCTTCTCCTGTGTGGGAGTTTAGTGGGAAGGAATGGAATGGCTTAGAGGGAATGCTCATTGCATTCCATTTCCTCATAAGCATTCCTCCCAAAAGTGGTAGAAACACTCAATTCTTGCATGAGATTTTATCCCTATTTAGAGAAAAGACAAATAAAAGGTGAAGGATATAGTAGTAGAATTCTTATATTTCTTTCCTTTCCATTCCTCATTATAGCAGTTATTGAACCTTTCCTTCATTGTTCTGTAAAATCAAGCTGTGATACAGTATCTGACATTAATATCATTTCCCAAACTCATGTTGCATTATTCTGAGTATCTAATATAGATGATTTATATCCTCATGATGTGTTTACCTCTGCCCATTTTTCCTCAATGCAGTTTATTTCTTATTAAATGTTTGATCTCTTTTGCATTAGTATTAACATGATTGCCTCTTCATATGATCTTCTGCAGTCTTTGTTTTCCAATCTTGATAGACTTGTGGCACCTAATCAGCCATGCCATAGTAGCTTATGGTGAGAACTCTTTCAGTAGTTGAAGTCAATTAGTATTGCGGGATTTGTTGCAAGAAATTCAAAGTCAGTTACACTAAATAAAATGTATTGTCAGCATGCTGAGGTTATGTTATTTTGCAACTTTGAATGCTTTAGTTGCATTCAGAACGAGTTTCAGTAACTGGTTTTGATTCAGATAATTATTTCATTATTGAACTGTTTGATTAAAGTTGGTCTTGTAATTTGTTGCAGTTGTTAGTTGAAGGATTAGAATTTAAAAGAAGGTTGGAATGACTAAGTTTGCCACTTAACCAGTTGCATAGCAGCATTAGTAGCCAATGAAGGGAAAATTGTTTGAATTGAGAAACTGTCTTATAGCCAAATGCCCTGGAGTCGTAGAAATTTCTAAATTGTGAACCATGAGTCATCTAGTCAATCCCCTTTAGTTGTGAAAAAGGTTATGCTCACTTGACATTGAGTGCTGGGCAATTTAAGGTTAAGCTCATTTGTTAGGGGGACATGAAAGTAGAAATTTTTCTCATTGGACGACAATTAGTCTTCTGTTTCTTTTTGTAACAAATGACGTTTATCTTTACATTAGTTTAATTTGGAAGCACTAGCAAGCTAATAATGGGCTTTTTAATTCAGGATTGCTATCTTAGCATTTCATAAAGCTCTGGTTGATCAGCCTCGTGACCCGTTGGTTATTGCTGCATTTAGTATTGCTGTCCACAGTGGTGGATCCTTATTTGAAGCTGTAGAAATTGCAAGGAGAATCTCCCAACCACATGACCAAAGCTTTGATGAATTATTAGACCCTCAAGATTTAGACTTCAACGATGCATTGATTGATCATGTTGTTGACCTTGCAGCATCAGTCAAAGCCATATTATGCAAGTTGACAGATCCATGTTATGTTTCCCAAGCAATGTCCAAATATCCACAAGCACCATGCTCGGATCTGGTAAGGTCTTGATGGCTTGATGCTTCACTTATGCCTTTTTGGTGAGAATAGGAAATGAGTAATAACTAAATATTTTCCAAAACAGATCATGGTTCCTATTTGAACATGTGCTGCTAGTAATATCTTGACCTGTTTTCAAAGATGTGGGATGCAGTGGGTGGCCTGGTTCTCAGGCATGGGTTTATGGCCCACCTTTTCATCAGCATTACTTTTTTATCATCTGCATTACTTGAATTCTCTGTTATGGATGTCAACCCCTTCTGTGTTACATAAGAGGTCTATTTTATTTATTTATATTCTGTATGTATACTATCTACTATTGGCTTGATTTGGTCTACTTGTGCGTGCATTTGGGTGCAATAACAAGTAAAAGCAAATAATTTTCTGTTAAACCAATGCTGTTATTGGGTAGAAAAAGGGTGGGAAGACACTGTGCAGTCCAAGGTAAGTCCCATAAATGCTCTCAACTAAGATGTAACCCTCATTCCTCTTCCTTGTCTGTAATATTAACTTTGTAGAGTAACTTTGCAATTGAACTGTAAACTTCAAAAAATATTAATTTTGTTTAATTAGACTGCCAAGATACAATGCAATGAAATTCACTTATGGAAAATCATATACTTGGGGGGGGTTTTGCTTTCTTCTGTGTGCGCTACACTAATTGGGCTTAATATTTTACTTTTTTTATTCTTTGGATACCAAATAATCCTCTCTTTTTTGTCTGTCTTTTTTCACAGGTTTTTATCCCATGGGCATTGTCGCTGAGGGTATCCAAGATTTTTGAATGTGTCATAAGGGGCATGGAAAGGGGATCTGTACCCAGAAGGGGGAAAAAGATTAACTATGAGTCTTTGGCGTTGGGGAGCCTGAAAGAGGTTCGACATGTGTTTGCAAGGATTGTTTTTGACACTATTTACCCTCCTAACCCAAACAGAAAACATTTTTCTACTTGAAAATTCTTCTTAGTCAAATTATATTTATCCTAGTAATAACCATTTAAGAGATTTTTTAATTTTGAATCAACCCTCTCTCTCTCTCTCTCTCTCTTAGTACATGTGCCGGAATTGAGTTAAGGCTTGGCAAAACAGATAGTATCATTGCCATTGGGACAGCTAAGATGAAAGTTAATCAATTACGACGACCAATGCACTAATGCAATTGTTCGATTTTCATTTTCCTCTTCCAAGCCAAGCTGTTGACGCCAGATAGTGAAGTCCTTTCTAATATCAAAAGAAAGAATTTATCGTTATAATCTATTGCACAAGGTGATCACATCTGTTAATATAGGATTTCCGGTTGGGACCATAATTTTAAGTGTTTAGTGATGGATGTTGGGCAATGTCAGAATGATAGTTATCAAGAAAAGAAAAATTAAAATCGCTACCAGGCATTGAAATCTGTTCGCAGCGAAGAGATTCAACATAATCATGATAAAACCAAGCCTTCTGTGGATGTGCATTAAAAGGTTACTATCAATTTCACAGTAATGTCTTCTCAAAAAAAAAAAAAAAAAATCACAAAAAAGTATGGTCGGGTGGTAAAAGTTAATAAGTTATATTAAAGGGCGAAATCTTGTTGTCCGAAATCATGACTTCAAGTCACAACTTTGTGTGTATAAAAGTGCATCAATTAACGTGTGTAACAAATTTTTGCCTTTTATAAAACAGTTAGTTTAGAGTCATAATTTTCTATAAAAAAAAAAATTAGGGTCATAATTTGTTTTACAAAATTTCTCATAATTGTTATGGTGGCCGATTATAAATGTTAGATTATAAATTGTGTACTTTCTAATTATAAAATCGAAGCTGGACAACGTAGGACGTACATGGAAAAATCTAATAAAGGATTAGACTTGGTTTTAAGAATCACTTTAAATTCAAGTCTGGTATTTAAGTCTGCATATCAAGTAAGCAGACTCATCCAAACGCAAATCCCACATGTTAGTCTCACATGTGTCGCATAAGACAAGTACTTGACATATCTTCTCCATCTGGATCTTGTAGTATGTGATGCATTCCTCTAAAGATATAGGTGCAATCCTAGTAATTCAAAGAGGGGTGAGGGGTGAGGGGTGGGGGGTGGGGGGTGGGTGGACGAGACAAGATAAAGTTTGGCGCTAAACATGTTTGAAGCTATCTTTTCCAACTATTATGTGACAATATAAGACTATTCATGTAAATTATTTTAACAAGACACATTACGATGTGAATCTGAATAATTGAAAAGATAATTTAGTCGATTCAAGGTGACTAGCCTCCAAAACTTGAGAGAGAGAATAAACTTTTTGGGTTAATTTTCTACTTGATTTTTATCATACATCTTACCCCCTTGAATACAATAAGAAAGAAGGCCGATAATAACAATTACATATGAAAACAACAAACTGGTAATAGCTACCACTACTAAAAATTAGCAAACAAGCCATATTGAGATAACTCCTCTCACTAACCCTAAATTCAAATTAGTTCAAATAACAATTTATCTAACACATCATCCAGGGTCATAACATTTCCTTCCCTTTTAAGATGAATCTTGTTCTCAAGATTTCAAGACATAGAAATTGACACTTGCTTACACCTAATCTTTCTCCCTAGATTGAAGAAAACTTGACTTCGAATTTGGAAGTATTGAATGATAAGAATTCTGACATTAGATACTTGCACCAATTCTTTAACAACTTTTGTGAGCACTAGGAACAGGAAAGCCTTGCTTCCAACATCCTTAAACTCATCAACAAACTCAATGTGTGGAATTGAGGCAAGCTTATTTAAGATCACAAGAAGATCACTTGTATTTATCTTTTTTGCTTCGTCAAAGCCTTTAAACTCAAATTTATAGTAAGTACACCCTCCAACATATTACTCTCTTGAATTGTTGGTGATTCTTGAAGTACAACATCATGATTCTCTTAAATTTCATGGGATCATTGAACTTTTGGTTGTTCTTGGATCTCCAAAGTTTCGTTAGGCTCTTAATACGTTGATTGTTTCTTGAAAATCTTTGACGTTTAATCTCACAAATCTTTCATCCTTGCTACTCTTTTGGACATGTTTTTGGGAATCTTTAACATCAGTTAACATTCTTCCCAAACTCTCCATTCTTTGTTTTTCGAGATTGATGCTCTGATATTGGTTAAACATGATGAGTTTCGAGCTTTATGTGCAAACTTATTCTTCAAAGGTTTTGTGTGTGTGTGTGTGTGTGTGTGTGTTTGTTTTGGCAAGTGGGCTGGACTCAAGTGACATTTTGGGCTAAGGGTTGGTGTTTTTATATAAATTTTTTTTATTAAAAAAAAATGAGTTTGAATTAAGACCCAAACGATGTGTTAAATAAATTGTTATTTATATTATTTGCACTATTTGAATTTAGGATTAATGATAGGAGTTATCTCAATAAGGCTTGCTCATTCTCAAAAAAAATATCTCAATAAGGCTTTGCTTGCATGCTTTTACTTTTTAGTAGTGATTGACTAATAGCCACTATCCGTTTGTTGTTTTCAAATGCAATTGCTATCAATACTCATTAGCCTTATTTTCTATTGTAGTATTTAAGTGTGTAAGATGAATAATAAAAATCAAACAGAAAGTAAATTTAAAAAGTCTATTATTTTCCAATTATCTTGGTTCATATCACATGATATGGTGATTGTTAACATCCAACTTTATGTCAGTATTTTTGCCAGCTTTATAGGCTATGAGTTCAGCTTTACATGAAAAAAGAAAAATTAATAAAGAAACCAAAATACCCTTTTTGACATCTCTCACCAACTCAAGCCTTTAGTCATATTCCTGTCATTCTTAAAATAAAATAAAATAAAACAAAACCAAAGCAAAATTTGAAAACTCAAGCGTCTCTAACAGGAAAACAACACCAAACCTCTTACACCAACAAAAAAAAAAAAATTACAAACCTCTCATAGGAAACAACCAACATCAGTGCATCCAAATAAAAAACTCATCTCACAGAAACAACCAACATTAGTGCATTCAAAACAAAAAAAAAAAGAAAAGAAAAGAAAAAAAACCCATCTCACAGGAAACAATCATCATCAGTACATCCAAGAAAAAAAATCCCTCAGAACACATGAAATTCCAAAAAAAAAAAAAATCAAAACATATGAGAAGTGCCTGAGATGCCGTCAAAATTGGTGGTGGGGCAGCGGTGCCACGTTGAAGGGAGGGGCTGACTTGTACTTTTTCCTCATGAATTTTGTAAAAGAGAGAGGGAAGAGAAACATAGCACTTACAAAATCGGTAACGTAAAGAATCATTGAGGAAAATTAAACAAAGAAGAAGATGAAATAAGAAATTAGAGTAAGCACGATAAAAGGAAAAAAAAAAAAACTTTTGTCTTTATAATACCTTGTGCCTTTGACTAGTTTCATCTTTATAATATTGTAGCACAAATTCAATATCGTTTTCTTGAAGCACCAAATATTGTGTTGCTCTCCCAAACTACTCTTGAAAAATCTTGAAAGCATAAGGCGTAAAAATATTGTGTGTTTGGTCTTCTAACAGTGACATTGATCTTAAAGAAGAACCTCTATATATCTCCAACATCATATCATGTGATTGTGTTTGCTCAATATCTTCAATGGCAGGATCAACCTAAAATTCCAAATAGTAAAATAAATAAATAAAACATTTGTATGACATATGAAGACTACAAATAAAAAAATATATATACAATAAAAGAAATCAATGGTAAATAATGACTTACTTTTTTGATGAGTTGGATCAATTCTGTATAAGAACTAACAAACCCTTTTAAAAAAAGCATTTATACTTTCCTCTCTTTCGACTGTTGTCGTTCCACCAAAAAAAAAATGCCCATAAAGGCAATATGGTACACAAAAGTGCTTGATTTGATATAAACCAATTACATGCTTGTTAGAGAGCATGTCATATTTTGTCATAACTTGAAGCTATTGATTGTCAAACTCTTCACATGACTCTAACTTATATAACTTTTAGAAGTCTATGCACCAATTTGAATATTGATTACAAAGAATTTTGATGTAAACCAACTGCTAAATTTAGCAGCAATTCATTCCAATCAATTATTTCCTCTCCATAAGTATTATTATTTTTTCCATCATTTGGTAGCTCATTTAATTCAATACAATTCTATGAAACACTTCCATGAACCTCAGTTGCAGTCAAATCATCATCAACTTGTGCTATATTAAAACAAATTAAAAAAAAAATCAACATCATATTATATGATAAATGAATTATATATTACAAATAAAATGAAAATAATAATACCTTCTTGAGACAATTCATTTAAGTCAAAACAATTCACTGGAACAAATTGATGAGTCTCACTTGCAACTACATTGTCATCCATTGGTGCTATATTAAAAAAAGAGTTGAAAAAATAAACATCATATTCTACGATAAATGAAATGTAAATTTACAAATAAAATAAAATTATAATACCCTTATTGAAGGGGTTCGTTTAAGTCAAAACAATTTTTTGGAGCAAAGTAGTAACTTTCACTTGCAACTACATTCCCATCCATTGGTGCTGTGGGGATAAAAGAATCGATGAGGAGTATTGGGCCGTGGGTCATGCCTGAAGATATAAGGGAGCCCGAGAATGGTCGAACAGTAAAATAAGTATGTGGGTTAATGGGTCGAGGACAAGGATAGATAGTAACGAACAGGTAGTGTCTCCCAACGAGCCAAACTTCCTTGGGAAGTGTTGTGGAAGGTTGGAATCCGGCCACCTAGAGAATATCATACAAGAGGCAACCATACTTCTGAAGATAAGCTTCAAAGAAATGAGTACACAGTAAACTAAGAAACATCTGAGAAGAAGGCTGCTAACACCACATTAAATGTTCTACACGTAACCAACTAGCTACATTTATGTGAAAATGACGCCTGAACAATGATGTTTAGTCTTACAGCTACATACAAAGTTTCTAGGTGGGTTCTGATGAGATAAACATCTAGGGGATCACCTACATAATCAACAAGTAGAAGGCTAGGATCAAAAAAAGTAAGACTATATAAGGGAATAGACTCCATGAAAAATGGGGCATGTAATCTCTAGGAAAAAGAAAGAACACCTTGTACTTAGAAAAAGCTTGAGTCAATATAAGAACAACTCATCCTCGGACTTGACCGAGGAGCACCATTCTCACATTGTGGTGTTTTTCTAACTAGTTTACCCCTTTTTAATTAAGACCCATATTTGATTTGCTAAAACATTCTCTCTTGTCAGATCCACTCTGTAACAAATACATTATGTTGGGTTGATTGGGCCATCATCAACTGTTCACAAGTTGGAGGTCTAAAAATCCAGTCCATATAGGTGCTATAACATAATGTAAAATAAAAATTAACATCATATTAATTTTGGAGCTATATTAAAACAAGAGTTTTAAAAAAATAAACATCATATTCTATGATAAATGAAATTTAAATCACAAATAAAATAATGGGAAATGCTAATAATCCATTTAAAGAAAGTTTTTATGGGAAAAGAAAAAAAAATTAATGTTTTGACAGCATTTTTCATTTCCCATAAAAGTGATGTCAAAAATTTCTTAAAATGGATTGTTAACCAATGCCCTATGGGCGCTCGTTAGCATGACCTTAAAATAATTTATAATACCTTCTTGAAGTGATTCATTTAAGTCAAAACAATCTTTTAGAGCAAAGTATTGAGTCTTACTTGCAAATATATTCCCATTTATTGATGCTACAATATACATGTCTTAAAAATAAAAATTAACATCATATTAATTTTATCCTATTTTTAAAAAATAACTATGAATCAAATAAAATACAATAATGGTACCTTGTTCAATTATTCCTCGATCCTTCATTGGCATTCTTCATGTCTTCTTCTCTTCGATATTAGTAAGGTGAAAAAGAGAGGATAGTAAAATATTGGTAAAATAAAATTTGGTGGGAAATAAAAAGTGAAATGGAGGTAAATGTATTAAGAGGACAATTTTGTCCAAAGAAGAAAAGTTCTTCTTTCCAGCAATGCTTTTTTTTTCCCCCCTCTCATTTATCCAATTTTTTTTATTAAGTGAGACTCACATTTTTTTAACCTTAACAAGCACCTAATTAAGTCATGTTTGGTAACTGTTTTCATTTTCTATTTATGTTTTCTTGTTTTTAAGGGAAAAAAAAAACAATTTTTTTTTTTTGTTTTCAAATTGAAAAGCACGTTTGGTTAGTTGAAATGAAAAAAACATTTTCCAAAAACAAAATTCAAGAAATTTTTTTGGTAATTGTTTTTGAATAAGATGAATTAAATGTCTTGTTTGGCTTTTTTTTTTTTTTTTTAAATCTATTTATTCTTATTCAAAATTTTCTATGTAATTCAAATAGATTCATGAGGTAGAGACGCGTTAGGATATTAATTTCTATCTTGCGTGTACAATTTTATGGCATGAGTTTATACATGGTGCCGCTGGACAGATTCATCTGAAACACAAATTAAAATACCCATTTGATAATAACCATTAACTTCATATTAACAATTGACACTCAGCAATAACAGGATAGACCAAACACAAATTAGCTCTAGTAATTTCGTAATAATCCATAATCATAAAAAAAAAAAAAAAAAAAAAAAAAAAGGAAAGGAGCCCAAAAAAGCAAAAACAAGAATGCAAAAATAAGAGAAACGTACTCTGTGTGATTGGCTCTCTAAAATTATGAAGCTCTTTAAAAACTGTGAATGGCCCGCATAGACCTACTAAATCACACACACGCGCACGCATACACACAAATCTAAAATTAGAAAAGGAGAGTGAGAAAAGGACAAGAAAAAGAATGGTAAAATTTGATGAAGAACAAAAGGCAACCATGAAGGAGAATCCGGTGAAGATCAAGCACGCACCTCACAAGTGGTTCTCTCAATCAAGGTTTTCAATAGTGCCTCTGTGAGGAAGTGGAGGCGTAGAGGTAGATATAAGGGTTCAGATACGTGGGATTAGAGAGAAAACATCATTTTAAATGCTAAAAACTGAGAGATGAAAAGTGGAAGTGCGGGAAAGAGAACAAAAAATATATTAGATAGAAAAACATTTTGTTATTCATGTGGCATGAACCCATGTGCTGGTTCATTAAACTAGCGTGTAGAGTCTTGTCTATTCCGTGTTTTATAAAGCCTTTGAAAACTGAAAAATAAAAACGTACAGCTAGGACCTATTTTCAATTTCCTTCATAATATGAAAATTGGAAATAGTTTTTTATTTTTGTCTATAATAAGTTACCAAATAAGTTTTTTTGCCTTAGGAAAAGAAAACTGTCATTGAAAACAGAAATTTGAGAAAAAAAAAATAGTTATCAAACATAACTTAACATTTGCCTTAAAAAAATTATGGAATTATAAAACTATATATGAAATTATCATTTTTAATTACATGAGATTATTCCAAACATAATTGGAGCGAAATTTCTATCAAAAAAAAAAAAAAATTTTGGAGCGAAACTTTTTATAAAGGATAGTAGTTGCTTTTGTTGTGAGTTTGTCTCACACGAGTAGAGCAAACAAAATCGACATATCCAAATCCAACGGCTAAAAGAGACTCCGGCCTTTCCCTTACAAAAAAACTTGTTTGTTTGTTTACGCCCACTTGCTAAATCTGTTCACAGCTCACTCACTCGCTCGCTCTTGCTGTTTATCTGCCCCCCTCGTCCCTGGAACCTCACGTTGGTTTCCTCAGCTACAACTCCAATGGCCACTGTCTCCGCTACTTTTGTTAACTATGGAGCTTCTCTAAAGCCCTGCTTCAACAATAACCGGGTATATTTACTTTCATATGTTCATTTACATATTTAAACTCTTTATGTGTACATCTCAGATCTGTTCACTTGTTGAGGTTTTTTATTGCTTATGGTTTTTGTTCCCTAAAAATATCCAAACCTTCTTTCCATTTTTTTTATAGCGTGAAATGAACAAGGTAAATCATGTGTATTTTTTTTTTTTCTTCTAAGACACCGTAATTCTGTTTAAAAGCTATAGTAACTTTTAAAAAATCATGTGTACTTTTGAATTCAAATAAGATGTTTTTTTTTCTCCTCTCTGATTGGGGATTAATTGATTTGGGTTAATAAGCTTTCCCTGATTCGATTCAGCTTTTATATACAGCTTTTTTTTTTTTTTTTAATTCTCACTTTTTCAAAATATACTTCAGTAAAAAGCCAAATAAATAGACGTCAAACACACACATCTCAATTTAGGTATCGGTACATAATCTACTTAGTGTATGTTTACCACTAAAAAAAAAAAAAAAGAGTAGAATTCAATACCTTACGCATTATTGAAGAGGTGGCCTTATTTTTTAGTAGTGATTACTGTTTATGATTAGAATAATGATAAAATAATTAAATTCACTATTTCTTAACAATCTTATTTTTACGAGAGAATCCATAATTTATAAATCTTTCGTTTAGAATGCAGGACAAAGCACTTCAAATTAGGGAGTTTTAATAAATAAAAGAGAATGAGATGTATTGCCATTTACAATTTGCAAATTTGGACATCTAAAAAATTCTGTATTTGCAGAAGACTGATGGGACTTCAGCACTGAACATGGTTAGAGTAGTTTGGACCAAGAATGTTTACCCTTCTTTGAGGACCTCGAGGTTCAATGTTTGCTGTGCGGTATTTCACTTTCCCTCTGCACTTTTGATTTTTTTTTTTTTTTTTTTTTTTTAAATGGGTTTCTGCGTGCGTATCTACCAAACAATCTTTTGGAAATTATGAATGTGGCAGGCCAAGCCCGAGACAGTACAGAAAGTTTGTGAGATAGTGAAGAAACAGCTAGCATTGTCTGATGAGACTGAACTCACCCCAGAGTCCAAGTTCGCTGCTCTTGGTGCTGATTCTCTTGATACGGTAAAAGTCAATTCAGCACTTTAGTTTTTTCTTGACTTTGACTCTGCTTATTTGGTACAAACTTACTTAACAGCTTTTTTATAATATAATAATTGGGGTTGTTTGGAAAATTCGTACTTGCACTCTTGCATGTTTGACGGGCAGAGCACTTAGTTTTTGCTTGACTTAGACTTGTTATCATTTATTTTAATCAAATTGATATGATGATTAACAAACAAAACTACTAATGCAGGTGGAAATAGTAATGGGTTTGGAGGAAGAATTTGACATCAGCGTTGAGGAGGAAAGCTCTCAGAACATAACAACTGTCCAAGAAGCAGCTGATTTAATAGAGAAGCTTGTTCAGAAGAAAGAAGGCTGAAGCTTAGAGAAAAAAGCTAGTTGGCTAGGGTGGTTAACAGTTTTGTTACTTTTGAGGCAATATCATGTTAAGAATTTGGTCTATTTTGGTTTTTGTCTAAATTAGTTCTGATGTTTGATTTAAATGGCTGTCCCCTCTTATCAGTCTCAGAATTAGAACTGATATTGTTATGAATTTAATTGCGTTGATTTTTTAATTTAACTGCATTGTTTTTGATGAATTGAGCATCCAAAGAGTAATATAAGTCTAGAGGCGCACCAAAATGGAGGGCCCATGTAAGAATCAAAAAACTAGCAACTTAGGAGGTGTGAAATTTATTATAAAAATAGTTGTGGTGGGCTCACGTAAGAATCAATAAACTACAAACTCAGGAGGTGTGAAATTCATTACTCTTCTCTGTCACTGCATACTTGTGAGTTGTGACATTCAGTTTCTAGGCAGTACTGGATGATATCAGAAAGATGATTGAAGCCTCAAATGTCTTCCGAAAGCTGTATTTTCTTTGTTAAAGCTCTTGGACATATTTCCGCCATCTTTTTTCCTTGGACTTAATTCATTCATTGTAATTTTCTGGCGGTGTGATGTTGGTAGTACTGTGGTACTATGGTAGCTGTGATAATGCTGGCTGTTGAAAGTCAGTGCTAAATATTATTGAGTTGGCCTGTTAGGTAACGTTGTTTAAATAATAGTTTTCATTGTTTAAACACCACAACACTTAATCAACGTTACTAGAAATCTCGAAATCTCTTAATAAACGGCCTTATGTTGGGTGATTTTTGGATTTAGATGTGCAAATTTGCTCCTTATGTTATTAGACATTAACTGATGCAAGTGATCTTAAATTGTAGTATTTGTTAAGTACAAAAATAAAATACACAATATCTGCCGTCTGAATGCTGTGTCCATTTGGTTGAAAAGATTTAATAGGTGGATGGAAAATGGGGAAGCAAAAAGTAGAGAGAACATTGATTTTATAGGTTTTTAGTATGAGAGAATGAGATAATGGAAAATCGGTGGGGCCAAGTATTTTTCTTTGGGTCTACCAAAATATTTATTTCCAAATTGGAGAAAAAACTAACGAGAAAACCAGCACAAAATATTCAAACTAAAATGCTGATGTGGTTAAGTTTATATATGGGTATTAGAATTGATTAGATGTTGTTGTGCTTATTCTTAAATATATAATAAGATAAAGTGACATGTTGAGATTGGAGGAGTAAAACATGAATTTTACACCACATCCTTACAGAATTTAATCTCTTATTTCTTTTACTTTTCTTTTGGTTTTTCTATCTCTTCTGTTACTCATTTCATTTTTTTATTGTTAATTTCCTTTGATCTTCTACTTTTCTTTCTTTGGTTTTTGTCTTTTCCAGATAATTCTCATTCTTTTTTTTTTCTTTTTCTTTTTCAATGTTTTTTTTTTCCAATTTTTTTTTTCTGTTTTTGGTTCAACCATTTTTTTTCTCTTATTTGTAAATTTGTACAAACTACATTTTTCATCCTCTTATTTTTCTTTTCAACCAAACAAAAGAATTTTTTATCCTTTCACTTTCTCATCACTCCAACAAAACACACATGAGGGAAAACTTTATTTTTTTTTTTTTTTTACAATCCCACATTTCCATTCTCCTACTATTTTCTATCCATAAAAAAATTGGAGGTAATAAAAAAGTAAGATGATAGAAGAGATTTTAGTTTTCTCTCAAGGTATTTGGTTGGGAGGGTAGAAAAAGGAAAGGATGTAAAACTCATTTATTTGTTTGAGGAGAAAAGTGAGAGTATGGAAAAAGTAGATTGTATAAATTTACTCTTATGCCCCTATTAAAAATTCTTATTCTAAATTGCAAATTGCACCTCTAAAGTTTAGAAATATTTGGATTTACACCATGGAGTTTCAGAATTTAGATTTTACACCCTGAAGTTTGGGGGTGTTTGAATTTTACACCCTGGCCTTTCAAAATTTGAATATTACCCGCTAAATTTTAAAAGCATTTGAATTTTACTACCTAAATTTTAGAGGTGTTTGGATTTACACCCTAGCTAAATGCCCCCGTTCCCCTTTTCCTCTCCTATTTTCTCTCCCTTTTTCACCCATCCAATCCGCCCATTAATTAAATTGATAAGAAGAGGGAGAGAGACATGAAATGATTATTGTATACTATGCACGAATGAGTCACTGGCACTGCCCCTTTTATATTGACAATCAAAGGATGTGAAATCAAGAAATACAATTATTTGGCAATGGGGTGGAATGAGGCTATTATGATTTATGAGCAAGCTCTTTTTGTGTTTGGTTGGCCCAATATTTCTAACACCGGTTGTGTTGCTATTAGATTTATGGAGGCAATGTAATTCATTATAAGCCTGTTTAAAAAATCCTATATATTACTTTCGTGTTTGTGTATTCTTATAAGTATTATTATTTCCTCAAAAAAAAAAAAATATATATATATATATATAGAGAGAGAGAGAGAGAGAGAGAGAGAGATGTTTATCCCACATCATTTATGTGTGTTAGAGTTTTAGTCCTTATGACCTTAGGCTACTACAACAAAGGTTAGATCATTTTGTAGTGATACTTTGGTTATGTAATGTCACACCCCAAACCCAAGTATAAAGATAGGCACGTGACAACTGCCGCACACTTATAAAACAAGCACCTATAAGTGTGCGAGGCCTTCTTAGCAACTAAAATTTATCCTCAAAAATTAAACCAAATTAATTTAAAATACCTCAACAAATTTTTTATGAATAGCTCTCCAATAATTTAATAGAAATAAATTCCAAACCTCATATACATAATGCCAATTGGCCAATAAATATAAAACTATTAGAAGACCATCCAATCCCAGTATCACAAAGCTTCTTTTTCTGCTCACAACACAACATCAAAACTCCCAAAACTTGATATTCTTCACAATCTGAAACTAGAGGGGGAAAAAGGAGGGTGAGTTGACAACTCAATAAGTAACCAAAGTCCTAATAAGTTCTGTCAAGCAATAAATCTGTAAAGTAATAAAATATAATAAAAGTCTTCAAAGGTTGTAATATATTATGGGTTTTCAAAAAAAATAACTAAAGAATTTTCATAGTCTTAAAAATAACAAGTTGCAAATAGACCATATATTTTAATCTGACAAATATATCATAGATGGTTTAGAAAGTACTCAGTTTTTTTTTATATATCAAAGTTATAACTTACAATATGTTCCAAAAATACATAAGCAGTTTTAATGACTCAAAATAGCTCAAATACTCAAACATTTCCAAAATCACATATGTAGTTTTAAAGACTCAAAGTAGTTCAAATATTCAAACGTAATTCATATTTTTAACAATCTTATGACTATGGTCACGCTATATCCCCGTGACTGGGCATCAGAGTACCAATGAATAACCCCCATTGGCTGGGTATCAGTGTATCAATGAATCACCCCCATTGGTTTGGGTATCAAAATACCAATGAATAACCCCCATTGGCTGGGTATCAGAGTACCAATGAATAACCCCCATTGGTTTGGGTATCAGAGTATCAGAGTACCAATGAATAATCCCCATTGGTTTGGGTATCAGAATACCAATGAATAACCCCCATTAGCTGGGTATCAGAATAAATTCATAGTCAAATTGTTCATAATCATATATATAAAATCATAGTTTCTAACAAAAATATCTTATTCAAACACATTTATATAATCATATCTTCAATATTCAAATCTATTTGTGATATTTCTATATTATTTACTTTAAATCATTATAGCTATAAAACAATTAAATAAAATAACCTTATATTCAAAACTCACATGTATTTGTGAGAATTCTTTACCCTTTACTTTGAATCAGTATAGCTAAAAGCAATTACATGAATTACATCATATATTCACTAATCAGATATATTTGTAATAATTCTTTACTTGAAATCAGTAGTACAATAGAACTAAAATTGTAATAACTATAAACAATTTCAGTAATTAAAATACGCAAAATAAAACCAATTAGAATAAGGTTACTTACCTCCAAAAGCCATACCAAAAGAAACTATTTCCTTAACAATTCCTCTAAAATCTTTAGATATCACCTAGAACAATTTTCAAATATTCTTACTCAATAATCAAATAATTTCAAGACTTATAATGGTACCCAGCTAGATAAAGAGACTACTAAAAATATTCAATAGTTATCTACTGTTATCTCGCACCAAAAATTTCTTCGTATCATAATATATTTCTTTATATATATATATATATATTCTGCCACTCTATACTATAGGACCTAGTCCTATGTCTCACTAGGAAGACAAGGACGTGTACAGCTAGCCTTATTCTTCTTCACACTTTTTTTTTTTTTTAGTAACTTGTCAGACCTCACCTAAACCTATGCACACTTGACCTTTTGTCTTCTTCTTTTCTTTTTTCTTTTTTTTTTTTTCTCCAGTTCCATCACTACGGGCGCAGTTCCTTAAGCAACAAAATTATGCAGAAAGTGACCCTTACGGACATGTCTAAAAAGTCTTACAGTTCGCCGAAGTCATCACAAAAAAAAAAAATACTTTAATTTTAAAATAAAGCTTAAATTTGATAAGAAGAGATTTTAGGCTCTTACCTCAATAGTATAGTCAATTTTTCTCTGCTTCAATCCTTTGAGTAGTCTCCTCTCTCAAAATATCTCTCCAAATATATTGACTTAATATGCTTATATATATAGCTAGGGTTTCAACCTTATTTTCTAAAAAGTCTTTATAATTATAAATTATAAAATTGACCCCACAAGAGATTTACTTAAATACCCTTCCTTTTAATCTTTTTTTTTTTTTCGGGATATTACATGTAATGTATTAAGCCTGTTTAAAAAACTCTATATATTACTTTCATGTTTGTGTTTTCTAATAAATATTACTATTTTTTCAAAAAAAAAAAAAACAAAATATAGGAATGTTTATCCTACATCGGTTGTGTGTGTTAGAATTTCAGTCCTTATAATCTCAGGCTACTACTACAAAAGTTAGACCATTTTGCAGTGGTATTCTGGTTATGTAATGTATTATAAGTCTGATTAAAAGACTTTATATATTACTTTCGTGTTTCCTCAAAAAAAAATTTTTTTTATGAAGGCAATAGCAGCAATAATACACTAACATATGGCCTGATTGTTTGCTTTTTTTTTTTTTTTATTACAAACAATAGATATACTCTAATCTTTTTTTTTCTAAAATTCTCACAGATCCATAATCTAGCAATAATGGATTTCTCTATAGTTTTAGGCTAAGTCTATTGTGTAGTTCCTAAAGTCTTATCAATCCCATTATAAAATTAATCGTTAAAGTTGTTTTGTACGGCATTAACATTTAAACCCACATTAAGCCGTTTAAATTAGTGATAACATGGAAAAAAAAAAAAAAAAAAAAAAAAAGCATGTCTGTTTAAATTAGTGATAACATGGAAAAAAAGGCAATTAACTCATTTCAACCTGTTGTATAATTTTTTTTTTAATAAAAAAAAACTCCATGTTAAAGATATTCTAAATACTTAGGTTATGTTTGGATACTTGAATTTAGATTTGGATTTGAATTTGGATTTAAATTTTAAAATGGTGGGTTTGAAATACCTTAATTCCAAATTCATAAATATTTAAGTATGTCATATAGATTTCTAAGACTCAATGGGTTTAGAAGTTATTTCAAATTTAAGGATTTTAAAGTTTAGAATTCTTGGCAGAGTTGTCAAATCCAAATCCTTCACCCTTTGTAAACTATCCAAACAAGATATTTTGATTTTAATAATCCAAATCCATGTGTCTAAATCCTAAGCATTATAAAAGATTCTAATCTACCGCTGATGGATTAAAGGTTTTTTTTTTTTTAAATAGTTACAATATGATGCTAATCCCGCAGCTAGAACCCTTTCTCCTTATACCCTCAAGCACTTTATACATAGGGAGGTGCTAATTCAACTATAAGGCCTTGGTTGATGGATCGAAGTTAGATCTCCTCTTTTAAAAGAAAGACAAGATATAAAGTTTGTTAACGTTATACTTGAAAACACATTAATTAATGTAATTGGGTAACATTTTTTTTATTATTAAAAACCTATTCTATATAAAATAATTAAAGTAGAAACTCAAAAAATCACTACTACAAACGCGACCTATAGCCACGTTTCCAAAAACACGGCTACAAGTAACCTATAGCCGCATTTTTAAGAAACACGTCTTAAAATCCTGACCGGTAGCCACATTTCTAAGTATTTTGAGCTGCATTTTTTTGCATTGGGCCTATTGCTACGTTCACAAAGCATGGCTATAAGTCCAACCAAATATATATATATATATATATATATATATATAAAAGAGGACTTATACCTTCGTTTAAAAACACGGCCATAACCAACATAAAGCCACGTTTTTAAGAAACGCAACTTCAAAACTTGACCTATAGCCGCGTTTTTAAACCGTGGCTATAGGTCCAACCAAAATTATAAAAAATAAAAATAAAAAATAAAAAAAAGGACCTATACCCAAGTTTAAAAAATGCGGCTATAGCCAACCTAAAGCCACATTTTTAAGAAACACGGCTATAGGGCCCTTAAAAAAAAAAAAAAAAAAAAGAGTCAAAACCTATATTCTATGTATTGCTAAGGAGCACGGGCATGAATCTATGATTTAGCTAGGAAAAAAAACCTATAGAACGCGGCTATAGCCAAATTATAAAATAAAATAAAACCTATAGCCACGTTTTTAAAATTGCGACTGTAGGTTAAGGACCTATAGTCGCGTTTCAAAAATGTGGCTAAAATAACACCTATAGCTGCATTTGAAAAAATGCAGCTATAGACTTGTCAGACCTATAGTCACGATGTATAGGTCATGCCTAAAAATGAGGTTATAGACCAAATGGACCTATAGCCACATTTTTAGGAGTTATAGCCGCATTTTTAAAACGTGGCTATAGATGAGTTTTTTAATTTATTTTTTTTTTAGTGATAATTTGCATACTCTACTAAATGATATTTCTAAAGAGTTCAAAAAAATTCAAAAATAAACATTGGCAGCATTCAATTTAAGTATGAACATATTAAAATATATCTATGGGAAGGGTAAGATTCGAACACAGAATAATGTCAAATGGGTCCGACTCGAAGAGAAGGAAGGTCCATCCTCTCATCAGTTCTGACCCAATACGTTAATAAGAACCCGAGTATTGAAACCGAAGAAGCCGACCGCCCGAGGAGCCTGAAGAGTGAACATTCCTAAGAAGGCTTTAGGCAAGCCACCTGGACCAAAAGACAAAACACTAAGGAAGGAGATAGAGATGTACAAGTAAAAAAGAAGGGAAATGTCCAGGTAAAGTACCATCACCTCCACATTCAATGCATTGCATCAACTCAACTAGCCGCATTAATGGTAGAATGACCCCTGAATAATACCCTCGCAGCTTGCAGCACATTCTACTACCTCCAGCAAAACCCTAATGGGACAAGCATCTAAATGAAGATCAGTAATGGTACAAATGGAGGGCTAAGATGCACTTCAAATAGCTATATAAGGAAAGGGAACTCCTCCAGAATTGGGGGACTGAGAATCAGAGAAAAACATACAATTATGCATCTATAAGCTTTGTAACCAAGACTTGAATATTATATGAACTGGTGATCTTCAGACTAACTCGAGAAAGAGTTGATATTGAAATCTTCTTCTTTTTTACTGGTAATTTGTTGTTTTTCTACTAACTTTAAACAAAACCATAAGGGCTTACAAAGGTTGACCTTGGAAACCCATTCTCTACAAATTAATTGTACTAGGCTATCACATATTAACTCTCCATCCAACTTGAGTTGGTATTAATTTTTGCCCGCTTACAATATCCAATTGTGATATATATATATATATATATATTACTAACATATATGTGGGTGTTTTTATTGATGATTTTAACTTTTCAACTATATGTTTACCGAGAGGTGCTACGTCCATAACATTTTCACAACAAATTATAGGTGGTTAATTGTTATTGGTTCTAATTAGAACTTACCACTGAAATTACTTTTCTACTCCACCAATAACAACCTGTAATAACCTGCCACATAGAATTGTGAAAACTTTGTAAAAATGTTGTGGACATAGTATTTCTCATGTTTACCTAGTTAATCATTCACTTTTTAGAAAACCAAATTTGAAATGCATCAATTAAAAGGAAAATTATCTTTTCTTTTTGATAATTTGATAGTTGGTGGAGGGGATATATGTTTATCTGGTCAATCATTCATTTTTTTAAAAACCAAATTCAAAATTTGAAATACATCTATTAAAATGACAGTAGTCTTTTTTCTTTTTCTTGATAATTTGATAGTTGATTTGAAAACCAAAATACATCTATTAAAATAACAAAATTCTTTCTTTTTCTTAATATTTTGATAGTTGGGGGAGGACGATTTGAACTATAGCCACTTCCATAAAAAATACCACAAAGTTCTGATTGAGTTATAAGGTTTTTGGCAACAATAGTAATTTTTTAAAAGTTATAATTAGCATACTTGTGTGATGAATAGATTGATTACAATTTTATGAAAAAAAAAATATTACCAATTATCTTAATTCTTAAGTCTTTAAGTAAATACGCACTATGCTCAACCATTTATAGGGGTTACAACTTTCAACTTTCAAGTTAATTTAAATTAAATTAACTTCTAAAAAACTTTAATTTAAATTAATAGTTTTTTCAAAAAATTAAAATAATAACTTAAATGCAATATACCCCAACATATATGATCAGCTTGAATAACAAGTTAAAAAAAAAAAAAAAGAGAAAGTAGATCAGTTTCTCTTTCAAAGAAGCTTGACTTCTTTGCTGCAGTAGAATAGGTTGTCCCTTCATTACGAAGGTGTCTTTAGTCTCCGTGGAATAACAAGCTTATTCCTTGAGTAGTGGATTTCTTTTTCTAGGGCTCAGGGAAATACAAGTGTGTTTTACACCTTCTACCAATCAATGGACGACCTTACACATAATTGGAGCCACCTAACTTAATCTAAGAGGGAGGGGCCCAGTTGCTGCCTCAACCAAGAGGATTCAACCAATGATTTTTGCATTGCAGCAAAGTTTCTCACAAAGCGAGCTATGAATATTGATGTCATAGCAAGAACCTTCACTCCACTGTGGAGGGCATGTAATGGCTTCAAGATTCAGAATATAGGTGACCACATAATACTCTTTACCTTTCACAACAAAGCTGATGTTGATCGAATTTTGCAGAGCGAGTCATGGAGTTTTGACAAACACCTAGTAGTGATGGAACGATATGAGAAGGAGGAAGCCATTCATGAGCTCAACTTTAACAAAGCAAGTTTCTGGGTCCAGCTTCATGGTAATCCAATACGCTATATGACTATAGAGGCAGCGGCAAAGATTAGTTCAGTCATTGGAGATATTTCTTGTCCTGTTGAACCTAAGGATTTAAACAGAGGTTGTTTTTTACTTGTTCGGGCTTCGATTGATTTATCACTTCCTTTATGCAACGGACGCCTAGTCTCTTTAAGGAATGGGAAGCAAACATAGGTAAGCTTAAAGTATGAAAGGCTTCCAAACTTGTGTTACTGGTGTGGTCACCTAACTCACGATGATAAGGATTGTGAGATGTGGATTGAGAGCGAGGGGACACTTCAACCCAATCATCGTTAGTTTGGTTCTAGTATCCGAGCTTTAGTTTTTGTCCCCTCAAAAAAGAATGTGATTAAAGTCCCAAGATTTTACACAGCAAGGAAGCAAGCTGGTTCACCTATGGACTGTGATGATTCAGTCCAACCTCCGGTGGACCCAAGTGTTCTGGATGAAGCAACACGGCAGGAAGATGACAACAGAAATAGGCAAAATAATTCGAACAGTCCTAATCCAACTAGTAACCTAAGTCAAGGGAATACGTTACCTGAGACGCGGCAAGAAGTGATTAGGGTGAATCATGAGACCATAATTACTCTAGCAGTTTTAGACAAAACCAATAATCATAATCAAGCGCATGTTGCAAATATTAATGATGAGCTGGCACTACTTAATTCCGCATACTCTAGGCATTCAACTGCCTTTGAAACTGAACCACGTGCATCCCATACTCTCTCAAACACAAATCAAGTTAATGAAGCACATGCCCTCAACCTTAATGAGTCACATGCTGTCCATGATGTTATTAGGGCTCCAACAAAACACGAGCATCTTTATGTGTTTCCTTCCTGGACCCGTTATGCTATACCTAAGCTTCCCACAAACTCCAAAAAATTGGAACACTATTCAGGCCAAAAACGGAGTGCTAGCACAAGCGAGTTTCTCCCAGAGTTACCCAAGAAGCGATTACAGGTTTCTCAGGTTGAAGATGATGACTATTTTGAATTAGTGGAGGCTGGATCCCAGCCCCACCAAGAATAATGAGTTGCTTAGCATGGAACTGTCATGTGCTTGGGAACCTACGTACAGGGAAAGAGCTTATAGAAATCATACGGGCAAAAGATCCCTGTTGTCATTTTTTAGCCGAAACTCTGACAGATGAAGCAAGGCTAGAACAAGTTCAATGTAACATAGATTTTGATCATAGATGGGTGGTTCAGAGGGAAGGTCAAGGCAGGGGTTTGGTTCTTTTTTGGAAGTCAACAATAAACTTGTAGATTGTAGGATCGCACAGTTATTACATTGATGCTCTCATAGATAAAGATACGGAGAATGAATGGCGCTTCACCGGTTTTTGTGGCTAACCAGAGACAAACAGAAGATGGGAAGCTTGGGATAAACTCAGGCCCCTTAATTCTAGTCCTGGAGTTCCATGGGTATGCATGGGCGATTTCAACAAGATCACAAAACAAGATGAGAAATTGGGTGGAGTGGTTCGGCCTCACCAACATATGCAATTATTTCGTGAGGTTATTGATGAGTGTAGTTTCATGGACCTTGGATACTTGGGGCCAAAATTTACTTAGAGCAAGCATTTCATGAGTGGTAGTTCAATTTGGGGAAGGCTTGATAAGGGACTAGCTACAAATGGTTGGTTTATGAAATTTCCAGGCTCACGGGTCTATCATTTGCGGTGTGATTCTTCGGATCATCGACCTATCCTTCCTATGCTTGCACCTCTAGACCTTCCACCAAAGAAAAAAAATTTCATTTTGAAGAGATGTGATTATCACATCCAAGTTGTGAGGAAATGGTGCAAGCTACCTGGCATTCTACTTTTAGGTCAGATTTGAGTAGGGAAATCCTAGCTAAAGTGAAGAAGTGTGGAAGTGATTTAAGTCAGTGGAACCGAAATGTTTTTGGAAGTGTCCGTCAAGAGCTGAATTGAAAGAAGAACCTGCTAGTTTTGGCCAAAAATGAAGCCATCATTAGTGGGAATAATCACAGGGTTCGAGAGCTAAAATCTGAGATTAGTGTGTGTCAGCGGCGGTTTTTTGTGCGCAGCCACGTGTCTTTGGTGGAAGGATGACTTTGCTAAGCTTGGATTTATTTTGGGGAGTCCAACCCGGAACTCGACGTCGGGCCGCATAGACCAATGGCTTCCGGTGTATTTTTGAGCCTACAAAATAGATGAAGCCCAAAATCTTAGAATCATAATAATGGTTGAAATAAATAAATAAATAATGTGCTTAGCATGAAAGCTTTGATTAAAGTTGATACGTTATTATTATGTATATTAAGTGATGTCCGATGTTAGAAAATAATTAATTAGGTGTCAGATGTCTAACAATGGGATGAGTCTAATAGTCCATGTCTAGTTGCGGTTCATGGTTCATGTTCAATATAATAAGGTATGTTCGATAATGGTCTATGTCTATATAATGTATGTCCAATAGTGGTCCATGTCCAAATAATATGTGTCCAATGGTAGTTTATGTCCAAATAATACAAGTCCAGTAGCGATACGGATTCAATTTATTAGTACATATGTTTATTAATGAAGCATTAGTGGATCCATGTTTATTAAATGATGAGGTAATATTAAAGTAGTTTACATCCAACAGTAAAATAATGATGAATTAACATGTACTTAATAATGTTATTTCAAAGATGGAGAAAACATTGACTTATCTTTTATGTTCCGCAGCTCCAACCGTAACATCAGTGGACTTAACATTTCAGTAACCTTCATATTTAAAAGGAAAAAATTGGTGCAACTGGAAGGAGAGAGAGCATGTCCAGCCGTGTGCATCGGTTGGTTAAGTTTGTCCCCTTAATCATGCACTTAAATAATTTTCCTCATATAATGCTCTTTTAGTTTTTAGTCAAATATAAGTGATATTGCCTTCCATAAGAAGGACATTTGATTTTATAAGTTTTTGTCTTTCATAAGAAAGGGCTTTTAGTAATAAGTTATTGGAAGAGTGTTTGATATAATTTAAGATGTGTGGAGATGGTAAGAAATATGTATATATTGTGAGATATGGTGTTTGTAATATGTACGGGAATTATATGTAGATACTTTGTTGGACATGGATCTTGTATATGTATACTTTGAGAGACATGGAATTTGAAGATGTATGAGAGGTATGTATGGGTATTTTGTGGGGGATGTGTTTGTGAAATATATGGAAATGTGAGATAGATGATATGAAGGTTAAATGTAGTAAATACATGAGATTAGAGCTGCTGCTAGAGTGGTTTTTTGTGTTATGTCATGGGTTATATTGTTTTCTAAGAATGGAGATTTTTGTAAGGGAGATGGAGAAGTATGGAAGAGTTTAGAGATATATGCAGCAAGGTGAAGTTTCAGAATAATGGAGATGAGAGAGGGGGCCCTTTAGTGTGTAGCTTGATCCTCTTTATATAGAACCAAGCTATGTAACTAGATCAGAACTAGTTGAAGGAGAATTCAGCAAATAAGGCAAAGTCCTTGACAAGGTAAGTGGACTTTTGTTTTTTAACCAAAAGAAGAAAGTTTGGGACATTAATGTTGCTGACACAGCTGGACAATGTCATCTAAATGACATCATTTGCTTGGAGGAGAATACTTGACATTAAATTCATGGTTTAGCTAAAAATGGTAAGATAATCTTTATGGGATCCTCTTGTTTCTTTGGGTATGACAGCAAGCTGCTGAGATTAGGCATTAATGAGCAAGTGATGTCATTTTTAGGACATGTGTCAACCTGCTGAAGCTTCTGCAACTTAGCTGGAGCTGTTACAGCTTGTACAAAAGCTACTACAGCTTCCACTGGAGCTGTTACAGCTTGTGCAAAAGCTACTGCAGCTTCCGCTGGAACTATTATTGATATTTTTAGCTAAGTTTCTTCTCTTGGAAAAAATTATGTGTTTAGTCCATATATAATTTTGGTAAGTAACAGACTTGTTGGTTGATATATGATGAAGTTTTAGAATGTAAAGAGCATGGAGAGTTTTATCATTTTAAGTGTCATGTGATATAAAAGGCTTACCAAATGTTACCTATTGCACGCTGACCCGTCAGAGTTCAGGGAATTGGGGAAGACATGCCAAGCAACATGCTTTCCTTTATCAACTTTAAACTGCTGGAGCTTTATAGAACATACTTCTTGGCCCTCCAAAACACGACTCTCAAAATTCCCCCGATGAGACTCATTAGCTTGGATCATGAGCCAAAAATGAGATGATATGCTATAGGCTTGAACTATGGGCTTTGACGCCTTTTTTTGTGTAAATATGAGCTCTTTTGGGCTTTAGAAGAGATTTTTTCAAAATCCATGATAGTGTTGACGTGGTGCGGGTCGCCAATGAAATGAAGACATGTGGTGTGAAAGATTTGTCCTCAACAATGTGTTATTGGATAGAGAAGCTCAGATGTGGTCACAACAATCTAGACTTCTATGGGCCAACCAAGGAGATAAAAATACCAAGTACTTCCATAGCTAGGCAACAAAAAGATTTAGGAAAAATCAGATAGGAGGAATTAGAGATGAACAAGATGTTTGGAGAGTTCAACTACAGGAGGTTTCAGCCATAATAGTCAATTATTACCAAGAGCTTTTCTCATCTTCCACAACAGATTCCTTAAGTAGTGCCCTAGACCATGTACCACAAGTCATCTCCGAGGAGATGAATTCTTCACTTACCTGTGAGTTCAAAGAAGAAGAGGTTTTAATTACTTTGAAACAGATGGCACCTCTAAAGGCACCAGGTTCGGATGGGATGCCTTCACTCTTTTACCAACATTTTTGGAGCACAGTGGATAAAGATGTCACCTCATCAGTTTTGGCATGGTTGAACACAGGTATTCTACCTTACCCTTTAAATCACACCTTTGTAGCCCTCATTCCAAAGATTAAAAACCTGGAATATGTGTATCAATTTAGACCCATTAGCCTATGTAATGTGCTGTGTAAAATTTTTTTCCAAAGTGTTAGCAAACCGGTTAAAAACATTGTTGTCTACAATCATTATTGAACACCAATTAGCTTTTACAAAATATAGACTAATGTCAGATAATATTCTTATTGCCTTTGAAACCTTACATTGCAAGTAGAAATATAAATTAAATAGTCATGGATTTATGGCTTTGAAGTTGAATATGAGTAAGGCTTATGATAGGGTGGAATGGTCTTTCCTTAAGGAGTTGATGAGGAAAATGGGTTTTGCAAAACAGTGGATACATTTGATCATGCTTTGTGTGAAATCAGTTACATATTCCATTTTGATATATGGTGAACCAAGAGGTCTTATCCACCTAACAAGAGGCATTAAACAGGGAGATCCCCTCTCCCCTTTTCTATTCCTACTATGTACTAAAGGATTGAATGGTCTAATAAAGCATGCAGAGACTAGTGACGAGATTCATGGCGTCTCTCTTTGTAGAAGAGGCCCAAAACTAACCCATCTGCTCTTTGCAGATAATAGTCTTCCATTTTGCAGGGCAACGATGGAAGAATGTGAAAAGGTGATAAATATCTTGGAGGTCTATGAAAAAGCATCAGGTCAAAAAGTCAATAGAAGTAAAACAACCATCTTCTTTAGCAAAAGTACTCTAGAAGAAACCAAAAATAGCATCAAACAAGCTTTGGGAGTTCAAGAGATTTTGCAGTATGACAAGTATCTGGGGCCGCCTTCTCTTGTGGCAAAAAGAAAAAAAGCAAGCTTCAACTACATTAAAGAGAAGATATGGCAAAAGCTTCAAAGATGGGAAGGGAAATTATTATCACAAGCAGGAAGAGAAGTCTTGATCAAGTCCGTAGTAATGAAACTCCCATTGGATTGTGTCATGAGATTGAAAGTTTAATTAAAATAAAAATTTGGGGCAAAGGGGTGACCAGAGGAAGATCCATTGGCCGAAATGGGACAAATTAACTAAATCTAAAATGGTTGGAGGTATGGGATTTCGTGATTTAGCACTTTACAATGACTCTCTCTTGGCAAAACAAGCTTGGCACTTTCTCCACAATAAAACCACACTCTTCTATAAGGTCTTCAAACCAAGGTATTTCCCAAATTGCTTTATTATGGAAGCCAAGGTCTCAAGATCCAAATCATATGCTTGGAGGAGCACTTTAAATGGTAAAGATGTTTTGAACAGGGGAGCAAGATGGAGAGTGGAGAATGGGGAGTCAATAAAAATTTGGCAGCACCACTGGCTCCCAAGAAAGCACCCTCCACAAGTGACGTCTTTCCCTATTGCATCTATGGAAACAGCCACGGTAGCTGATTTGATAGACACCAATACTAGACAGTGGAACCACGTAGTTATTGATGGAGTAATTACACAAGAAGAAGCTGCCCTCATCAAGCAAATTCCACTTGGCCGCATTGCATCAGAGAACATTCTCATATGGCCCCATTCACAAGATGGTAGTTTCAATTGTAGTCTAGATATAAATTCTTGAAGGAAGAAGCTGAAATGCAAACTACCCAACAATCCCACAACCTAGATTTAACGCTTTGGAAAAGAATTTGGAGTCTTAGTGTGCCTAACAAAGTCAAAAACTTGTTATGGCATGCTTGCCAAAATGCGATGCCAACCAAAGCAAATCTTGTGCGAAGGACTATCATCGAAGATCCATTATGTGATCGCTGCCGAGTTGAGCATGAAACACCTTTGCACGCTCTATGGAAGTGCAGAGAGCTCAACACAATGTGGGACTCTTCTAGAGTGGAGCCTATATGAAGTTAGTCAAGCTTTTTGGACTTCAAAGAACTTTTATCCTTGCTATTGCAACAGCATACTGAAGTGGAACTGGTGGCCATGATAATGTGGTCAGTTTAGGCACAAAAGAACCAGGTTCAGCTCAGAAAACCTACTAGCACACTCCATCAGATTGTTCAGCTTTCAAAAGACAGGTATAATGAATTCCAAGCTTGCTAGGTACCTTTAATGGTGACTGCAGCACGTATCATGAAGAGATGGAAGCCTCCACCAGCGGATTGTGTGAAAATAAATTTCGACGGCGCGGTTTTTTCTATTGACAACAAGTCAGGTCTCGGCGTAGTGATCAGAGACAACATGGGCCAAATGATGGCATCCTGCTCTTAGGTGCTACACCAAGCGTATGGTAGTAACGAAGTTGACGCAATGGCGGCAGCACTGGCACTATCTTTTGCTACAGAATTATGCGTGAAAAATGCGGTTTTGGAAGGGGATTCATTGTTTATGATGAAAGCTTTGATAGACTCCGAAAGCTCCATGTCTCACATAGGTCCGTTGATCAATGATGCTAAGTACTACTCTAATTGTTTTGAAAAATTATTGTACACTCATGTAACGAGAGATTGTAATAATGCCGCACATAGTTTGGCCAAACATGCACTTAACATTCAAGACTTTTTAATGTGGATGGAGGAAGTACCACCACAACTCTTTCATGTACTTCAGGCTGATTTTACTAGTTTATTTCAATGAATTTATAGATTTCCCCCTAAAAAAAAAAAAAGCTTGAATACCATATTAATGATTAAACATTAAAACCTATAAGTGTTGTATACTTTTTTTTTTTTCTAGAGTTTGGTGGGAGCATAATTGCAAACCAAGAGAAATTTGAAAATATAAAATTATAAATTAACATAAAATGTATAAAACTTTGCATTTTGTTTTTTTTTTTTTTTAATTTTTTTGATACAAGGTAGAAATTCAACTATAACTTAATCAAAGTGTATATGTGTGTGAAACTCCCTCGTAGAGACTTGAACCTCGACCTTTGCCCCCCATAAGCGTTTTTTTTATTTAAAAAGCCTAGTATATATCTAATCTAACAGGATAAGGATTAGTTTTAGTGCTATTTAGCAGTGACGAAACTATACTTGGACTTGGGGGCACTGCCCCCCTCCCCCTACCCCTAAATTTTTTCAAATTATATATATATATATATATATGTATGTGTGGGGACAGGGGCCCAAAATTGTATCTTTGACCGTGAAAGGGTTAAGACCCTAAGACTTTATTTTGGGCCTTGTAGGGCTAAAGGCCCAAATCCTTACACTGAACCTCCAGCCCGGTCCGAGGACGAGATCAGGTCCGAGGAGAAGCAAATGAGTGCGTAGGATCCCGGATCGTAACCCATGGCTTTTGGAATAGATACGGATGGTCCGAGGAGTGATCCCAATAGCAAAGGGAGTATCTACCCAAAATATCTAAGGAAAGGCTGCCACCACCACATTAAATGCGCTGCACCTGCTCTCCTGACCGCATTTATGTGGAGAAGACCCCTGAATATTGTAATCTTGGCCACCGCAACTCACAAAAAGCTAAAGAAGATACATGATGGGACAGGTACTCAAGTGGAGGCTTAAATAATCGACAAGTGTAGGGTGAGGATGCTTTAAAAATAGCTATATAATGTAAAGGAACCCCTCTTAAAAAAAAAAAAAAAAAAAAAAGAAAAGGAAGGAAACTTGTATCAAAATCAAGAACATTGAATTAACCTCCTCGGATCATTGCAGAGGACAGTTTGTTGCACGTAAAACTTTTATTTTTGTCTTTCTTATACTTTTGATTCGCCATGTTGATTGCCTAATCCAATGTAGCCTAGCTTACTTTTCCCACTCTCTACAAATTCATTGTTATTTGGTCACTTTGGGCCGAAGCTCGAAACTGTGTCCTTACAGTATGTATTAATTTTAGCAATTTGTTCAATAAATTTGCACTTTTCCCCCCTCAACAATATTATTGATCTTTTTAAAGGTTATAAAAAATTTTATTGATCTAAAATCTAAAATAAATTAAACAAGCTCAACAACAAGATTTACTAATAACAAACTTAAGCCCAAACAACACCCCAAAACAAACCGACGCAAGACGCAAACAAAAAATAAAATAAAATAAAAAATTCCTAAGCCAATTCTAACTAGTCTAAGTGAACTCACATATCTGACAACACACAAGGCACCCAAAAAAAAAGTGAAAAAAAAAAAACCTTAACTTTCTAAATTGAAAAGTGCTAAATCCACAACATTTTCACAATATTTTCACAACAAATCACATGCGGTAAGTTGTTATTGGTTCTAATTTGAATCCATAACTTAATTACTTTTTTGCCCACTCAGAACAACCAATAATAACCTACCACTTACAATTTATTGTGAAAATATTGTGAACATAACATTTCTCTTCTAATTTCTAAATCAATGCTTATTTGGAGTTTCAAAAAAAAAAATTGTTTATACTTTCGCCCTCCTAACTCTAAGACCTGGTTTCGTCCCTGCTATTTAGGTTGTAGGATTTCGGTTTAGCTGTTTAGGACCTTTTGGGTTCTTTCATTTTAGCTTTAAAAACAAAAACAAAAACAAACAAAAAATATAGAATATAGAATTTTTGTGGTAATTTGCATGTAGGAAATGAAAAGTAATTAAATACATTATCTTGAAAGGCCTAGGACCTTTCGAGTTCTAAGATGTAGTTTTTTGAATATAGAGTTAGAATCACATTGATTTATAGTGATTTGTTTCTTAAAAAAAGTGATTACTTGATTTTTTTTAAGGAAACTTGATGACTTTAACATAGATGATAGATCTTCGAATTAGGAAATTAGAGTCAAAGTTTAGATTAAAAAAAAAAAACTTGATAAGAATAATTCTAGGATGATGAACTCGTCTACATAAGATATGACAGATAGCCTCAATGAAGTCGTCAGCATTTCCTGAGTACTTAAAAGCGTCGACAACGCCGTCGAGGCCAACATCTTCAGCCTAGGATCTCGACGCCTGCATGGGACAACTTGGGAAGCTGACGGGACTGAAAGGGCCTTACTTGGCCTCCATGCATGAGTATATAAAGAAATACCTTATGCCCCACGATTAACCTTAATCAAGGGGAGTCCTACAAGGAAAGGATTCTGCGAGATACGCAAATTAAAAAGAGGATCTCTCCCACAAGGAAATATATTCTTAGCCAAGGAACGGATGTTAACCCTATGCTACTATAAAAACCCCAAGACCCTTACAAACCAAGGTACACATAATTCATCTCAACTCTAGCACTCTAGAGTTGTGAGAAGCTTTCTGACTTAAC
This sequence comes from Lithocarpus polystachyus, assembly GCA_033629205.1. Lineage (NCBI taxonomy): Eukaryota > Viridiplantae > Streptophyta > Magnoliopsida > Fagales > Fagaceae > Lithocarpus > Lithocarpus polystachyus. The sequence continues at coordinate 61,635,230 of CM066164.1, read as the reverse complement.
CTTCGGAGGGTTTTTGGCCGGTACCACACCGGTATTCTCCTAAGATCTTCTTGTTCTGTGTTATGCAAGTGTTGTTTCGAGCACGAGAAGACTATGTGACTTACCGACAATTTTCAGCATCATCAAAACTTAACACTATATTTGGGAGTTTATAAATGAATGAAATAGAATAAAATAAAAAATAATGAAAAATAGTTTCTTATTTATTTCTCTAGTTTGAATGTTTAAAAGGAAATGGAAAGTAATTTTCTTCAGAAGTTGAATGGAAACAAATCCTTGTATAACAACATTATTATTATGTCAGTTTTTAAATACAAATAGGGGGTATAGGCATTTAAGAAAAAAATATATATTATTGAAACTTTATATACAACAAAATCATTAAAACGTATTACATTCTCTCATATAGTCAGATTCCTTCTAGATTTGGAGAGATAAATTAGTGGTATGTTTGGATAGCATAAGAGGATAGAGATGGCAATAGGTTGGGGTAGGGTCGAATCATAGGTACCTCATCTTTAAGGATGGCAATATCTGCCCGACCCTAATAGGCTGGATTTTACTTGGCTTGATAAAGAATAGGGTCGGGTATGGGTTTAAAAAAAAAAAAAAAAGGGGTCCGAGTCAAGTCCGAGTTTTTACAAAAACCCAACCCGACCCGGTTATATATATATATATATATTGTTATAAACCCTACTTATTTCATTTCAGCTCACAAACATAGATAGCCTGCCTCCCTCTCAGCTCACTCACTCATCAGTACCACTCCACTCTCACTCACTCACTCACTCTCAATCTCACTGCCGACCAACTACCCAACCTCTCACCGCCGGTCTCAGTCTGTTCTATTCTCCACTTCTCTTCATTTTTTTTTTTTTTTGATATTGATGTACTCGGTCTGTTCTGTAGCTAAATCAAACATCTTTGATTTCTCTTTGCATTTGCCAAAGTCTCTAAGAGGGGTTTTGTGAGTTAACTGCCCGGTTTTGGATTTGGTAGGGATTTTGTTGATTTCTTGAATTTGCTGAGTCCCATTTGCCAAGCAAAGGTATTTTTCTTTTTCTTTTTTTCCAAAACTCATCAATTTCTATTTTGTTGATTCATATTATTTTTGTGCCCAAATCGAGTCCTTGTATTCATTAAAGAGGGGTTTTGTTATTGATTTATATTATTTTTTTTAAAAAGGATTAAATACAATGATTCATATTATTTTAAAAAAGATAAAGTCCCTGTATATGTTGATTCATATTATTTTAAAAAAAGATTTTTTTTATTCATATTTTTAAAAAAAAATATTAAATACATTCATATTATGGCTTGGTTTGTCAATATATGTTAAAGCCTTGTTATATTAGCTATAAAAATGTGAGCGGGACATTTCATTTTTGATGAGCGAATAATTGAGTGTAGTTTAATGGAAAAATAAATTCTATGAGAAAATGTTTTTCAAGATAGTGTAATTATTTAATGAAAGAAATTGTGTTTGTTGTGAATGCAGTGCTTAAAATCAAAATTGTATTTTTTATATTTGCTAGTTATAATTTGATGAAGTTTATTCCATTTTTTAACTCATTGTTGTTGTAGGTTCTTCAACTATACTTGGAGATTGTACACTTCAGTCAATTCTTGATGGTGGGTAGCCTAATAAAGAGGATGGAAGTTGTGTCACAACTGTGGAGGATTAGACTTTTTGCATTAATTTAGTAGCCTTTTTAAATTCTTAAACTTCTTGGATTAATTTGTTGGTTTGCAATTATTCTAAATTTTTCACTTGTGGGACTTATTTTGTAGCTTTTTAATTTCTTGGACTTGTTGAACTTGTGATACTTATTTCTTGGACTTGTATGATTTATTTTATTTTTATGTTTAATAGGTGATTTTAGTTATGATTTATTGATTTATGATTAAATAGTTATCTTAGCTAGGTGATTTATTGATTTATAATCTTAGCTATGATTTATTAATTTATAGATTTATAATTAACAAGTGATTTATATTGAATTATGATATTAGCTATGATTTATTAATTTACAGATTTATAATTAAGAGGTGATTTATATTGATTTTTTATATTAGTTATGGTTTATTGATTTATAGATTTATAATTAACAGGTGATTTATTGATTTATGATTAATAGCCTATGATTTGAATTGATTTGGCATTTGGGCCACATTATCTACGCTTGAATCTGCACGTCATAGGGCTTGAATCTAGGCAAAAATGAATTTCAGCTTAAATTAAAAATTTTTTTTTTTGGTTGGGCCACGATTTGGGCTGCAGATTGGACCCAAATCTGGTAGGGATAAAGGGTCCTATGGGACGGGTCTGGGCTCCGCATAAAAAACTCGTTTATTAAACAGGCTGAGTCTGGGCCACGAGTTCGGGCCCGAGGAGCGGGTTTGGGTATCGAAAAACCCGACCAGAACTCAGCCCATTGCCATTCCTACTCATCTTTGCCCGATCTCTTTTGTAGGAAGAAAAAAGCATGGCAGGTTGGGTTGAAGATGGGTAAAGATACTTTACTAGTCCTAATGAGATGACTCCAATATTTATTCTATAAAGATGAACCATGAACGATTGTGAATATTCTAAGGGAGAATGAGAAACAAATGTTTTGGAGATGATAATAAAATATGTATAATAAATATTATAACTAAAATATGTATAAAACAAATTAAATTATATGTATAATTATTTTATATATAAATAAAATATGTAAATATACAATTAGGGCAAAAGGAGGAGAGCAAAACCCATCCCCCCCCCCCCCTCCCCCCCCCCCCAATCAAAGAGCTTCTTTGGGGAAGGAAAACATCCAAACAAAGGGATAGATGTCTACTCTAACTTACAACTCTTTTCTTATTCTCTTACTCCACTTATCCCTTCATCTCCTCTCCCTCCAAATTCATAAGCATATCTCAAATTCATTGTTTAACTAGAAAAAAAAAAAAAAAAAAAACATTACATAGGGCAATACAATAAATAGTGTTGTTATTATTGTTACCATTAAATTTCCCTTCAAATTTATTAGGTTTTTAATGTAGAGTCTGTCTCTTTTCACATAAAGATAAACCATACCCATATAAAAAGGAGTAGAAACACCTAAAAATTTCTCATCTCCTTATCACATTGATTATTTATTAATTATTCTCGGCTGCAATTTCTTACCGAAAAACTCAAATTAGCCACTATTCGTGAAAAAAAAAAGTAAAATTATTAGTGTGGGGGGATGAACTTGGACATGGCTCGGGATTTCGAGCTACATGGGGGGGCTACACTTGAGGAATGAGCCCGGCCCAAGCTATTATCATGGAAAAAATAGTTTTCTCGTGGTTAAAGGTAAACCGCACTCACCATGATGAAGATCCAAGGTAAACACTCCTCCTAATGCTTTTAACTGAGGTGATGTATATCGTCTGCTCCCTAAGGTACTTGGGGAATCTCGGGAAACGCCCCTTTCTCCTTGGTTATGGATTCTCACCTTCTAAACTCACCCCAAGGGACACGGATAGGAAAACGCAGAACCCAATGAAGCAGTCACCTCTGCATTAATGAGGTTTCTCACCAAATATCAGCCACATTAAATGTTAAATGACTGGCTTGAACAGTAGAAGCACCCCTCCTTATTCATGATCAAAATATGGCAGAGTACGTAGAGGGTTGATAGGACAAGTATCCCCCAAATCCACTTGGGGGCAAGCCAGCAAGAAAAAGAGGAAAGGGGGGATGATGGCTATAAAAGGAGGAGAGGGGCAATAGGATAAGGGGTTTAGAAAATTAGAGAGAGAAAGTCTTAGCAAAAGCTAGAAAGAGAAAGATAAATTAGACAGTTTGTAACTAGAGTTTTCAACATTTGAATCCCTCTCATGTACCTCGGAAACATTGTTCCCTCATGTATGAAAACTTGATTTAGTCCTATTTTGTCTTTGACTTACTGCTTAAACTTCCCATTGTGGATTTCCTCTCATCTTCTAGAAATTAGTTGTGTAGATCAAATATCATCTTCACTGTTCCTGTGTTTGTTGTTTTTGACCCCAATTAGTAATTTGGTTCTTTCAATTTTTAGGTAAAATTTAATCTAGTCCATTAATTATTAATTATGTTGATTTATTTTTTAAATTATTAATTATGAAAATTTTGTCCCTCTACTTTCAAAACCTAGTCAATTTCATCCTTCAATAACCTCCTCGTTTAAACTTTAACGAAGTTATTTAAAATGTAACAAATAGATCATCGTACACCTTTGGTGCAATGGTCACTCCACAAGTATAAGTGCTTGTAGGGTGTGGGGGGCAAAGGCCGAGATTCAAGTCACCAGGAGGGAGCTTCACACACATATACACATAAATTAGGCTAGAATAGAATTTCTATCTTGTATTAAAAAAAAAAACGTAACAAATAGAATAGATGTTGCGAGAGTATTATGAAAAGTGTAAAGTTTTCAAAATTAAGTCAATTTCGACTTTGAGGCTATTCAAATTCATACGGAACTAGGAGTTGAAACCTGAAGGAAAATTGGACGAAGTAGTAGTTTTAGGCCAAACAAACTGTATAATAATTTGACAATAAAATTATTAAATTGTAACGGCAGGTAGAAACCAAATCGACCACCGAGTAAAAACTGTAATAAAGTACAATTTTAGTAAGTGCCAATGTCAATTTTGTTACCCTCTTCTTTTTCAAAAAAAAAAAAAAAATTTGTTACCCTCTTAAAACCTTTGGAACTCATGTCCACACATAATCCTTTCGTTTCTCAGGCTCTCAGCCTTCTCTCAAAAGTTTGAACAAAAAAAAAAAAAATAGGACTCTCAGCGAGTTCATGTTAAATTTCCAAACATAATGTAAATTAATTGTTAAAATATATATAGATATATATATATATATATATATTCTTGTATTAGGCCATAGGCATATTAAATTTGACTCCAAACTAATTTAAAGTTATTTTTTTCAATTCATTACGTGACAAATTATTAACAATGACAATGGATAGGCTATGGTGTGGATGTCATATTATCCTCTGCCCCACGGGTGGAGTGGGGCCTGTCATTTAAAAAAATCTATGTAAATAGTATATTATAATACTGTTAAAGTCAATCTGAAAACAACCATGTTACGTTGAAAAAATTAATAGGTACTCCTAAACTGCAGAGGAATTATGCTCCATTTTCTCACATTAATGGTGAATCCCATCATAAATTTAATAAGTAAACCCCACCATGAATATGAAAAGATGGAGCATCATTCTCCGTGCTCTAGGAGTACCTAAAAATTATACGTTACATGGTATCTTAAAATTTCCAATCTCTTCTTTTCATACTAGTTGAAATTTTCAAAATTTACATACTCTCCCACCCCAATTTGTTTGTCCTGTTTAAAAAGTCAAACTTTTTAAAAGAACATCATTTATTATATTGTTTGCCTTATAAAAATGTATAAGTTTACAAAACTACTCTTAAATAAATTTATCAATTTTTAAAAAAAAGAGTTATTCTTAATGAGGCAACTAAAAAAGTGCCCAATTAGATTGATTTTTTTTTTTTAAATATTAGTTAGTTTTTTTTTCAAATAGTTTTGAAAATAAAGTAGGGATATAATAGGAACATTAGTAAAATAATAACTTTATTTTTAGAAGCAGAACAATATTTTGGGACATCCCAAAATGGAATAGAGGATGAACAAAGTGGAACGGAGGGAGTATTTTTTTAAGTAACATAATAACAATTCACAAAGAACAATACAACTTCAACTTAAGTATTAACAACCTCATAAACAATTCAAATCTTACAAAATAAAAACACTAACAAAAATAATAGCAACACATACACATTTATTGGGTGAGGGTGGTTGTGCCTATGAGTGTGTTGAGTGTCAATTGAGAGTAAGGTGTGAGTATTAAGGGATGAGGATAGAATGGCTAGGGTTTGGGAGGAATGAGTAAAAAAATTATTTATGCCTAGGGTTAAAAGATATATTAAAAGTTATAATTTTAATATATATATATATATATATATATATTACAATAGGGACAAGTATGGGGTAGGGGTGCAATCTCCACACCAACAACATTTGGCTTGCAGGTCGAACTAAAATCGCCATCCCAACAAATTATAATACTATTGTGTGTATTATTTATATAAGTCACGTGACTAGCTACAAATTTGATTGTAACCAATGGCTATTATTTCACTCAATATCTTTTTATTACATGTGAATTTTAACAAATCCACCATTGGATAATATTTTCTTCATATATCCTTCATGCCTACAAAATTTTCAAAAGATCAAAGATCAATTAAGATCAAAGATCAATAATTATGTCATTAATTAAATATTTAAATTTCAAATTTTTATGGAATAAAATTATGCATAAAAAATAAGGTTATGGATCTATTAATAAATAACATCCGATTGACACGAAATTTGACATTCGTGTTAAAACATCAAGAATGTGTAATTTGCTAATTAGATTTTAAAAATATGTAGTCATATTAATTTTTTAGCTTACATTGTTGCCAAAGTTTGTCTTAAAAAAAGAGAGACAAAAACGATACATGAATAGTCTCTTTAATCGCCACATCATAGATTAGAGGAAGAAAACTCCAAATTAATTTAAAAATAAACTTCTTTTTCCCTATTTAATAAAGTTTGTCTCGTCTTAGGCATATAAAAAGGAGCGAAAGCACCTAATAATTTCTAATCTCTTTGTCAAATTCATTACTATTATTCTCCACATGAAAACTCAAATTAGCAACTATTCAAGAAAAAGGTGGGGGGAGGGAGGAGAAATTATTAGATTCACTGGAAGACTATTGAGGTGGTCCTCCTAACCAATAAAACGCTGTCTTTCATGCAAATGTGACATCACTTGGTGATTTTTTTTTTTTTTTTTTATTTCTTGTACTGATTAAAAAACTTACTTATACATTTGTATAAGCGTCATCATTTTATTGGTTGGGAAGACCTCTTTAGCAACCCTTCAGGTAGACCTAATAATTTCTCGGAGAGGAGAAAGGGGGGGGTTAAAATTACTAATTTGGTCCCTCAACCATTATTTATGTTAATTTAGTTCTTTAACATTAATTTATCATGTCCTCACTAAATTGATTATTATTTTAATATTTTTCACTAAAAGTTCTTACCAACAAACCCAAATAAGCCATTATTGTATCTATTAAATTATATAATAATAATAAAAATCCAGTACTCAAGTAGAAAAAAAGGGGAGTAAAACTACTTTTTTTTTTTTTTTTTTGAGAAACAAATTACAAATTTGGTTTTCACAATTATTGGGTAAAATCAAATTTGGTCACTCAACAATTAATCATGATAATTTAGTTCTTTATGTCAATTTTGTCCACTTATTTAGAAAATCAAGTCAATTTCATCCTTTAATCTCCTTTTTTTTTTTATATATAAAATCCTTTAATCTCCTACAAGTTTTAACATTTACGAAATATCTATATATATATATATATTAATAAATATAATTTAGAAAAAGTCTAAATAGAATTTCAAATTAGAGTCCAATTTTGCGCCATGTGTCCTAAATTATTTATTTTTAGAGAGAGATTTATTTCATAATTTTAGAATCAAATGTGGGACCACATCGTAAATATTCATCAAAATGAGTTATTGAGTACAAAAACCAAAGAGTCTAGAATAAATGAATTGTAAAAAAAAAAAAAAAAGTGCTTCACAATAACAAAATTAAGAAGTAATAAAAAAATGAAAAATAAATAAATAAACACTTATAGTTTACATTTTATACCTAATAATATTTGATGGGGATCAATTAAGTATAACCCGTCCTTGGTTGTCGCCCATGATTAGATCACATCCAAGGAAAAACCACAATAGAATGACAGAATGCATGAACAAGACCCTTCATTAAGAATAATGAGATCCATCAAAAAGAACTCGTCCATAGATGACCATGTTATAGATGATCATACCCATGGACGAACAAATTGTATTTGGTAAATTCTCCAAATGTTCTATATAAGCAAAACACAACACGTTGCTTAATACATGGAAGGAATTCTATATACTTCGTTCCACATACCCCATTTTCTTCACTAACCACCAATATCACCCACGATGGTGATGAGTCCCAAACAAGTAGACCCACGTCAAGCTCTCTATAAAAGGAGCAGGTCCCATCTACCAAAGGTAAGTTCTAATCATCCGTTATTTTTTTGTTCTTGTGTCATAGAGAGAAAACTGATTTAACCATCGGAGGGTCCATAGGCGGGTCACACCAGTCACCTTTGATGCTTCCTTCTTTCTTTTCAGGGTTTAATGTCATTGTCATAGTTCGAAGTATTTCAGTCTACTGATTTTCGTGTATCATCAATATTTTTACAAGACTTTTTAAAGAGTTCATAAAATATAAAAAAATGGCTATCAATAGTATTTAAATAATATATATATATATATATATATAAGAATTATACTATGCATCTTATTATATCTTATATATAAAAGCAGCTATGCCGCTACAGTGATTTGACATTGTTCATTCAATGTTTTTGCACTGTACATCTACAGTGCCACTTTTGATTTTGTGAGTCCTTTTTTGTCCGTTTGTGAAGTCCTTTCTTTTCTTCACTGTGCATTTTGGTTTCGTGAGCTTTTTCTTTTTTTTTTCCGTAATCTCGGTTTGTGTTTTGTTTTCTTTTAAATATTTATCTAAGCTGATATATATATATATATATATATATTGTTATACTAACCAACAAATTTCACAATATTTTCACAATTATTGACATGTCAATTTCTTACAAATCGAAATAAAATAATAAAATATGAGACTGTAACCAATCACAACTAAAAATAAATGTACGAATGCATGTACAGTGCTTTTGTACTGTACATTTGGTTTCGTGAGCCACTGTTTTTTTCCATGTTTTGAACAGTCCTAATTTTTTTTTCCCAGTAATCGATTTGTGTTTTTTTTTATATTTTAAATATTTATGTAAGCTGGTATATATATTGTTATACTAACACAACAAATTTCACATTATTTTCACAATTATTGAAGTGCCAATTTCTTACAAGTCGAAATAAAATAATAAAATATGAGACTGTGACCAATCACAATTAAAAATAAATGTTTTGAGAAAATGTTACAACACTTATTGTGCAGTGCTTTTGCTTTATCGCGAATGCGCGTATGCACTATTACTACAGTGCTTTTGGTTTAGTTAACTGGCACTGTAGCTACAGTGTCTAAAGTTTTTTTTTTTTTTTTTCCAGTAATCAATTTGTGTTTTTTTTTCCCTTTTAAATCTTTATTTAAGCTGATATATATATATATATATATATATTGTTATACTGACACAAAAAATTTCACAACATTTTTATAATTATTAACATGTCAATTTCTTACAAGTTAAAATAAAATAATAAAATATGAGACTGTAACCAATCACAACTAAAAATAAATGGTTTGAGAAAATGTTACAACGCTTATTGTGCAGTACTTTTGTTTTATTCGCCTAAAGTTTTTTTTTTTTTTTTTTTTTTTTTCAGTAATCAGTTTATGTTTTTTTTTTCCCTTTTAGATATTTATGTAAGCTGGTATATATATTGTTATACTAACACAACAAATTTCACAATATTTTTACAATTATTAACGTGTTAATTTCTCACAAGTCGAAATAAAATAATAAAATATGAGACTATAACTAACCACAACTAAAAAATAAATGTTTTGAAAAAAAGTTATAACACTTATTGTGCAGTGCTTTTGGTTTATTCAACTAGAACGGTAGATACAGTGACTAGAGTTTTTTTTTTTTTTCCAATAATCGGTTTGTGTTTTTTTTTTCTTTTAATTATTTATGTAAGCTAATATATATATTATTGTACTGACACAACAAATTTCACAATTATTGACATGTCAATTTCTTACAAGTCGAAATAAAATAATAAAATATGAGACTGTGACCAACCACAACTAAAAATAAATATTTTAAGAAAATATTACAACACTTATTGTTATCACAATATTTTCATAATTATTGAGATCTCAGTTTTTTATATATCAAATAAAAAAATGCTAAGTCCACAACATTTTAACATTAATTTCTACGGTGCCTAAAATTTTTTTTTTCCCAGTTATCGGTTTGTGTTTTTTTTTTCATTTTTAAATATTTATATAAACTAGCATATCTATTAACCATATAAAAAGAGCCAAAGACTCATGAATAGTATTTTTTTGGTTTATTCAATTAGTGACCTGCACTTTTTTTTTTCCCTTCAAGTATCCCAGTTGGTTTGAGCTTTGTTATTGTTATTGTTATTTGTTTTTTTAAGATCTTTATATGTTTACTTTGTACTTGCAATACAAGTTTACATTGTAAATACACAAAAGTGGTTAATATTATACACATTTGCACAAAAAATAGTAAATATTGTACAAATTTTGTAAATGTGTACAAAATTACCAATTTTTTTGTGTCTACAATATAAATTTACATTGTAATTAAGTACAATGTATACATAAAGATATTATGAAAATGTTGTGATGCATGTGTCAATTCCTTATGGGTCAAAATAAAATAAAATAATAAAATATCATACCGAAATTTAGCACAACTAAAAATGTCGTGACATATTGTTATCATTACAATATATTCACAACTATTGAGGTGTAAATTATAGGTCAAAATAAAATAATAAAATATTGGACTGGGATCCGTCACGGTCTTACATGAATGAGATTAACTTTTTATAACATAATTATCAAAATTCTTAAAATTAATGTCTCTTTTGATTAACGTAAATCTCTATGTATTTTAAAATCAATAACAACTTGTCATTTAGAATTTGTTCTAAAAATGTTATGAATGTAGCATTTCTCTCAAATAAAATAATAGAATATCTATTCGGATCCTAAAAATAAAAGATATTGTGAAAATTTTGTGATATTTTGTTGTATTCTTAGTCTTCTTTTTTAATATAGTTAAATTGGATGAACCAAAATTCACGGTTTTAAATACAAAATTTATATAATTTTCTCACTACTAAGACAGCATGTGTCTTGCACGTGTAGCCAACACTAGTATCTTTAAGTGTATCCATGCATATGCATATGGTTAGAAGCTAGTATAATGTAACCTAACAAATTGAATAGGTGTTAGAGCACTCACAGCAGTGGTGCTAAATAATTATATTGCTAAAATTATAGATATTTAACATAAAAGAGGGGCTGCAGCAATGGAGGCAAAAGTTAAAAATATAGCTAAAGTGCTACAGTGCACATCTATCTATAGATGTGCACTGTAGCACTCTTCTATAATTAAAAAATTCTATTTTAATCCTCCGATTCTTTTTTCTCCTTTCTTTTATTCGTTCACTCTCTCCTCTCAAAGCACTCTCCTCTCAATCTCAGACACCATTCTCTTCTCAGCTCTCATCTCTCAAGCTCCCTCATCTCTCGCCGTCCCACCGTCCCAGCCGCTCATCTCTCAAGCCCTCATCTCTCGCCGTCTCACCATCCCACCGTCCCAGCCGTCGCCGTCTCGCCGTCCCAGCCGCTCATCTCTTGTCGCCGTCTGGTCTGCATCTTCATCATCATCGTCGATCTCTCTCTCTCCCCGGCTTCTCTTCTTTCTCCCTTTTTCCTTCTCATTTTTTTTTTCTCTCCCTCATCTACTCTGCTTCGCCGATCTGGTCTAGATCTACATCGCCGATCTGGTCTGGATCTTCGTCACCGATCTTCATCGCCGATCTTCATCATCATCGCCCACGTCGCCGACCCATCTCGCCGATTTGGTTGTGCCGCGATCGCATGGGTTTTTTTTTTTTTTTTTTTTTTCTGTTGTGGACTGCTGTGGTGGTGGTGATGGCTGTGCTGTGGTGGTGATGGTGGCTGTGCTGTGGTGGTGGTGATGGCTGTCTGAAGCTTATTGTAAAATTTATTATTATTATTATATTGAGTTTTTTATATTATTTTCATCAAATAGCTAAAAATATAGATGTATTGCTGTGGAGTGTGAATAGGTAAAAGCTAAAATTATAGATAAAGTAGCTTTTAGATGATAGAATTATAAATGTGCTGCTGTGAATGCTCTTACTAGGGTATTATGAAAAGTGGAAAAATTTAAAACTCAAATCAATTTAATTTTTTAATCGATGATTATATTAAAATTAAGTTGTATAATAATTTGACATTAAATTATGACGGCAGGTAAGAACCAAACCGACCAAGTAGTGTATTGTAATAAAGTACATACATACATACAGTGTACACTACACAAAAACACAAATTTGAAGTGAACAATGTCAAATTTTGTCATCCCTGTTTGGTAACTCACCACTACACACATACCTTTCTTGTGCATAACAACTGACTAAAGACCAAGACCAAAAGACTCAGCCAGCTCATCACCCATTTCGTAATGGCTCATGACTTTCCAACCCCAGCCGCACTACTGCCGCTACTATTCTCCCATTTCAACATTTTTTGCTTTAACTCATTTTACTTTTTTTTTTTTTTAGATCGCTGACGTGTACGGCCCAGATTTAAAACTTTTGCATATACTAGATTTTCCTCGTCCTTATAATCTAACCCCCTCGCCTGCTTTTGCTCTCATCATCTTAATTATCAATTCTCTCTCTCTCTGACCACTCTGTTCAAAAACATTTTTATTTTTCTTTTTATTTTTTTTTCTTCCTTGGAAGAAAAAAAAAATAAATGTAAAATTGTAATTCACTCTCAAAAAATTTAGATCTGAAACTGACTGAGAAAAAAAAAAAAAAAGATTGATTCGCTCTGAAAAAAATTTATCATCCAATTCAGATCTTCGACAAAACCAGAAACAAAATTTGTAAATTTGTTTTGTGTTTTTTGTGTGCAAAAGATCGGCGATGGTGATGAATTTGATTGTGTGTTTGTGAAACTTTGAAATCAAGATTTTGATATATAAATTGTATATGGTTGTTAGTGGATCTAATAGTTTGGAGTGGAACAATTGTGTGGAAATTGAAGGAGAAGAAACCCTAGGAAAGATGGGGAAAGAAGAGAACAAAGTTGAAGATGTGGAAGAAGGTGAGATTTCCGATACGGCTTCAGTGGAGGAGATCAGTGAAGAGGATTTTATTAAGCAAGAGACTAGTAGTAAGGTATCGCCGAAACCGAAATCGGAAGCTAGGGTCTGGACGGTGCAAGATCTGTATAAGTATCAAGTTTCGACGGGATATGCGAGTTTGTACAATTTGGCTTGGGCACAAGCCGTGCAGAATAAGCCACTGAATGAGGTATTCGTTATGGAGGTTGAGAAGGACGAGAAATTGAAGCGATCGTCGTCTACTGCTACTGCTGCTGCTGCTGCTACTCCGCCGCCTCCGGCGATGGTGTCGGTGGTGGTTGTGGAGGAGAAGGTGAAGAATGACAAGGTGGTTGATGAGGTTGTGATTGATGATAGTGGTGACGATATGGATGTGGAGAAGGAGGATGGGGAGTTGGAGGAAGGTGAGATTGATTTGGATTCGGAAACTGTCGAAAAGGAGGAGGTTGAAATGACAGTTGAAATGGCGGTTGAAAAGGCGGCCGAGGCGAAGCCTGAGGTGGAGGAAGTTAAACTTAAAGTTATAGCTAAAGAAGAGGAAGGAGAAGAGGAAGGGGTTTCGAGTATTGAGAGTGTGAATGTTGAAAGATTAGAGATTGATTCTAAAGAGAAGGAATTGGAGAAGCGGGTGGATTCGATTCGAGAAGCTCTGGGGAGTGTGAATGTGATTGGGGCAGAGAAGTAAGTATAAGTGAAAGTTAAAAAAAAAAAAAATAATAATAATAATTGATTGGTAATGGCGACTGCCCAATATGAAATACCGTTTAGTTGGGAAGGATTTTCGGATTTTGATTGTTTGTTGGTTTGGTTTGGCTTGTTTTTTGTTGTAGATCATTCGAGGAAGTTTGTTCCCGAGTGCACAGCACTTTGGAGAGCTTGCAGGAAGTGTTTTCAGGACTTATTGTTCCGACAAAGGATGCTCTTGTTCAATTGTCATTCACTGCCATTCAAGCAGTACATTCTGTAAGGAGCCCTAGTAGTTCTTTTGAACTAAACTTGCTATAAATTTATCATCATTGGGGATTGCTTTAAATTGGTTATTAATTATTGAATTCGAAGATGACTCTTTTTAAACATTATAGAGGGTTAATTGTTGCTCATTGCAGGTGTTCTGCTCTATGAACATTAGTCAAAAGGAACAGAACAAAGATAATTTCTTGAGGTTTTTTTTTCATTCTCTGATGCTTATTCTATTTTTGCTGTGAAACATCAGTTGTTTAGCTATTTTGTTTGTCGTGTTTTGTTAACAGGTTAATATCTTATGCCAACAACTGTGATCCCCCTCTTTTCTCCTCTGACCAGATCAAAGAGGTGTGGTTCTATGTAATTTAGTTTAGGAAATTTTTTTTCGCCTCTCACATTGTTGTTTGGTTAGGAGGATTGTTGATGTAATGGAAACTAAACGTTGTGTCTGTTTTCACAGATAGAGGTCATGAAGCCCTCTGTGGATTCTGTTGATGCTTTGTCAAGTGGTAGAGCTGGTAATAAAGAGAAAGAAATATTGGCCTTTGATGGGGCTACCAATAAAGACTCTGATACTTCAACTAAAAATGCTGGTCATGAATTGACATCTTCTAATAAATTATCTTCAGATTCTGCAGCTATTGGATTCTCGGTCCAAAATAACCAAAATATGTCAGCTGAAAGCTTGAAACAAGGACTGTCTAACTATAAGGCTAAAGGGGCTCTACTCCCGCTGTTAGACCTTCACAAGGATCATGACGCAGACAGTCTCCCCTCACCCACACGAGAAGCACCATCAAGTTTCTTCGTAAACAAAGGAATGGCTGTTGGAGATGGGATGACTAAATTGGTGTTGCCAACAACTAAGTTGGCGCATGACACAGAAAATTCTAAATTGCACCTCTATGAAACTGATGCCTTCAAAGCTGTTTCTAGCTATCAACAAAAGTTTGGTCGGAGTTCCTTCTTTACAAGTGATATGCTCCCTAGCCCAACTCCTTCAGCAGATGAGGATAATGGGGATGGTGACACCAGTGGGGAGGTTTCTAGTTCTTCTACTGTTGGTAATGTAAGAAATGCAAATTTGCCTATTTTGGGGCAATCAATTGCCCCCTCCATGGACAGTTCTAGCATGCAAGGACTAATTACTGCTGCAAGTGCTGCACCTACAACTTCTGGGTTGAATCCTCCCATAGTGAAAGCTTCAGCAAAGAGTAGAGACCCTAGGCTTCGGTTAGCCAATTCTGATGCGAGTGCTTTAGATCTTAACCAACGCCCCTTATCTATGGTGCATAATGCACCTAAAGTAGATTCTGTTGGAATAATAAATTCGAGAAAGCAAAAAAATGTTGAGGAGCCTAGTTTGGAAGGTCCTGCATTAAAAAGGCAAAGGAATGGATTAGAAAATCCTGGAATTGTTAGGGATGTGAAAATTGTGTCTGGAAGCGGTGGCTGGTTGGAGGACGTTGGTTTAGTTGGAACTCAGTTAATGAACAGGAACCTGTTGATGGAGAATGCAGAAACTGATCCCAGAAAAATGGTTAATGCTGTAAATTGTCCTAGTACTAGTGCTAACACCAATGTGACAATTAGTGGAAATGAGCAGGTGCCAGTGACAAGTACCAGCACCACTGCTTCTTTGCATGCATTATTGAAAGATAAAGTTGTGAATCCAACTATGCTGATAAATATACTGAAAGTGGGAGCCCAGCAAATGTCTGTTGATCCTGCTAAAAGTACAACTCAACTTCCAAGCGCAAACTCAATACTTGGAGCAGTTCCCTTGGTGAATGTTGCTGCATCTAAGACCTTAGGGCTCTTGCAGAAACCAGCTGGAACAATTCAAGTTCCTTCACAAATAGCTCCCATGGTGAGCAGTTGATATCTCTATTTTCTACTTTTTCTAATTCTAAAGGCAGAAACTATTTTAGTGTTAAGCATGTGCTTTTTAAGTCACCGTATGTTTTTTGTGTTGGTTCAGTGGCCTACTTCAATTTTTCTATTCTATTTGCCTTTGATTATAGCTAAATTGCTATATGGTTGGTATCTTTTAGGAGTAACTTTAATTTCACCTTGGTTGGTTTGTTTCAAAAATTTTTAGTTAACTTTAACTTCACCTTGCAGTCCCACCGGATTTGAACCCAAGACTTATGGGGTGAAATTGTCATTCAACCTGAAGACCATTGGATTTTTTATCAGTTTGTTTGACTTTAAAATTGGTTTTCTTTAATATTTTAATAAGTTTCCTGATCACCTGAAGACCATACTTATAGGGTGAAGCTGCAATTTGATCCAAAGGCCATTACCATTTTATTAGTTTGTTCGATCTTAAAATTGGTTTTCTTTAAATTTTGTAATTGGTTGCTTGATCAATATTCTCTAAAGTTAGTTTGCTCAATTCACTTCTCTGGAATAGGGATTTATATTGAGTCATCCCCTCCTGATGAATTAAATAAAATTAGACTATAAAGTTTTTTCTAACAAATTTTTTTAATAATAAAAATAATTATTGTCATTACCAATATGTTTCTGGCTTCTTTTGAGTATACCTTTATGCATGCTTAATGACTGACAGAGCCAGCAGGATGACTTGGGAAAAATTCGCATGAAACCACGTGATCCTCGCCGGATTCTCCATGGCAGTGCACTTCAGAAGAGTTCAAGCTTGGGACATGAGCAGCTCAAAACTATTGTATCCCCTATATCAAGCACCCAGGGAAGTAAGGACAATATGAATGTTCAAAAGCAAGAGGGTCAGGCAGATACAAAGTCAGGGCCTTCTCAATCAGTTGCACCACCTGACTTTGCTCGGCTTTTCACCAAGAATCTGAAAAATATTGCTGATATTATATCTGTTTCCCCTATATCAAGCACCCAGGGAAGTAAGGACAATATGAATGTTCAAAAGCAAGAGGGTCAGGCAGATACAAAGTCAGGGCCTTCTCAATCAGTTGCACCACCTGACTTTGCTCGGCTTTTCACCAAGAATCTGAAAAATATTGCTGATACTATGTCTGTTTCCCAAGCATCGACAACTGTACCAATAATTTCTCAGAATATGTCTTCCGAAGCAGTAGCAGTAAAGTCAGACAAAGTGGATGTGAAAGGTATAGCTTCGAACTCAGAGGACCAGCGGAATGGGATTAGTTCAGCACCAGAATTAGGTGTAGCAGCTGCTTCTCGTTCAGAAAACTCATGGAAAGATGTTGAACATTTATTTGACGGATATGATGAGCAGCAAAAGGCTGCTATCCACAGAGAGAGGGCCAGGAGGATAGACGAACAGAATAAAATGTTTGCTTCCCGCAAGCTCTGCCTCGTCTTGGATCTGGATCACACGCTGCTTAATTCTGCTAAGGTAATAGCTTGTCGACTCTCTCTCTCTCTCTCTCTCTCCCTCTTCTTTTGTTAGTTGCTAATCCTTGGAGAATAAGGTTTATTTCGTCACTGTGTTTTAATTCTATTCATCTTTTTCAGTTTGTGGAAGTAGATCCGGTTCATGATGAGATATTAAGAAAGAAAGAGGAACAAGATCGTGAAAAACCGTGGAGACACCTCTTCCGCTTTCCTCATATGGCAATGTGGACCAAACTACGGCCTGGTATTTGGAATTTTTTGGAGAAGGTAATTTATTCATCCTTGTGGCTTAGATAATCAATTGGTGTTTGGGTTCAATAGGAAGCACTCAATGCTTTTCCTGTCTGCATTTTAGGCTAGTAAGCTTTATGAGCTGCATCTATACACTATGGGGAACAAGCTATATGCTACGGAGATGGCAAAAGTGCTTGATCCAAAAGGGGTTCTGTTTGCTGGACGCGTTATCTCTAGGGGTGATGATGGGGATCCTTTTGATGGCGATGAGAGGGTTCCTAAGAGTAAGGATCTGGAAGGGGTTCTAGGTATGGAATCGGCTGTTGTAATTATAGATGATTCCGTGCGGGTTTGGCCACATAACAAACTGAACTTGATTGTTGTAGAAAGGTAAGTATACCTGTATTTAAAATAAAATGTGCAATGTCTGTAGTGATTTTATATTTTGGCAGGCAGCCTCATGTTTTATACCTATACTAATGCATTGATGTATTGCAGGTACACATACTTTCCCTGTAGTAGACGCCAATTTGGGCTTCAAGGTCCTTCTCTACTGGAGATTGACCATGATGAAAGACCAGAAGAAGGAACTTTGGCATCCTCTTTGTCGGTGAGGCTATAGTTAAACTTGCCTAGAGAAATTGTGAATTGTTAACCACTCTCCCGGTGATTATTTGTTTTTTTTTTTTTTTTTTTTTTGGTCTTAAATAGGTTATTGAGAGAATACATCAAGACTTTTTCTCCCATCAGTCCTTAGATGAAGCTGATGTTAGAACTATACTAGCTGCAGCGCAGCGGAAGATTTTGTCTGGCTGTCGTATTGTATTTAGTAGGGTGTTTCCAGTTGGCGAAGCCAATCCTCACCTACATCCACTTTGGCAGACAGCTGAGCAGTTTGGTGCTGTATGTACCAACCAAATAGATGAACAGGTCACACATGTAGTTGCCAATTCTCTTGGGACTGATAAGGTATTGTTGCTAAATTCTCTGTGCTTTGTAGACCTCTTGGGGACCTTTCTTCACTCAGATTGTTTAAACAGAAAACCTTGGGGGATCTGCTTGATGCCTTGAGTCATTCTATCTGTGTAAAATTCTTTTAGAAACACTTGTTCATACACTTATATAGTTATATTCTTAACAAAACCAAAAAAAGCTTCCTTTTTTTTCCCCTCGATGTGTTTAAATCTGAGACATGATATTATTGTTATGAACAGGTTAATTGGGCTCTTTCTACAGGAAGATTTGTTGTATATCCAGGCTGGTAAGAAAACTCTTTCTGGGTCACGGAAAATATTTGTCCTTTTTTTGTTGTTGTTCCCTTAATTTTTCCTAATTCCTCTGTTTTTGGTATTGACATAGCTTCTCTCTCCCTTACCCCCCCTCCTTTTTCTCTTCCCCTTTTTGCCCCTCTTGCTGTAAAAACAGGGTGGAAGCATCAGCTTTGCTTTACCGGAGGGCAAATGAGCGAGAATTTGCCATTAAATCATAAACAATCCACTCTCTAAACCCCAATGGTAAACTAAAACCTGATAATTATAAAATCAAGAATGGCATTAAAGTTGTGGATGGATCATGAGGTCATGCTTTGTATGATCAGGCTAGACCTGAGAATGCTTGGCGTAGTTTTGATTCAAGTTATCCATCCATAATAAGCTGGTGGCTGCACTTTCCCTTTCATTGCCCGCCAATTTTCTGAAGAGTTCAGCCAAAGCATTCATAAGATTAGATGCCATGCTAGTCTTGAGCTTTTTCTTTATTTGGGTGGGGTACATTTTGTAGGGAAGACAGTACTGAGTCTGAGTGGTAGCTGACCAATATGATTGAGGGGTTTGGTGACTAAAATCATGTAACCCACTACGGCAAGATTTTGGACAATTATTGCCCAGAGGCCTTGAGAATTGCTTGCACCAGTCTCCTTGGGTAAACAAGAATGGTGATTGACTGATTGTATAGTTTGGGAGATCCAAAATGTAAAATTAAGGATAAGTTAAAAACACTGTTTGAGAGAGTAACCGAGTCACTGGAGTTGCTTTAAAATGCACAATTGTGAGAATTCATATATATGTCAAGCATGAAGACATTTGAGACGGAGAGACCTGAATAGGAAGGAAGAAAAGGCTTGCTCTAACCTACTTTTATACAAAAATTCTTGTTATTTTTACTGGGATGTGACTTAATATTACTGGTAAGGGGGTTAGAAGAATGATTTTGGAAAGCATGGGAAGAGGAATATGCATATTTGGTTCGTTCCTGATAATCTAATTGAGCTGCCCGGATTCCTCTATTTCCCTCGTTACCTGATCTGAAAGTGAATTTTCGCATCCCACACGATCAATTTGGCTTGCCTTAAAGAATACGTTGGGGAACAAAAGAAAAGTATTTCAACCTTTTAATTTCCCTGGTTCAACAGCTTTATATGTTTATCTTTTTAAATTTGTAAGCTAAAGGTTTAAGGGAAGTCATTAATATCTAGGAACTTCTTTTTCTCTTTTTTGTTTTGTTTTTTGGTTTTGTTTTTTTAAAACTATTGACATGGTATGTTATGATTGAAGTAATGTCATTTTTACTCAGACCAATGATATCATTTTTATTACAAACCAATCATAATATATCATGTCAACCCTATATTTACATAGTAAAAAATGTGACCAATGTGAAGAGAATGAAAACTGAAACTATTTCACAGCCACAGTTGTCCTGTCGAACCGTACTTGAATTTTCATGGAAATAGAATGATAGAAATTTTAAATAAATATTTTGGCTTAAAAATGGGAAGTCCCTTGGCTATGGAGAAGTAAAGTATAGGACGCATCAAATTTTCACGAAAACAATTCTCTCACATGGTGTGGATTTTATGCCTAATGTATGATGCATAATAAAATTAGTGGATCCGTGGAAAAATAATATTGCTCTGATAATAAATTGACAGCTCAATGGATGTAAAACTGAAGTGCAAAAGCTGTGAGAAAAGTACCAGAATTTGCAACCCAAAATGCCCCACCCGCTTGCTTGTCTATTTTTAGGCCACTGAATTACTGAGACAGATAATGCCACCTTAAATGGTCATGCTTCTGGTTGGAATCTTAACCGTGACATAAGAATTCACGAAGCTGTATCAATTACCCTATTAGGCTATTACTTGTGACTGATTTGACGGATATTCTTGGATTGTCATGGTTTTTCTACTCTTTCAAATGTTCTAGTGAATAAATTGATCTTGATTAGAAGAGTAATAATTGTGGAGTAATGTAAGTGTACTATTCCGTTAGTGATAAATTTTTAAGATATCTGTGGCGATAAATTTATGCATTTTGTTAACACAAAGTCAGGGCCACAATCTTTTTTTATAACTATTTCAGTATTCTCAGGTTAACCTCAATACATTTTTAGCTATTAAAAAAAATATACTCAAGTTCTTTTTTTTTTTAAATATTTTACCTATTTCACTGTTCACATCTACGCACGTTATATTCTTCCATCTTTCAAAATTTCATTTAAATATTAATTTCAACCTTTACTATTTTTCTCTCTCCATATATACCTTTTTCTTTTCTTTTCTCCAACAGCCATCGTTCTCCAATTATAGCATTTTCTCTCTTCAATTATAGACAAAACGACCTTTTACATTTCACAAATTTAATAATTATTTACAAATCAGAGCCTCACAAGCGTGTGTGTTTTCACAAAATCAAATACAAAAATTTTCACAAAAAGCACAAATTAACCTTTCACAAATTCAACTTTTTTTACAAAAATAAGTCTTCTTCAAAGAATAAATCATTGTTGTCTTCTTCGACGATGTTCATCGTCATCTTCAAAGAAAAAGCAATTGTTGCCGCCTTTGCTTTCTTTTGCAAGCTTGTCTTCTCTAGCCATCACCTTTGTCTCCTTTCACGAGCTTGTCATTGAGTTTAGGGGTGTCTACGAGTTAGTTCGGGTTGGGCTTATGCCTAACCCAAACTCAACCCAAACACTTCGAGGGAAGAACGAATCCTTCTTCAATTGTGAAGGAATGTCCGATTGAGCCTTATTGAATGGTGGTTAGGTGTTAGGTTCATTGAGTTTGTGGTAAAGGGAGAAGATATGTCGAGATCTAGTTAAATATGGCCAGGATCTGCTTATATCAACGAAGAAAGAAAGAAAAATCTTACCTGAATGAGACAAAAACAACAAAATCTGACCTGAATATTGTTGTAGATGGCAAAAGAAGCTTCAAATGGGAGGGTGGAAGAGAAGACTTTCGGATGCGTCGGGTTTCAAGCTCTCTCAACCGTCACTTGAATTGATTTTGTAAAATCTATGTCTTTTATAATCGTCATAGATTGCCAAGCTCATCGGATCGATCGAAGTCTGGGTCGGATGATGGCAAGTCAGCCGGTTTCTTTGGGTCTGGTTGGTCTTCGACAACCCTAATTGAGTTAATCATGACAATCATGTTATGGGTTGAATCAATGTTCTTCGACTTGAAGGAACATATTAGAGTTCTAATCCTAGCCTATACCTTTTTGATTTGGAGAGAGAGAGAGAGAGAGAGAGAGAGGGAAGGAGAGAGAGACCCTAATGTGGGAGAGGTTGCAAGAGACACTAGTCCAAGAGCATTAGCATCAACCTCAATAAGAACCTAGCTTTTTTAACTCCCAAAACTTCACTTTTGTTACTTTAGCTAATTTACTATTCACAGACAACTATATCAACCTTAATACTTTATTCATATTCTACTTAGATTTTTTTTTTTTCAATTTTTCTTTATTCATTTCTATAACAGACTAACAGTCTTAAAAAAAAAAAAAAAAAAAAAAAAACTTACGTTTTCCAACACTCCAACGATCATATTTTTACAAAACAAAATTTTTTTATCATAATTTTACATAATTTATAATTTCAATTATGGTAGTCAAAATTGCGATCTAAATTGTAAGATCGCATGATCTTATGATCATACCTCACCAAAACGTTTAGAATTGTACAAGGATCATAAAAATTGTAAGATCATATGTAGAATCGTGTAGGATAGTATGAGATCCTATCAATCCTACCAAAACATAAAAATCATTTTTTTTTTTAAGTTTATCTTTTAAAGTTGTAAATTTTAATCTTAAGACTATGACATTGTACTTCATAAATGTATCAACTAAGTGGTGGGACTCATATGGAGATGACTTTCTTAAATTGGAAAATTTTGCTATAAGAATATTGAGTTTAACATGTAGCTCTTCAGGTTGTGAAAATAATTGGAGTTCATTTGGAATAGTAAGAACAAATGACTTTGGTAAATTATCCCCCCCCCCCCCCCCAGGTTGAGAATTCTCTATTATAATTGACACAACTTTAAGCACACTCATAAACGACAAAATCGTTTAAACCAAAGAAAAAAAATGAATAAGTTGGTATTTGTTATGTAAAACTTGAAGATAAAAGAGAAAATACCTAAACCATCAAGTGCAAAAGAAGAAATTAGTTTGAAGAACTTGTCATGATGAGTGGGGTTAGCAAAGGGTGTCGATTAGAAGATGATGGTACAAATTTTGATGAAGATAATGAAGTTACAATTCTAAAGTCTTTCTTTATAGCTTTTTTTTTTTTTTTTTATAATAAAAGTTACATGCATATAGTGTGAATGTGTGTTCACTATTGTATCATTTAGTTATCAATGTTAGGTGATGAAGAGGGTTCAAGAGCGACAACCGAAGGAAAAAGTGTGCTAGTAGTTTGGTACTTGGTTAGTTTATAATTAAACATTCACTGAACTTCTTAAATACATTGCGTCAAAATTTAAATATATTTAGCGATGTAGGACATGCAAATTACATCATAAGATACAAATCTTTTTTTTTTAATGGAAGAAGTCATAATTTACATGATTATTCAACACATAAAGTCATTATCAATGTGTTTTTTGCTTTAAATCTGAAAATAGGTAGGATCTTACGATTCACGATTTGATCCTACCTCTCACGATCCTACCTACCTCCCACGATCCTACGTAGAATCCCGATTTTAACAACCTTAATTTCAATATGTCTTGTATCACCTTTATTTTCCTTTACAATATCAACGAATATATACAATTAAAAAAAAAAGACGTAATAAACAATGTAAAAAAACACCCCGATTAGTTTATAAAACTTGCAAAGTTTGACAAGTGTTTTTTCTTTGATATTGAAGGTTAACAATGGCATAACCAAAGACCAAGAGAAACAAAGCATGACAAGCTATACAAACAAAAGAGAATGAAGCCTAAGAACATGACAAAGAAAACTCCAATCACATATGGGCACTGTTTTGAAACCCGGACCGGACTGGGCTGTCCGACCGGAAAAATCGGGAACCGGAGTGAATTCCGGTTTTTTAAGCCTCCAGAACCGGGCATTGAGGCAAATTTCGTGAATCGCATGAACCGGGGTTGGACTGCACGGTTCATGCAGAACCGGTGGCATGAACCGTGCGGTCCAACCCCGGTTCAAGCAGCCTGTTAAATCCCAAAAATTCAGAAAATGCAGTTGGAAGGAGTAGAACCCTGGCCGGTCAAAAATTTGGCTGAAGCCCAACCACTCAACCAAGCTTGTAGTTGGTGCTCAACAATAACAAAAAAAATATTTGAAGTAAACTTAATGCAATTTTTTTTTTTAATAAAAACAACTTAACACAATTCTATTCTACTTAATTAAATTATCCATCTCTTATAAGGAATATAAAAAAATTATAATTAAAATCCTTTAAAGATATTCAACTTTACTTCAAAAATTAATCATAAATTTTAATGTTTTCATGGTTATTATTTTATTTTATTAACTTTCTTATTTAATTATTAAATACATACTTGAAAATCATTAAATTTCCCTCACATATATAGATATGTTAGTCAATTTTGCTAGTTTTATAAATTTAATATTTATATTTAGGCTTTAATTAATTATTAAATTAATTATGACATCATCACGGTTCGACCCCGGTTCAACCTCGGTTGGACCTCAAAAACCTTGAACATCTCCCTTTTACGGTTCAATAAACAGTCAGGGTTCCAATAGCATGCATATGGGAGTTAATTACAAAAGTTTGGATGGACTTAAAAGTGGTGCATAGGCTCCTTTGCCAGCACAACAAAGTCTAACAAGTTTAGATACATCTTAACAACAAAATCCATGCTATAGATAATAATTATAAGAAATCCATGCATTAGACAAAAATGTTGCATGGTTCGCTTGCTACATTGCAACAATATTCTCTAATTACTCTTCTTTTGAAGATCATTCAATGATTTCTTGGCCGAGTTGGCTAATCCATTGTTGCTGCACTAGATCCAAGTTCGTAGTATCCATCATAATAATTTTCAAATCTTGCTTTGTTCATGTTATTTGAAGTTTCTCTCTTTTAACACGAATCAACTCTTCAAACTCTATTTTATTGATATTCACAAGTTCTTGATACTTTGTTTATTGATCTCCACTAGTTCTTGATGATTTGTTTTCTTCATCTCTATGAGTTCTTGAGTTTGATAATATGCCCCAAGAACATCCTTTTCTCATTAGATTTTTTTCTTCTTCTTTTATTCCATATCATTCAACATCCCTTTAATATACAATTTATCTCATTATAATCTTCCCATTTTCTTATTGAGTAATGCTTGAGTGCCTTGTTTTCCCTTTCACTTAAAGAGGGCAAAGTTTCCACTTCTATAACCATCCTTGTGTTGGTGATGAATTGGCCATGAAGGACTTAGTCATCTCTTTCCAATACTAGCTTGGTTTGTGCTCTAATTGGTCAAACCAACATAGTGCCACCTCCCGTAGGGGAACATTCTACACAAGGGCATCATTCCTGGTGTACAAGACCATGGCCTTCATGTAATGGTTGAGATGACCAACATGATCACTCTTCCCACTATAAGTAGTGAAGTTGGGAGATGAGACATTTTCATGGAGGCTTACTTGCTTAATTTTTGTTGAAAAAGTGGGAATTAATATTTGATGTACCGATATTGATTATATTTTTCTCCTGTCAAGCATTTCTCCTTTGGGATCAACCGGGGAAGTTCTTATGGTGCTTGGGAGTTCCACTATTTCTCCTACAAGATTTTGCGTGTGGATGATGGTCTTGTTGCTTCTTCCTTTTATGGCCCTAGTAGTGATGTGAGCTTTCACATGATCTTCAGGGACTTGAATTCTTGCTTATTCTAATGAGATCTTCGTTGGTTCTATACATCATTAACTCTGCAAAGCTCACAAATCAACTTCTTTATATCCTTTATCCTCTTGTTCCTTTGATTGTATCTTCTATGATCATGGTTTTTGTCTGCCTGGTGTCCTTATTCACGTACTTTAAATCTTACTTGGCATAACAAATTCTCTTCATACTGTCCTTGAGGGACGTGTTATTTAAGGCTTCATGGTTCCTAGATTGTCATGTTATTCGCCACGTGGGTCCTCTAGTGGTTGCCGCAATGGCTGGGTTGGGTTGACATTTTGTAAACCTTAATTCACCCCCTTCTCCTAGTTGATATTCTCATATATGGCACAAAATGTGAGACGTAGATTCTTAGATAACAGAAGATCAACTGAGTTTAGATGATTATTAGGTCAATGCTCTTGCAAGAATCACTAAAGAAATGAGATCGACTTTCCCTTGGGGGTCGGCCAACAACACTCCGAGTCTCCAATAGATAAGTCAATAAGGTTAATGTATTTTCTCACAATATCAATAGTAGTGTTTTTTTGAGTTAAAGTCTTACATTTCTCTCAAATTCTGGATGCATTTTATACTTGTCAACGACCTTCTTTTTCAACCCTAAAGCATGCAATAAATCTTGAGTCTTTTAATTGATTTGATGTAGTCACTCTACAATTGAGGGCTCTTTGAGTTGCTTTGCAGGGGGAGGGAGGGAGGGGAGGGGGGGGAGAGATCACATTGCATTGAATGTGATGGTAGATCGTTGGGGCACAATAAATGCGGAGGTGACTGTACCTCTAAATGGGCAACTGTCCTTTTAGCTAATGGTTTTGATGACATGGCAAGGCTGGGAAGGTAAACTTCCTTGGGTACGTTCGATCTCGCTGATGTGTGTTTGCCATTGACAATGACTTCAACTTGGACTGTCTCCTATGTTCTTGATATTTGGTCTAACCCTCTACTATTTCATCAAATATATAATATTGTGCAAGTGAGAATTTGGAAAAAAAAAAAAAACTTATATTATCCTTTTATAATATATATTTTTAGTCTTATCCAACTCATGGTTTTAAAAACTGGACCAAATAGACCAGTTCAATCGGTTCAGTAGGGAACTAGACATCAATCCGGTCCAGTTTGTATTAAAAACCGAAAATTGTATAAAAAGTAGAAAATTGGAAATCAGTGGTTCAACCATGAAATCTAGAAACGAGTATGGTTGGACCAGTTCTTGAACGGTTTTGTTAAATTTCCAAACGCATACATTTTCTATTAAAAATTAATAAAAATCAAACATGAAAAAAAAAAAAACCACATATGTTTGCAGAAAGAGAGAGAGAGAGAGAGAAAGGTAAATATTAGAGAGTGATCTTGATATTTTTTAGATGGATTACCTTACTTGGCCTTTTTAAAATCACTCAAGCTTATTTTGCTGAAATTGAAAACTTTTTGTTAAAAGTACTGTAGATAAAGGTAAAAATTAGCTAAAATAATGAGACTCATGAATAGTAACAAAAAGTACAGTGAGACTTATGAATAATAGCAAAAATAAGTTGAACAGTAAAATAAATTGACTTTTTTAATTTGGAGCCAAACACACTGAATATTCTTGAAATTTTCAGGAGAGAGCAAGTTTGAGAGATGGTGAAGAAGCTTATTCGAAATTTAAAAGAGGAGAAATGGAAAGCTTAAAATGAGGGGACTGGGCGCTGGGTCACTAAGGGTGTGTTTGTTTGGAAGTAAAAAAGGGTAGATGAAAAACTTTTGAAAACTTTTTTGGTTGGTGTTTGGTTGGAGGGAGGGGAGGGAAAAAAGTAGTGGGGTTTAAGTATTTTCTCTCTGAGCACACCAAAATGTTTTCTCTCTAAAATAGAGAGAAAATTGAGTGAGCTGAATTTAATAGATAAATGTTTTCTTTCTTTTGTGATTTTTTTTTGGTTTAGACGTGATTTTTGTTCTAGATATGATTTTTTTTTTCTTAATAAATTCGGGTGATTTTTTTTGTCACTTTTGTTTTTGTTTTAATAGGGCATCATTTTTTAACAAGGGCTTATAAATAAATTTATATACACATTTTTTTCATCCTTTCACTTTTCGACTTCCAATTAAATAAAAAAAAATTAAAATATTTTCTATCCTCACTATCGTCCAATTAAACGGAACCAAGGAAAAAAATCAGAGTTAAAAAGAAAGAGGTGGGTAGTTGACTAGTTGGCGAGGTGGGTGGGGAATTTAATGGGCAATGTTGACTACTTTACTTTTGAGTACTAAGATTAAGTAAAATGTTTTTTATTTTTATTTTATTTTTTCGTCTCTTTCCGTTCCAATTGTTCTAATTTTCTCTTTCTTCGTTGTACTACTTTTTAAAAGGAACAGTACTAGCATCTAGAGATGCCAAAAAAAAAAAAAAAAACATTTTCATACACTATTTTTTATTTTTTATTAACTTATTTTACAATTTACTCGACATCTTAATTTTTATTTTTACATATAACTCAATAAAATAATATAAA
Source organism: Lithocarpus polystachyus (assembly GCA_033629205.1). Taxonomy (NCBI): domain Eukaryota; kingdom Viridiplantae; phylum Streptophyta; class Magnoliopsida; order Fagales; family Fagaceae; genus Lithocarpus; species Lithocarpus polystachyus. Next base: position 61,606,920 of record CM066164.1, on the reverse strand, counting down.
CTACTTAATAAAATAATAAAAAATAATCTTCTCTTTCTCTTTCTACCTACTATCTTTTTCTCTTCACACAACCACTAGATTAAATATTATTTTTTTTCTTTACAATCTATGAACAGTAAGGTTGTATATATGCAACCTTACTATTTATATGTTGCAAATTTTTTTAAGTATATAAACTCGAATAGAGTGGGTATCTGCTGTTTTGAGTTGTAAATAGCAACTAGGGGTGTTTACACCCCTAATGCTAGTGCTCTAACGTTGCTATTTTTTTTTTTTTGTAAACTCCTAGAGCCAGTATTACTTACCATTTAGTTTAGCAAAAAAAAATTACTTACCATTCAAAGAAAGAAACCAAACAGTAATTAATAGGCATGTTCTTTTTTGCTGGGAAAAAAAAAATAGCCATATGGTCATACAAATACAACACAAACATTGGCATAAATATAATTTACATCCAATAAATGCTTAATTTTTTTAATATACAACATTACCTATATAATTTAAATAACCAAAAATTTATATATTATTTAAATGATAATATATTATATGACTATATTAAGTGATTCTTATATATATATATATATATATATAAACTATATAAGTGATAGTGTACAATAATAATTAGGTGGAAAACTCATTTTCGTCCCTACATTTCACACGATTCTCACTTTGGTCTCTAACTTTTTTTTCCATTGCTTTTAGTACCTATCCTGGAAAACGCGTCACGTTTTTGTCCCTGTCATTATATCAGAGACGGAAAATGCACACGTGGCAAACGGAGTGCACTATTGGTACACTAAAAGATGATGTGGCCATTAAAATGATAACAAAAAATGTTATTTGGCATTAAAAAATGCCACATCAGCATTTAAATTTTAAAAAAAATTAAAAACAAAATTAAAAACCAAAAATCACATGAATTAAGATCTAAGTGTATCTTGAAAAAGAACAACAAGAATACAAAGTCAGATCTAAGAACACAAACCCAGATTTTTAAGGGGGGGAAAAAAAAAACCCCTCCAAAACTAAATTGTGATCTATGATTCTCTCTGAATCTTGTCCTTTGTGGAAGACAAGAAGCACCGACAGAGCCTGAGCCACAGCTTAAGCCAAAGTCAGAACTCGAACCCGAGCCTGACCCTAGGCGAAGAGCTCAGTCCAATTCCCACGCTACACGAGTCCATGGCGATTTACACACCGCCTCCGTGATGCGTGACCACGGGCTCTGGCTCAACCGAGACAAGCGAATCGTTGGGTCAATCCCTGGGGTCTACATTGGCGATCTCTTCTTTTTTCAAATGGAGTTGTGTGTGGTTGGCTTTCATGGTCAGGCTCAAGCCTGGATCAACATTGTTCCGGCGAGCCAGAGCTCCAATGGTGAGCCCATAGCCCATGGAGCCCAAGAAATCCTCTGCCACCGCTAAGCCCATTAACTCCAAGAAGAGGAAAGTTGTTGCATCATCATCAACAATAACCAACGGTGACGATGAGGACTCGAAGAAGCACACTGGAGGCGTTCCACGGCTGTGGAGCAATGAGAATGAGCTGGTAGTCCTAAAGGGCATGGAAATTCAGTTTTGGAGTTTTTTTTCCCCCCCTTAAATTTATGAGTTTGGGTTCTTAGATCTAACTCTGTATTCTTGTTGTTCTTGTTCAAGACATACTTAGATTTTAATTCATGTGATTTTTGGCTTTTAATTTTGTTTTTAATTTATTTTAATTTAAATGCTGATGTGGCATTTTTTAATGCCAAATAATATTTTTTATTATTATTTTAATTGCCACGTCAACTTTTAGTGTGTCAACAGTGCATTCTACTTGCCACGTGTGCATTTTATGTCTCTGATGTAACGGCATGGACGAAAACGAGACGTGTTTTCCAAGATAGGGACTAAAAGTGATGGAAAAAAAAGTTATGGATCAAAGTGGAAATCACATGAAAATATAATGACGAAAATGAGTTTTTCGCCTAATAATTAATATATAAATTAAATAATAAATGAACTTTAGTATAACTTTGCTATTATGTGTTGTTAATTATTTTTTAAAAATTTTGAAATTTATTTTTATACTAAATATTACTAGTTATACATTTATTATATATCTTATTACTTTTTTTTATAATTTTAAAATTATTAATTATTTATTTATGATGTCGTCAATTTGACCATTAACAACCACTCATTTTCGGTTCTTTGATTGATCCCGTTTTCAAAACCATAATTTTGCTCTTACTTTTTATTTTACAACAAAAAAGAAAAAGTTTTAAAAATTCTTACTTTTTCACCCTTTTAGCACGCATCTAACACCATCTAATTTCTTGTCCAAAATGTCAACATTTATTGAAGATGAGATGGAGAGGCGTAACTAATTCTCCAGACTCTAATACCGTAGATGATGTTAAGTTTGAACTTAAATGCAATGCTCGTAAGTCATAATTCATACTGCATTATGCGTGTGCTCAAAAACTCTGTTATATTTTAAAATTATTAATTATTTATTTATGATGTCGTCAATTTGACCATTAACAACCACTTGTTTTCGGTTCTTTGATTGATCCCATTTTCAAAACTATAATTTTGCTCTTACTTTTTATTTTACAACAAAAAAGAAAAAGTTTTAAAAATTCTTACTATTTCACCCTTTTAGCCCGCATCTAACACCATCTAAATTCTTATCCAAAATGTCAACATTTATTGAAGATGAGATGGAGAGGCGTAACTAATTCTCCAGACTTTAATACCGTAGATGATGTTAAGTTTGAACTTAAATGCAATGCTTGTAAGTCATAATTCATACTAGCCTTACGCGCGTGCTCAGAAGTTCTGTTATTTTTTGAATATAAATTAAGTTAAAGTATTTATTATAATTTAAGATTATTACATTTTCTAATAACAAAAAAAATCTAGAGGTGTGATAAAAAATTATTTTTTCACGTATAATACTCATCACACCTCTAGGTTTTTTTTGTAATTAAAAAATGTAGTAATCTCAAATTATAATAAATACTCTAAATTAACCCAAATCCAAAAAATAGAGATCTGATCTAACACCATGGGCCATTCCACACCAATCATATAGATCACGTCCCAAGAATCAACGGTTTGAAATGCCTTAGTGTAAAGTGGCAAAAACTAAAAAGTTTAGGAGTGATAGTAAATCTTTATATAGAAAAGTTTGCAACTATTCAGCAAAAAGAGAAAAAGAAAAGGCCAGATGGGTTAATGGTAGGAATTCACTCAGCTGGTTCAAATTTTATTGCAGGAGATAAACGTTATTTTTGGTGTTGTTGTACTTTTTTTAAAAAATTAAAATAATTGATCAATTTTTGTGTGTTCCAAAAATATAGTTTATTAGTCCTAAAAGTTAACCACTTACTACACATCTATAACAAAAGTTAAAAAGAGTTTAAATTTCAAATATATCAACAACATCAACAACCTCTAAAACTGAGAAAAAGGTACATAACATTTTTTATGGATTAGTAAATTAATACTGATGGAAAAATTTTTTAAATTGAATTTGACTTAGAATTAAACAAATGATAAATATAGTTTCTGTTACAAAAGAAATTTTTTTACAACAATTTCTTAGATAATGACCACTTTATGTGAGGTTTAAATCATATAATAATTATTGTAAAGTCTCTCACCTGAACTTGTCTAATTTTCCATTCCAATGACTCCTCAATGCAATCCAAAAAATTTGTGCGTACGTGAACCTGAGAGAGATAAAAGAATTAGGGTTAAACCAAGTATTTAAAAAAATAAAAATAAAACTTTATTCAACAAACCAAAGTTAGCGTGTGTGGCAATTAAAGATAATAGTATAAGTTTGTTAGAGTTTGTGTTTGATTTAAATTTTGATGAAATCATTTTTCCTGCAAATCTTATTAAAATTGGTCAGAATAAAGATAAAGATTTTTTAGAATTCAACTCTATCATGAACTCTTTAAAATCTTATCACCACATCATCAACTATTTAAATAAATACTTAATGGAGATCTAACCATGTGATTGGTGGCTCTAGTTTCTCGGATCCATAATGAATTATAAATGAAAATCAGAATTGAGAGGTTGCTACATACCTAAATAAAAATAATTTAACGCCAAAAACATAGACAATGATGGTAAAAAAAAAAAAACTTGCTTAAAAAGAAAAAAAAATACAAAGAAGGAAATAAAAAGTGAGGAAGGAGAAGGAAATAGTAATTGAATTATATGAAAAAAGAAGAAAACCTTGGCCTGCCGCTTCAAGTTGGCAAATGCATTCTAAAAAAAAAAAAAATTTGGCAAATGGATATGAACGGATGGAAACTTTCCAGTTATGCAAAAACCCAGTAGTGGTAAAATTTCTTTCATAGTTTCTTGGATTTTTTTAATATTTTATTTTATTGAATTGCTTCCTTCACATTTGGTGCAGCACGGATGGTAACTATTTTTATTTCAATTCAAATTTTTTAAATAAAGTGCAAACAAAGGCTACTAAAGGAGGTAAGGGAAGCTATACTGTGTAACTGTTCACGAATGATTTTGAATACTTTTTTTGTAGCATAATGCAGCACTGTTTTTGGATCACAATATCTACAACATGAAATGACAATTCATTTCAGAATTACATTAAAAAAGAAAAAGAAAAAGAGAGTTAACGTGATACATTAAAAAAAATAGAACTCAAAAGAAGTCAACCATAAACAAAAGAAAAGAAAACAAAGAGGAATTTGCAAAAGATAGAACCTGAAAATTTGTTGGAGCCTCTGACATTAAATGTCTTTAATCTGAATAAAAAGAAAGGAGGATGTAGAGTTAAACTAAATGTTTTCAATCTGAAGAAGAATGAGAGATAGAAATGGTAAAGCGTACATGAGTTTGTGGGTCTTACAGTGTAGGAGTTTTAATTTACATATTTATTCTCGTTAGTTGAAAACTTGTAAGTGGGTATGATGATGGTACTTTAGGCATAAAAAATGAGGATTCCAAACAGGGAAGCCCCTTAAATAGTAATATAGATTCAAATTTTTTAAATAAAGTGTAAACAAAGGCTACTAAAGGAGGTAAGGGAAGCCATACGGTGTAATTGTTCACGAATGATTTTGAATATTTCTTTTGTAGCATAAGGCAGCACTGTCTTTGGATCACAGTACTTACAACATGAAATGACAATTCATTTCAGAATTACATAAAAAAAAAAACCAAAAAGAGAGTTAACGTGATACATTAAAAAAAAATAAAACTCAAAGAAAGTCAACCATAAACAAAAGAAAAGAAAACAGAGGAATTTGCAAAAGATAGAACTTGAAAATTTATTGGAGCCTCTAACATTAAATGTCTTTAATTTGAATAAAAAGAAAGGAGGATGTAAAGTTAAACTAAATGTCTTTAATCTGAAGAAGAATGAGAGATAGAAAGTGAGATAGAAACACATGAGTTTGTGGGTTAATTTACATATTTATCTCCGTTAGTTGAAAACTTATAAGTGAGTACGATGAAGATATTTTAAGCATAAAAAATGAGGAATCTAAATAGAAAAAACCCTTAAATAGTAGTATAGAAAATAGTAGTATAAATGAAATCAAATCAGTGCATTTTAGAAACCATAATTATTAGGAGCATTTATCACGCAGATTATGGGTTTTAGTATCACTTATTACAATTAATCAAAATATTACAAAGCATTCACCGATAACACTACCACCACACCACTATCACTACAACACATTTTTGCCTTTTTTACTGTAGCACACCACTGCACTAGTCTAGTGTAATTGGTAATAATAATAATAATAATGCATTCTTATTGTGGAGAGAGAAACTAAATAGAAGCTAATTTAATGGATTACACGTAAACTCAGTGGAGTTAGCCAAATAGTTGAGTAATAAGTCTCAAAGTGGTTGTCTTGGATTTAATTATGAACCCTCTAGTTTAAGTCCAGCACCAATACTTAAAAAAATACTGCGAGAAACCAAAAAAAAAAAAAAAAAAAGATTACACGTACAATAATTACAAAGACAATGTCGACTCCGCCCAAAAATGCCTGCTGCTATCTGCCTGGGATTGAGACAAGGTGTACCATTTTTTTCACAAATTTTTTTACATTTTTAACTTTGAACTTTAAATTTTATATAATTTTTGGGTTGTGTTAACGGGCACCGTGCGGTGCCCGTTAACCACAAATTTTTTTTCCTCTTTTCTGATAAATTTTTGTCTTCTTTTGCCATTCATACCATTTTTCAAATTTGCAGTGACTATTTCTGACCTTTTTTTTTTTGTCCTTTCTGCCCTTAACCAGCACCAGGCGGTGCTGGTTAACATTCTCCATAATTTTTTAATATTGCATCTTATCTAAACCCGCTCGATCTCGTTGAGACTGAGAGGTCAGACTCAGAGCAAAGAAAGACCCACTGTGACTGTTCTTTCAATTCCTCTCTCACGTCACTAGTGACTACTACACTTTCCTTTCCTTTCCTACGCTAACATTTACACGAGGATCTAGGCACCCACTAAACACTCCGCATTTCTATCTATCTTCTTCATTTCTCTCTCTCTCTCTCTGATTGTATATACTATAGTGACTGTTATGGAGCGGAGACGAACCGACAGTCCGCTATACCTCCGGCAATGGAGCAGCGAGTCTCCCGCTTCCCCCGCCACCAATCCGGCCTCGCCGGGGATTTCTCCGTCGCGTGCGACTCACGTTCGATCCGCCTCCGCCACCGCCTTCTCCACCGTCAAGCGCACTCAGAACTTCGCCGCCAAAGCCGCCGCTCAGCGCCTCGCTCAGGTCATGGCCTCGCAGACCGCCGACGATGACGACGACGAAGACGACGACTCTGGCCTAGGGTTCCGTTACAGTGCTCCTCCTCCTTCTATTTCTCTTTCTCACACTCGCAACCTCATGACCACAACCACCAAGCCGGCCATTCCGCCTGTAAGAACCAATAGATCTCCTTCACAGTCGGTAATTTCCACCTCTACATTCTACATTTCCCTCTGTGACTGTGAGCTAGGAGATCGGGCTGTAGATTTCATATTTGGTAGTGCATTGCGTTGTGTGCTCTGTTTTATGGAAACTTTTTTTTTTTACTTCATTGAGCTTGAATTTACTTTCAGATAGTGTTTTCCTTTATTATAATTTATCGTAATGTTTGAGCAAATGAGAAGCGTGTTCAATGGAAACGAAGATTTGTTTGATTGATTAGTTGATAAATTGAAGTAAACCGATTAAGCTTTAGCGTTTATAATTTATTGAGCTCATAAGTTAGGGTTAATTATGGCTATTTATGGAAAGAATGTGTGCTATCTGTAACATTGAGAATGATATTTCGGAAGTACAAAACATGAAAATGAATGTGATTGGTGCCATTTTAATTTTTGAATTACTTTTGTGTGATTGGTGACACGATAGTTTGTATAAATTATATGCACTAAAATTTGTAATATCTCTAGCATAACTCTTTGGGGGATGATTGGGCGATATAGAAGAGAGCTAATTGGATTTTTTTTTCTCATATTTTAATTAGTTGGCCCGGAACTTTGTAGAGGAAACTCCGTCGGTCCGCTCAACGTCCACTGGAAGGCCATCGGCAATTTCGGCTCGTGCAGCAGCGCCATTGTTACCGCCGAATAAAGCACCATTGAGGACCGCCGTTTCTCTTCCTCCACTAGATCAGCCTCCTGCAATTGTGCAAAGCAATAAAAGGTGGGCGATTTTACGTCATTGTAGTCAAATACCCAAGAAAAGGGAAAAAGAAAAGAAAGTATTTTGTCTTGCCTATGAAAATTATGTATGTATAAAATGTTTAGGATGATTGGATATTTTGGACTCTCTTATAATGCTATTCTTGAAGACCCAAAAACTTGTTTTGCTATATTGATGATTCATATATGTCAAATCATCATGATAATTATTTTGTATAATTGAAAAATGGAGGGTATCAAAGGTTAAGTGCCATAAAAAATATAAGCAGAATGTAATAAATTAGATCTATTTATTTTGTGAAAGTACCTACAACTTTAAGAAGTTATTGGCTGGTTTGTGAAGCCAGTTTTAGCTTTGCATGTAATATATCTCCTCATATCCGTGCTGAAAACCTTATTTTTGAGATATCCATGCATATTTGTAAGTACATTCGGTCTTTGTGATTCTTCAAAAAGAAAAAAAGTACACACTAGCTGGCATTAATGTAGGTTTTAGATTTCATTAAGTTTCTTATAACTAGTCGGTAACTTGTGCAATGCATGGGAGTGTCTAACATAATAAGATTGTTCTCTCTTTTATTTTTTGTAAAGTATGAAATTTGATGATTAAGATAATTATTAATAGGCATTTATTAGTCTATATATAAAATTTGATAATTATGGTAATTATTAATAGGTATCTATTATGATTGTGAAAATTATTATTTGAAGTATAAAATTTGATAATTATGGTAATTATCAATAGGTAATTATTATGATTGTGTTTGTGAATGGAACTATCTATTCTACAATTTAAAGAAAAAGCAATTGGCAGGATTCTCATGGAGGGTTTAAATATAGAATAGAATTTTAAATTAATATGTGTATTATATATATATATATATATTAGAATAATGACAAGTAAAATTGTGCGACCTCTAAAGCTTGTGTTGTGTGTTGAAATACCACGAGGTCAACCGAAAGTTAAATGTTTCCAGTTTTATAAATTATAAATTAGTGCACCAAGATAATTAATACTTTGACATAAATGCAAAGTGTGGTGAGGTGGCAGGCTAATTGAAGAGAAGTTTAAGGAATGCGCCACAGGACATAACATTAGACTATTTTTGTTGAAGTCTATACTTTATATATATATATATATATAGATATATATATGCAGATATATAGATTTGTGATAAGTGGAAGATGGTTAATTGTTTGAATTACAGATTCACATCAGATACAGGAAATTTTAAACCAAAAGATTCAGGAGATCAACGCGATGCTTCTACACTTCGTGATGAAGTATGTCAACCACATCAATTTAGTTTCATGTGTGCTTGTTATGCATAAAACTAAGTATGTGTTGTGAGTATTTTATTTAGGTGCATAGTTTTCTTGAAATTAACAACTACTCGCCTCACAGCTTGATATACTACAAGAAGAGAATGAGAGTATGCTTGAGAAGGTGCAATATTTTCTTCTTGGCCTTTCCCAACAAAGTAAATTCATTATTTATACATTTTATTTCACCTGGCAGTAGTTAAATATATCATGGAATTTGACGTACAGCTCAGACTTGAGGAAGAGAGACACAAGGAAGCAGAGGCCAGAGTTAAGGAGCTTGAGAAACAGGTAATTGCTTTGTTTTCATGCTGTACAGCATAACGTCAGAGGGTATACTTCCCAATATGTAGACTCTCTTTTATGGGTGCTGTTACATGGTTGGAGGATTCCCTACTCTGCAATCCAACATGTTGTAATTGAAGAGCTTGACAAAAATTTTGTATAATAACATAAGAAGAGCTTGGCCAAATTTTATCATGTAATGCATAAGCTTATCGAGTTTCTATCATATTACTGTTAAATTTTTGCAATTTTATACCTTTAGAGGCCATTTAATATGTTAATTGAGAATGGTGGTAGCATTTGAGGTGTCAATTAAGCTCTGCATTATGTGCTGGACCTGGAGTTGACTCTCACAATTCATCCAATGAGGTTTTCCATCCATTCATACCTTACCCAGAATGTTAGGTTTAAGCTCTTTTTTCTCCCTTAAATTCTCTGACCATTGATAGCTAACTTCCTTAGGAGCTATTATTAACTTTTAATGCAATAAACAATTTGATGGAACCCATTGACGGTGGCTCATTCCTAGAATGCAATAAACATTTTGTAATCTTAATTCAATTTATTCTTTTTAATGATATTTTTAAAGAAAAGGAAGAAATTGGTGAATTTTCTAAAGGGATTAACTGGTAGATTATTGGTACAGATATATGAGTTTCACTGCATGCTCAGTGGCCTTGCAAAATGCAGTTTACCATCTTAAGATCATTGGATGATTTGGACCTTTTTTTAAAAAGAAAGAAAAAGAGATATAAGGGTTTGGAGAGTCGTAATTTAATAGCAACTCTTTTTTACATTTTCAAACATATTGCAAATTCAATTTGTAAGCCTTGTAACCTTGTTGCTTGATTCCAAATTTGCAGGTTGCTTCTCTCGGAGAAGGTGTCTCTTTGGAAGCTAAACTCCTGAGCAGGTGGATTTCATTCTAACAACCTTCATGTGGCTCTTCTTTTCTTCTTAATGTGATTGTAACATACTATATTATTAATCTGCAGAAAGGAAGCTGCACTGCGTCAAAGAGAGGTATTTAGGGAAACTTGAAATGTACTTTATTTTGAGTATGTAAACCATAAATGTTAGTAACTTGGCATGATAGCGTGGGAAGGGTTACTACATGACTAAATCCTGGAACACCTTGAACCCACAAGGTAGAGATTTGGGATCCACCAGAAAAATATAGACCAAAAGATTGAAATATTTATTGATAGTGAACTTATTAAATTCGTTTTACGATGTAGGAGCCAATTTAAAGCAAAGTTTTGATATCCTCTCTTTTATCGGAATGACCATAAATTCCTATTCTGGGCAAAATTCTGGCCTGTACAGGCCATTTCAGCAAAATTTCGACATTTCAGCAAAACATACATTCTGGAGAAATTGGTTTGGGGGGTTTTCTTGTAATATCTTAAGAAAGATGCACCACTTTAGTTAAATCCCCTCCTCCCCTTATCTGATAATTTGAATCAACTTTCCTGAACCCCAATTCATCCTCTCGCTCTCTCAGACTCTCATACAGTCGGCTTCCTTGGCCCAGCTCCTAATTTATCTTTTCTCATAGCTCACAAGCTCACAGAATCATAGGTCCCATTTGGAAACTTGGTATTTTGTAAGCTCTTCCACCTCCTAATATCTTAAGGTTCGGTGCCTAGCTCAAAAACTTATACCCACTCTTTATTTCTAAAGCTTTTGTAATATAGTTTTGGTGAGATTGAAATATTGTAGTTCTTAAGCTTTCTTTTTCTTTTTAAAAGCTATAACTTTATCAATTTATGTTGGTTAATGAGATGGCATGAACTATGAACTTATTATAGAGTTATTCATATATAGCGTTACTATTGAAGTGGCCTACCAGTACATATTGGTTGTGAAATATTCTGTTCTAGTAGCAAAAAATGAAATGTTCTCTAGAATGAATGTCAAAATATTGCTTCAAAGGCTCCATAAAACTTAATTTTCGGGTAAATATATTCATAGACAGATCCTTATATGTTACCCTACCATATAGGGACTCAAATTTTTCTAAATACTCATAAAATACTCAAAAGCAAGCAAATAAAACCATGCACTAGAAAAACCTGAACTTTACATACAATAAGAAATTCCTCCAATAACCGCATGTGATGTTCTACTTCAGATTCTTCTACTTAGAAAAAACTTGTTATCCAATTAATATTAGGGATTTGGAATCTTCTATATCAAGAGAACAAATACTTTGAATACTTTATTTATCAAAAACAATATTTCGATTGGTTCAATCCATAAATTGAATTAACAAAACAATTTAAGAAATTTTTTTTCTTGGTTTTCTGGCAATTGAAAAGATTCACCAAATAAGAATTGACAATCTAATCAAATATTTCTACCCCAATAAAATCAATATATTATAGTACTTTGTTGTTCACACAATCAGTTGGATTGTTTGACTTGTGGGTCATGGGTTTTCCATCTCAACTGATTTTGAATTGGTGTTCCTTAATTTTCTCCATAACCTTGAGTTAATAATATTTTTCTATGATAGGATCTTCGTTACTTTTCTAAAAAATCTCCATATTTTCTTCTTTGACTTTGTGTAATCTTCAAGAAAGATATTCTCTTTAGCACACGATTCTTCAACTTGTACCTCTTGTTCATATTCTTCAAAATCATATTTGTCTTCGCATAATCAAATCTTCAAACTTCAATATTGTGTCTTCCTTTGGTATTTGAAAGATAGAGCTCATGTCGTTTAATCCCCCCATGTATAAATTTAGACACTTAGAATCATCAGTAGTATAAATAAATATTTTGTAATAATCATGGGGAAAAAAAGAAAAAGAAATGAACTAAAATCTTCTTCATTCTTTTCCAAGAACAAATCTCATGCTTACCTTGACATACTCTATCACTTGTATATCAGCCCAATATTTGATCGCATCACTTCTTAACTTATTAGACATAAATCTTACTTCTTTTTTTTCATCCTGGATCTTCCAATAATCAAAATAAGCCTCCCAAAAAAAAAAAAAAAATCAAATTGATGGATTCCCGCATTATTTCATCAAAGAATTGAATTTTGTTGTATCTAGGAACACGTCTATGAATAGGATGACTGTAAGCTAAATCTTCGCTATAATTTCTCCTATCACTTTCACAATTCCTATTGTCATGAATACTTGGATCAACTAGAGAACTTTGTTCATTGGATTTTAATGCCGTCATCTGAACTCTCATTGTAGTCTAGATGGCCTACACCCCTTGATCATTGTCTACAAGGTGGCTGTCTATCAGTAACTTATTGGTTTGTTTCCCAGATCAGGTTAATCAATGCTCTGATACCACTTGAGGCTGTGTGATGGCTTGGGAAGGGTTAGTACATGACTAAACCCTGAACATCTTGAATACACAAGGTAGAGATCTAGGATCCACCAGAAAAATAGAGAACAAAAGGCTGAAATTTTTTGATAGTGAACTTATATAAATGCGTTTACAACTTACGGCTCAATTTAATGGCTCTAGAAATCTTAATTTCTAAACAAGAATTTTCCTGTAGAGATCCTGATCGATGTCCTACTATAAAGGGCTCATTTTTACTAGAATACTCCCAAAAATACTAAAACAAGCAAATAAAACCCTACACTATAAAATTCTGAAAATTACATAAATAATAAGAAAATTGATCCAATAACCGTGTACAATGTCCTATGTCAGTACTGTATGACTTTCTACTTCAGCAATGCTCTTCTACCTTGAGTTGAGCTGTATCAAGTTAGACTTCTTCAGTGGCCTTGTGCCAGTAGAACTTCCTATCTCAGGAGTATTGGACTATGAGCAAAAAGGAGTCTTATTTCATCAGATAGTGGTTAAATGTTTTACCCCTTAAAGAAAACTCCCTCTGAAGAGGCCCTCTTTGTTTGACAGGCTGCACTTAAAGATGCAAAAAAATCTAAGGGTGGAGATGATAAGGAAATTGATTCCCTTCGATCTGAAGTTGCGGTAAGTATGATAGCATACCTTTTCTATGTACTTTATTTAAAGTTTCTGAGGAGTTTTCTGCTGCTCCTACTGCTAAATATTTCGGTTTATGTTTTATTTCTTGCCTGAATCAGAATGCAAAAGATGAGGCAGCAGATGTCATGCAACAGCTTTGTGGAGCTGAATCTGATGTAAAAGCTCTTCGATCAATGACTCAAAGAATGATACTAACTCAGAAAGAGATGGTATTTACTTGCATCATTGTAAGGAGAATCTTAATAGTAATTTGGAGATTAATTATCTAGCTTTTCCATGTTTCAGGAAGAAGTTGTGCTGAAAAGGTGTTGGCTTGCTCGTTACTGGGGCTTAGCTGCAAAATATGGTAGTATGCATTGTCTTCATTCATTATGAAGAGAGAATTCTCTGGTTACTTGTCTACTCTTTGCTCTATGACTTAATTAGACAACATACAGTAATGTGGACAAGTTTAGAACTTTTATGGAGTATGCTTTGTCTTCATTCATTATGAAGAGAAAGAATTCTCTGGTTACTTGTCTACTCTTTGCTCTACGACTTAATTATACAACACAGTAATGTGGGCAAGTTAAGAATGTTGAATAAAAGTTTGTAAAGACTGTACAAATTCCAGAAGCCATTTTTTTTTTTACCCTACCCCCACTTCTATTATGATCTATGATCTATTTTGAACTCTGAATTATTCAAGCCTATTATTTGGCCTTCCCTAACATGTCCACTCTCATTCATCAAAAAAAAAAAAAAAAAGGAAGTCCACTCTCAAGTGTTCGATGCTGATGTTTTATCTCTCTCTCTCTCTCCCCCCCACCCCCCCTCAAGGTAAAATCTTCATTTTAGTTTTGCTTAGTTTTGAGTACCTTTACTTTCATATGTATTCATACTTCATTATCTTTTTTGTTTGAACAGGTGGATGATTATGCAGTTCATCATCACATCTCACTCCCTATCTTATGTAACCTCTTTCTTTATCTGTAGGTATCTGTGCAGATATCGCAATGTCGAAGTACGAACACTGGTCATCCTTAGCACCTCTTCCATTTGAGGTTGTCCTTTCTGCAGGACAAAAGGCCAAGGAAGAAGGTTGGGAAAAAGGCTAGTAATCCCTATTGGAGTTTGCGGTTGATATGTTTTCCTTTTATGCTGGTTTTTTTTTTTTTTTTTTTTTTTTTTTTTTTTTTTTTTTTTTTTTTCATTTTGCTGGCAGCAATGTCATCTTTTTATGGTTGTATCATTCTGTTTAGCAGGTGATGATGATCCTGAGAACAGGAGCAAAGTTCAAGACTATGATTTAACGGGAGAAGGAAATATTGAGAGTATGCTTTCAGTTGAAATGGGGTTGAAAGAGCTTGCTTCCTTGAAGGTTTCCTTCTAATTAATTGCTCAGAGCGTTTTGTTTTTATATTTTTCTTTATTATTTGCTTAAATTCTCCAATTAAAGCACCACATCTGGTCAGCATTAGTCTTCTTGAAAAGTCGCTGAGTCTACATGCTTTGGTTTTGCTTTCTTGTTTAACTGCAGCCATACAAACTAACATATTTAATGTTTACCATTTTAAAGGTTGAGGAGGCCATTGTGCTCTCACTGGCCCAACAGCGCCGTCCAAATTCTGCTCGAATATCTATTTCAGGTCTGCTTTATATTACTGACATGCTTTGTTTAATTCCCTTCTGAGTCTTGCTCTATTTGGTTGATTTCTCTGTTCAATACTTTTGTCTGTCCTTATTTTTTTTCTTTGATATGGTCTTTGATTTCCTGTTTTGGGTGACAATGGGCTACATCTCCATATGTGTAGGCATTAGAAGGTTAAGCTTAAATATATCTAGTTGTACATGACAGCTATGTTTTGATATTTCACATCATCTACTTTTCTTATCTTTGTTTTGTACTTTTGCTTCAGTTTGAACTTTTAATCCACCAGTTATGTATATACCATATTATGGAGATTGGAGAGGGCTTTGACAAATTAGTTGGGTACTATAGGCATTTGAGTTCCTGTCAATTTTCTTCTTGTCTGCTAGTTCATAATCATATATTTTCATTGTTGGGTTGAGCCCATAATTTTTTGCTTGGAATGCAGCAACTTCTATCATGGTTGACAAAGTCACCTGATGCGGGAGACGCAAGGAGATTTTTATATTGATTTAGTAGTACTTACTTTTTGCAAGTTTTATTTTTATTTTGGCGAAAACACTATTTTGTTTCCTACATTTTGAGGTCACAGTCAATTTGGTCCCTACATTTTGGTAGCAGTCAATTTGGTCCTTGTTATTTTCAACTTGTAATCAATTTGGTCTCTACCATTAACTCATTAACGGAAAATGCCAATGTGGCAAATGGTGTGCACTATTGGCACACTTCAATCCTACGTGGCTTATAAAATAATATTAATTAACATAAAAGAATTGCCACATCAGCATTAAAAAAATAAACATTAGAAAAAAAACAAAGACAAAATTAATTCCTCATTTAAAACAAAAACAAAAACAATCGCTTTCTAATTCATTTTCTTTCTTCCATTTTCCTGGGAACTAAACACAATACACCCTTCTTGTAAAACCACAAACAACTTAGAAAAACAAATCCACGACCAAATCTGTGTTTTTTTTTTTTTTTTTTTTTGATAAGTAAGAATGTTATATATACGAACAACTATTTATGAAAAACATAGGGCAAACCTAGAGAATACAAGAAGAAAAAACAAAGAGAAAACAAAAAAGAACCAAAGAACAAAATAATTACAGAAGAGAAAGAGAACTAAGAAAAGAAGGGAGAGAATCACTAGTCGTGAATCCCCATGCCTGAGACCAATAAAAAAGAGTCCCACTAAAAGAAGCAAGTATCTGATCCTTGGAACTATTCAAATCGTCAAAAGTCTGCCAATTCCGTTCCTTCCAAATACATCATAGGATGCACAACGGAACTAAGTTCCAAATTTGAGACGAATGCTTCCCCAACCAATTCCACCATCCAAAAAGCAAATCTGGGATCGATCTAGGTATAACCCAACCCACATCAAAAGTTATCAAGGCAAAGCTCCACAACCGATGAGCCATCTCACAATGAAGAAGCATATGACAAGTATCAGAGAGTTTCCCTCGACTTCTTTTTCCAGGTAGAGAGAAACCTTCTCTCTAATGCTGCTTGCATTTCACCTATACCCTTTCATTTTGTCAACAAATCTACCTTCCCCGCACACTAGTGGAACTAACTCCTTTCTTCTGTTCTGGATATCTGTGTATAGAAAGTTGAAACTCAAAACAAAACATCACCAACATGAAACTGATCTCTTTTGCCTTCACCAACCCTAACAGTATACTGTACTAGCAGTGGCAATGAACTCCAACCCCAACAGCAGCAAATCTCTGTCGACCTGATGTGACTCCTCAATGGCAACGACTTCTGCAGTTCTTGTTGGGTGTTGGGGTCATGCGATGGCTGATCGGTGGCGAATGGAGCTGCATTATGACAGAGGTTTTGGTCTCTACAGTGGTTAGGTTGCAGCGGCGGCAAGGCAGAGAGGGACAGGTGGTTGAAGCCTACCCACCGTTTGGTTTCCGAGAAAAAATGAAAATAAAAAAATTTGGCCCTAACTAACCCAAATCGCTGGTCACAGTGAGAATTTCTGTTGAACTTTGTACTCATGATTATATTTCACAGAGGAATGAGTTAAATTTACTTGATTTATGGTCAATACGATTTAAGTTTTGGGACCTGCTTTTGGGTTCTTTTCTTTTAGTTTGGTTTTCTGTATTTCCAAGAGAGAGAAGACTTTGGATTTGAATAAAAATCAAACCCAACCATTTCACCATTTCAATTGAAAAATAAACCCACCACAGAATAATTGTATTGAGATTTTTTTCAATGTTTGTATTGTGTTTCATTGCCAAGAAAAGAAAAGAAGTGTGATTCTTATAGGTTTTTTTATTCATTTCATTTATTATTTTTTCCTTAAAAAATCGTAATTTAATATAAATGTTGATGTGGCAAGTTTTTCATGTTGATTGAAAATTTTTAATATTATTTTATAAGCCATGTAGGCATGAAGTGTGCTAACAGTACACACCGTTTGCCATGTAGGCATTTTCCGTTAGTATTTAACGGTAGGGACCAAATTGATTGTAAGTTGAAAATAACATGGACGAAATTGACTGCTATCAAATGTAGGGACCAAATTGACCGAGACCCTAAAATGTAGGGACTAAAATAGTATTTTTGCCTTTTATTTATTAGGTCCTAGTAGTTTATTAGTCTATTAGTATTGTAATATCTAGAAGCAGGGTTTTTTATGTAATAAGACGATTAGGTTTCCTACCCCAATTAGAATTAGGGTTTAGTTTTCCTATTAAGCAAAACTATTGTACTCCTTTTGGAGAGGATTTTGGCGAATGAAAGTTGCCTTTGGTTTTTGGTCTTGTGCTGACTCCAGCCACCCCTAGGTGCTGGCTCTTAGTGGTTTATCTCTGCATGGTGTTGACTTCTAGGTTCCTATCCTTTATTTCATATCTTTCGATTTTATTATTCAATTGTTCTGGTTTGTCCTGTGTCTTCACTCTTTTTTGTCTTTGCAGCCTGTGCAGATGAGAAATATTTGGGACTTATAGTCATTGAATAATGATTTTTAATAATAGAGTTGAGATTTGAAAAGCACATTGGATGGTTCAAAACTTGTTAATAAAGGTTGGATAGGTCCATGGTACAAGAGTATAGAAACTATGTGTAAATTATTGAGATACCTGGGTACTAGTACAAAAACGGGTTACATTATAGCCTATGACTTAAATATACTAACATTATTGTGCATTATTATAGTTCTTTTCAGTTACCCTTTTAAACAATAGAACATAGTTAGGAAGATGCTGTGTACAGTGTTGAGTCTGGATAATATGGTTACCATTATAGGGTTATGGTCTAAATTATTTTTCTGGTTGCTTGTCCTCTTTTGGGACTTTATGGTTTACTAGTTCCACTATCTGATTGCTGGGGCCATGATTTCTTCTAAATCCTTTAGAGATATATTAGACATATTAACCCATAGTATAGGCCCAAGCCCACACCTACTTTGTGTGTAAGACAAGTCTCCTACTTGTCTAGAAGTCTAGGATTTAGTCTATTATATATTCTCTTGTTAAGGTTTATTGTAACACAGGTTATGTAGCCCTTAAGGGTTTTCTTTGTGGACATAGCCTAACAAGGTTGAATCCTGGAAAGCACGAACGCGGCTAGGAGGGTGCCGCACTGGAGTCTGACGTGGGGTGCGGCGTCTGATGCGGCTGCCTGCGCGTCGGTGCCGCGTGTGATTTTTTTTTTTTTTTCATGGATTCGCGTTGACTCGGCTTGGTTCGCACTGAATCGGCTTAGATTCGCGCCAAACCGGGCCAATATCGGCCAGAATAGGGGCATATCGGGTTGTATCCGCCGGTGACCAAAACGGCCGAAATCTGCTTTGAATCACGCTAGAATAGCCGAAATCGGCTTTGAATGAAGCCCAAACATCCTAAATCTGTCCTTCCTCAATTTTTTTTTATAATATTTGTTGCTTCTCTTGTGTTTTCTTTTTTGTTTTGTGTTTCTTGCCTTCTTCTTTCTTTGTTTTGTGAATTAAGGCATAGTAATGTGTCTTTTTAGAATATTTTAATAGTAAAAATATATAGAAAATATAAATAAAAATATTTTTAATAATTTTTTAATCGCCGCACCCGCACCCTACTTTTTTAAAAATTGCCGAGTCCCGCACCTGCACCGGAATC
The DNA here is from genome assembly GCA_033629205.1 of Lithocarpus polystachyus. Lineage (NCBI taxonomy): Eukaryota > Viridiplantae > Streptophyta > Magnoliopsida > Fagales > Fagaceae > Lithocarpus > Lithocarpus polystachyus. The sequence goes on along the minus strand of CM066164.1, from coordinate 61,587,879 downwards.
CGAAAACGCACCCGTGCTTCATAGGCTGAATCAGTAACCCTCATGTTCTTGTGTTCCCTATTCTATGCTTTCTCTTCCGCATACTCTAGCATGTTCAACATGGCATGCATCAATGCTAATTTTTAACAAATCTTATTCCAAATTATCTTTTCTCCCTACCTCAACTGATATTGTAACTGATCTGCATATCTGAGCAGCATTTTCAACGTTTATCTACTTTGGTACGTTACTGGTTAGAATTGCATGTGGGAGAACCATCTCCACATGATTTGCTTTTCTTGTTTCTTATTAGTGCTAGTGCTACTTTCACCTTCTCTATATGAATTAGTTCAACTTCTTACCATAAAGCAAGGGGCTCTTATTTTTTGTCTTTTTGTAATTTTTTCCTCTGGTATTTCTAGAGGTATGTGATGATTGCATTACACCCTAGAAGCACTCTTCGTTTCAGTTAGCTTGTCATGATTCCATGAGCCACATTTTTCTTAGTGAAATCTCAGTTTACTGATATATACCCCTCATGTTTTCAGATCTTAAGTCACCAAGTGATCCGAAGTTTATGGAGGCATTCGGTAAGTCATGTTTTGGTTTTCCTTTGCATTTTGCTTCAGAATTTGTTACTATGTGCTTGAATTGAGAAAAACTACAACCGCACCAATTTAAGATGGTGGACATAGCACTTATTCAAAATATTTTGGGTAAATTACATTATCAAACCCTATAATTTAGAGGTGGTTTCAAATTAAACCCCATACTTTCAGAAGTTTCAAATTAAGCCCTGCACTTTCAAGAACGTTTCAATTCAAACTATAAATCCATTTTGCATAATGGTGTTAATGGAAAATGCTTTTAGACAAAATGGCGTGTGTTGCTTGGAGTGAAATAATGTCCACATATAATAAACACGTGTTTGAACATTCTGTTAACAGTGTTAGTCTAAATGGGTGTATGGTTTGAATTGAAACAGTTTTTTAAGAGTCGGGTTTAATTTGAAACTCGTGAAGATATGAGAGATTTAATTTGAAACCATCCCTAACCCATGGGGTCTAAAATGTAATTCGTCTAAAGAACCAAAATACAACCATAATTATCAAATCAAATTGATCAAGATGAAATTTTCAGTCAAGCTGATTTACTAAAAGAAATTATTCTTTTACTATCTGTTTCCTTCTAATTTGATTTCAGTCTGTTTTAAATTTGTTAGTTTTTGATGCTTTCTATCATTACGAATTCTTTGTCATGATGAGCGCATGATATTGACATCAATTTTCTCTTGCAGAACTAAGCGCTGAGGAGTCTGAAGATGTTCTTTTCAAGGAGGTATGTTGTTGTTGTTTTTTATTTATTATTATTATTATTATTGTAGACACTCAATTTTTTTGAGGTCTCTCACAATTATTATTATTATTATTATTATTATTATTATTATTATTATTATTATTATTACTTCTTTCATATTCTTTCTCAAAATTTTTTTTTTCTTCCCCGTTATTCCTTGATCTTGTATCCCATTCTTGCTGTGTGATGATACATATCTATTCCTATCCTAGTCTTTTGGTCAACACTAGGAACTATCTGGGCTTTCTTATTAGCCTTTGGTTAACTGCTGGTAGAATCCTAGTCTCTAGTAAAAAATTCAACTCAATGTCATCATTTCCTACTGATGCACTCAGATAAGCTTCCAGTCCTTTTATAATGCAAGTTGTGGAACAGGTTGGAGGAGGTTATGTTGCTTGCAACTTTGGGTTTCCTCTTGCTGTTCTTTAAATTCTTCTCTGCTTTTTACCCACCTTTATATGGTACTTTAGATCAGTCAGCCAGTGTGTAAGGATTTAAATGGTTTCTGTATGTTGATCTTCATGCCTAGTAGTTGACAGATATCTCAAATCAATCAGATGTATTAGAGACACTGAATCTGATATTTTCCGTTTTCAACTTGCACAGGCATGGCTTACATATTTTTGGAGAAGAGCCAAAGCTCATGGTATAGAAGAGAGCATTGCAAAAGAACGTCTTCAGTTTTGGATTAGCCGCAGTGGGCATTCGCCAACTTCACATGATGCTGTTGATGGTAATTTCTACTTCATTAATTTAGAGTTTTATGTTATGTTCAGCTGTTGCTTATGAAGTATTGCTTATCTAAATGTTTTGTTTCAGTTGACCAAGGTTTGATGGAGCTCAGGAAATTGGGGATTGAGCATCGACTATGGGAAGCATCTCGGAAAGAAATTGACCAGGATCCTTCCAATTTGATTTCACGGAAAGCTGCTGCATAAGTGAAGAGTACTGCTTGACAAACCACCACTGGCTCGAGATGTTTGCACTCCTTTTTTGTTGTTTCTATTTTCCTGTAATTCATTTTCGTTAGATTTTCTTTTAGTTTTGGAGCAATTTTGTTTGATGTGTGATGTGGGAAAATACCAACTGGGTTTTCCATTGGTGTTACTGTGATGTAAAGTTCATTGCATGTATCTCTATTGACCCATTTGGGGTACATAATTTAAAACTATAAATTTTGTAATTAGCTGTATGATTTAGTCTTTTTTTTTTTTTTTTGATGAACGTATGATTTAGTCTATTCATGAGGTCAGTGGAGCCCTTAATTGATAAAGCTGTATTCATGGGATAATTGATATCAATCTCATATATCCGTTTATGTTAATTGCATTTTAGAGTTGTGTCATAATAAATTCATATTGATCGTAGAAACAAAACAAAATATTAATTTGTTTTTTGATACAAAATATTAATCATTGGGTGTCATTATTTAAAAGCAAATATCAATCCATAAATTAAAGAGAAATTGGTAGTTCTTTTCCCTTGATTCATGTATTCTATATTTTTCAATATAAAAATCTTTTTAGAGCAGCTAGCAAGGGCGTGATTTGGGCTCCATTCTGTTGTGAATGTGGACATGAATCATATAATCAGTCTCCGACCAACTTTCATCATGCTTATTGATGGATTAATTATGATCAAAACTAAAAAAAATTCAGCCAAAAAAAAAAAAACTAAAAAAAATTCGGCCTTTACTGGCCTGATTGCTGATTCCAGTAAGACATAAGATGGGCTGGCGTGATAGGGTCCATATCCAGGAATCCAGGAAAAATCCACACTCTGTATTCAAAAAAATAAAAATAAAATAAAAGAGTGGCCACCAATGATATTGGTATGGGCTGGCGGGGTAGGCCAGGTCTACTTTGTGTATAGTGTTCGCCTGTGCACCTTTTTTTTTTTTTTTTTGGAGGAACGTGTGTACAGTGTACTCATTGTGAATAGCTGCACATTTTGTAAGATGGGCCGCATGGAACTTTTTTTCTTTTTTTTGATAAGAGGACCATATAGAATAGAACTAGTTACCGACCACTTGCCTGCTCAAAGAAAATTTAATAAATAAGGTGACCCAAGGACCATTTTGAGAAAATGATTGCATACTTAAAACTAAAAGTTCTTATTAGTTATTACAATGGTCGTAAGTCATAACTCAGGAAGGAAGACCTTGGTTTGTTTGTTAGCTAGATATGTTTCAACCTAATATGTTAAAAAATCTTGATTAATTTTATTTTTAATTGAGAGACTACCTAAGTCTACAAAACTTTTTTGTTTTCTTTTTCTCGAGCCCTTTCCCTTATCCAAGAGCCGAATATAAGCAGATAAAGACACATAAATCTGGTACAGATATTACGACTTTAGACACAGAGAAAAAAAGCATAATAATAATTTTTTCTTCTGAAAATTCGTTTTGTCACCTCTCCGATGGAACGTTGTAAATTGGACATTAGAAGATCGGGGAATCATTATTGAATAGACTTCTATCTTTTGAAGGTCCATCTCTCTATGAAGTCTCTTTCAATCAGGGCTACCTCTGTCTCTATGCCCACTTAGCACGCGCTGCAGGTTTTGTTTGTGTTCATATACTCTCAAAACTAAAATTAAAAAAAAAAAAAAAAAAAAAGTTACACCCATAACCTTACCATCATAAAAAATATATATATGGCTAAGGTTTGCTTGGTTCTAATCTTGTGTGCCTCATGGGCATGTGCACTTCAATATAAAAATAGTGGCACACTGTCCCGTTGATAAACACAGGGACAAAGAACATAGCCAAAGAAAAAAAGCATTCTTTTGGTGAAAAGGTGCGCATGGGGAAAGAAGAGAAAGACACACAAATTCTAAAGGTTATTTTGACCTAATCCGCTTATCTAACAGTTAACAGTTTCTCTGACTTTCTCTGTTTTGTGGCATGGGGCCCTACATGTCATTAACCAAATACACACATTTGTTAACATTAGATGATTAGATTAGTTCTTCTTCCACTTAATGTGAAAGGATGCCCAAAAAACAAAGCAAAAAAATTAAAGAGATAAACTTACACTAATATCTTTTTTTTTTCCATCATTATTACGTTGAAATGATGAAATCTGATTATGTATTTTTAAGTGCATCTTTTCAAAAATATACTTCTCTTTTTATTTGTTTCCAGTTGTGAAGGTTCGTATGGAAGTTAGCTGAGATGGGCCACCAGAAAGGCAAAAAGCTATGTGGTATTTGTATTTGTGGGTGGAGTGGGTTTAATTCGAATATGAAAATGCTGGGTGGGGCGTGTTTGTGCCTTTGTGGTAGCTTTTGCCTTTTGTCTCTGCAAAATGGTTGGTCTATTTTGGTAAAACTATGAAATGTGTCACATTCACATATGAATATGAATATGAATGTCTTGCCACCCACGAATAAAATGTCTCTCTTCTCCAACATGCGCATTTGGAAATCATTCCACCATTGACCCCATCATCAACTCCGAGAGAGAGAGAGAGAGAGAGAGAGAGAGTTACTTTTTTAGCAGCTTCCAAATTTCAATTAATTACTTTTATGTTTTGTCTATTGTCTTCCAATTTCCAATCTTTGTTATCTTTCTTCACCATTTAAAGTGTCCCAAACATGCACTCTCCCTAATGGTAAGTCCATTGATTACATCATGCAAAATTGCAAATACAGTTCTTTCTCCCTCAGTCAAACTCATAATTATCTTCCTAGTTAATTTCGGCCATCTTCTAGTAAATAATGTTTTCATTTTTTTTAATTGTCAGGTTTCTTTGAGTTTACCAAAGTTCCTAAACTTTTTTTTTTTAATAAAACGATGGACCAGAAACATTACTATCATAGAGATGAAATCATAATTTACATAGATTTTGCTAGAAGAAAGAGAGGCTCAATTATACCAACATGAATTTTCATTCATTTTTTGTTTCTTCGAGAGGAGACACATTGAATTCATACGAGAACATACTCCCAGTTTTTAGTCGGGCAATCAAAGCTGTTAATACAAGGATTGAAGCGCAATTGTGATGTTCAAACATGCATTCTAGGCCAAACAAATATCCTGGAATGAAAAGTATTATTAATTTAGAAAGTCAGCTAGCTTTTCCTTTCTAAGAACACAAATTGCATCATCAAAAGGGCATTTCATATAGAAGGAAGAAAAAAAAGTTGGAAAAGGATAAAAGTGAACCTTTGCTTCCATCTCAAGAATCCACAAGGGATTTACTAGAGCTCCATGCTCCTTTCCCATTCTAGCACATTTCCCAACCAGCTAGGCCAACTCTCATTACATTCTTTTTATTTTTCTACTCAAGACTCAAAAGTAACTCACATGCCACAAACAGGTATTTTGCTTCGGTACAACAAAAACAAGAAGTTAATCGTACGCTATCTAGTTAAAATTTGGAGAAAAAGGCTAAGGGAATCTCACTAATAATATAGAAAAATGAAAAGGTAAATTAAACAACCTATATCATCCAAATGATACACTTAAAATGTTAGTAAAGTTGACATTATCTCCTTCATGTTTTTATAAATGTGAGAGAAAAGTTCAAGTTTAATATAAGACTCATACTCAAATGATGGATGAAATGAAACTCCTATTAAGATATGCACATATGAGTATAAATTTTTTTTTTTTTTAAATAAAGTTTTCTCTTACTTAATGGTATTCGAAGGCATGGACTTACATGTTACATTTAGAACCTTAAAATAAAATATTTTGTAGGATTTAAGTAATAGTACAGTAATAATAATATATTTTATAGTGTTTTATGTTTATAATTCGAATTTTAACTCCGCTTTTCTTCTTATTTGCCTATAATAAATTTTAAAAAAGAAGCAAAATATCATTTATATAAATATTTTAGAAGGGTATTATTTAGATCACCTAAAATGATTATATTCCTTTCGCCTATAAACTTGTCTTGGAATGAGGTGAAAAATTTACCTAATAAAAAAAACACTTGTAAAGGAAAGAGTGACAGTCCAGCTAAATATTCATGGGTACGATTTCCTTATTTAGCTTTACGTAATCAGAAGTTAGACATCTTTAGCAGTTTCTTCAAATTTTTGTACTGTTTGAAAAATGAACAGTGACATTTAACTTTTACCTATCCACTTTTTTAATACACTTTCTAACAGATTCTTTATTCCATTCTCTATCTTATTTAAATATTATTTCTTTATTCATTGTTTATTATTTTTTTAATCATCATTTATTCTTTTTTTAACAACTATATTTTTCAATGAAAAAAGTTATGTTTACAACATAACATTTTCCTTATTCATGGGTACGATTTCCTTATTTATGGGTACGATTTCCTTATTTAGCTTTACGTAATCAGAACTTAGGCATCTCCAATAGCATCTCCAAATTTTCCAAATTTTTGTATTGTTTGGAGAATAAACAGTGACATTTAACTTTTACCTATCCACTTTTTTAAATACACTTTTTAACAGATTCTTTATTCCATTCTCTATCTTATTTAAATATTATTTCTTCATTCATTGTTTATTATTTTTTTAATCATCATTTATTCTTTTTTTAACAACTATATTTTTCAATGAAAAATGTTATGTTTACAACATTTTACGCAATACTTTCACAACAAAATTTATGTGAAAAATTGTTATTAGTTTTAATTTGAACTCACCACTGAAATTATTTTTTTACTCACCAATATTAACTAATAACAATCTGTTACTTAAAATTTATTGTAAAAATATTGTGAAAGTATTGTAATAATATTTTTCATTTAGGATTTTTTATTTTTTATATTATTTTTCTTCCTTTCATTTCATTTTCATCCATATCCATACATGTTTACATTTCTTTTTTTCTTTTTTCTTTTTTCTTTTTCTTCTTTTTCTCACCACACAAGTGTCCAGCCCCCCCTTCTTTTATTTTTCTTTTTCACCTCCAAAACATTCCAGCAATCTCACATTTGCTTCACATCAGAGAGAGAGAGAGAGGAGAGAGAGAGAGAGAGAGAGAGAGAGAGAGAGAGAGAGAGAGAGAGAGAGAGAGAGAGAGAGAGAGAGAGAGAGAGAGAGAGAGAGTGCTAATGTCCGCCGCTCCACCGCCGGTAGAGATTGAGGTCGCCGAAAGGACAAAGCCGATAGAGATCGGCGTTCACCATGCAACACTACCACGCCCACCGCCCCACCGCCGCTCGTCCTTCTCCCCACCACCAACTAGGCCAGATCGGTTTGTTCTTCTTCTTTTTATATATATATATATATATATATACTTGTTCTGATTCAACTTTATTTTATGAATTGGATTTTGTTTTGTGTTTGGATTACGTGAGACACAGAGAGAATGAGATAAAAAAAGAAATCCGGAGGAGAGAGAAAAATTGATATAATAGTAGTGGTATAATTTTTTAAACAGAAAAATTTAATTGGAATTGCTACAGTATTCTCTAAATTAAGAGAAGTGCTGTAACAACTTCAAAATTTTTTAAAAAAATTTGTGTGTTTAATGAACCGATTGGAGTATAAACAGTACCAATTTTTGCTCCAAAAATAGAGATACACTGACGGTTGGAGATGCTCTTATTACTCTACTTATCGATGCCAAAACATAGAATTACGGGATATTTTGTCCTTTCTGTCAGACTTTTGTGAATCAAAAGAAAGAAAAAGGTGAATCTCATAACTGTGTGAGGGAGGCACAAACGTCATCTATTTTTTCTTTTTCTTTTTTTTTTTTAGGTTGCTAATCAGGCACACACACAATCAATAATCTTTAATTGTAGGTTAGGTTAGTAAATATACTAATGGTTGGACGGAAATGCTTTTTACTTGATTTGATTCATAATCATATACTTGTCCATTGTTTTATCAGTTGAATGACTCAGCCATCCAAAAAGTGCACCTTTGTAAAGAAAGAATTCTAAAGATTGTAAAAAGGAGTTGAATTTGATAAGAGCTCCGGAATCAAGCAAGGAATAATGGCTCAAATACAACAAAATTTTCCTAAATAATTCAACTTGCTCATTGTGCCTGGTGTGGTGACAAAGGAATTAGTGGAACTTGAGTGAAGGACTCTTGTTAATGTCAATTTTTTTTTTTTTTTTGGGGAATTGGCACCTATCATATCATATTTTTACAATTTGGAATAAAACCAATCTTCAAAGTCACAAGGTTACAAATAGCCTTCATAAAATTAGATTCAAACCTGTTAATCCACCCAAATTTGTGAGGAAAAAAAAGGTATAGGTAATATGAATAACAATTCTATTTAAGTCGAATTTCATTCACTGCATCCATTGATATCATCAAATTTAAAATTTAAGACCCATGAACCAATTTGGACCATCGAAACCCACTGAAAACTATATCAAAACCCAGAGAGAGAGAGAGAGAGAGAGAGAGAGAGAGAGTAAAAAATTATTTTAAAAAAACAGTTGCTATAGTGAACTCTTATCTATAAGAGTCCACTATAGTTGAATGCTAAAATTTTTTAGATATAGTAATTCTCATGTAACATGATTTTTATGGTTTGAGGTGCTAAAATAGCTTTTGAGTGGTTTTACCACCTCTAATGTAAATGCTAAGGTCTTCTTCATAATGTATGTTTAAAAATTTGTACATAATAAATAAAATTTTAATAAAAAAATAATTCAAATGCACAATTTGTTTTTATTGGTGATTTAACTTTATTTTATGTTTCAAGTAAAACATGAAAAATAGGCGTTTTCTTTTCATCTTTTTGTGATTTTTTTTGGACTAATTGACTATTAGAATTAATTATCGAAATATAAACTTAGGAATACGTGTTATTGAACATTTGTCTTTTGAGAGTTTTCTTTAATCTTTATTTTTATTGAAAGAAATATACACAAAATTTGTTAGAAAGTATGTTAATTATTATTTTTTTACCCGAATTTACCTGGTGTTGTCAAAGACCAATTAAGAGTTTTTGAAACAACACCATCGCACATTTTTGACGTAATTGTCACTACATAGATACAATTTATTGTGGGATGAGGGGCAAGGAATCGGGCTTAAGTCTCCAAGTCTTTGGAATAACAAACTCTTTTTATTCTAATAGTTTTTAACATGTATTTGATTTACTCCGTACCTGAATATCAAATCCAAACCATCCAACTTGAAAAGTGAAAAAATTTAAGTAATCCTAGAATAGTGAAAAAAAACTTAAATAGTCCTGGAGCACTGCTCCGCAGCTGCATAAGTATTGCCCCTAGTTACAAGCATGGAGGCCGCCCATAATAAACAAACATAGCAGCAATGAAAATGCTTCCCATGTGATTCTCTAATTTGCCCCTAGTTACAAGCATGGAGGCCGCCCATAATAGACAAGCATAGCTACAATCAAAATGCTTCCCATATGATCCTCTAATCCCCAAATTTACGCAATCAGAATTTAGAATGCCTGGTAACTAATTTGTGAAAATTATTTGTACGTGCAACTAAGATCATGGTAGGTAATAAAGTGTGGAGAATAAAGATGAGTTTTCTCTCAAAAATGCCTTCTGCCATTAGTCCACTTTCCTATGTCCTAGCTAGGCTGGGGAGCAATACTCTCTGGCTTCATGGCCCATTTGGTGGGGACGACTATGGACCCAAATGGCTATTGCTCATTCACAACAGTACCAGGGCAGGGATAAGAGAGACTCGTGAGTGTGTTGGCTCGAGTCTGAGGAAAAGGAATCTTCAGAAGTCAGACAAAATTAAAGGCCTAAATAGACAGATCAAACAAATCAAAAACATACTTTAAGATTGTTCTCGGATATTTACCACATAAATGCGATTTGCTTAGCATGGAACAGCATTTGCTAACCACCCTACCAAATTTGTCACTAAGATGGTGCATACTTGAAAATCTTTTTATTTGGACTGAAAAAATAATTTATTGGAAAATAAAACAAGTATAAAAGATCAAATGTGTCAAACCCATCTCACACATTGACAAAAGCAAAAAGTTTTTACTTTCAAATTGGTTTGGAAGAAACTTTTTCATATGATTTTTTAGATAATTTATGTGACTAATTTAAATAAATGCACATGGATAGATTTTTAAATTATTATATAATAATTTGAAGAAGATTTTTCCGAATTAGTTTGGAGAGGAAAACTTTGTCCATGCAAATAAACTCATTTGAGAACAGAAGAGGTAGAAAGGCACCCAAGTATTACAACAAGCAGCCGAAGCTACTAATGCGTTATTGCGTATAAGTATTGGGATATTTGTCCAATGTGATTTATAGGCGCAATTTTCTTATTATATTTTGTGTAATTTTTTTTGGGTTGAATTTTCTAGAATAGTTTTAATTCTATTTAATAAATATAAAATATCTTGTAACGTCGTGCATACACAAAAATGTATTTAAAAATAAACATAATTATATATATATATATATATATATTAAAATTCCTACCTAAGTTGAGTATTAGTGATGGTCATTTTTATATTGTTGTTGGTTCTTAAAAAATACCTAGTAAAGATAATATTTGATAGAGTATGCAAATTGCTTATTCTTAGTTGTTTAATTTTAGGGGAAAAAAAAACAAATATTTTGTTACTTCTTATCTTAATTTTCATTATCATGAAACAATAAATTTATTTCGTGTGTATATTTTTTTTAATAAGATATGGACAACTAATATTTTAGAACATTGTACACATTTTCATTTTATTTAAATTAATAATTATTTTTGTAATAAAATGAACTTTAAATAGTTTTAAATAGTTTAAAAATCTTACACATTCATAGTTTTAAATAGAAATATAATAAATTTTTAATAAACTCTTTTTATGTTTTTTAAGTTTAGATTCATAAACCCACATTTAAAGACACTTGACATGAAATTAGACATGGAATGACATTTTAGCATAAAATCTATTTAGAATCTAAAGACACATTAGATCAAATTAGTAGACAATAAGAATGTCACTCGGGGTAAAATTAAAATGTAATTAGAATATAATTTGAATTTTTGAATGAGAACTTCACTTTAATATATTATATATGAATATATGATTAGTAGTAAGGCATCGATATTGATTCCCTATGCTTGGAATAATCTATCTTACTATCTACATTTCCTTCACTAGTTTCTCAACCAAAAAAAAAAAAAAAAAAACATTGTCTTCACTCAAATGTCTTTTATGAGCAGCATATGTTCTTAGGTTATTTTTGTAAATGACATTTTTAAATCCTAAACAATTTGAAAATTCTAGTTGTGATGTATGTGAATTAATTTTTTATTTTTTAAAAAAAGTTTCATTTATTTCAAAATTTAAAGCCTAACTGATTCCTGTTCATATGCTCACTTTTTCCATTCTCCCTAACCACACTTCTGTCTAGTTAACTTTTTTTCTCTTCTTCTTTTATTTTGTCCCCCCCCCCCCCCTCCCCCTCTTAAAAACATGAAAATATAACAATGGTCATTTTGTTCCTTGACCCTTTATTCTTCTATAAACTCAAGAAAGGTCTTGAATTACAAAGGTATGGTCAGGAAAATTTTCCTTTTTTTTTTTTTTTTTTTTTTTGCTTATTTCATCTTAGTTGATTTTTGGTTGTTTACAAATCTTTTTGTGTTGCATGAAGGAGCAAATGGATTGACACTATTAATCTTAGGAAAGGTTAATTCATGTTATATCAATTTCTTGGTGATTTTAAATTAGATATTCAGATATTTGCATACACAATATGTATGTCCAGAAGCCTATTTAATCAAGCAGGGAAAACATTTTGCTCACAATAACTCTATTTTACAAAACAAAAAGAGCAAAGGCCAGAATGAATTTTTTGCATTTTTTGAAAGTAAATACAATCACTCACAGTGTTGGGGGCAGGGTGGCTTTAAGATTTTTTAAGTTCAATAAAACAATGAAGAAAACAAAGACTTGAATTTGTACTTGGATATGTGAAAGGCTTATAATCACTGAAGCCAAAATTTTTCTGGGAAAACCAAAAAGAACGTATGCCTTGCTTCTTTCTACTGACATGACTCATGAGCCTTCATAAGTCATTATTCTGCCATACTTTTCCTACAAAAATAAATAAATAATAATAATAATAATAATAATAATTGTGACCAATTTTCATAGACATAATTATACTGTTTGTCACATTCACCAATTCCCATTTGATTAGAAAAACATAAAGCATTCTGTAAAGCTCCTTTACGAGCAGAACTGTACGCTGTTGTTATCTCCTATACATTTTCTATGTAGATGGTTTTTTTTTTTTTTTTTTTTTTTTTTTTTTTTGGGCCTACTTCTTCTTGGTCTACACTCCAAACTCTAAAGTCTTAACACCAGCAAAAAAAAAAAAAAAAAAGTCTTAACACAAAAAAACAAAAACAGACTTGTAATAACTTCCGTGAATAATTTCAAACTTTAAAAAGCACATTCTCTCCAGTCATTTTCAGATGCAGTCCCACATCCATTTGCTCACTCAGCCATAATCATGCCCACGTTGTCAGGAATTTAACCTAATATCTAGAAACAATAATGGTGAAAAAATTGCGCAAAACACAGTCACAGGAAATAAAGATTTATGTGATTAGGTAAGATGCCTTATGTTAACGAATTTACAACAATTTTCACTATATTAAGGACAAAAGTACAGAAACTATTACAATAAAATGATTTAGCAAACAAATAAATACCACAAAACAATAGGTCCAAAATGCGCCAAAAATGGTCCAAGCATCGCTCCATGGACTAAGTTTTATAAAATATTCTATTTAAAATTGTAATGCTCTCGAGTTGAGTCGAGTTATAAATTGAATCAAATACAAACCAAGCTTCACGTAGCCCAATACTCATTCCATGTCACACAACCAGCTATGTTACTACAACAAATTTCAAAATATTTTTTTACAATTTGTTGAGGTGTCATATTTTGATTAGCACACCATCATGTACAGTGGCATCATTATTATTATTATTATTATTTTATTTAGAAAGAATTCATTTGTGTATCTTTAAACTTAGTGTATTATATTATCACACACAGGAAGGAGGCCCAATTCAACAGTAATAAATCATGATCTAGTCTCTCACATGACATTCATTTCAGCTCCAAGTTATTGTTTTTCGAAGGGACAAAAGTTTAAATGCAAAATATACTAATAATTACAAAAAACAAGACCTCATCTCTTTATATAATGCCCCCAAGTGGGTAACATTTTAGCTGCCCCTCCCTCATTATCCTCTCGTCTCAAACTCAAACTCAAACTCAAACTCTCTCTAGGTGCTTTGTTGTTGAACTTTTAACCATGCTTTCTCTACCATGGAAACCCATTGCAATGACTGTAGCTTTGCTTCAGCTGTATTTTCTCATAGAAGCAGAATCATTTCCTTCTCTTCTCGATAGAATTAACCAATTACCTGGTCAGCCTCCAGTTGCTTTCCAGCAATATTCAGGTTATGTGATCGTTGATGACAAAAGCCAGAGAGCTCTGTTTTATTACTTTGCTGAAGCTGAAGTGGATCCAGCTTCCAAGCCTCTTGTTCTCTGGCTAAATGGAGGTCTCAAATTTCTCACCCACTCACTCACTCACTAACGAGAACTTTACCTTCTTTTCTCTGTAACAAAGAGAGACATTTAACCATTGCCTAAATTTTGAATCTTTGTGATTTCTTTTTTTGTTTGCAGGGCCTGGTTGTTCTTCTTTAGGTGTAGGAGCATTTTCTGAAAATGGGCCATTTAGGCCTAGTGGGGAGGTGCTGGTCAAAAACCAATATAGCTGGAATAGAGGTAAGTAACATTTCTTCTGAGTTTTGGTGTTTACATTACTGAGTAATGTGCTATTTCTTATCTTTGACATAAATGCCTCATTGTTTTGCAGAAGCAAATATGTTATATTTGGAGACACCAATTGGAGTTGGATTCTCTTATGCAACAGATACCGCCTCTTATGAGGCTGTAAATGACAGGATCACAGGCATGTTTCATCAATTTGATTCTTCCATTTTTACTGTGAAACTTTCATTCAATCTTCTTTGTTTTCTTTTTCTTGATTTCTTGAATGTTCTTTTTCTTTGTAGAAGTCTTGCAAGCAAAGAAAGATAAGCCCATTTACAAAAAAAGAATTTTGTAATTGAAGAAGAAACACAATTTCTATACCAAAGATTCAAGTCAACTTCCTTTTTTCCCTTTTCTTTTGCTACCCTTTTTTTTTTTTTAATTTATAGGCGTCTTTTATTTTCCTTAGGAAATCTTTTTGATTTCTTTTTTGCTCAAAGGTTCAGTAGAATATTTCATATTGGTATAGCACTGTGCATTCTAACACTTTACAGTTATGCCATGTTCAATGCTTACTGTTTCTGTTTTGTTTTTTTCTTGACAAAAGGTTTACTTTACTGGCTACCTTTGATTTCTGAAACTTTATCGTCTTGTTTGTCATTTATAGCCAGGGACAATCTGGTGTTCTTGCAAAGATGGTTTGAGAAATTCCCACTATATAGGAACAGAAGTATGTTCATCACAGGAGAGAGCTATGCTGGTATTATTTTATATCTCAATGGCATTCTTAGTTGAAACAGATAAAAAGAGAGACTGAGTTACTTTTTTTTCCCCCCTACCTATATCCAGGTCATTATGTTCCCCAACTAGCAGAACTCATAATTCAGTTCAACAAGAAGGAGAAGTTGTTCAATTTGAAAGGCATTGCTGTTAGTATTTTTCCAAAGTTCCAATCTTTTCATTTAAAAACCCTACTCAAATACTATACAGAATTTTATTTTTTTATTTATTATTTTTTTTTGTAACATAATTCTTTAAACATGTGGCCAACCGGATCAATTTGTTAACTGACCACAAAATTTGGTTATCGCTATAATTCTTTGAACAGATAAATAAATCACACATACTTTCTGAGCCTTCAATTTGCCCATGAAATTATTGTTCATTTAGTTTTTTTATTTTAATTTATTATCTACAAATATGTTTTTCCTCTAATTGCAGCTAGGTAATCCAGTTCTAGAGTTTGCCACAGACTTTAATTCGAGGGCTGAGTACTTCTGGTCTCATGGACTGATATCAGACTCGACATACAAAATGTTCACATCTGTTTGTAACTATTCACGATATGTGAGCGAATATTACAGAGACACTATTTCTCCTGATTGCTCAAGGGTGATGAGCCAAGTGAGTAGAGAAACCAGTAGATTTGTGGACAAATATGATGTTACCCTTGATGTCTGTGTGGCATCTATTTTTTCACAATCCAAAGTCCTAAGTCCCCAGGTGAGTAGATTCAATTATTTATTGGCTTTTCCATCCACTACATATTGCATTCCACTTTAAAATTGCCTTATTTTTTTAACCAAGTATAAGTAACTCATCTATTCTGGTTTTCTTTTTCTAACAGGAAGTTACTGAGACAGTAGATGTCTGTGTAGAAGATGAAACAGTCAATTATCTGAACAGGAAAGACGTACAAATGGCTCTTCATGCACGTCTTGTAGGAGTACATCAATGGGTAGTTTGCAGCAAGTAATTCTCTTCTAACAGAAATAAAAATAAATGAATCTTGTGCTAATTTTAAAGTAGTAAGACACTGTCTATTGTATGATTATAATATAACAGCACAGGGGACTATCAGTTAGAATTTGGATGATCCTAAAGTTTTGCTTATCTAAGAATGGCAATATCTTGTTCTCAAATTTGAATTTGTACATTGATAAATTCATTGATTAATGCAAGTAGGCTGTAAAGTAGTTTTAAATTATTGTGTAGCTTTCATGGTTGCTGAATTTTCAGGACTTGTTCTATAGGAAGAAAATCATCACTGTGTGAAAAAGTGCCTTTATTCTAGTGCAAACAATATATATATATATATATATATATATATTTGACATAACAAGAAGGAATATTAGCCCCTGTGCAGAACTTTAACGTGTGGAAAAAGAATGAAGTTTGGAAGTTCTACTCATTCTTTTACTTTTAAATCTTGGACTGCCTGTGGGTTTCTCTGGTTTAGTTCTTTAACTTCAATTCTGCTTGTCCATGCAGTATTCTTGACTATGAGCTGCTTGACTTGGAGATACCAACAATCTCAGTCGTGGGAAAACTCATTAAGGCAGGAATCCCAGTCTTGGTTTACAGGTAAATTCATTTTAACTTGATGTCTCTTTCATGATTTTAGCCTTTTAGGTTACCAACATTAGTTGGACAAATGAATTCAAGACTTTTATCTGAAGATTATTGTAGTTGATGACATATTGGATTTCAAATTACAGTGGAGATCAAGATTCTGTCATCCCTTTGACTGGAAGTCGAACATTAGTTCACGGGCTAGCAGAGGAATTAGGACTGAAAACCAGTGTGCCTTACAGAGTCTGGTTTGAAGGGCAACAGGTGAATCTCATTGAAAATTTCTCAAACTCAATTACTTCTAGGCGTTACAACTTACAACTAAAAGGTATGTTGTTCTAAATAGATTCTTAATTATCTTTTACCATCAGGTTGGTGGGTGGACTCAAGTTTATGGAAATATTCTTTCATTCGCCACTGTTAGAGGAGCATCCCATGAAGCTCCATTCTCACAGCCTCAGAGATCACTTGTGCTGTTCAAGTCATTTTTAGAAGGCCAGCCTCTTCCAGAAGCATTCTGATCAACTGATCAGTTCTTTAATCAGATACCATATTGAGTTTGTAAGTAATGTTTGATTGCAAAAGGCTAATCATCTGAGAGTGAAAACTGCATTTGTTTGTTTGTTGGGTCCTAGGGTTTGTCCATGCTGTGGAATGTAGAAGAATTTTGTAAAGATCTCAAAGTAAAAGGGAAAAGAATAAGTGTTTATTGGTCATTTTTCGTTGCTATATGTTTGTAACACAGATTTAAATAATTGATCTGTTCAAAAATTTATGAGAAATACAAGAGAATGTAAGATCAGCATAAATGTTGAGATGTTCCCTTGTTGAGAATCATCATTGATATTACTAGAAGATGTTTTCAGATTTCCTACCTTGCAAAGAGTATTTGAAATTAATAACTGGAGACAATTTAGGGAATGAACTTCATTAATTTCATTTTATTGTGCAACTCTACAGTGATAAAAAGAATTTCTGCAATACTTAATGCTCCTAAGAATTTCTAGAGACGGTAGAAACCACAGTCGGAGCTTCTACCTGCATTTTCAAACAACTGAACTCCAAAGCCAATATAGGTTTTGACAACAACACAGATAGACTGAGGTTTTCTCCATTATCTCTATGTTCCCCAGTTGTTGAGTCTACGCTATTGCAACTACCATGTTCTGAAGGACGTTCTCTGTCGTTATTCAGTATAAGAGTTGGGCAAGATACTTTTGCCGGCTGCACTGCCCGCACCCTATGACAGTCAGGAAGCAACTACAATTATATGCTAGCATTTCCTGTCAAAATCTCATCAATATAATTTATCCAATTAAAACAAGTTATAAATTAGCTTTAGCGGGTGTCATATATGACATGAGAATCTTCCAAAGTTTTGAACTTTTTTTTTTTTCTTTCCATAACATATTTAACCATAGTGATTAGTGAGAATTGAGGATTTACAAGCACAAAAAAGTAATTTGTAGACCAAAAGAACTGGAAGGGAACAAAACCTGCACTCAATCTGGCAAGAATACTTAAGAAGGTTGGGATTATACTCTGTACGGCCACTGCAATATCACACCACAAAAATATCAGTTGTCACTAAGTAGGCACTATTACTAATACAACAAAAACCATTGCAAAAAAATTACCTATAACTTGGAAGAGACATTTTGATGGCTGGCCCCTTCCACTTGTTGTAATCTAATGTCGGCACTGCCATCACCAAAAACGTAACCAGGAAAGAAAAAAAGATGACAAATCATTCACACGTATGAAAATAATGTGAAGGAAAAGCGCAAAGATAAACAGGGGATGCGATATCTCCTTATCTACACGGTTTATTTTAGATTAAAGAACAAAAAGCACCAGAAGAAGGTATCTAGCCATCAAAAGGAAGAACCAAAGTTATAGGTGAGCTTGTTCTGCAAGAGGCCGAAATTGCTGACAAGAAAATAGTTTCCTAGCAGCAAGGTATGAGTTAATTACCTAGAAATGTGATTGACATATGTCCAATCATAATAATTGTTAACCTCTTCCCACCTAATAAACCTGCTAACATGGGCATAACCAGCTACCTAAGCAAAGGTGACACAATAAGTCTAGAGACAAAAAATTTCATAACTGCTGATGTAGCATGTTGTGATTGGTGGGGTTAATAAAAGTGTTGTTAGTGGTAGGGTCAAGTGAATGTGATTATTCCAATCACTACCTGTAATGTCAACAAGGTTGCAAAGTGTGTGTTCCTACAAGCTGGACATAAGCAAAGCCCAAAGAAGCAACAGAGCATGCAGAAACATTATAGCATGAGGAAGCAACTAAGAATCCCATACAACAGTTCCTCATGAAGCATAGCAATCCATGTACATATAGTCCACTAAATAGATCTCAGAACTCCGGCCAAAGTAGCTGAACTTCAAGAGGAGAGATGCCAGATGATGAAATTAAAAGTCTTTAAAAATATGCAGTGAATTTTCACAAGGCTTGCATTTCATATAATCCATTAGATGATAATCATTAAAATGGTGGCATTGGATGGTCTTAATCTATTATTCCATTGTTGACTCCAGTAGTGAGGATGGGTTCAAGTGGTGATGCACTGTTACTAGTTTGGGTTCACACCTTTATATGTAGAAAATTACAGCCAAGGAATACATCCCTTTCAATGATTAAAACTCTCAAATATGTTTACAATCAGTAGTAAATCCTTTCTCCTCTATAATCTGGTGAATTATGGATTAGGTCTACAATTAGACTCCCCTTGTTTTCTAGTAGGGCAGTCTCTTCCCCCCATCCTCACTCCCACCCAAAAAAAAAAAAAAAAAAGAACTTGCACAAAAAGAGAAGGAACAATGGGACTCTTTTACACAGATCTGGATTATGAAATGATCCCTCTTGTATGGAGGATGAAAAAACTATGAAAATGAACTTGAATATCAGAATCCCCCAAGTTGTAAATGAATAAAAATTATAAAAAGAAGTGTTTGGCTCATAAAACATTTCTACTAAAAAATGCTATACTATACTGAAAAATAAAGGACCAATCTCAACAACTATAGCAGCCAGCTGTACCGAATGGAATCACTTTAACCCAACTTACCAACAGAGGTAAGGTTGATGTTACAGATATCTTTTGTATCATGAATCTTGATTTCAGTCACTTGAACATTCATATGATCCCTCGGACTACAGAAAGCAGCACCCATACCAACCATGTTTAGAAATCCAATGTCTTTACTCTTGGGTGGACTTGTAATTGCTGTGATTCTCTGCTTTGAACAAATATCATACTCAATACAACATGCAAAACTACAAATGTCCATTTTGTTATGAATGACTATGTGCATACATAACAGGAAAAAGCATATATACATTCACCTTCAAATATGAAACAAGAGAAAATTTTTGACATTGATTACAAGTACTGAAACACTGAAGAAAACACAGTTCAAGGCCTACCTTTGAAAACCTAGCAACCTGACTTGGAAGCCCTACTTCCTGCAAGGGGAGATCAAAGCAAGATCACAGATTTATGGATGAAAGTAAAAGAAATGTGACTGGTATAGTGTCAAACACCACGCTAATATGTAACATTCTGATGTCAAATTATGGAAAGGAGAATGTCATGGAGTGTGCTAACCTATAAGGTGACTAGGGAGAGGATTTAAAGAAGAAAAAGAAGAAGGAAGGCATCAATTCACAGCTGGAGGGACCATAACTTGTTTCTTATTTGCTCCAAGAAATATGGAAGTTTTTGAAAGCATTTAGTATTTAAAAGTTGCATGGATCATTATACTTGTATGAGCAATCCGCATCTATGTAAATGATCTCAAAAGTACACTATTATTGTACCAAAACTCGTGAAGTTTGAATCATCATAAATTTTAGGATTTTAAATTTAGGCTGGGAATTATGCATACTCCAACCTTTCTTCCATGATCGCAAGCCACATTGCTGTTCACAAGCACCTTAGCTGCCCATCTGCCAACAAAAGACAACGTTGAGATAAGAATACTCTTGTCATTAAATAATTATTCAAGTTGAAGTTTACAAACAACCAACATTTGCTGCAAGAATTGATCTCAATTCCGTTCTGAGTCATGTTTAAATACTGAATTGATTAAAATATGTAAACAGATATTTCAGGCCCACTGAGAAGAAAAAAAGGTGTTTTATTTGCGTTAAATATTAGCATTAATATACCATGTTGAATATGCTAGTATGGATACGGATGCGGATGCGGATGCGGAAGCAGAAGCATTAAGTATAAAACACAATAACACACGATATGTGATTCATCTTAATGGCCTACATCCATGGAGGAAACCCTAAAGGGCTACATCAATAATATATTAAAGTGTAGTACAAATCCCGTGTTACAATAAACCATAACATATATATGTATATAGTAAATTAAACTCTAGACTAATATACTTTTAGTACAAATAGGAGACTTGGCTTGCACACAAAGTAGAATTAGGCTTGGGCCTATGCTAATGGGCTAATATATCTCTAATACCTCCTCTCAAACTCAAGATGGAAGATTGATGAAACCTTGAGATTTGATAAGGTTGAAAAGATCCCTTGAATGAAGTTTGGCTCTCTGTGACGGTGGTTTAAGGAAGGCAATGGTCTTGCAATGTTGATGCGACTTCTAACGGTGGCATGACAATACCGGAGAGTTTTGATGGCAGCAATGGGAAGTCAAAGAAGATGAATGCAGCGAAAAAACACCGAGGAAGATAAAGATTGCTCTTAAATACACCATAAGGACAGAAAACATGGCCACAGGAAGGTGGCTCTGATACCATGTTAAATATTAGCATTGATACATCATGTTGAATATGCTAGTATGGATGTGGAAACAGAAGCATAAAGTATACAACACAATAATACACGAGAGTTACGTGGTTTAGCCTAATGGCCTATATTCACGGAGGAAACCTTAAAGGGCTATATCAATAATATATTAGAGTATAGTACAAATTTTGTGTTACAATGAACTATAACATGTGTATATATAGTAGACTAAACCCTAGACTAATAGACTTTTAGTACAAGTAGGAAACTTGGCTTGCACACAAAGTAGAGTTAGGCTTGGACCTATACTAATAGGCTAATATATCTCTAACAATTTGGGCTTAAAACCTTGTCTCCACTTTGAAAAAAAGTTAATATACACCATTTTCGTAACTGTACTAACTTACCATTTTATTTATTTAAAAAGTTCAACTTTCTTAGGAGGACAAACAGTGTGATACTGAGGGAGTAAAATTTAATAGAGTCACTGGCACATTCAAGTTACAAAGATGACTACACCTAATACAAGTACGTTTTAAGTTCAACAAACCAATATTTAGTGGTGGACATCACCTTATTTTGTATAAACCAATTCAATTTTCCTAGCTTCATTAGGACTTATTCGAGTTGAGGTAGACTAGGGAAATCTTTCAATAGGTTAATTCAGTAATAGACCAACTAATGGTGTATTTCATGAATAGCCTTTGGTTTTAATGCCAGTTAACATATAAGTCGCAGTTGGGGTCCAGGGATATTCTATTAATCTAGGACAAGCATAAGATTAGGATGTTGGGTGTATCTAGCTTAATAAAAGTTCAATCACTTCTATAAGTGCTATTTTCTCTTCTTATTATGAACAAGAAAGAATTGGATAGAGAAACATACGCGCAGGATGTTGGTGGGTTCCATACAAGCCCTGCAATCACCACGAGCTGGTAAGAATGCACACTGATACGTGTTAGTGACTAAAAGAATTAATTTAAAAGTCAGATTCTTTCTCATACAATTTTTTGCCAAAGAAAATACTGGAAAGTTTACCATTTCCTGCCACAGGATCACTCCTATAATTATCTAAATTTTCAAGTAATTACCAAATAATGATTCATCAATTTCATAAACCAATAATAATATACAACCTCATCAAAAATTCCAGCCGGACTGTCATCATAGCTGGCCAGAAAGAAGCCACCAAGAGTATACCTACAAAGTGTAAAGTCAGATTCTTTCTTCTTAATTTGATTTTATGCAAATGAAATTCATAAACTCTAAAACCACCCTTATCCTTTAAGGAGAATATTATGTGGAGCACCACCAATGAATCTCGCAATCATTTCCTTGTTAGGTAGTGATATTTGGATAAGAGAGAGAGTAACATTATGGCGTACAAATTTTATGGCATAAAACTTACAAATTAATGCGTCCACTTTCAAAGCATGAACCAAGAAGACGATTAAGAAATTTATTTAATATGATATTGATGTGACAAAAATTATATTCATTGCCATTAACTTTTTGTGGTAATATTAGTAGTAGCTTTAGCATTTTCATAAGAAATATAATGGGTGGTTTATTATCCCATCATTCATTACAGTGCACCCACTAATATCCTGTTATGCGCATACATGAATACAACAATGATAGCAAATATAAGTACCCAAAAGCTTCGACTAATCTGAACTCTTTTGGGATGCATGCTCGAGCAGTTTCTGCTTTGACAAGATGGAGCTGGTATAAGGCACTGAGAAAAAGATAATTAAGCAAATTATGTTGTTTAAAAAAGAAGGATAACAATATTAACCAGAGAATGGGAATTTAAATAGTACTTTTTATAAAAAGAAGACTTGTACACTTGCCTGCCTCTAAATATCCAAGGGGGCTTGCTGTAGCCTGAGGAACATTTTGTTTCTCCAACTTCCATTGGTTCAGATATAACTTGAAGAAACTTAATTGATAGGAGATTCCAAATTTAAGTGATTAAAAACCAAAAAATCATTAAAAAAAAAAAGAAGAAGAAGAAAAAGGGCATTCTTTTGTTTTATGAGAAGATATATTTCATGTGCTACACCAACAGAAATACAACTAGCTGAATTGCCTTATAGAGTGCAAATGCAGAGAACTCCTAAAGAAACCAGCAGTCATATACATGACCCTGTTAACTGTGATATTTGGGCTGTACACCCAATTTACAGGCTTTAAGGAAATTCATGTTTTGGGTCAGTATTAAAAAAAAAAAAAAAAAAAAAAAGAGAGATGTAAACTTGAAGCTTTTGCCATTTGAACCTCCAGATTCCCCTTCGAAGTAATTGGCATCTGGGTCTATGATTCACATGTTATATTCACACAAACTGATTCCAGAAAAATTAACGAATTAATGCATTCCATATATTCTTACAATTTTAAACATACAGAATTTAGCAAAATCTACAAAACTTCCACATGACAAAACAGAAGTTACAAAGTCCAAATTATCCATGAACGACACAATAAAAAACAAATTGAACCAGTTACCTTAAAAAACGAACACACAACAAAGCAAGGGGCTGCAACCAACAAAAATCTCTGCACTTAACTTCCAGAGATCAAGAACTTTTTCACTGAAATCCAAAGAAGAAAATGAAACCCAGAAGAGAATTTGGATTGAAAAATAGTACTGGGAAGAGAGTTAGTGTTGAGAGTGAGTGGAAACTGAAAAAAAGTGAGTGAATTTATAGAGAGACACCGAGAATAGTTTTGGTGTTCGTTAGTTACTGTCACTTTTTTAGTTCACTAGTTGAGAGATAATTTATTACAAACTATTATAGAGACAGAAACTAGACATCAGTAGCCGTAGAAGTAGAAGTAGAAGTAGAAGTGGATAAGATATTATCCATTGCAATTTCCAAAGGACACGAAATCCACCATCTTTGTTTTGTTTTGGCGCCAACTGAAACTAACAATTACCATTCCCACAGTTTCCCAAATCCAATTCAACCCATCAATTTTGTTTCTTTTCTCTTTTTGTTTCTTATTAAATTATTTCTCAAAATCCCATGAGTTGGATTCTGATTTTGATACAACATCCATGACGCAATCATAAGAGCTTGATTTGATAGTGGACCTTTTTTTATTACAATCACAAAATGTCACATGGATGACATTTTTTTTTTCCACTACTCATAATACAACTATGGCGTGCATAAAAATATATGGTGATAACATTATTGTATTACCATTAATATATTCAAATTATATTTGTCTCAATCTTTTAGATATTTAGTACGATATTTATAAAAAATGTGCTTTTGGACAATCCTAATCATATACTATATTTCTCTCAGTTTTGAGTTTTATCCATTTTAGACGGCACAATGGATTGGCAAGTGGGATTGCAACTTCTAAAAAATAATGCTATTATTGCTAAGTGATCTTTGATCACATACAAATAGAGTGACATGATCCATGTGATCTTACCTATCAAATATATGGAAAATGAGGTGACTGGTAGCCACCCACAAATGTCCTGGACACCTTTTTTTATTGTTTCCATTGTAGCATCTTCGTACTCTTAGAGCTTGTTTGGTTTAGGCAATTTCCATTATTTATTACCCTATTTTTATTACTTATTACTCATTTTTGGTGGGTCTCATGCCTAAGAAGATTGTTTGGTCAAGTTCTTATTTTCAGTTCTCATTATCCATAACTCAACAAAATGAGTGATGGGTGAGTGAAAATGCAAAAACAAAAAAACAGGTGTTTTCGAGTGATGAGATATGAGTTTTAATGGATATATATATATATATATATATATATATTTATTTATTTATATGTAGGGTCTTGGTTTGAACTCTTGGCCCAAAAGGTTTGAGTTTTAGCCATTTTAGACGGCACAATGGATTGGCAAGTGGGATTGCAACTTCTAAAAAATAATGCTATTATTGCTAAGTGATCCTTGATTACATACAAATAGAGTGACATGATCCATGTGATCTTACCTATCAAATATATGGAAAATGAGGGCAAGGTAGCCACCCACAAATGTCCTAGACACCTTTTTTTATTGTTTCCATTGTATCATCTTCGTACTCTAAGAGCTTGTTTGGTTTAGGCAATTTCCATTATCTATTACCCTATTTTTATTACTTATTACTCATTTTTGGTGGATCTCACGCCTAAGAAGATTGTTTGGCCAAGTTCTCATTTTCAGTTCTCATTACCCATAACTCAACAAAATGAGTGACGGGTGAGTGAAAATGAAAAACAAAAAAACAGGTGTTTTCGAGTGATGAGATATGAGTTTTGATGGATGGATATATGGATATATATATATATATATATATATATATATATATATGTATGTATATGTAGGGTCTTGGTTTGAACTCTTGGCCCAAAAGGTGTATGGACTCAAATCTAAAAAGCCCAAACAATAAATTTGTAGAGAAGTGAATTGGAAAACTGGGCTATAGTGAGTCAAATAACGGGTCAGTAGATTTAGGTGACAAGGAAAGAAAGATAATGAACGTTTACTAAAGGGAAATGTCCTCGGCCAAGTCCGAGGAGACTGATTCTTTTATATTGTCTTTGAAATTCTATTACAAGTCTGATCTTAAGTTGCTAATGTTCCCTCTCCCTTTTTTCTCCCTTTTTTTCTTCAGGGGTCTCCTACATTATATATCCCCCTTTTGGTGATCTTGACCTTCCACTTGTAGATCATCCAAGCTACCACTTGAGTATCCGTCCCATTAAACACCCCTCTTGGCTTACTGTGAGTTGTGGTTGTCAATATAACACTGTTCAGGGGTCTTCTCTACATAAATACGGCCAAAAAAGTAGCTGCAACGCATTAAATGTGGTGGTAACAGTTTTTCCTTAGGTACCTCCTAGCTTCCACTTGTTGGTGCGCTCAAGGTGTACATCCTTTTCACCGGAGCTTTCTAGAAGGTCGCCTTGGTTAATAGGATCCACATCTGACCCGTGTTTAACCTATTTGAGGAGGTATTCCCCCTCGGACCGTTCTCTCAGTCGTATCATTTTCGTCAAGGTCTAAGTCTGAACCACCAATGTTTATTTAATAGTCCTCGGATCATCCCTGTCCTCGGCCAGGGCCCAAGGACCAATACCATATTTGGGCCTTTACCCCTACAATATATATATAATTCCTAATTTGATAATAGAATTTGAACCTTGACTTCTTATTTAAAAATATCAAGAGGTGTTAGATGAGTTATAAGATTCTTGACAAAATAGCCCTTATAATGAACAATTTATATGTTACTTTGATCGACCAAATTTACAACTTACGAAAGTTATAGATGCATGTTAGTTTGAAGGGACATATAAAATCATAGTTTTTAAACCTAGATCGACTCGATCAGTCAGACTATAAACCTGACACCTAGACTAGTCTGGGTGTTTAATTATATCATTTTTACACAAAAACTGGTCAGATTAAGCAAGTTTTTGGAAAAATGTGTAACTCGAATGTTTTATATAACCCAATTGGGTTGTGGGTTTTGCAAAATTACATATATAAGTCCATTTTATTGACTTCTTTATTATTTAATGTATGATAATATGATAGTTTAAGGAAGAGAAAACCTAAAGAAGTAAAAAATAAAAAAGTGATGTTCTTTGCCTTTTTAAAATTTCTAGTTCTATTATTTGTGAAACCTTGAATTTGAATTAAAATGACAAGTTTAATTTAGATATATCATATATGCATTTTTTTTTTAAAATTTACATATTTATGTCATGATTTTTCAAATTTATTTTTTTAAATTTTCATTTGACTATGCGGTTCGACTGGTGACTCACTTGTTAAACTAGTGTGATCCGAGTTTAATAACTATGTATAAAATACTTTAACCTAATCAGCTAGATTAAAAATGAATTACTCAGCCAATGCCGGTATAATGGATTCCCATCCATCCCCCCAAAGAAAAGAAGAAAATGGAGAACAGATCTGGTCACTCTCTTGGTGTACATAAAATTGAGATTCTCATGCATTTAGATATTAGGTTTTAGCTCCCCAACCTTTACCTTTCCATTACCTGCTTCTACTTTATGGTACTAAAAATACAATATACTATATTAAATAGTATTATGTTTGTTACTTGTTGCAAGTGCTTTAGTCCAAAATATGGTGATGTATTGCGTCACGCCTCGATTGATTCCATCATGCACTTTTTATTAGTTTGTTACTCTTAGGTCTGTGTAGTGTTTATCCAAAAAAAAAGAAGTAAAAAAAAAGGTCTGTGCAGTGTAGGCTTCCTCTGAATGGATAAAGAAATACGTACTGATTGGTGACCCAACTTGTCACGCGTGCACTCACATCCAAAGGTGCCTAGCAGTCTCTACCATACAAGTCCCACCACTTGCCTAGAGTTTCGAAAGCCCACGCTTGAGCCCAGCCAGCAGTCTGATAGTGAGTACAGAGATCAACTTTTTCTGTCTTGTCCGAGTACATTTTAACTCCTCGGAGCTACATGTACGAGTGGGTCCATGAACTCTCCATAAATTTTAAAAATATTTTAATATATCTGATTAACGTGTACTTTTTTTTCTGAAATTAAAATTTTTTTATTAAAAATATGATAGATAAAAATAAATTTTAGTTAGAATAATACAATAAGATACATAAATAGTATTAAAAAGTACAGTGAGACTTATAAATAATAGTCAAAATAAGCTAAATAATAAAATAAGTTAGTAAAAATTAAACTAGTCAAACAGACACATAAATATTTAACATTTTAATTATTAGTCTACAAAAATGAGACTTGACCCTTCCAAAATATTTGAACTAGTCCAATGATGCTTTTAAAAAAAATTGTCCAATTGATTTAGTAATTATAGAGATTGATTTAGTAATTATAGAGATTTTTTTTCTCACATTCATTTTCTTTATTGTAGAATGTGTTTTTGTGGCTTATAAAATTTTGGAGCATTCGTATATTTGAATGCTTCACTAGTTCAATTGAAATTTTTTTACTCACTTTAGTAGACAATTTGGTAACTTATATTAAAAACGAAAACTTTAAAGATTCACTGTGAAAGATACTGAACTTTAAAGATTCGTATAAGCTAATAAATTAGTATGCGCCCCAAACAAAAATTTCTAGCTACGCTTTTTAAAACACAAAATTGATTTCTTAAAGTTATAATTTTGTTTCAATATATCATTGCCGCCTAAGTTAACAATAAAACAGATGGTAGAGGGTTAAGTGTAATGTATGTTTAAAACTGAGGGGTTAATTGTGGATTTCAATAGTTCAAGGAATTAAGTGTAGTTTGGGTAATAATTTAGGGTAAAAAAAATTGTAATTTAACGCTAATTAAATTTATGGTAAAGTCAATCATTCATGTGAGAGGACACAACAATGTCGTATTGAATAATTTGTACTGCTTACTTGTGCACAGTCTACACCCTCTTACCAAGGGTTAACTCGAAAATTAAAAGGTGCGAGAGCATAACTTGATGTCCACCATTTTGCATTATAAAAAAAATTAACAAGCATGTGTCCGGTTTTTGAGGTTCGGATAGTTTCTTTTTGTTTAAGTTTTTCCGGTGAATTTTGGCCAATACACCGGTATGAAGTTAAGATCAGATCTAGAAGAAATGAAAGAACACGAAGAAGAACAAAGATCGGAAGGAGATCTGATATTTTCAGATCTTGAACAAAGGGATTTGTAAGGAAAAAAAAAAAAAGAACCAGAGAAGAAGAAGATAAGTTCCTAAAAAAAAAAAAAGAAGAAGAGAAGAAGAACACAACGAAGCAGGGTCTGCGCCAAAACAAACTCCACACTTGCTCAGCAAATAAACCGTAAACACAAACTACATCAAATCGAAAAAACACACACACACACACACACACACACACACACACACACACAAATTACAGTATCACGTATCTCCATCTTCTGCCAACACAGTCACCGATTACGCCTTCGTCTTCTGCTGCTGTTTCTTCTTCTTCTTTCTTCTTTTTTTTCTTCTTCTCTTTCTTTTTTCCGTTGATGGAGCTCTGTAATTTCATCTTTTTTGCTGAGGTATGTGATGTGTTTCTCTTTCTCTCTTTTTAGACTTTTGTTACTTTTTACTCCTTTTGAATTCCTAAGTCCCTGTCCCTGGCTAACTTGGAAATGATGAAATGTTTTAATTTTTTAATAAAAGTAAAAAAATTTCAGCCATTAGATTAGATATTCTTTTCAGCTGCCCAATGTGATGTAACTTGCGTTGACAGGTGCCTTAAATATTTTAACTATTGAGAGATGTTATGTCTACAATATTTTTACAACAAATCACAGGTAATTAGTTATTATTGGTTCAAATTTGAAACTAACATTAAGATTACTTTTTTGCCCCAACAATAATAACCGATAACAACATGCCACTTAGAATTTATTGTAAAAATATTGTGAAATGTTGTGGACATATCATTTCTCTTTAAGTATTTTTAAGAGTAATGTTATATCACAATATTTTACACAATTTTGTTGCTATAATTTGACCCATGGAAAAGTGTGAATAATGAAAAAAAAATTATGGGTTTACATCTCTATCACTCACATCTCGTCACGTAGTAAATTGTGGCAAAATTTGAATAAAATGTTATGGTACTTGATGGGATAGCAAAAATTTACCATCTCTAGGTCGTCCATAGGGGTCGTCCATGACCCAAATGGGAAAGATTCAAGTATGTCGTCTATGAACAAAGGGGTCGTCCATAGGCGGAGCGCACGGACGACCATATTGACACTTAGGAAATTTTGAAGTGTGGATCTACTCACATGTCTTAAGAATTCGAACCACAGAATTCTGGAGTGAGAACCAAAACCCATACACATCGGCACAAATTCCTCACAAATGCTTAACTTCCTTCAGCGGTTGTAACTTCTATAGCCGTTGAGAAAGTTATGTCATAACTCACTAATTTCCATAAATCTTGGGGAAGTTACTAAATGAATGACCGCTCCAAGGTTCTCTATATAAAGACCGGCCTGCATCAAATCAAAGTAAGTTTTTTCTTGACATTACTCCCCAAAAGTTAGAACTTAATTTTCAAGAGAGAAACTAACTTAGTCATCGGAGGGGACTTGGCCAGTCTACCTCGGTCGCCTTTTGATAGTGCGTTCTTCCTTGCAGGCTTTCGCAACAACCACCAGCCCATTGAAGTCAAAGCATTGAACCTATTGATTCTATGCACTGATTCTGTGCAGCATCAGTTGGCGCCATCTGTGGGATGATAAATTTGTGTTTTGCAAATTGATCTTTCTTAGACAAAAGGTTGTATGGTTCGGACAAGATCAAGGGCCACAAGCCCAGGCCACCAGGAGAGCAAGGATGCTTCAAGCAATCCTAATCGCGATCGACAGTTAGCACTTGTCATGCAATCGCCTTCCATTCAACACATACAATCCATGGCAGCCACCCTAGCGAAGTTAACTCGTTAGAACCAAGAGTTGAACAAGGAGATTGGTCTAAGGAGGCAACGTCATGAAAGACATGCAGAAGAGCAATCCCAAAGTCGAGAAGATAGAGGAGAAAGCGCTGAACTTGAGAACCAATCGAGGGGCACTGCTCCGCGGAGGGTGCCACATTTGGAGATGGAGATGGATCAAATGAGGAAGGCTATGGACGAAATGAGGGAGAACATGAGAATGACGAATCCAGTGGACGACCTAGTTCACCGAACAGACTCTCCTTTCACGGCTTCCATCAATAGTCACCCCTTGCCTCCAAAGTTCAACATGCCTTCCTTGGACTCGTATGATGGAACGCAGGACCCATGTGATCACATTGCAACTTTCAAAACCACAATGCATCTTCAGGGGGTTCCAGATGAGATTATGTGTAGGGCCTTCCCTACAACCCTTAAGGGACCAGCGAGAGTATGGTTCAGCAAGATACCCCCTAATATGGTGGGTTCTTTCGAAGAATTGAGTAAGCTGTTTGTCAACAATTTCATCGGGGAACAGAGACACAAGCGCTCCTCGTCCAGCCTTTTGACCATAGAGCAAGGGGAAAATGAAAGTTTACGGTCCTTTATTACCCGTTTGAATAGAGAAGCCCTCACGATAGACGAAATGGATGATAAGCTGTTATTGGCTACCTTCCATAATGGGGTCAATTCGGATTTGTTCATCCATAAACTCTATGAGCAGGAACCCCAAACCATGGCTGAACTCGTCCATTCAACCCAGAATTTCATGAATGCAGAGGATGCGATTATAGCCAAGAAGAGAAAAAAAAAAAAAAAATAGAACATGTGGAGTCCGACCCCCCTCGTCATCCCGAACAGGGCCCTCGTCCAAAGAAGGCTCGGATAGGAGAGAAGAAAGATCTAGATCATAGGAAGACGGGCTCGTCCTCAGGAAGAAGTCAAAACTACACACCCTTAAATACCCCACTTGATCAATTACTCATGCAAATCAAGGATAATCCTTCCTTGAAGTGGCCGGAGAAGATGAAGGGAGACCCCAACAAACGCAACAAGAACAAATATTGTCGCTTCCATAGGGATCATGGGCATGACACGGACGAGTGTTATGACTTAAAGCAGCAGATAGAGAATCTCATTAGACAAGGAAAGTTAAAGCATTTCGTTGGAAGGGATCACAAAGATAAGAAGTTGAAGGGAAAGATGGAAGAATCGTCACGACCCCTATTTGGAGAAATAAGAGTTATCATGGGGGGAACTTCAGCGGGATAGTCTTCCAAGTCAAAGAAGGCGTATCTCAAGGTGGTGCAAAACGTCCAGCTTTTTGGACGATCTCCAAGGACGAGAGGGATAGACGAGCTAGCTATTTCATTCAAGGATGAGGAAGCTGAAAGAATCCATCACCCACATGACGATGCAATCGTCATTACCTTACTCATCGCGGATTATACGACAAGGAGGGTGTTGGTGGATAATGGAAGTTCAGCAGATATATTGTATTACCCCGCCTTTCAGCAGATGAGGCTAGGACGAGTTAAGCTTCGTCCAGTGTGTTCACCATTAGTAAGATTTGGAGGAATGAAGGTGCAACCTATGGGCACCATTACTTTACCTGTGGTAGTGGGATCATACCCACAACAGATAGCCAAGGAAGTGAATTTCCTCGTGGTGGATTGTTCATCTTTCTATAATGCCATCATTGGAAGACCAACTTTAAACAGTTGGAAGGCAGTAACATCTACCTACCACCTATTAGTCAAATTCCCTACAGAGTACGGAATAGGACAAGTGCAGGGAGATCAATTAGCAGCAAGGGAGTGTTATTTAGCTATGTTGGCTATGGACGAGCACATGTAGGCAATGAGCATTGAGAAGAGAAGGGTTGTTGCAGAGCCCACCGAAGCGCTGCAGGACATTCCTTTAGACGAAGGTAATCTTGAAAAGTTTACCAGAATTGGAACAAGTATGAAAGAGAAGACAAAAAAAGATCTCGTTCAATTCCTTAAGAAGAGTATCGATGTTTTTGCATGGAGTCATCACGACATGCCAGGAATTGATCCAAGTGTAATCACTCATCGTTTGAATGTAAACCCCTCCTCCAAGCCTATTCGTTAGAAGAAGAGGGTGTTAGCCCCCGAGCGAGATAATGCTATCAAGGAAGAAGTTCAGAAGTTAACTACAGCATAGTTTATCTGGGAAGTCTATTACCCGGATTGGTTGGCCAATGTGGTGATGGTGAAGAAGGCAAATGACAAGTGGAGGATGTGTGTAGACTTCACTGACTTGAATAAGGCCTACCCTAAAGATAGTTATCTTTTGCCATGCATTGATCAATTGGTAGATTCCACAGCTGGTCATCAGTTGCTAACCTTCATGGACCCCTTCTCAGGATATAATCAGATAAAAATGGACGAGGCAGATCAAGAGAAGACCTCTTTTTTTACCAGTCAAGGTTTGTTCAGTTATAAGGTAATGCCCTTTGGTTTGAAGAATGCAGGAGCAACTTATCAAAGGTTGGTTAATCATATGTTCCGTCCACAAATAGGACGGAATGTGGAGGTATACGTCGACGACATGCTTGTAAAGAGCTTGGACGAGGGAAGACACTTAGACGACCTTCAGGAAACCTTTGAAACACTTAGACAATATAAAATGAAGTTGAATCCAAGAAAATGTGCATTCGGAGTGTCATCAGGAAAGTTTTTAGGGTTTATGGTTTCACAGAGGGGAATTGAAGCGAATCCAGATAAGATCCAAGCTATATTAAACATGGAACCACCTAAAAATATTAAGGAAGTTCAGTCCCTCACAGGACGAGTTGCAGCCTTGAACAGGTTTGTATCAAAAGCCACTGATAAGTGTTTACCCTTCTTCAAAGTCCTCAAGAAGACGTTCGAATGGACGGAGAAATGTCAGAATGCCTTCCAAGATCTTAAAACCTATCTTACCACGGCTCCATTACTAAGTTCGTCTATGTTGGGAGAAGAACTGTATTTGTACTTGGTGGTGTCCCTACATGCCGTGAGTTCAGCTTTAATTAGGAAAGAAAGGAAGGTACAAAAACTTGTTTATTACACAAGCCGAGCACTTAGAGGAGCGGAAGGATGTTACCCGCTAATGGAGAAATTAGCTTTTGCTCTAATAACAGCTTCCAGGAAGATAAGACATTACTTCTAAGCTCATGTCATCAACGTTATGACAGACCATCCACTCAAGAAGGCGATGAATAAGCTGGAAGCAACAGGACGACTGATCCAGTGGATTGTTGAGCTCAGTGAATTTGACATCAGGTACAAACCAAGAAGTGCGATAAAGGCTCAAGCCTTGGTAGATTTCATTGCGGAATTCACTCAAATTTATGAGGACTTAGGCGAAATGGAAGAGAGTAAAAAGTGGATCGTCCATGTAGATGGATCGTCTACACTACATGCAGGGGGAATAGGAGTCATCTTACAATCACCAGAAGGAGATAAGTTGAAGCACAAGGTTCGTTTGCAGTTCAAACAACTAATAATGAAGTTGAGTATGAGGCCCTTCTTAAAGGGCTAGAGTTGGCTAAGTCTGTGGAAGCAGAGTCGATACTCGTCATGGGAGACTCTCAGTAGGTCATAGGCGAAGTGAATGGGATATATGAAGCCAAGGAAGATCGAATGAAGAAATACCTAAATAAGGTGATACGCCTTGTGAAGAAGTTCAAGGAAGCTGATTTTGTTCAAATCCCAAGGGAAGAGAACGTGGAAGCAGATACTCTGGCGAAGGAAGCCTCAACGAACGAAGCAATGGACGAGGTTGATGAAGTACAATATATGTCACGAATAGACCTTCCAGAGATATTGCAGATAGAAGGAGAAGAAAATTGGATGACCATGATAGTATCATACCTGAAGGATGGAAGGCTTCTAGAGGGGAAGGACGAAGCCAGGAAGCTTAAGGTCAGATCAGCCAGGTACATCCTTAAGGACGAGATGCTCTAAAAAGGGGTTTCTCCCAGCCTTATCTAAGATGTTTAGCTCCAGACGAAGCGAATTATGTATTGAGGGAGGTTCATGAAGGAGCATGTGGTAATCACTTAGGAGCCAGATCACTCATCCACAAAGTCGTCCGTGCAGGATACTATTGGCCTACTATCCAAGCTGATGCTAAGGCATATGTTAAGGTCTGTGATCAAATGTCAACGTTACAGCAACATTCCTAGACAGCCATCGGAGTATCTTACCCCAATGATGGCCCCTTGGCCTTTTGCACAATAGGATTTGGATATATTAGGCCCCTTTCCAACTGGAACTAGACAGATGAAGTTTTTGGTGGTGGGGATAGATTATTTCACTAAGTGGGTGGAAGTTGAACCCTTGGTGAAAATTGCACAACAGAATGTCAAAAATTTCGTCTGAAAAAATATTGTATGCAGATTTGGAGTACCAAGAGTTCTAGTGTTTGACAATGGACGACAATTCGACAACACACCCTTCAAGGAATTTTGTGAACAACTAGGAATCAAAAATCATTATTCTTCACCCTCCCACCCATAGGCCAACGGACAAGCAGAAGTAGTAAACTGATCCTTATTGAAAATCATCAAGACCCGGCTTGAAGGGGCAAAGGGAGTATGGCCGGATGATTTACCAGGTGTTTTATGGGCTTACAGAACAATGGTGAGGACCCCCACAGGGGAAACTCCTTTCAAACTAGTCTATGGGAGTGAAGCAGTCATACCTGCAGAAGTGCACATGGCCAGCCATAGGGTGATGAGGTATCAAGATGAAGAAAACAAGGAATAACTTCGTCTTAACCTCGATCTTATAGACGAGGTAAGGATGGACGCAGAGCAGAGAACAGTAAGGTACAAAAATCTAATGGCAAAGCAGTATGATGCCATAGTGAAACCCAAACGCTTCAACATTGGGGATCTCATCTTAAAAAGGGTTACTTTGGCCACCAAAAACCCGGCCCACAGAAAGCTGGGACCAAATCGGGAAGGACCTTACAGAGTCATCAATTGCAAAAGGCAAGGATCCTACTACTTGGAAGCCCTGGATGGACGGAAGCTAGAATATCCTTGAAATGTTGAACACCTGAGAAGATACTATCAATAGTGACCATGGACGAACATTGCCATAAGACGAACGCCATGGACGTTTGAAGTAATTTGTTGCTTGCATTGTTATTTTCTTGTATTTGCTTATTACTACTACTATGCGTTTTAGATATATAAGTATTTTGTGTTACTCATGGACGAATTTGTGTTGTATTAAGTATTTTTAATTCCCTAAAAGCACTAGCTCTTAAGCATGTGCCATAGCTGTGGACGAATATATACATAGTGTGGATTCCCAAATATATATGTGGTGTATTTCCAAGTATATGTATGATTGTATAAGAATCCTTCATTTTTGTGATTTCACTCAAAATAATCCACAGAAGACAAACAGCCAAAGACGAATAAAATCCTTGGACGCAAGGATGTACCGTCTCTAAGCTTTCCTTAAAATAAGGATAAAGCAAGAAAAATAAACCTAAGATATATCCGTCTAAGCTTAAGACGAGATAAACCAGAGATATATTCGTCTAAATTTAAGATGAGATAAAACCAAGGTATAATTGTTTAAACATTGGACGAATGATGTGCGTGTAAAAATACCACAAGCCCATAGACGAATCTAACCAGCCTAACAATCCAGTACATGGACGAGCATTTGCTGGAACAGTTTTGCTAAGGACGAGTAAATGATCGTCCTAAGTTTGAATAACAAATAAAGCTAGCGAAAAGGCATGTCATTCATGGACGAGCTGAACTTGAATGGCGAACAAGGATTCATTTTACTCTATTTTTTGGCAATGTGAGAAGAAATTCGTCCATATGCTCAAGACGAAATAAAGTGTTTTTCCTAAATGAACAAACTACGAAACCATGGAAATGATATGGACGATATTAATAAAGTACATCCATAAAGCTTAAAATGTATCCAAACATAATGATAGGTGAAAATGGAAAACATTCATTCCTTCATTCAAAAGAGGGTGGACGACCAATGTCCAAAAACCCTTAAAAGTTATGTAGACAATATAATTGATCATATATAAAAAGCTCGTCCATAAACTTGGACGAGATGATTGTACTTGGGTAAGTTTAAAAAAAAAAAAAGAGAGAGAGAGAGCAAGCAAAGCCCAAAACAACGAGCACTTCATTGTACTCATGGATGACTAAAGAAGAAGATAAAATCATTTGGATAAACCACTGGGGGCATTGTCCCCAGAATTTGGGTCGTCTTGGGTCACTTCATTGCTGGCATCGTCCATCATATTGACGTCCTCAGAACTCGTTGGAAGTAAGGAACTTTTTGTGGCTAGGGGAATCCTAAAGGAATCAAAGTCCAGATTGGGAAAAGTCTCCTTGGCATCAGCACAGAAGTCCTCGTAGCCAGCTGCACAGTGACTGTCTAGACGATTCTTGTACTCGTCTAACCTTTTGAAAGCTGCAACGGCTTCTTCACATGCCTTCTCCAAAGACGAAGTAAACTCTGAGACCTTTCCTTCCAGATGAGCAATGCGAGTTTCTTTTTCAATGGCATCTGTTTTAAGTTCTTCCACCTCGTCCTTCAGTTTCGTCTCAATTCCCTGCAAACGATTGAGATCTTCAGTCAATCTGATCACCTTCCTTTTTTTAGTAAAAATTCATTGTTTAGCTCTTTGGCCTTCTCTTTAGCCGTCTTGACTTCTTCATTGAGCTCCTTGGCTTGGCAAGACGCTGTGTAGAACTTTGACATAGCCTACACATGGACGGAGGGAAGTTAGAAATTTTATTCAAAAACTTGAAGAAAATAAGACAGAGACGAATGAAATTTGTATACCTTAAAGAGGTCATGGATGGCAGAACGTTCAAAGTCTTTCACTGACATATTGAAACACGAGTTTACCTCGTTGTCAGTAATTATCCCCTTGAACGTCCTCCATGCATAACTCTCGTCCAGCACTAGATTGGGAGAACGTTCAGACGGCCCAGAAGGATGAGGCTTGCGAGGAACTTTGGTTGGAGTGGGAGGAGGATCAGTCTGGACGGTAGGGACAGTTTGGATGGGCACCACATCCACAGGGTCGTCCAGGTCTACCGTTGGAGGAGTAAATTTTGGAACCTTGGGAAGGGAAGTCTTGCCAGGTTTTTGCTTCTTAGGACCTCGACGACTAGGAAGGTCATCAAGGTTCACTGAGCTAGAAATGGACTTGGCCTTTCTCTTCCCTGTTTGGACGGTAATCCCCTAGACGACCGAAGGTGTAGTGGTATCCTCATCACCACTCGTAATGTTCTTTTCCCTATTTTCTCTCATCGTGGCCATTCCTATGATGAATGAAATAAAGTTAAAAAGAAGAAAGGAAAAAGTAAGAAAAGAGGAATGGACGAAACTTACTTTGACGAGTAGTTTCCTTGTGGCCGAGGTTCTTAGCGGTAGGTATTGGGCCAAGACCCCACATAGCTAGACGACTAAGAGTCACTAGATCGTGAAAGGTTCTCCTAGGGAAGGCACGGACTTGATCAATCCGATCCAAATAAAATTTGTCCAAACGTGGGCGATAAAAAAAGGGGAGGATAAAATAAAATGGAAAGGAGACATACCCTTAGGACGAAGGCAACCTAAAGGATTGGTAAAAGGTGGGAAGGGGGCATTACCCACATCAACTGGGTCCCCAGCCCAATTTCCAGAAATAATAAAAAATTCTGTTTTCTAGAGCCTGTCAGACGAGCTACGACCCTTTATTAAACTATAGTGAGAGCTTCTGGACGAGAACTGGTAAAAACCAGCAGACTTCTTTATCTCCAAGGGCTTATAACAATAGAGGAACTCGTCCACTGTGATAGGACAGTCCCCCTCCAATGCCTCACGCCATAACACTTGCATGGCAACTATCGTCCTCCATCCATTGGGGTTGAGTTGGTTAGGTCCAATACCCAACCTATGGAGAAGAGCTTTACAAAAAGAATTTAAGGGGAACCTAAGGCCAGCTAAAAGGTAAGATGTGTATACTCCTAAACCAGATGAAGGAGAACAACACCATTCACCTTCCTTGGGTAGACAAGGTTTGAACTCCCTAGGGATCTGGTATCTATCTACAGGGGTTTTCAATTTGAAGGCATCTAGGGTGGACGCTACCTCAGGGGCACAGCTGTATATCACATTCTCTTCCTCCTCTTCGTCTTGAGAAGGGCTAGGTGGCTCTCTGGACGAGTTAGTCCCAGCCCCAGAAGCCATCCTACGTTGCATCTCTTGGAATTCCTCTAAGGGAATACTAGGAACCCCAGACGAATAGTGCTCGTCTGAGGAACTACTACTGTAGCTTGTGCTACCCTCACCACTCTCATAACTCCCAGAAGAAAGATCTTAGTACTCGTCTATCTCTCTCTCAAAATTACTGCTAGATGAAGACATGACTAAAATAAAGGATTAAGACGAAAACCTAAAAGGGAAGAGGGAATACCTGACAGAACTAGGACGAGGGCTAGACGAGGCTATTGGACAAGATAGTGGGGGAGATTATGAGAAAGGTGAGAGGCAAGAAAGAGAATGTACCTATTTATAGGGCCCAGAAGCGGGGTCAGCGAAGCGACGCCCGCCATTAAGAAGGCAACATGTGGCAGTTCCTTTGGAAAAAGCAATCAACGAAGCAGGTCAACCAAGAAAATCATGACACGTGGCCCTATAAACTAAAAAAAAAAAGAGAAGAAAGAAGAGAGAAGGGGTTAGGTCAGGACCATAAATGTGTGAAATAAATCCTAACAATATCCTTGGGCGACCCCTGGACAAGGGGGCAACTGATAGGATAGCCAAAAATGAACATCTCTAGGTCGT
The DNA here is from genome assembly GCA_033629205.1 of Lithocarpus polystachyus. Lineage (NCBI taxonomy): Eukaryota > Viridiplantae > Streptophyta > Magnoliopsida > Fagales > Fagaceae > Lithocarpus > Lithocarpus polystachyus. The sequence goes on along the minus strand of CM066164.1, from coordinate 61,548,441 downwards.
CCATAGGGGTCGTCCATGACCCAAAGGGGAAAGATTCAAGTATGTCGTCTATGAACAAAAGGGTTGTCCATAGGCGAAGCGCACGGACGACCATATGAAACTTAGGAAATTTTGAAATGTGGATCCACTCACATGTCTTGAGAATTCGAACCACAAAATTTTGGAGTGAGAACCAAACCCATACACATCGGCACAAATTCCTCACAAATGCTTAACTTCCTTCAGCGGTTGTAACTTCTATAGCCGTTGAGAAAGTTATGTCAGAACTCACTAATTTCTGCAAATCTTGGGGAAGTTACTAAATGAATAACCGCTCTAAGGTTCTCTATATAAAGACCAGCCTGCATGAAATCAAAGTAAGTTTTTTCCTGACATTACTCCCTAAAAGTTAGAACTTAATTTTCGAGAGAGAAACTAACTTAGTCATCGGAAGGGGCTTGGCTAGTCTACCCCGGTCGCCTTTTGATAGTGCGTTCTTCCTTGCAGGCCTTCACAACAACCACCAGCCCATTGAAGTCGAAGCATTTAACCTACTGATTCTATGCACTGATTCTATGCAGCATCAGTACTATTATTGCTCTAATTTTAATTAATATTTACAGTTAAGAATATAATAATTATTAAATAATTATTTCAATTTAAAATTATTAAATAATTTATTTTATTTTATTTGAGTGTCTTTCTAATTCTTATATAAAAATAAAAATAAAAATAAAAATTATTATTATTATTATTATTATTACAAGTTTAACTAATCAATATATAAATAAATAAATAAATAGATATTATATTTAAATTTGCTTCAGATTTGATATTTCTTATTTGTCTTGTAAAAGTTATGATATGAAAATATATATTTGAAATATAGATATTTATATTTAATTGGATTATTTGAGTTAAATTTTCTATTTATACTAATTTAATATATTTATTTATATTAAAATAATTATTAAATTAATTATGACGTCATCACGATTTGACTCTGGTTCGACCTCAGTTCGACCTCAAAAACCTTGAACCTCTCATTTTTATGGTTTAATGAACGGTTCGGATCTGAAAACCTTGTGTGATTGAGGACTTGGTTTTGGTCCAATGGCGTCCAAAACTTCAGTTAAAATAAATAGATTCTATAAATGTGTGAGGATTTCATTGCAAAATTGGTAAATGATATTATTCCTTCAATTGTAGAACTCGTATTTGTCAAGTAAATGTAACTAATTCAATTTACACACATCACCAATAATCATTGCAAGAACACTTGCCTAACTTGAAGTGATGGAATCTATTGGAATCTCTAACAACAATTTCACGTCCTGTTACCATGGACACTCGCTTTGCAAAATCATGGCAGTCTATGCACGCCCGGAGGTTCTTGAAAACTATAATCTGAGTATTTCTTGATGTGGATATGAGCCCAAATGCTATAGCAAGTCTCTCACTATGGTCAGGCAGCTGGTCTTTTCGTTCAGGCAATCCACATGAAACATCCTCTTCAGTTAGAAGGGCATTTTCAGCATTATCAGAAGATGAAGTGAACTCATCTAATTTTGAGTATCTGTTCTGTTTGTGGATGGTGTCTATCACCTACTACAAAGCGGTGCATTTTACCCTTGACAGTAATCCAACTGTAACTAATGTCCTTTCTCAAGTTCCTTTCCGCCATCATCCATCTAAAATGAGCCGCTTCTTCCCATTTCCCATGTGAAGCATACGAGTTAAACATTACAATATAGGTGGCAGTATCATCTGGGTCCAGCTGAAGGAGGTTTCTGCTGCAATCTTTCCAAGCTCAAGATTCCGATGGGTCCAACACCCACCCAATAAGCTTTTCCAACTCATTGCATCGGGTTCAAAAGGTATACACTTTATCAATTCAAGCGCCTCCTCTAGTAGCCAAGCACGAGAGTATATATCGACCATACAGTCATAATGGTCGACAGTTGGATCCACACCGTACTCACCCCTCATTGATTCCAAGTATTTCTTGCCCTCTGTGACCAATCCTGAATGACTACAAGCGGTTAAAACTCCTATAAATGTAACTGTATTTGGCCTTACACCACAGTCCTGCATTCTATTGAAAAGGCTTAAAGCTTCCATGGCATTTCCATGATAAGCATAGCCACAAATTATAGCAGTCCAGGCCACAGTATCAGGATTTTCTAGCGATTCAAAGACTTGATAGGCATAGTCTGATCTCCCACATCTTGAATACATTGAAATCATAGCACTCTCTCCAAATAGATAGGCAACTAACCCTGTTTTTATTGCATGAGCATGAACTTGAGCACCCAAATTTAAATCTGCAAGTGCAGCAAAGGCTTGGAAAATGCTAGTATATATGAAGGAATTTAAAACCACACCTTTGCTCTTTAGTAATTTAAAAATCTTAACAGACTCTTCAAATTCACCAATTTGGCAATAACCAGAGATAACACAACTCCATGAAACATCATTAGGTTCACTTATCCTCTCAAATGCAAGGCGACAGATTTAAAACTCCCACATTTGACATAAAAGTCCACAAGAGGTGTTCCTACTGAAACATCAGAATCCAATCCAAGCTTAACACTACAACCATGAATTTGCCTTCCCATATTCAAGTCCTCCACACCACCACACACCTTGAGAATTATTGAGAACACAAACTCGTCCATTTGAACACCTTCCTTCACCATCTTAGTAAACAATTCAAGAGCATCTTCTAGCTTCCCAGCTTGAGTATAACCCACCATCAACCCAGTCCAAACCACTGCATTTTTTTCAGTCATCTGATTAAATACAAGCTCAGCACCCTCTAACCACCCACACTTAACATACATGTTGGCAATTGCCGTGTCAACTGAAACATTCGAAGCCAATCCATTTCTTATCACATGAGAATGTAGCTGTTTGCCAAGCTCTAAAAGAGAAAAACCTGTCAAGGACCTTAACAAGCTAATATATATATAGAATGGCTTGGTTTAATTCTTGACACAGCGAACAACCCAATAGCTTTGTCTAGAACACCCTGCTCAGCATAAGCAGATACAATTATATCCCACGTGACCAAATTTCTATCAAGCATTTCATCAAACACGTTCTGTGCATCCACAAGACTCCCACAATCACAATACATTCGCAGAACACAATTCTCAAGAAACCCAGTTGGGTCCTTCACGGTTCTTCGCAACCGGTCGTGAATCAATCTTCCATCAGATAAAGATCCCAGCTTGGCACATGTTTCAAATATGCTTTTATACGAGTGGGGACTAACGGAAACACCAGCCTCGTCCATGAGTTTAAGAAATTCATTAACTTGTTTGAGGTGCCCTTGTTTGGACAAAGAAATCAAGTGTACATATTCAACTTGGCCGTGTTGGACGTAGTGGGTTTTCACCGACGGAAAGCTGCATTTGAGAGAGACCCATTGAGGGATTTGAGAGAAATTTGCAGATTTGATTGTTGTCTCTGAGAATTTGTCCTGAGCTACAACTGGAGAAGGATGGGGAGGCAGCAGAAAGCTCTGGGCATTGATTGAAGACATTTTTACTCAAGTTAACAAAACCCGATTCTCCAAGGAAGAACGCAACACAGAAGAAATCGCCATGCTGCTAACTTGTTTCCATATTTGCCCAACTTCTTCAGGCAACAACTGTGCTATTACGATTTACGACTCCCTGTCCCTAAATAAATATGCTATTTTTGACTTTTGCAAACAATTTGATTTGTTACCGTAGGAACGTAAACGAGCGGGAGTATTAAAAGTTCTAGATCATTTAGGCCCGTAGGGTGGGAGGAAGTACACCTTATTGCGGGTGTATGCTTCTTCCCTCTCACAAGTTGGTGGGACCTACAGCTGATGGGTCAGCTGATGGGTCCTACCAACTATAAGAGGAGAGAAACATATACCTGAAATATGATATATTTTTTCATTAGGTGGAGTTGTTAAACAACTCATTTTCAGATTTTAAATAATATTATGCACATTTTTATACACTTTTTTACCCACACGTATTTTAAAAAATTATAAACAACGTTACTCAAGCTCCTCTACCAAATGGGCCCTTAATATTTTTTCGAACAAGCTTGAGCTTAAAAAAAACCAAGATTTTATGTCAGGGACATGTTAACCAATGTCTCGCTGGTTTAAAAACTATTTTTAGAAACCTTTACTAGAAATGATAGAACATCGCGTAAATATTATTGACAATTTTTTTATATTTTTCATGAAAGTGGTGTCAAAACTTTCTTCTTTACTAATAATTGCCCTAAGGCAGGGACGAAGATATAACTTTGAGTTAAACACCGCTTTACTATTGTTTCAACCTTTGACTCTGCTACTTAGATGTTAAGATTTTTTTTCTTGTGTGAGTAAGAACAAAATTATTTTTGTTTAGAATTTTTTAAAGAGTAGGGTTATTTATTTTGGACAAAATTAGATAACTAAGCTTAATTTATTTTTAGTTTTACTAGTAATTTTTGTTGTTGAGCTATTTTTTTGGGCTTGTATATTTTTTTTTTTTAGATTTTAGATTTATAAATTTTTTTTATGGTCACTAAAATGAGGAAAATGGTAGAGCTACAAGTTTTTTTTATAAATTACTGATGTGATAAGTAGTTACTAGTAAGAAAAAAATGATGTAAGTGGTGGGTCCATATGTGAACCAATAAGAATTTGTTACTAAAATAGTTTGCAAAAATGTTATAAAAAAGTTTGTGAGTATAATATTACTCTTAAAAGAATCAATGATATTGTGAAAGTGAAACAAAATGTGTTAGGACATTTGTGATTCACCTGTTAGGAACATATGTCACTATTTTATGTAATTGGCTAATCCTTTAACAAAACGCACTTTACTTATATTTGGGTAGATCTAAGATATGTTTAATACTTCAAGAAATCTTGTTTCAAGATCAAGTGTTAAAACCGTGCAAGTCTGTCCAAGATTCAAGCTGAAAAAGTGCCTGTCATTAAAGCTTGACAGCTAGCATCCATCGAGCTTAAAGAGTTGTTCCAGCTCCATGGCTCGACAGCAGCTCGACAGATAGGGTATTTGTCGAGATTTATGATGTTCAGTTTTTCAGGACTGTTTTCATTTAATCCGTGATTGTATGTTTGAGCTTTTTTTTCTCACAATCCTAAACATATATAAGGATTGTTTTAAGGGCTGTCAAAGGTCGTTCGTGCGTGTGGAAAAATTTGTTTAAGCAAATTGTGACCGGAGACTGAATTTACCCTAGTTCATCTTTCTTGTGAAGAAGTTGCTATGCTTGTACATCGTAGGGTTTTGTAACTAAGCATCTTCTCAATCTTCATCGTGTGATGAATTGAAGAACTTTGCAACCAACAACTTTCTCTAGTTGGTGAATCAAGTCGCGTACTGGGATCCGCGCAATTGGTTAGTCACGTACTAGGAGCCGTGCAATATAAGGAGAGATTGTCACTACAGAATAAGTCCAATTGGGTATTGGGATAAGGGTTCAACTGTAGGTTGATATAAAGTACTGAGATTTCTTTACTTGTAACCGCTTGTTGTGATAATAGTTGATTCTCGGAAGTGGTGACCTTAAAATCACCTAGTGGCGTTTTTGCCGTATAGGTTTTTCCCATTCATAAACAAATCACATGTGTCAATTTATTTTCTACTGCATACTTTAGTTAATTGGTGATTTTTTTGTGTTACCGTGTATTTGTATGTTAATTTGATTAAATAATAAACTTGACTAATTAATCAATTAATTCATCACAATGGGTCAACACATTTTTGACCTATCAAAATGTAATTTTATAGAACAAAATTGCTAAAATTAGTACACACATATATAATAATATATATTTTTTAAAGTAGGGGGGTCCATTGCCCCCCTAGACCAATGATAGTTGCGTCCATGCCCTAAGGGTATCCGTTAACATGACCCTTTATGTTAAACTCATTTTCTTGTTAGGCAAGTGTAGACATCGCATTTTGTATCCCTTACGACTCTGGCCTTTATTCCCCAATGATGCTGAAATTCTAAAATCCAAGATTGGTTTAGGGCCCAATCAGATGTTAAATTGACTTGAGAAATGTTAAAATGAAAAATATAACTTTTACTGAGCAAATAAATCTAGTTTTGGAAAAGTTAACTAAGGAAACTCTTGGCATGTGCACGTAGGAATCAGCTTGCGCATGTAGCGCTCTGCATGCGCACGCAAGCTTGATCTTGCGCGCGCATGAAAGGTTCCAGAAATATAAATAAAGCAAGTTTTCTGCATTAATGCTAACGTTTAAGAGTCATTCCAAACCCTTATTTTCACAATGGACAAAATTTAGGTACAGTACCTTAGATGCTGTTTCTTAGGTTCTCCTGTTAAGATTTAGCTATGTGGCTACTTAACTTAAAAATACACTTTCATTTCATGAGAAAAAATCCATATGGCAAAATTTTAAAAAGAGAATCTAAGGAACAGTACTTAAGTACTGTACCTAAGTCTTGCTCTTTCGCAATATAAGTAGCCTTAAATGGTATATTTTCAAAAGAACACAAAATTCCCATGGAAAAACACTAAGATTCACTAGAAATAGTGAATCAAAGAGAGAATTTTTCACAAAACATCCTTAATTCAATTTTCTTTTGATTAGGACTTTTTTTGGCCTTGATCTTCGAGTTTAAGATTACTAATCACCCTTTTATTGATTGTGAATAGATTTGACTGAGGAGAATAGTCAAAAATCAAGCTTGAAGAGCTTTTTCTTTGAAGTATAGTTCTAAGCTTTTTCTTTTATTTTTTTAGTTTAATTATGTTTTTGTTTGTTTCTTTACTTGTTTTATGTTTTAATATGTTTGTATAGTATAGGTTTTTTTGGTTTTATGTTTATAAGCATGTTAGGATGTTAGATTTAGTGTTTTGAAGTTCTGCTCTATTTGCTATGTTGCTAGGGTTTTTGGGTTGAAACCCACATGTGCATAATCTTGCTTGTGCACGCAGGCTTGATTATGCGCACACAGGCTTGTTCATGCGTGCGCATGATCCTACCTAGAAACCCTAAACCTAATTCTTTTGATTTTGCTTTTGATTCCACATGTAATACTTCTGTTTTAGATCATTTTTCATGTATTCATGCTTTTAAGCTTTTGTATCACATGTTTAATTGTTTGATTGCCTTTCACACACTAGAATCAGGGTTTTATCTTGTATTTCCTTGCTTTAATGCCATGAACATGCATTCACATGTTCATGCATAATGTCATAGGTGTTGAATTGCTGCAAGGTAAGTGACGTAAGTCATACATTCACAATGTACATGCATTTATTTGTGATATGATCTATGCTTAGGATTGATGAACGTGATACGGTGAATATGCATGTTGTGTTATTAATGTTTTCCACAATCTCTTGATGATAACATGATTTGTTTGCTTTGTTGCTATCTTGATTTAATGCTTTTGCCTTGGATGTGATATGATAACATGATGATAGTAATATGCTAGGGCTTATGTTATACCATGCTAGATGAATGTTAGGTTGACATGAGATGTCATGCTAGATGTATGCTAGGGTTTGTGTTGTGATGAGAAGCATAATAGATGTATGGTTAAGGATGTTTGATGCCATGTTGATTGTTATATGTATGTTAGTGTGTGTGTATGTGTGAGTATAGATACAATATTGAGTGTGCTTTTGATAGGGTTAAGACATAAGATACAATGAGAGGAAGTCAATCCTAAGGTTGGGTGGTTTTGGATGCCTAACATCTTCCCAAGATCGTACCTTAACTCCAAACCCATATCTCTGGTAGTAAGATGAAAAAGGTCATTCCTCGAGAAGACACTATGTATTCAAACGCGGATCCATGTCCACGTCCACGTTTTTTTGTTTTTTGTTTTTTTTTTTTTTTTTTTACAGCCGCATGTTTTGACTTTTCTTCCGTGAACAGTGCACCCGTGCAATGTTTACGGGTTCCACAAACTTCACTTTTCATCAACTTTTTCATTAAAAATAAGTCCCACTGTACTATTCACACATTTAAAAATTATTTCTCTACAGTATTTTCAGTTTTCAGTTTCAGCAAAATAAGTTCTATCCAAACAGATATATATGGTTCCTATACTATTTCAAAAACTAGGTGGCGACTCCCATCCATTGTGTCCACAGCAAGCTCAAGTTTGTCACGAGTTACTTGATTAACTTATTCATTTTTTATATATTGTGAAACTATAACTAAAATGTTATATCTCTTCGCAATTCTATAAATTTTTACTATGAATAAACTATTTATATCAACAATAAGTTACAAATAATAATTCAATATCATATATACTTTTTGACAAACTTATACAATTTGATTTTAAGTCTATATAAATATGAAAAGAGAAAGAGGCATAGAAAAAGAAGAAAGAACTAATAAAAAATTAATAAAGAACTAATATTTAAATGAAGAGATAAAAAAAAAAAATTTATTGATGTTGGGTGTATTGTAAAGTGAGGTGTTAAAATAGATAAAATAATTTTTGAGTTGGTAAAAGCTAAAAATTTTAGCTCCACCAATGCTGATACTCTTAATGTTAATTTCTAAAATTTATTTATATTCTTACTGCAAAAAAAAAAAAAAAAAAATATATATATATATATATATATCCTCCGTTTTTCTTTGGTTTTTGCATATATTCTCTTGAGTTAATGTACAAGAATACTAAATTGAACCACTTCTTACCTCTAAAAAGAAAAAAAGGAACCACTTCTTTTCCATAAAAAGAAAAAAAGGAACCACTTCTTTTCCAAAATAAGACACGAGCGTCTTTGTAAGCATTAGAGCAACTGCATTAGTTCTTTTAAAAAATTTCGTTTATTTTACAAAAAAAAAAAAAAAAATACTTTTTCTATTTTACACCATCACTTTATACACTATATTTTATATAAATAATATTTTTATATTCTTTTTTAATATTATTTTATCTCTACTATTTCTTTTTCTTATTCTTCCTCTTCTTTCTTCTTCTTTCATTTTCCTTATCTCTCTGCCATTTTCTATTTCTTTTTCTTCCTCTTCTTTCTTCTTCTTTCTTCCTCTTTCTCTCACGGTCATCAACACTCCATCACAGTCACCACAACCATCAAAACCCACAAGCACCATCGATCTCCGTCGACCCAAAAGCACCTATCTACACCGCCAGCATTGATCTAAATCACTGATCCACATGTAGTGGCGGCGATGGCGACGGTGATGAAATCGCCTCTCCAATCGACAATCCACTGATTCATGATCACCGATCAATGATCCACAAGCAACGATCCACAATCAAAACACCATAAGCACCACTCCAGTCGACCCACAACCACAAGTTCACAAAAATGCTCTTTTTGTCTTTGTCTCTGTTGGTGTGTCTGTGTGTGTGCGTGGGTGTGTTTGATTTTTGATTGATTTTGTGGTATGATCGTGTGTGGGTTTGTTTAATTTTTGGTTGATTTTGTGGTGTGTCCAAATTGTGGTGGTGGTGGTTGGTGGTGCTGGGTTGCAGTGGTGGTGTTTGGCGGTGCTGAGTTGCAGTGATGTGGGTGGTAGTGCTGGGTCTGTGTGGTTGGCGGTGGGGGTTATCAGTTGTAGAGATTATGAGTTGAAGAGAGAGAGAGTCAGGGGAAGAGAGAATGTGAGGGGAGAGAAATAATATTAAAATAATGTATAGAAGAGTTACAGTAACCGTGCATATATGCACGGTTATTGTAGCACATATGCACGGTTACTATAGTACTTGTGCATTTATGCGCAATTTTACACCCACTAATGTGGATGTTTTTTGGGTCAAAATGTGTAAAATAAACTATTTTTGTAATTTGCAAGATTTTGCAACCACTGATGTGGTTGCTCTTAAGTACTCCAAGTGGGGAAATTTTTAAGCACGAACATTAATAAATTGCTTTACCAATTACATGAAAGAAAGCATCCAATTTTTTAAAAAATTTGGACATGTTGGTGATTAAAAAACATAAGAAAGTACCAATTTAGCAACAACACTTTTGGCAAAGCCTCCAATTTCCTAAACATTTTTAATTGGATTATGGATAACTTGAAAGAAAGTCTTCCATTTATTTTTATATTTTGGACATCTTAATTAAAAATATAAGAAACTATGTCAATTGTGTAATAACACTCTTAGCAAAGACTTTCATTTATTGGAAACATGAATGACACTACTTTTGCGATTTCTAATTTCAAAACTGTATATCATCAATAAAACGCAGGAAGGAAAAAAAAATATTGGGGAAATAAATAAAATAAGAAAATGTTAAATCAAGTTGTACACGGACACAAGTTTTTTTCCCATCTTCTCAACGTCATGAATGTTTCTATTTTTAGTTCAGAAATACATCCGTAATTTAGATTAAATGTGAAGGTAATCTGAACAAGTTAATGTATTATGTACGTGAAGATATGCAACGTGAGTACCAAGTACGTACCAACATACCGGTCATTTATTATTTTAGACTTTAGAAAGAAAACTTTGCAAATAATTTCCAAATTTCATAAAATAATATAGGCATGAATTGCATTGAGAAAGAGTAAAAAGAGGCTTTTATTTTATTAAATCTCTAAATTTAGACTATTTTGTGTTTCATTGAAATTGTTTTCTTTAATTAAATTTCTAAATTTGGAATATTTTTGAGTTTCATTGAAATTGCAATTATTTTCCTTAAAGATGTCACGTTTAATGTCACATTACAAATCCTAGAAACTGGTATATATATATCCTTTGAAGTTTGAACCGAAGTATTCTGCATCAACACATACAAACCATTAATATATGGCTACACATACAGAAGATAATTCCGTCAATATCGAGCAATCCAAATGTGATAAGAAATTTTTTTGTGCACACTGTGCAGAAGTTGGAAGAAGTGCCGATTTTATAACCCCAGATGGAGTTTCTAGCCACACTAAAAGAGCACATCGCAACTGTCACGTCCCATGTCATGAATGTGGCAACTTGTTTGAGAATGATATCTCCTTACAGCAACATTTTAATGAATGGCACTCAAAGTATGTCATCTCTTAATTAGTTCATCAATTTGTAAATTAACTTGTGAATATACAGTTATCTAGAATATATTTATAAAATTGATGCATTAATTATATTCACCATATTTCTAATCATTTTCGGTTTTATTTATATTGTAGGAGGCAGACACATAAGAAACCATCAAAGAATCCAACACCAAGAAAAGCCGCTCGTTGAGAAGTGTGTAATCCTCGAACATTAAGTAATGTTCTATATGTCCTCGAACATTAATTAATTGTATGTGGTGCATATATATAGATAGTATGGAGCTTTCTCTCTCTCTCTCTCTCTCTCTCTCTCTCTCTCTCTCTCTCTATATATATATATAGGTTTTTTTTTTTTTTTTTTTTTTGGTATGAGAAACAATATGGAGCTTCAAGTGCAAAAGGGCAATTTATTCCATTTATTATTATTTAAATGAAAAAAAAAATCAGGATTATTATTTAAAATATGTTTTATGTAAATTCTTATCATTCATTTTATGAAGGTCTATGGGCATTGCAATCCAAAATTTTTGAATTACTTTTATTATGCAATCAAAATTTCCATGCGCACAATAAAGAATCCTAGAGAGAGAAACAAATAATAAAAAAATATTTAATTTTTTTAAGAAATAATTAATATATATATATATATATATATATTTAACACTCCCTATCACGGGAGAAATTATTCATTATATATAGTGGACCCTATCGAGAATGTCTAATTATCTTAATACTCAATTATATAAGAGAAAAGTTAGAGATACAACTTTTATGCCATGACCTCATGTGATGGAGAAAAAGTGGTGAGTTCATGTAAAATTGATGTACAGTCAATTACAGTCTGTCACGTCAAAATTGTGAAAAATGTTGTGGTTCTAGAAGAATTCAAAATATAATGACATATGTACAAATTAATTAAGTCAGATCCTATCACAATCTTAATCATATTATTAAAAATTTGAATAGTTTAATTGTGATGCCTCAATTTGATTGATTGTGTGATGTGTGTGTGGATGTGTGATGAGTCCCACATAGGATATTTATTAGGTTGAACTGGGTTTTATTAACAACTGCAAGAAGCCTCAATTGTGACTAGTCCTTTTGAGATATAGCGCAGATGTGGCTAGCACTTTTTCTTGGGTCGTTACATATGATATCAGAGCCAGCCTGGTAATCCCGTATGGGCTTGGAGACACTATTCCACAAAGTAGACCCTATCGAGGACTTTAAGGATTTAAGTGGGGGAGATAATGATACCCCAATTTGATTGATTGTGTGATGTGTGTGGGTGTGTGATGAATCCCACATCAGGTATTTACTGGCTTGAACTGGGCTTTATTAACAACTGCAAGGAGTCTCAATTGTGACTAGTCCTTTTGAAGTATAGCAGCAGATGTGGTTAGCGCTTTTCCTTAGGTCGTTACATATGGTATTAGAGCCGGCCTGATAATCCCGTGTGGGCTCAGAGACATTGCCTTATAAAGTGGGCCCTAACGAGGACGTTAGGGATTTAAGTGAGGGAGATTATAATGCCCCAATTTGATTGATTGTGTGATGTGTGTGGGTGTGTGATAAGTCCCATATCGGATATTTATTGGGTTGAACTGAGCTTTATTAACAACTGCAAGGAGTTTCAATTGTGACTAGTCTTTTTGAGGTATGCGCAGATGTAGCTAGCGCTTTTCCTTGGATCGTTACATTAATAGTAAAATTTGTAATAATTTCCCTATTTTCATTAACTTCTTAATCATTATGGCATGCTCACCAACCAGCAATCTCTTCCATTATCGATTTGATCATGTGCACACATTGAATAGGTTGCAAATGTTTGTTATCAAGGAGCAGGATTAGGAGAGACCCAAATTGGTGGGGGCCAAACCAACATGGTGTGACTCACATAATAATTATATCCTGGCAATGGTTTGATACTCCTCTATCCTCCACGTTGTAAACGCCCATGTCATGACCTCCTACAATGCCTTCTCGATGGCAATCAAAGTAGTCATCAGTAAAGTAAATACAATTCCCCTTATATCTAGCAAGGTTTTGAGATGAGATACACAAGGAATCATTTATTCCCACAAAGAATACATTATCTCCAATGTTCTTTACCATTCTCCATTTCAACTCTCCTTGATGATGATCTAGTTTATAAACTACAAAGTCAATCGTTTTGTAGGAATAAATATGGTCAATACGAGAAATTGGTTCCAGTTCGCGAATCTTTCTAACCATAAAAACTCACCGGATATCGTCCGCACCAAAGAAAAATAATTGAGAATATATAGTCCTTGGAAGAGATGGTACAAGCTGTGTCATATTTGGCAAGGAATTACGGTCACCAACCCACAATCCTCCATCATTACGTAATACATAGAACTTCCCCTTATGGGAAATTATATCATGATTTATATGTTGATCATTTTCTTGAATAAGAGTCCATTTCTTGTCCCCGTTTTTGCAGAAAGCTAAATCTGAAACCATACTATAGATGGCCATTGCCATGTACTCTCTGGAAGTAGTAGGGTTTGATGACAACACAAGCTTATGTATAAAAACATCTCTTACATATGCTATGCTTTCAACCTGTACTTTTGCTGGTTTAGGTAATTTTGGTCTTACTCTCAAAATTAAATATTCTTGGTCAGCCATATATGGACGGTATCCTTATACATCAGGAAATGTGTCTATTGGAGGTAGTTGTATTTGAGCCCTTGTGAGTGGATTGATTAGATTTAACTCTGCATACCCATCCATCATGAGCACCCAACCATATGAGGATCCTCGTAACAACTTTCCCTGCACTTTTGGAAGTTCCAACTTATACATCTTATTTTCTAATATGCTGAAAAATTTGCAATGTGTTTCACTTGCATCGTTAGCTGGTGGAGTCATCAACCATGGAACTTGGCTAAGTTGATGGTTTGGCAACTTTGGTAGCAAGGATTGGAATGACTTACAAGTTGAGCGCAATCGGACATAATCAGCATAGATTCTAAGTTGCACGGACATGGACACGGACATGGATACGACACGGACACTGACACAGGGATACGGCAATTTTTGAAAAATAAGGACACGACACGGCGGGGACACGGCGGTTAAATAATTAATTAAATTTTATATTTAGGTATATTTTTTAATATTAGTAACATATTTCTATAGAGGAGCAACTGACTCAGCTGATTTTTTATTTTTATTATTTATTTTAGTAAAATCACCTACAATATTTAACTTAAATAAAAAAAAAATTTATAGCAGGACACACAAATAAAAATCACTAAATTCATAATAAACATTATAATTTATAAGATAGAATAAAAGGTTGAGTAAAGAAATACCGTAACAGTATACTAAGACATCAAGATCGTGAGAATGGGATTAAAAAAAAAAAAAATGCTTTTCCTCGTATAAATAAATAACAGTACACCACCCATTCACCAAAAGTCCAAAAGGACCAAAACCAATATCTGAAAGAACAAAAGGACCAAGACCAAGACCAAAACCAATATCTGAAAGAACAAAAAAAAAAAAAAAAAAAGGAGATCGGACCTCTTGTCCACGCCGAGAGAGAGAGAGAGATCGGAAGGGACAGCCGGCCAGGGCATGGCGCCGACGTCGACGTCAATGGAGCTCGCTGATCGGCCCGATTTAGCTCCGGCGAGGGACAGAGGGCGATTGGACCTATTGTCCACGCCGAGAGAGAGAGAGAGAGATCGGAAGGGACAGCCGGCCAGGGCACGGCGTCGACGTTTATGGAGCTCGCCGATCGGCCCGATCTAGCTACGGCGAGGGACAGAGGGCAGCGGCAGCGGCGGCGGCCCGATCTAGCTCCTGTGGGTGTCAAAAACTGTGATTTTCTCTTTTTTTTTTTCCACTGCTGGCGTGTCGGACGTGTCGGAGCCGTGTCGGCGCCCTGTCGGAGAAGCGAAAAAAAAAAAAAAAGAGACACTCGCCGGACACCGGAATCCGGCGAGTCGTACCCGTTCCGATGTCCGACACGTGTCCAACACCGACACGACGCCAAAAATGGCGTGTCCATGCAACCTAGCATAGATTGTGAGCCGCTTCCCAATCTCATATATCAAATTCTCTGGAAGTTCTGACAACTGACACCCAAGTTTATTTTCTTCTGAAGCTAGCAGGAAAAAAAAAAAAAAACAATAAATTTTTTTAAATAATATTTTTCTTGTATCTCATAATTCCCTAATTTGCATACTAAATACATAAAATGAAAAGATAAATGGGGTAATTTTTTGGTTTCTTGGGCTTGCCTTTGATCCAAGATAGAAGTTTCATCTAGGTTGCATGGACATGCCATTTTTGGCGTCGTGTCGGTGTCGGACACCGGAACGGGTACGACTTGCCAGATTCCGGTGTCCGGCGAGTGTCTTTCTCTCTCTCTCTCTCTCTTTTTTTTTTTTTTTTTTTTTTTTTTTTTTTTTTTTTTTTTTCGCTTCTCCGACACGGCACCGACACGTCCGACACGCCAGCAGTGGAAAAAAAAAAGAAAGAAAAAAAAGAGAAAATCACAGATTTTGACACCCACAGGAGCTAGATCGGGCTACTGTAGCTGCCGCTGCCCTCTGTCCCTCGCCGGAGCTAGATCGGGCCGATCGGGGAGCTCCATAGACGTCGACGCCGTGCCCTAGCCGGCTGTCCCTTCCGATCTCTCTCTCTCTCTCTCTCTCTCTCTCTCTCTCGGCATGGACAACAGGTCCGATCGCCCTCTGTCCCTCGCCGGAGCTAGATCGGGCCGATCGGCGAGCTCCATAGACGTCGACGCCGTGCCCTGGCCGGCTGTCCCTTCCGATATCTCTCTCTCTCTCGGCGTGGACAACAGGTCCAACTCCTCTGTTTTTTTTTTCTTTCAGATATTGGTTTTGGTCCTTTTGGTGAATGGGTGGGTGTACTGTTACTTATTTATATAAGTAAAAGCGTTTTTTTTGTTTAATCCCATTCTCACAGTCTCATTGTATTAGTGTACTGTTACTGTCTTTCTTTACTCAACCTTTTATTTTGTCTTATAAATTATAATGTTTATTATGAATTTAGTGATTTTTGTTTGTGTGTCCTGCTATAGTTTTATTTTTTTTATTTAAGTTAAATATTGTAGGTGATTTTACTAAAATGGATAATAAAAATGAAAAATTAGCTGAGTCAGTTGCTCCTCTATAGAAATATGTTACTAATATTAAAAAATATGTTTAAATATAAAATTTAATTAATTATTTAACCGCCGTGTCCCCGCCGTGTCATGTCCTTATTTTTCAAAAATTGCCGTATCCCTGTGTCAGTGTCAGTGTCCGTGTCGTGTCCGTGTCCGTGCAACATAGAGTTTCATTCACCGTAACCCAATGGCAATGGCAATGGTTCAGTGCAAACAAAAAAAAGTTTAAAGTGAGTGGCAAATAAGCCACGCGATAGTCCTCTTGGTTTAAGAGAAAATAACGGCAAAGTTAGGAAAAGTTCTTTTTCCTTACAATAAGTTGAGGTGTTGGAAATCAAACTCAATCAGAGACTTGAATATAGTCATTGAGTTACAAAAGAATTAATACATATCAACTTCTTCTTATTATAGTTGATAAAGGAGAAAATTTTCATTTGAGCCATATTGGTCAAATATTTGTGTGGTTTTGCCAGAGCAATTGTAAGTATGAGGAAGGGAGGGGGTAAAAAAGAAGATTTAGCTTATGTTTTTCATTAGCCATAAGATACATAACAAGTAAAAATAACATAGTAGTATAAAGATTGAGTGAAGATTTTAGAGGAGAATTATAATCTATATAAATAAATATAAAACTGAAACCTCTGAAATTCTCACAAATTTCCACATCATCATTTTAATTTATAATTTTTTTTTAATTTTTAAAACTAAATAGTGAGAGAGTCCTATTAGGACTCTCTCTCTTTTTTCCTTAATCCAATTTTTTTTCTTTATCTTTTTTCCACATCATCTTTTTTTCTCATCATTTTAATTTATAAAAAATTTTAATTTTTTAAACTAAATAGTTAGAGAGTCCTATTAGGACTCTCTCTCTTTTTTCCTTAATCCAATTTTTTTTTACGTGAGTCCTTTTTTTTTTGAAAACTAAAGTGAGTCCTTTAAAAAAAAAAAATTCTAATGTGAGGTCTAATTAAAAAATAATAATTTTTTTAATCCTAACTCTAACGTAAATCTTTCAAAAAGTTAAAATTTTCGGTTTTACATTATATATAGATAATAATAATGATGTGGCAAGCTCTAAAAATATAAGAATGCAATTTGTAAATCTACTATCAAAATAACATAGATTAGATTAGTAGTGGATAGTAGATTTAATTGCAGTTGAGTATTATGTGAAGTTATCACCATAGAATAGCCTATATCAGAATGTGTTATGTGAAACTAATGACATGAAAGAAAAAGAATTTTTCGAAGTCATTATATTGAAAAATTAGTTATTTTCATTCATTTTCAAATTATACATTTTTAAAATTTAAATTATATATCTTTAAGTAAAATAAGTACTTTTAATTTTTATTTAACTATCCTGTGCATCGCACGGATTAGCAACTAGTTTATGTAATTGTTATGGACTCAAGTTTTTGACAAAAACTTGAGAATGAATTATAGTTTTATAATAGTTAAATTTGATCGAATTTAATCTCATGGTTCTTTTGAAAGAGAATATTTTCCATATAAATCTTTGTATTCTTGTATATGATTGATCTCTTTTATTATTAATTTGGTTATTTTGGTTACAATATTTTTTTGAGTTTGGTTAAAAATAATTGTTAAACTTCTTGATTTAAGAAATACTAGATTGTAGCCCAATAAATCTTCACAATAATTCGACCTTATGCAACATAGGGCCTTAACCAAACCATGCAAAACAACCATTTACCCATTGTATAATTACGAAAAAAGCTTGTTTCTATGCTTGTCTACTGTTATGGTTATTACTTCAGGCTATATGTAAATATTGCAAGTAATAAAAGGAATTGTTGATAAAACAATTCCATTTCTACGCATCTGTTTGGTAATATTGTGACAACACAATAATTAAACTATATTTGAAGGGATTACACTGAATCATTTGATACCATAAAGGGGGCTCTAATACCATAAAGGGTACGGAACACGCGCAGAAGGCAGAAGCACGATATATATATATATATATATATATAATGATTTACCAGAAATTAAAAGATTTGTTGGAAAACCCATTCCTGTGTCTTTTACAAAAAACTGGTATTCAAAACCTACTCCTCCTGATATGCAATTTGAAGAAAGATCTTTTCAAACTCAGTTTTCTGTTTCTGCTGATAAACTTTATGAATGGAATATTGATGGCTTGTCTGAACAAGAAATAATTAATAAAATGGCTCATATGTCCATGGTTGGAACTGCTTACTTGAATAATCATAATTATAGTCACTCTGAAATTGTTGAACTGCTTGTTATTGGTTTTTCTGGTGCTCTTCGTGGATGGTGGGATTCGTATCTCACAGATGAATCCAGAGATTCTATTAAATTTGCTGTTAAAAAGAATGATGAAGGTTTCCCTATTTTGATGAAAATCAAAATCGTGGCATTCCTGATGGTGTTAATACTTTGATCTATACTATTCTCAAACATTTTGTTGGTACTCTGACCAATGTTTCATCTCGAATTTCTGATTATCTAAATAATTTGAGATGTCCTACTATGTCTGATTACAGATGGTATGAAGGTGTTTTCCTTTCCAGAGTCATGCTCCGGAAAGATTGTTACAAGCCTTATTGGAAAGAAAAGTTTATTGACGGTCTGCCTCCTATCTTTGCTCATGAGGTAAAACAAGAGTTAATTGGTAAAAATAATTCTATTGATTATGATAGTTTAACTTATGGTGATATTTTAAGCACTATTAAAAGACTTGGCATTAACATGTGTAATGATGAAAAATTGTTAAAACACCAGTTAAAGAATAAGAGAAAAGCTAAATATGAAATGGGTAATTTCTGTGAACAATATGGTTTGCCCCCTATTGCTCCTTCCAGGCAAAAAGGGAAAAAACATGATAAAGCTCACAAAAATTATAACCATAAAAAACATAAAAGATACAGAACAAACTTTGTTAAACCTAATGATTTTTATGCTAAAAAGAAAAATGTTTCTAAAAGATATGATAAACAGAAATCTGGTAAAGGTAAATGTTTCAACTGTGAAAAACCTGGTCATTTCAGCAAAGACTGTAAGCAAAAAGCTGGTAAGCTGAAAAATAAGTTCAATATGTTAAACATTAATGATAATGATCAAGAAGAACTATTCCGAATCCTTGAATCAAACGTCTCGTCTGATTCCTTGGAAGACGATTTTTCTTCTTCATCTGATTCTTGTTACCAATCTGATGATGATTCCTCTGGTTCACCTACTGTTAAACTTGGTTGTAGAGATTCATGTTGCAATGTTATTAAAACTGTTAATGTTCTCACCAAGAGTGAAGAAAATGAAAGCTTGCTAATCCAATTGATAAGTCAGATTCAAAATCCTGAGTTGCAAAAAGAATACCTTGATAAGTTTAAGAAAAATTTGACAAGAAATGAAAATGATAAAAAATTGAAACCAACAATAAGTTTTGAAGAAACTTTAGAAAGATTTAACAAAAAGAAATCCAAAGAATTAACTGTTAATGAACTTCAGCATGAGATCAATGTTGTTAAACAAGAGATAATTGATTTGGAAAATGAATTTAAAGGCATTAAAAGTGATAACAATGATCTTAAACAAGAATTGCTTTTGTTAAAAATTGATAAAAATCTTGATAAACATCAATCTGATAATGAACAAAATGAGCTCAAAGATGGAGATGAATCCAGTCAACAGGCTCTTCTTTCTGGTAAAAGTATTGCTGATGTTATCACTGACTCTCAGATTAATCTTGTTAACAAATTGTTTCCTCCAAAATGGTTTACAAAAGTTAAAATTGTTGTTTCTCATGATTATCATTTCAATGTTATTGCTATGATTGATTCTGGTGCGGATATGAACTGTATCCAAGAAGGATTAATTCCTTCAAAATATTTTGAAAAGTCAACTGAAAGATTGGTCTCTGCTAATGGTACTCAAATGAAGATTAAAAATGAATTGAATAATGCTCAGAACCATCTGTTTTGGTATCTGAACTGTATGTCCAATTCTCCTTAAATTACGGATAGCAGTGTCATAGGGTCGTCGACCAAAAACAGAAATCCTGTCTGTGCTTCCTATGAAATGGTAATCTTTCCATAGGTCATGAGTGACTTCCAAGATTTGATTATTGAAATAATTTCTCCAACATTCAGCAAGAGCGTAAGGATCTCTGAAGGATAGGCAGGAATCTCCTTCAAACCATTGCCCTTGATGAGTGTACCCATTAAAAAGTACAAGATGTCTAGAGGGCTGAACATTCATCCAATTATCTTTTTCCCATTTTGGAAGGGTGCTCCAGCATCTGATGGAAACATTAGGACTATTGATCTGTGAAACAGCATTTTGAATAATCTGCGGCAACTGGCTAATCTGGTCATGGCTTGTTAGCTTAATGAACCTGATAAAGCCATATTCAAACATCTGGGACAACCAATCTGGGTCCCCGTCATCCTCATCCTCTCCATCTTCATAATTGATTAAGAGACCTGGAAACGGATGCTTCTTCTCATACACTCTGAGACTGCTCCCAAAGTGCTCTTCCCAATCTAGCTGGATAAAGACATTATCACCATTATCTAATTCATCAGGATCAGGAATAGTAGCTGTAACAAGTTTCTTGAAATATTTGTACTATAGGTCAAAAGACCCAAACAGAGCCTTGCTTTCCAAAATACTATATTGTATTTCAGTTGGCAAGTTGGCAACAGCACTTCTTAATAAAGATTGAGTCTTAAGACTTAATCTAGCATAATCAGTGCCCATTATAGTCTTTTTATCCATCGAATGGATTTCCTCTTTGCCAAAGAGTTGACTAGTGTAGGGTTCATTGGGTTCATTTTTAACATTTGGGTAATCAAGAAGGTGGTTTTTGAGGGCCTCATTTTCTGAAACAAGGTTGGCATAATGGTCAGTATAAACTTCATTTTGAGCAGTAAGGTTAACAAGATGGATCTCAAGTGCCTGGAGGGTTTTCTTGAAGAGGTTTTTGTGTTTTTGAACAAAGGCAGCTTAAAGGTTATCAAGAATAAATTTAACAGAGTTTGGTAGTTCACTATAAACTCCGTTATGAAACTGCAAAGTTTTGGACAAAACTTCTTGTAAAGCAATAACCATATCACCACTGGAATATGTCACCTCTGCAGGGACAAATTCCTGAAGGGATGTCGATCTGCTAGGTTTTACCCTAGAAGATACACCTTCATGCATTACAAAAGGTCGTCCCAATTTTGAGAACCTTTTATATATTCAATATCAAAATTAAAAACACTTAAAATAGCTTGCCATCGGGCAAAAATATGTTTTGAAGCAATATTTTCAACATCTTTTTCAATAACATATTTAGCACTTTTGCAATCAATTCGTAACAAAAGCTTTTGGTTTAACAAATCATTTTGAAACTTTGAAACACATAGTACTATAGATAAAATTTCCTTTTTAATAGTACTATAATTTAACTGTGCAGAATTCCAGACTCCAGAATAGAAACGAACAATTTGTTCAGATGAGTCTGGGGAAACTTTCTGTTTCAGAATGCCTCCGTAACCAATGTCAGAAGCATCAGTTTCAACAATCTTGAAAGCATTAGGAGTGGAAATACCAAGACAAGGCAATGCCTTAACATGAGACTTGATTTGTTTAACAAGGGAAGTATGAACATCAGACCAGGGTGGAGGATTATTCTGTAATCGATCAAAAAGGGGTTTACATTGTTTCCTCATATTCTTGTAGAAATCAGCAACATAATTCAAAGAGCCAAGAAACCTTTGGAGTTGGGTTTTATCAGTGATAACATCAGGGAATTTATCAGCAAACTGAATGGCTCTATCAATAGGACGAATTTGTCCTTCAGAGATGTCATAGCCAAGGAATCGAATTTTTGTCTGAAACAGTTTGATTTTCTTAGCAGAGACAACAAGGCCATTTCTTTTAATAGTTTCCTGGAATGAATATAGATGTTTCCAATGCTCTTCAATAGAGTTGGAATAAACAAGAACATCATCAATGTAAACAATGGTGAAATCACTAAAGGGATTGAAAATATCATTCATAATGTTTTGGAATTCACTGGGAGCATTCTTAAGACCAAAAGGCATAACATTCCACTCGTAATGACCAAATGGAGTGGTAAAAGCAGTTTTATACCTATCATTCTCACTAATCTGAACTTGCCAAAATCCAGATTTCATGTCAAACTTGGAAAACACTACAGCATCACTCAATCTATGAACTAAGTCATTCTTGTTTGGAATAGGGTACCTAATCCATTCTAAGACTTTGTTCAAAGGTTTGTAATTGATCACCAGACGAGGAGTTCCTCTCTCAATTTCAGCATTTTTTTGCACATAGAAAGCAGCACAAGACCAAGGAGACTTGCTGTTTCTAATCAGTTTTTTATCAAGCAAATCTTGGATTTCCTTTTTACAAAACTCAACCATTTCAGCATTCATTTGAATGGGACGAGCTTTAGTAGGAATATTTTTCTCATTAAAATCTTTAATATATGGCAAGTTAACAATGTGTTTCTTCCTATGCCAAAATGCATTGGGAATATCAGAGCAAACATCATCAATCAACATTTTCTGAAAATTATTAATTTTTGATTGCAACAATTTATCAGAAAGTCGTTCAGCAATTTTCTTGAACCTAACTTCTTGCTTAAGAAAATTGAGATGATTAGTCTTAGCATGAATCAGGGTCAAAGCATTATCAGCATCAATTTCAACTTTTGAAGCAAATTTGAACTTTACTTTCTGTCCAAAGGGATCAGTAGTAATTCCATCATGTTCAACAAGAAAGGGATACAAAACATTAATGAAAGGGAGACCAAGTATCACTTTATCAGTCATGTTTTTAACAAGAACAGAAGGAATCTTGAAACAAACATTATCATGGCAAACATGAGCATTATTCAATTCATATT
The DNA here is from genome assembly GCA_033629205.1 of Lithocarpus polystachyus. Lineage (NCBI taxonomy): Eukaryota > Viridiplantae > Streptophyta > Magnoliopsida > Fagales > Fagaceae > Lithocarpus > Lithocarpus polystachyus. The sequence goes on along the minus strand of CM066164.1, from coordinate 61,525,361 downwards.
TGATCTTCATTTGAGTACCATTAGCAGAAACCAATCTTTCAGTTGACTTTTCAAAATATTTTGAAGGAATTAATCCTTCTTGGATACAATTCATATCCGCACAAGAATCAATCATAGCAATAACATTGAAATGATAATCATGAGAAACAACAATTTTAACTTTCGTAAACCATTTTGGAGGAAGCAATTTGTTAACAAGATTAAGCTGAGAATCAGTGAGAACATCAGCAATACCTTTATCAGAAAGAAGAGCATGTTGACTGGATTCATCTCCATCTTTGAGCTCATTTTGTTCATTATCAGATTGATGCTTATCAAGATTTTTATCAATTCTTAACAAAAGCAGTTCTTGCTTAAGATCATTGTTATCACTTTTAATGCTTTTAAATTCATTTCTTAAATCAATTATCTCTTGTTTAACAATATTGATCTCATTTTATATATATATATATATATATACTGAAAATAATGTTAGCAAAATAGAACCAGCCAAAGAGGTGGTAGTTGCAAAATATAATCAAAGTAATGTTAAAACAAATATAAGGCGGTAGAACCTACCAAGCAATATATCAAAACAGTTCAAAGTATTTAAAAACAGATATGTATTTCAAAATACTTGAAACACTTACGGCATTAGTAGTAGTTACAGGATTATAACAGGTTCAGCAACAAGGCTTGAAGACTAGTTCTAGTTACAAGCTTTGTAAACAGGGTAGCAGTGAGAACTCTAGAGGGAAGTATTAGAGAGAACACACTAACTCTCCAAACTAGCTCTAACTAGCTCTGATTTGCAATAAGGATATCCCCCCTTATATAGGTAGAAAAAGCAAATAGTAACAGTGAACTGTGACTTTTTTCACTATTTATAACAGGTCCGTGAGGGACAGCAGGAGCAAAATCCGAAGCTTTGTGAAAAGAGCCGGGCATTATCATTTTGGCATTTTGCACCAAAAGCAGTTAGCAGTAAGAGCAGCAGCAATAATGAAAGCAGCATCAGTCTGAGCAGGTAAAGCAATAGTCTAAACTTTAACCATGTAGCAATTTGGCCATTGTGCAGGCCAAACAAACAATAAAGCATCAATTTTCAGCATTTTGGCCTTTGTGCAGGCTAGACAAACAGTAGAGCATCAATTATTCCCTAAATCAGGAGTTTCTTCTTCATCATGACCAAAGTAGTCCTGATTGTAAGGGAAATAGGGATTTTTAGTAAAAGATGCTTCAGAAGATGCCTTAAAGCCTTCATCTTATGAACCACAATTAGAAGCAGCTTCTTCCTCCTTCCATTTTAACTTAAGGAGGGCATAAAAAGCATCAAGGTCCTTGCGGATGTCATCAAGAGGAGAACACTTCCTTGTGGACTTAGTAGAGGACTTAACAGGCTTGGCGGATGGAGTAGCAAGTGCATTAGCCAGTTCGGTTGTTTGCACTGGTGAATGAGCTTTAGCAATAGGGAGAACATTGGGAATTCCCTATATTAAAACAATAATATTTTCAGTAATAACAATGGCCTGTGGTGACCAACAATCAATTGTATCAGCAGTGGCCTAAGGTGGCCAGTTAATCAGTATTAGGGGCATCAGAGGGATAGCCATCATAAGGATCCCATGGGGATCATCATTACATTCATGTTCATGATAAATAGCATACTGGTTACGGAATCCACAATAAAGAAGTGGTTCATGCTTTGGATTTTTTCCTGGAATAATGAAACTTCTTGGATTCCTGAAATCAGATATCCGCAAATGTCGGATAGCAGTAGCATAGGGTTTAATACCAAAAACAGAAATTCTTGCTGTGCTTCTTATTAAATGATAATCTTTCCATAGGTTCTGGATCACATCAAGAATTTGATTATTGAAGTAATTTCTCCAGCATTCTGTAAGAGCATAGAAGTCTCTGAAGGATAAGTGAGAATCTCCTTCATACCATTGTCCTTGGTGGGTATATCCATTAATGAGAATGAGATGTTTTGAGGGCTGGACATTCATCCAGTTATCTCTTTCCCATTTTGGCAAAGTGCTCCAGCATCTAATGGAAACAAAAGGACTGTTGATTCTTGTAACAGCCTGCTGAATATTTTGAGGGAGTTCGCTAATCTGGTCATGACTAGTTAGTTTTATGAGTCTAATAAAGTCATACTCAAACATTTGGGAAAGCCAGTTAGGATCCCAGTCATTATCATCTGAACCATCCTCATAGCTGACCAGAAGGCCAGGGAACGGATGTTTCTTTTCATACACCCTGAGACTGCTCCCAAAGTGTTTTTCCCAATCAGCTTGTTCGTAGATGTCACTACGATCATCTGAATTAGCAGGATCAGGAATAGTAGTTGTAACCAGTATCTTGATATATTCAAACTAGAGATCAAAAGATCTAAACATAGCCTTGCTTTCCAAAATACAAAATTGTATTTCAGTTGGCAAGTTGGCAATAGCACTTCTTAATAAAGATTGGGTCTTAAGGCTCAATCTAGCATAATTAGTGCCTATTATAGCCTTTTTATCCTTTGAATGGACTTCCTCTTTGCCAAAGAGTTGACTAATGTAGGCTTCATTTATGGCTGTAGTGTTAACAAGGTGAATTTCAAGGGTTTGGAGGGTTCTTTGGAAAAAGTGTGATGTTTTAGGGAAAAAGCAGCATGGAGGTTGTCAAGAATAAATTTAATGGAGTTTGGTAATTCACTGTAAACTCCATTGTGAAATTGTAGAGTTCTGGACAAGACTTCCTGTAAAGTAATAACCATGTCACCACTGGAATATGTCATCTCTGTCGGGACAAATTCCTAAAGGGATGTTGATCTACTGGGTTTTACCCCAGAGGATGCGCCTTCATGCATTACAAAAGACTGTCCTGCTGGAAGCCTTTTGTCTTGAGGATAGCCCTATGCTGGTACTTTTCCTTTGTTCATTTTCTCTGCCGAAGAAGTCATAATATTCCACTTATTAATCGTACAAATATCTTTAATCCACTTATTAGTGATACTTATATCAGCAATGTGCTTCTCAGAAATATGCTTCTTTCCCTGCCAAGAAATAGTGAGGATATTAGAACAAACAATAGTGGTTCATGTCTTAGCAATATGAGCATTAACTGTAAAGATTCTTGTGAAACATTTGGAAGAATCCATCAGTGGTCTTAGAATGAACTCATTAGGAAGAATGTTTCCTTCATCAAAATCTTCAACACGAGGCAGGTTAGCAATATGGTTCTTCCTATGCCAGAAAGCATTAGGAATATCAGAGCAAACATCATTGATCACAATTTTCTGAAAAATATCAATTTTTGATTGCAACAATTTATCAGAAGTTCAACAATTCTGTTGTATCTAACTTCTTGCTTAAGGAAGTTTAGATGTTTGGTTTTAGCATGAATTAGGTTCAAAGCATCATTAATATCAATTTCAAACTTTGAAGCAAATTTGAATTTTACTTTCTGCCCAAAAGGGTCAATAGTAATACCATCATGTTCAACAAGAAAGGGATACAAAGCATTGATAAATAGAAGACCAAGTATCATTTTATCAGTCCTGTTGTTAACAAGAACAGAAGGTATCTTGAAACAAACATTATCATGGCAAACATGAGCATTGTTCAATTCATATTTAATTTTCATTTGAGTACCATTAGCAGAAACTAATCTTTCAGTGGATTTTTCAAAATATTTGGAAGGAATTAGTCCTTCCTGGATACAGATCATATCCACCAGAATCAATCATAGCAACAACATTGAAACTATAATCATGTGAAACAACAATCTTAACTTTTGTAAATCATTTTGGAGGAAGCATTTTGTTAACAAGATTAATCTGGGAATCAGTAAAAACATCAGAAGTAGTTTTACCAGAAAGAGGCCTGTTGACTGGATTCATCTCCATCTTTGAGCTCATCTTGTTCATTATCAGAGTGATGTTTATCAAGGTTTTTTTTTTATCAATTCTCAACAACAGCAATTCTTGTTTTAGGTTAACATTATCACTTTTAATGGTTTTAAACTCAATTTTTAATTCAATTATTTCTTGTTTAACAATAGCAATTTCATGTTAAAGAGCATTAACAGTTAATTCTTTGTATTTATTTTTATTAAATCTTTCCAAAGTTTCTTCAAAGCTTATCTTTGATTTCAGTTTTTTTAGCATTTTCATTTTTGGTTAAATTCTTCTTGAGCTTATCAAGATACTCTTTTTGCAATTTAGGGTTTTCAATTTGACTTATCAATTTTATTAGCAAATTTTCATTTTCTTCACTTTTGGTGAGAACATTAACCATTTTAATAACATTGCAATAGGAATCTCTGCAACCTAATTTAACATTAGGTGAACCAGAAGATTCATCAACAGATTGATAACAAGAATCAGATGAGGAAGAAAAATCCTTTTCCAAAGAATCAGACGAAATGTTTGATTCAAGGATTCAGAATAGATCTTCTTGATCTTCATCATTAATGTTTAATATGTTTAGCTTATTCTTCAACTTACCAGGCTTTTGCTTGCAATCTTTACTGTAGTGTCCAGGTTTTCCACAGTTAAAGCATTTGCCTTTTCTTGGTTTCTGTTTTTCATATTTTTTAGAAACATGTTTGTTTTTAGCACAAAAATCATTGGGTTTGACAAAGTTGGTTCTATATCTTTTATGTTTTTTATGGTTATAATCTTTGTGAATTTTACCATGTTTTTTCCCTTTTTGCTTGGAAGAAGTAATAGGGGGCAAACCATATTGTTCACAAAAATTACCCATTTCATATTTAGCTTTTCTTTTGTTTTTCAATTGATGTTTTAGCAATTTTTCATCATTGCACATATTAATACCAAGTTTTTAAATAGTGCTTAAAATATCATCATAAGTTAAATTATCGTAATCAATGAAATCATTTTTATCAATTAATTCTTGTTTTACCTTATGAGCAAAGATAAGAGGCAGACCATCAATAAACTTCTCTTTCCAATAAGGTTTGTAACAGTCTTTCTGGAGCATAACCCTGGAAATGAAAACATCTTGGTACCATCTGTAATCAGACATAGTAGGACATCTCAAATTGTTTAGATAATTAGAAATTCGAGATGAAATATTGGAAGGAGTACCAATAAAATGTTTAAGAACAGTATAGATTAAGGTATTGACACCATCAGGAATACCTCAACCAATACTTTCATAAAAAGTAGGCAAACCTTCATCATTCTTTTTAACAAGATTTTTAATAGATTCTCTAGAGTCTTCTGTGAGATAAGAATCCCACCATCCACGAAGAGTACTAGAAAAACCAGTAACAAGAAGTTCAACAGTTTTAGGGTGGTCAAGATTATGGTTATTCATGTAAGCAATACCAACCATGGATATATGACTCATTTTATTAATGATTTCTTGTTCAGAAAAATCATCAATATTCCATTCATAAAGTTTATCAGTAGATACAGAAAACTGAGTTTGAAAAGCTCTTTCTTCAAACTGCATATCAGGAGGAGTAGGTTTTGAATACCAGTTTTTTGTAAAAGACATGGGATTGGTTTTCCCAACAAATCTTTTAATTTCTGGTAATCCATCATCAAAAACATTTTTAGCAGAAACTAAAAATAATGAGTCAGATTCTATGTTTCTTCAAAAACAGTTTCTTTCTCATTTCTTGAAATAGTCCAAGCAGCACTAGTAGAAGTACCCCTAGTTTTAACTTTTAAATCAAAAAGTATTTTTTCAAAAATTTCAAGAGTTTTTGCCTAAGAGGTTTTTAAACTCAATTTTTCTCTTTGACTGGGTAAATCAATCAGAGGCTTCTCAGGTTTTACAGAAACAGTTTTCTCAACAATTTTTTCTTCAATACGGTCAAGCTGTTGACCAATAACATGCAAGGATTTATTAGTAAAATTTTTTTATTCAATGATACTAAAAACAGGGGTTTTATCATCAGCAATTTTGAAAGGGGAAGCCTTCACTTCAGTCCCTTTACAGTTTACAAGAACTGTCTCAAAGGGCGAATGGCTAGACCTAACAATGGTTTTATCTTCTCTAACAAAATTTGATTTCTTTATTACAGTCAAATGATTTTTTGAAACTTCATCTTTTGAAACATAATAATTTTCAAGGAAATCAAAAAACAAAATATGTTTTTGCAGTTGATTTATTTTTTCTTTCCATTTCCTTTTAACATGATCTTTCTCAGACTGAGCAAAAGTACTTTGGTAGTATTTTCTTTTATCTCTGTTTTTAGCAGAAATAAATTCATTAAACAGGGAAACCATATCAATTTCAAAACTTTCATTCAAAGCATTCAGGACTATTAATTGACTTTGGAAAACAGGGGTTTCAACAGTTTGAAAATCAGAAGCAGATGGAGACACAGATCTAGTCTCTTCTTCTTCTTCATTAGCAGTTCTACTATATGGAGAGGAAGATTCTACTTTAGTAGAGTAAAAAACAGTGCTAACTTGGGAGTTGTCACTTGAAACTCCTTTTAGCTTCAAATCAGGTTTTTCAAAATTCTTTTGCAAAAAATCATTGAGATTTTGATCTCTTTTTCAAATACTTTTAGATCTGGCAAAGGAATGTCTTCCTTCGTTGATCCTCAAAGGCCTATCATCATGAAAACTTATTTTAACAGTACCATCAAGATATTGTTGAATATGAGCAAGATTTAATTCATCAAAAACAGGTTCAGTAGGTGGGGATTCATGTTCCAACATCCATTCTTTGGGAAGATTTATATCTTGTCACTTAATCATTTTTGGGACTTGAATCTTAGCATCAAGAGTAGAACATTGGATTAACATGGTTTTACCAGCAACATCCTTTATCCTCGCACAAGGATTCAATTGAGAACCCAAAAGTCTGTAATAAATTTGGTAAATAAGAGCAAAAGGCTTACTACCTTCTTCCTTGTCATAACCAGATGTCAAAATATTCAAAGTAAAAGCTTTAACAATATTAAGATCATCCAAAGCAAGAGAAATATCAGGATAACAATCAAAATAAACAGGACCATCATACAAGGATGCAGTAATCATGCCAAGAATGCTATCATTAAACTTCTTAAATCTAGCATCTCTTAAGCACATCAAAATAGAAGCATTAGTACCTTTTCTTGTAAGTGGTTTAACACAACTTGAACATATATCAAAGTTTGATACAACATGATAAGATGATAGAATAGAATCATAGTTCAATAAAATCTCTAAAATAAACTTTATTTTTATACTTTTTGTGAGCCTTGCTTAGCATTCAATTATATAAAATGAAATAATTATACAATTCACATCAAAACATAAGCATTAATACCTTTTCTTGTAAGTGGTTTAACAGCAACTTGAACAAGACCAATATGCAAATAACTGAGTTTTTTAGCAAGAAAATCATAAATATTTCTTTCAAAAAACAAACATTTTTCATGAGTTTTAGAGATAGAAAATGTTTGTTCAACAATTCTAACTTTGTATTTAGAGAAAGCAATGTTTTCGGCCCAACTAAGCTTATAGATGGACTTAGTAGCAACCTTTGGGATATTCCATTTCTGGAAATCTGGAAACTCATTTTCTTCTACTGTGTGATCTTCTTCATTTACAACATCAGGAGGACAACCAATCTTGGAGCTAACAGAGGAGTTGGATCTCCACAACCTATCTATACTATCCTAGGTTCAACACTCAATTATCGTATTTTTCTTAACACCATTGCATTTCGTAACACATACCCTAGTCAACCCTATACCTCTTATGCCCTACACGCCCTCTCTGGCTCAAACGGGCCTTACTGTTCGATTTTGGGAATTCACTTTCCAACATGGGTGGCGCTAACGATGGTAAAAAGGGAACACAACAAAGGAGTATCAAAGTTTCAGGTAAGCACGAATAGACAACAAAGAACACAACAACTCTATTACCGACCAGAAAAGAATGGTTCTGGGAATTCACTTTCCGACATGGGTGGCGCCAACAATGGTAAAAAGGGAACACGACAAAGGAGTATGAACTTGTTCACCGTTTTACTCCCTTAGGAACCATTCCTAAACCCAATTACTCCTCTGTTCTAGCCTCATCTTATGATCCTTATGTTTTAACCCCTGTTAACCAACCCATTAGAATTGCTTTTCCCAGAAATTCCAATGCTTCCCAATATATCAAAATACAATAATTCCAAAACCTGTTTTCTATTGAGGCCAACAGGTCTCAAATTGATGATCCCTTCAAACTTGCTAAAAGTTACTTTCCTCCAAAATTTCCTTGGATCCTTGAGCATAGAGAAAAGAATTTACAATACTATTCTGATATCCTGCATCATGAGAAATACATAGTTATCAAAACCATATATGATAAAGTTGATCCTTCATGAATTATTTACCACAGTTTTTTCTTGACTCATTATATCTGAAGGTAAATGGGGCCCTACCCCTAATACTACCAGAATGCTGCCAAACTCTCCAGTTCCTTATTCATACCATGACTATATCATTGCTTGGTTTAGATTTATGCTTCACCAAAATGACAACATGTCTCATTCTTGGTTTGTTAATTTTGATAAACATTTCACTGCTTATTTGCCTCTTTGGTTCTATTTTGCTAGCATTATTTTCAGTATATATATCGTGCTTCCACCATCTGTGCGTGTTCCGCCCCCTTTATGGTACAGAGCCATTCTTTTCTGGCTGGTAACAGTGTTGTTGTGTTCTTTGTTGTCTATTCATGCTTATCCGAAACTTTGATACTCTTTCGTTGTGTTCCCTTTTTACCATTGTTGGCACCACCCGTGTCGGAAAGTGAATTCCTAGAACCGAACAATAAGGCCCGTTGGAGCCAGAGAGGAAGTGTAGGGCATGAGAGGTATACGGTTAACTAGGGTATGTGTTACGAAGGACCATCATACAAGGATGCAGTAATCATGCCAAGAATGCTATCATTAAACTTCTTAAATCTAGCATCTCTTAAGCACATCAAAATAGAAGCATTAGTACCTTTTCTTGTAAGTGGTTTAACACAACTTGAACATATATCAAAGTTTGATACAACATGATAAGATGATAGAATAGAATCATAGTTCAATAAAATCTCTAAAATAAACTTTATTTTTATACTTTTTGTGAGCCTTGCTTAGCATTCAATTATATAAAATGAAACAATTATACAATTCACATCATTATCATTTGTCTAAAGTTACTATCCAATAAATTTTAAAAGAGAAAATAAAAAATTAACAACATCTCCCCCCGTAAATATTGAATTCTAATAACTAACAAATTCACTTTGAATAAAATGATGAAATATGAAACAAGTTTTTTTTAAAAAAAAAAATTTTTAAATGACAAGTTTTTATAAAAAGTTAATAATTGGTTGAAATTTAAATGAATACATAAAAATTGAATAGCCTTATACTTCTCAACATTTTAAAAAATAAAACGCAATCAATAATTACGATTGTTATCTTTTATTGAAAAAAATATCTTACACTCTTATTGACACACTTATTACAATATTTAAAGAATAGTTATTGTGGATTTTTTTCAATAATATAAATGCAATCAAACAACAAAATTATGGAACTCCTTTTCCTCTCCCCTGTGTGTGTGTGTTTGTTTCTCAAAAAAAAAAAGGGTAATTGTCCCACGTTGCTTAAGAGTATGTGTTGTGCGCAGTATAACTTGTCACACCCTCCCTTAAAAGTTACCATGGCTTTTGAGTAGAGTTGTGATGTGCCTTTATGTTAGAACTCCTTTCCCCCTCCCCTATGTGTGTGTTTGTTTCTAAAAAAATAAAATAAAAAAAACAACAAAATTATGGTTTCAAAAGATATAAGCATTTCAATTTAATCTATTCTTGAATACCAAAAATGATCATTGAACAAAAATATAAATTAAAAGTTCACTTCTAGTCTTCTATACTGCGTTGTTATCACTTTTGTTAATAAATCTTGCAATGCAATCATAACATTTTTTTACAATTGTTAAAGTGGTTGATTGTAATTTGTGTATATATTAGAAGTCTTGTTAATGATGGGCCTTTATAAGTGATATTTTTTTCAATTATAATCAATCACCTTAACATGTTCTGAAAAATCTTGGGGAGATTAATGTTTTTCTCTTTCAATGTATTGTTGTAATTATCGAATTATAAAATAAAATAAAAAATTATTGCAGCTTTTATTTGCTTCCCCAAAAAGTAGATAAAAGATAATAAAGTAGTGAGAGGAAAAGATTTCTGGTAAAGAAATATAACACCTATTTGATAGATATACCAGAATTTAAACCTATGATGTCTATTTCATGATAATTGTTCTTATCATTAAGTTAAGATATCATTTTCTTTTTAAAAAAATGTTAAGATATTTGTTTTACTGTAGGCTGGGTTTAAACCCCCAATATTTTATTCAACAGACAGGAGACTTTACTTGTTGAGCAACTAGAACCCTTGTATAACATTTGTTTACAAGACTCAAAAACAGGAAAAGAGTTATAGAAATGTACGATTTTTAGTTACTTCCTTTCACAATACAATTTTATCTCATGACCTTTGTAATCCATATTGATTTTATTTTATGACTTAAAAAAAAAAAAGAAAAAAAAAAGGAGATTTTAGTTTATGTCTAAACCATAAGGATGTTACAGATCCATCCCTTAAAAATCTAAAAAGCTTAAACACAAATTAAGTAATCAAGAAACAATTCTAACAAATACTTCATAATGGAATGATATCCGGAGTTAGAGCTGGACCTATAACAACAAAACGAATGCCATCCATCTCTCTCTCTCTCTCTCTCTCTCTCTCTCTCTATATATATATATATGTACGTATGTATGTATGTACGTATGCATGCATGCATGCGTTAGTAGCACCTAAGGGGTCATTCAAAGAGGGGCATGCGCTTTAAAGTGATTTTAAGAGCATTTAAGTCCAGATTTCACTATCAAAATTTGATGGAAAACAGTACTATAGTGAAAAGTTTAAGGTCTATTGAATATTATTTAAATGAAAAAAATCATGATTTTTATTTAAAATATATTGTCTGTAAATTCTTATCATTCATTTTACGAAGGTCTATAGGCATTGCAGTTCAAAAAATTTGAATTCCTTTTATTATGCAATCAAAATTTCCATGCGCACAATAAAGAGTCCTAGAGAGAGAAACAAAATTTTACATCATAAAATTTTCTTTAGTTTTTATTTTTATTTTTTTAAGAAATAACATTTTTTTATTATTTAACACTCCCTATCACAAGAAAAATTATTCATTGTATAAGGAGACGACCCTATCAAGAATGTCTATTTATTGTTTTTGCCTATCACATCTTTGTGTTATTGCTTATAATTAGATTTGAATGTGGTTCTTTTTTTACTTAATCACAAAAGTAAATTGTTGAAATATATAAAACAATCTTAAAGCAAATTTTGCTTATTTTAATTTATTTTTGTGATAATTGTGTGTATTGGCATGTATTACTGTGTTATACTTAATCTTTGAGTCCTAGGCAGTTTTATGAATTCGTTCTGTGATTGTGCGAGATTGGTTGAAAATTTTTATTCACAAAATTTCTTTGGGCTTTCGAGTTTGAATTTGTTTGGGTTTGTTTCATCACATATTCACATGTTACAAGAACAACATCCATTCGGATGTTGATGACTTTTGCAGCATTGCATAACCTAAAGATACATCAAATGGATGTAAAAAATACATTATTAAATGGGGAATTAAATGAAGAGATTTATATGGAACAACCTGAGAGGTTCATAGTTCCTAGTCAAGAAAAAAAAGTGTGTAGGCTTGTTAAATCTCTTTATGGATTAAAACAAGCTCCAAAGCAATGGCATGAGAAATTTGACAATGCAATGAAGTCAAATGGGTTTAGAATCAATGAGTATGACAAATGTGTGTATATTAAAGATGCCGCAAGTGGCTATGTCATTGTATGTCTCTATGTTGATGATATGCTCATTATAGGTAGCAATAATGATATCTTTAAAGCTACCAAGAGAACGTTGACTAGTGAGTTTAACATGAAAGATTTAGGTGTTGCAAATGTGATAATAGGAATGAAATTTTCTAGAAAATCTGATGGACTTGTCTTATCTCAATCACATTATGTGAAGAACATTCTTGAGAAATTCAAGCAATATAATGACAGTTCAGTGAGAACACCTATAGATGTAAATTATATCTAACTAATGTAAATACTTAATTTTGCATCCATAATTTAGTTTTGGAAGATGACTAAAATGACTTTTTCAAATACCCAAAAATCATAGTTGCATTTCATGCATTAGATCATTCATCACATATCATAAAAATGATCTTGAGATTCTAACGGTCGCACCAATATGCCCGATTCCCAAATTGAACCATTAGATTGAAAGATATCACAAGATCGAGTTTTCATGGTCTGCATGCATTGTATGAGGAAGTTGATCATGTGTGATTAATTGAAATTAATTCTGATTGGTTAAACAATTAAATTAATTAAATAATTTGTGTGATTGGCTGTTGGTTTTTATTAGAAATAAGCTTGATTGCATAGGAATAAAATGGATAATTAGATACCAAAGGAATTGTTGATAATTAAGTCTTTTTAGAATATTTATCTATCAAATAATTATTGTTTTAAGAACTTGATTATCAAAATAAAAGGGAGTTATCTTGGAACACAAGTTGAAAATACGTCTAGGTACAATTCCCAACGTAGAAAACCCCTAAAAAAAGGGTCTAGATTGAACCAAAGTTGAGAATTGGGCTCGACACTCTTGGAGTGCTAATTGGCACAGCTTTGAGGCCCAGTCCAGAAATCGTCATTTCAAACTAAAACACATCTATTTCGATTTTTTAGGGATAAGAATTCGACCTGATTCATATCTAATCAAATCTAGCTTATTTTCTAAGCACCAAACCTCTATAAATAGGGAATTAAAATAAAAAATTAGGACCCTCTTTTCTGACCTCTCTCTCTCCTTACATTAAAGAAATTCTGGAAGCTTTGCTTTATGAATTTCATTTTTGTTAAGTGGCCTTACTTAGATTTTTAAAAATTCATTCTCTTTGATTTCTAGGATAGTTCTCTGCTTGTGGAATACGTTCATGGAGGTAGGATTCTAACATTACTTTCCATAACATGATTTTGTTTTTATTTTAATTTCAAAAACATGCTTTCATCTAGGCTTTATTTTCTATGAATGTGATGTTGCTTCTTGTGTTTATATAACCATGTTTGTCATATGTTATTGCATGTTCTCTTCTTGCTTTTGAAAAATTCACATGATTAGTTGATGAACATGCCTAGATCTAGGGTTGAATTCTTCTTAAGATTTTAGATTTGCAAGAGAACCCATCATAAAAGCTCCATTTTTTTTTTCAAAACTAAAATCAGATCTATATTTTTCTCCATGTTTTTCAAACTAAAACCATATTTGTATTTTTCTCCATGTTTTTCAAAAATAAAATATGATCTATATTTTGTTTATGAAATTTGATCTGCATTTTGTATATAAAATCTGATCTGTATCTTGTTTATAAAATCTGGTCTGTTTTTTTTAATAAAAAAAATCTGATTTGTATTTTTTTTCATAAAATTTGCTCTGCATTTTTCATATAAAATTTGTATTTTCATAAAAAAAATCTTTTTTTTTCTCACATTTACCTGAATTTTTATTAAATATCCAAACCATATCTGAATTTTTATTAAATATCCATTCTTTTTCTTTTACGGAAACTCGAGTTTCAATTTTTTATCAAGCATCCTCATCAAACCTTTTCTTTACACAAAATAAATTTGTAGATCTAAGGTTCTTAAATAGCATTTTAACCCAAGGTCTAGGATTTGACATGACATTTGTTGTACATCATTTGACATTTTGAATATGGGTATTTAAAGGCCATTTAAATTATAGAAGACCAGGCTCTATTTGAGCAGGGTGGGTGCCTAACACCTTCCCACCCTGTAACCTAGCCCCCGAACCTTAGAATCTTAGGTTGGTAGGTATAGTGTCTTATTTTATTTTGGATAGATTGTAAGTAGGAAACAAAGCTTTGTATTTTCTTTTTCTTTTTTACTAGATTGTACCTAGGAATCAAAGCAATGTAAAGTTCTTTCTACCAAGATGTATTTATTTCAAATTAATAAGAATGCATACTATTCAAGATATATTATAGTTTGTAAAGTTTTCTTATTTTACTTATAAAATGTGTGGCGACTCCATATGATCCTGAAAGGGGAAGGTGCCGATGCCTACACCCTTTTCTGAGGGCAACCAAGTTTCCCCAATACCTCACAACTAAGAATAAAGGGTAAGGAATATCTCAATTAGAGTATTCAAAAAGATAATAGGTAGTCTTATGTATATAATTAACTGCACAAGACCAGATATAGCATACTTTGTCAGCAAGTTGAGTAAATACACTAGTAATCCAGGGGAAGACCACTGGAAGACATTATTTAGAGTTTTGAGGTATTTGAAGTACACCATAAACTATGGATTGCACTACACTTGGTATCCAGCTGTACTAGAAGGGTAGAGTGATGCTAATTGGATATTTGACACAAAAGACAAAATCCACAAGTGGATATGTCTTTACCCTTGGTGGTGTAGCTGTATCTTGGAAGTCTTCTAAACAAACTTGCATTGCTAGGTCCACAATGGAATCAAAATTTATCGCATTAGACAAAGTACGAGAAGAAGCAGAGTGGCTTTGTCATTTCCTGGAGGATATGCCAATGTGGATGAAACCTTTGCCTTCTATTTGTATACATTATGATAGCAAATCAGCTATTGGTAGGGCACAGAGTTATATGTACAACAATAAGTCTCGACATATACGTCGTAAGCATAATACCATGAGGTGGTTGCTCTCTAATAGAATTATTTCCATTAACTACATAAAGTTGAAAGAGAATATAGCAAAGCCGTTAACCAAAGGCTTGAGTAGAGAGCAAGTAAATTGCTCATCGAGGGGAATGGGATTAAAGCGTATGGCCTAAAAGTCTCTGGGATAGCAACCCAACCTAGTTGACTGGAGATCCTAAGATCTAGGTTCAAAGTAACAACCGGATCGTGGAGACTTGTTTTATCACTATGGAGATAATATCTCCCACCCATTCCATGATGAAATAGCTATAAGTGATGTTCAGGATAAACTTTGCTTTTAATGATTCTTATATCTTGGAAGTCCAAGTTGGGTATACTAGGATATTCTTAATAAGAGTCACCTATATGAGTATGAAGTGAGCCACCTCCATGAGAGTTTTAAGGTTGAATTCTCTAGAAGCACATCATGAATATACCAAAATATGTTCAGGGAAAAAATTAACAAAACCATAAGAATGAACTATGTTCGAAAAGGAGCTGTGTGAATTCTATTGTCTTAGTATACATAAACTCCTGAATAGTTGAAGACATTATTATGTTCACTAGTTAGCTAGTATATCTGATAGTCTTTCACAAAAGAAAATTCAAAGCCAAAAGCTATTTCTCTCGATACAGTAACTATTCTTCTACTCTCTGTGTGTCTGCATTATCATTTACATTGTTTTTATCAATTTCCATTCATGTGGGGGATTGTTAGAAAACTATTATGGAGTGAATAAGAAATTGACTCCTAATTTGTCCACTTGAACATGATATTGTAGTGGTGAGAATCCTTGAGCCCCACATTGAAAATGATAGAAAATATGAGTTTATATGCTCATGGGTTGGACATTAGGTTAGGCTTTAGTCATGTGTGGACTGGGCCCTCTTGTCCAAATAATAATAATATTTTATTATTTAATTTTTGAGTCAGTGAGTTTGTATACAACATTTATTTTTGAGACAATGTGTCAATTCAATAACGTATATACTCATAGTCCCTCATTCATGAAAAACAATTTTTTTTAGAAACTCTTCTAGAGAGAATATTTGTGCATTAGCATTTGAGTCAAAAATAGAGAAAGAGACTTCTTCTCCATACTGTAGATCATTTTATCCTAGGAGGCAGATGTTCGTGAGTCTCAAAGCATCACAGATTGTGTGAGGGGCGAAATCTACTTTAAGGAGATTGTGTCAAACATTCTTGATCTGTATCATTCATCCTTCATGCATTTGGTCTGTGAGTTTTTAATTATCTTGCAGATTTCTTCTTATATATACAGTGTCTATATATTGTTTTTGCCTATTACATCTTCTTGTTTATTGGTTATAATTAGATTTGTATGTTGTTCCTTTTTACTTAATCACAAAAGTAAATTGTTGAAATGTATCCAACAAAACCCACCCACTCACTGTCAACGATTCCAAATCAAAGATCATAGCAGTTGCGTTTCTAGATTTGAAACCAAATTCGACAAACCCACTATGCAAGGAGGATATGATGAAGAGCCAGATCTATGAGAGCTAGAACCATGGTGGATTGATTAAGAGAGAGAGGACCATATCAGAGAAGGGGAGACTCGGAGGAGGTGGTGGTGACGAGTGACGGAATAGTGGTGACAAGGCTTACCTTGGGCCTCTCACAATGACTACTCCGACAACAAAACAGGTTGAGATTTGATGGTGGCCACCAGAATGGAGGCGAAAGGTGTTGTTGCCACCACCCGTGGGTGTTGTCATTAGGAAAAAGGGGGAGAAAGAGTTGTTTGTGAGATTTTTGTAAAATGTTTTACACTTTTTTTGATAAAACATTTTACAAGTACTTACACACAAATTTTTAGTCAAAGGAAAATATTTTACAACTTTGACTATGTTTTATGTCAGTTCGTTTAGACCCCTGTAAACTAGATTGTTTAACCTAATTAATTAACCAAGTGAATACTTAGGTTTATTATTAAGATCTAGATTAAAACAATATCAATCATATTAAGTAAAGCAGCGGAAAAATAAAGAACACAACAATATGATGACCCAGGAAAACCAAACCGGTAAAAAACCTGGGGAGGATTTAACCTAGCTATCCTCAAGGTAAAATAGCAAATCCACTAGAAAGAATTGAAGTTTACACAATAGCGACTTAGACCACTAACATCCTATTGCTACCCAAGTGTAGGAAACTTACTACCATGACCCCATGATAGCTCCGAGATCCACGGACTCCTTCTTTCTTTAATCTTTGCAAAACACAAACACCACCGTTTGTGACTTTGAGATCCCACTCAAAGGTTTAGCAACACAAACTCTCCTGTTTGTGACTCCAAGACCACCCTTGAAGGTTTAGATCATCAGCTCCTTTGATGACTAGAGAAGGCAGCAACTTCAGCAATACCGGATCTTAAGATTCTTCAAGGAACAACACCGGTAGAAGTAATAAGAGAGGTTTTAGGAACAAAACCCTAAATACAAAAGAGGCACACTCTTCTCTCTCTAAAAAGCCTTATAAAAAAACGTGCTTAGGGTTTCCTTTATATAGTGGGAGAAGTATATCTGAAACCCTAATCCTTAATGGGCTAGAACTGCTGTTTGGGCCAACTTAAAATTCTGCAGATACGATTCTCGATCGATCGAGCCTGTTTTTCGATCGATCGAACCAGGCAGATTCTGAAATCTTCTTTCTGTAGCTTACATGTTCTTGTGTGCTCACGATTTGCCAATTGTTCTAAACTTTTAGAACCTAACATTTTACATGCAATCAAACACTTGAAAATAGGAAAATATTTTACATCGAAACAAACGAAGCATAACATCGAGTTCCACACCATTTTTTTAAGAGGAACTCGATATTCCTAATATGAGTTTTTTGCAAAATTAAAAATTAAAAATATAAGTGGAAAACAATGTTAAGGATATCAATTTCTGAACCAAACTTAACCCCACAACAACCCAGAAACCTCACATCTTTGTTTTCACTCAACTTTTTTGCCCTGCACTCTCCTTTCTCTAGCTTGCATCTCCCTCCACATATCCTTAAATCCCTCGCTCTCTCTAACTCTTCTTTAATCTCATCTCTATTCTCAGTTCTTAATCGTCCATCTCAAAAATCCCTTTTAATCACTCGTCTCTCGCAAAATAAATCTGATCTTCCTCTATTCACAGCAACTGAAGAAAACCTTCACATCTGATCTCTATCTCTCTTACGGTGTGATCCCTCTCCATCACATATGTCGCCCAAACACTAAGGTAATGTTTCCTTGCATCAATTTGATTTTGTTGTTAATTACTTCTTTATTATTATTATTGTAAGTTCGTTTAGACCCCTGTAAACTAGATTGTTTAACCTAATCAATTAACCAAGTGAATACTTAGGTTTATTATTCAGATCTAGGTTAAAACAATAACAATCATATCAAGTAAAGCAGCGCGGAAAAATAAATAACACAAAGATATGATGACCCAGGAAACCACACCGGTAAAAACCTGGGGAGGATTTGACCTAGCTATCCTTAAGGTAAACTGAATCCACTATGAAAGAATCGAAGTTTACACAATAAGACTTAGACCACTAACATCTTATTGCTACCCAAGTGTAGGAAACTTACTACCATGACCCCATGATAGCTCCGAGATCCACAGACTCCTTTCTTGAATTCTTCAGCAAATCCACAAGCGCACCTGCTTGTATATCTTTGTGCTCTTTTGATTCTGAAACTGTATTGATTTACACAACTCTTGACATGAATATCAAGTTTGTAAACCCTAAGTGTATGTGAAGGTAAACACCTCTAGATCTCACAATGAGATTCATAAACACAGCATTCAGAACTCTAAAAACGTGGCTAGGGTTTTCCCTTATATACTTAGGGCAAAACATAAAACCCTATACATTAAATGGACTAGGGCTGAGTTGGAAAATTCTGCAGAAAAACAATCTGCCCGATTTTCGATCGATCGAGCCTAATTTTCGATCGATCGAGTCTGACAGAAAGTTATCAGTAATTCTGCACAACAACTTGATTCCAACTTTACATTAAGACCCATACTTTGAGCAAGTCTAACACAAGACTAAACATTGTTTTGATCATGGTTTGCCAACATACAAATTGAAGTTCTAATACATTAGTTCCTAATTCTTAGAACCTAACAAACTCCCCCTTTGGCAATCCGTGACAAAACACAGACTTAACAAAAGCTCAAAGTTTACACATTGAAATAGCCCATTACAACATGAATAGCCACTTAGGCAATTCAACCTAAACTACTATCCAACAGTTGCAAAGTAGACAGCAGTTCGACTGAAAACAACCTGTATATTCCTGTAACACTTAACAAACACATAAACGCATGTGTGGAAGAAAAAAAAACAAGGAATATAAAATAAACTTCTTGATTTCACAAAACACAAAATAAAGACATATATCATGAATAACATCATAAATATAAATCAATAAGCAATGAAGTATAGTGAAACAAGAAACATATCAGTAACCAATGTATCACAAAACATATATCTCCTAATCAAGGGCCAAAAAAAAAAAATAAATACAAAGTGAAGCGCCTAGATACAATCTAATACCTCCACAAGCTCCAAGGTATCACAAAAAACTACAAAAGCTCAAAACTGCCCCTAAAACAAAAATAAATACAAAGTGAAGCGCCTAGATACAATCTAATAACTCCATAAGCTCCAAGGTATCACAAAAAACTACAAAAGCTCAAAACTCCCCCTAATAACTCCACAAGCTCCAAGGTATCACAAAAAACTACAAAAGCTCAAAACTCCCCTTAAAACAAAAATCTCCTCTACAAAAATCTCCAAGGTATACAATATGCACTCCCCCTTTTTGTGACGAATTGCCAAAGGGCACTCAATCATTATCAAAAGGAGGTGGAGGAGAACGATGAGAGCTCGCCAGATCAGTTTGCAAGGCAGTAGCTCATCAAGGATGTCCACCAATAACTGACCATGAGCCGCCTGAACGGTCACGACAGTATCCAAAGTCCGACGAAGGTCAGAAACCTCATTAAACGGTGGAGGAACATCAGCAGCAGCAGCAGCAACAGGATCAGCAGATGGCTCAGCTGCAGGAACATCTGTAGAAGAAGAGGGGGGTGAAGTGACACCAGAAGGCTCTACTCTAGGACGCTTAGAGCTAGCTCGAAGTTGAGCAGCCCTTTGCCTCAAAAAGGTAGCACCAATAGGAGCGATAATATGAACAGGCTCAGAAATAGGAAAATCATCTAGACCGAGAAAAAGAAGAATCCTATGAATGAAGATAGGAAAGAATAGCGCATGAGCCGTAGAGCTAGACCGATGAACCTCGTTCAAAGAACGAAGGAACAAATGCGGAAAACTGATAGGAGCATTAGTAACTAGCGCATACAAAAAGACACACCGCTCAAGAGGAATGGTGTGGACATGAGAAATAGGCCACAAAGAATGACACGTTATCCTAAAGAAGAGATAGTGAAGCTCGGAAAGCTCAGCCGAAGTGATCCGAGGATCAGAACCCCACTGGATAGAAGACCCAGTGATGTATGACAAGACATCATCAAGAGGTGGAGACTCCTCATAAGGAAAAACGGGATGGTCCACAATGGGCACCCCAAGAGCATCAGACACTACCCGAGGGGTAATGCGATACTCCACACCACGTAACCACACCTTTACCAAGGTGTCATTATCGTAGACATGGATAGAGAGATTCGAATAGAACTCTCTAATCAAAGAAGCAGGAGGAGGACGCTCAAAATCAAGTAGAGGTAACCAACCCCGACGCTCAAAGTTCCGTCTCACCTCAGGATCAACCTCATCTAAGATAACCTTACGCTCACCCCAAATTTGACGCCTAAGATTAAAGGTTTCATAGGTCTCTTGGTTCTGGGCACTAGGAAACCGATCACTATCGAAAGAAGGTGAAGGGTCAGAAGTCCTACGGACTCTAGTTTTCCTAGGCATGGTGCTAAGGAATTAAGAGAGACACAGAAAAAGAAGAGCAAAAACCAAAAATCAAGGGTAGACTGCAAGTTAGCACAGCATAAAATATAGAGAAAAATAGCAAATCTATATGATGCATGATCATGAACACCAAATGATGCATGTACTAATGCAGTAACAAGTTCAACCATGATTCAAATTAACAAAATTGGCTTGAGCAATTAATTTTATCAAAAATAGCCAATTTGAAAAACCCAAGTTTTCAAAACACAACAAATTGACAAATTGATCACACAATAGTTAATTAACACAAGATAATGATCAAATCAATCAATCTAACAAGCCAATTTCATCAATTTCAATCAAATTGAACAAAACCCCCAATTTTCTCAAATTCAAGCCCTAGAATTCTAAAATTTTCCACAAAACACCAAAATAATCAAATTAAACCATATGGAGTGCTTGTGTATAGTGTCCCCACAAAAACCCATGAAAAATTTTAAAGAAAAGGAGCCAAAATCAATCCCAAAAAGACAAAAATCATAAATGCCGAAAATACCCAAAAATGCATGAAAATAATGCATGAAACATGAAAATAAATTCAAAAGGAGGGGCAAAAAGGACTTACCAGCCTTGGGAGAAAGAGATTTAGCAAAAAGATCGGAAGAAAACGACAAATCCACCCAAAAAGAGCTTGACCGGTTGGTAGGGAGACAAATAGGTTGAAAAGTTTTTGAAAAGGTAAAGAGATCACGTGGAAAACTCCTTTTTAAAAACATTCAGCACGATATTCGATCGATCGAAAATTACATTCGATCGGTCGAAAAACAGCTTCGATTGATCCAAACTCAGCGTGGATCGATCGAGTCAACCAGAAACTTTTCCATTGATTTTAAAACATTTTCGATTGGTCGAAAATCAGTTTCGATCGATCGAAATTCTGGAAAAATTGATTTTTTGAAAAACACACAAATTTCAGTGCTGTCACTTCTCAAAGCATCAGATTTTATGAGAAAAATGCATGAGTATGAGATGAGATGTTTTCCAAAAACACATGAATTCAACCCAGATTCCTCAAAGCAAAATTTTCTTTCAATACCCCAAAAAAAAACAAGGAAACATGTTCTGTATCAATTTCCCGAAATTCTCAAACTTGGTTGGTCAGGCCAAAGAACACACAATAACATGTACACAGTTTAGCAAAGAATAACTTGTGTAGTGTGTGCAACTAGCATAAGCTTGAGAAACATGTGAGGTGATATACACATAGAGATCAATCACAATTTCTACAAAATTCATCACATGAATTTGAAAGAGACTTTTACTTAAAGAGTTACATCCTATAACTCTCACATCTCCTAGAATAAAAGCTTGCAATCATGTAAGTTTCTTGATTTGCCTCAGTATTCAATTTAATTGATTAGAAACTTAATAAAAGCCGGGATAATGTACACACCAATTTTATTTGAATTTGTGAGATTATTATAGCCCAATAATGTACACACCAATTTTAATAGAGGCTACACCTTATGTTCTTTTTGTGCATGTGCTACACTTTCTCGAGCACAAAATCTTACGATATGCACTAAGGTGTTCATGATTGGCTAATAAACAGTGGTGAGATGGTTATTTATGCCTTTCTCAATAAGTTCAAGTCCAACAATCAAAGACATAAGACTTCAAGATCAAGATCATGTGATCAACAAATATAGCATCTTCCCACACAACATGCACAACAAGACTTTAGCTAGTAAAGTGCAATAGTAATAAGTGCATCAAAGCTAAACAAGGTACATACATATGATATGTAAAATTTGATTGACCAACCTTGTCTTCAAATTTAAGAAAAAATATCAAAAACACAATTTGCAAAATTTTTTTTTTAAATTTTTTTATAAAAAAAAAAACAAACATCCTAGAATGAAATGCATGAATGTAATGCAATACAAATCCTAGAAATAGAGGTCACAAAAGATAGAGTAATGAAGCACAAAGACCATGTCAGACAGACTCAATTAGATTGAGCCTTTTGCATCCAAAACTTTTTAGATGCAACTCTTGCATTAGAGTTATGATTCATATTAGAATTCTGAGCAACTCCAGGATTGGAATAAAGGTTTAACGCCTTTACCAATTCACCAATAAGTACCATAGGATCATGTGCTTGGGGCACAGGTACTTTAGTTTTATTTGCTCGCTTCGCAGCTTGCAATTTAAAACAATTTGGACGAATGTGTCCAGGTTTTCCATAAAAATGACAAACCCATGCAGGCTTATCATGCAATTTGCCCTTAGTAGAAGTAGAAGCTCTAGAATGAGAAGCTTGAAGATCAACTCTAATCTTTCTAGGTGGAGTAACATTTATATGTTTGACAGGTTCACTCACCAAAGATTTGACAATCTCACTCTTAGGAGGTTCAGAAGAGGGAACAAATTTAGTGGAAGAAGATTCAGGCACAGAAATACTTTCCTCATAACCTAAACCAGTTTTATCAAAAGGAGACTTTTGAATGCTCAGCATGTGATCAAGTTTGGAGCTTGCAGACCTATTAGTTTGTTCTCTAGCAACAGATAAATCAAGTTCCAAACATTTAACTTTATCAAGTAAAAGCATGTTCTCAGTTTTCACATTATTCAAAAGCTCATTTGCATTAAACAATTTCACAAGTAAATTTTTCTTTTTAAGTTCAAGAGATGCAATTTTCTTCAAGCCTAACTCAACATTCATGGCATCCTTTGCAGCAACTTTACAAAGTTTATTGTAGGCTTCCTGTAAATCTGCATCCTCAGAGAGTTCCCCATCAGAAGGGTTCTCTTCAACAGACATGCTTTCATTAACTACAGTAGTAGCAGTGAAAGCAATGAAGTTTCCATCCTCATCACTAGCGGATTCATTGTCGGAAACTTCATCATCACTAAGGGTTACAGCCATAGCTTTACCCTTAGACCTCAAGTATGTGGGACATTCAGATTTTAAATGACCATACCCTTGACAACCATAACATTGTTGTCCCAAAGAATTATTAGAAGATTGACCTACTTTCTCCTTTGGTTTTTCAGTATTATTGACCTTAGTGGGATCATTCTTCCTAAAATTCCTAGGTTCAACAGTGTTCTTGCCTCTTGCCCTTCTGTTATTGTTCCTAAGAAAGTTTCTAAAGTTCTTGGCAAGATAGGCAATCTCTGTAGCAGAGAATTCATCATCAAATCCACCATCATCAACATCATCAACAGACTTAAGAGCCATTGATTTGGATTTGTTAGTCTTAGGGAGGTCTAACTCATAGGACTGAAGAGATCCTACAAGTTCTTCAACAGGGATGGAGTCCACATCCTTGCTCTCAGTGATGGCAGTCACTTTGGGTCTAAAATCTTCAGTCAAAGATTTAAGAATCTTCCTAACAATTTTAGGTTGATCATAGATTTCACCCAAATTATAAGCAGAATTAACAATATCATTCAATTTAGCATAGAATTCATCAAAAGATTCATCATCATTCATTCTAATGCTTTCAAATCTAGTAGTTAATTACTGCAATTTGTTTATCTTAATTGCCTTTGTGCCTTCATGCACAGTCTGGAGGATATTCCAAGCAGTATGAGCAACCTCAACATTAGAGATTCTCTTAAATTCCTCCATGGAAACAGCATTAAAGATAGCATTCATAGCTTTGCTATTGAAAGCGGCTGCCTCCTTTTGAGAAGTTTGCCACTCACTCACAGGAGTAGTGGGTTTCTCCCATCCGTACTCAACTGAATTCCAAACTCTCTCATCAATGGATTTCAGGAATGCTTTCATCCTTACTTTCCAATAAGCATAGTTGTTTCCATCAAAGTGAGGTGGAACAACAAGAGAGTGTCCGTGTTCCATGACAACAAGGGTCAAGGATCAGCTAAAAGATCAAAGGATCAAAACAAAAGCTATTCGCTCTGATACCACTTGTCAGTTCGTTTAGACCCCTGTAAACTAGATTGTTTAACCTAATTAATTAACCAAGTGAATACTTAGGTTTATTATTCAGATCTAGGTTAAAACAATAACAATCATATCAAGTAAAGCAGCGGAAAAATAAATAACACAAAGATATGATGACCCAGGAAACCACACCGGTAAAAACCTGGGGAGGATTTAACCTAGCTATCCTCAAGGTAAACTGAATCCACTATGAAAGAATCGAAGTTTACACAATAAGACTTAGACCACTAACATCTTATTGCTACTCAAGTGTAGGAAACTTACTACCATGACCCCATGATAGCTCCGAAATCCACGGACTCCTTCTTTCTTGAATTCTTCAGCAAATCCACAAGCGCACCTGTTTGTATATCTTTGTGCTCTTTTGATTCTGCAACTGTGTTGATTTACACAACTCTTGACATGAATATCAAGTTTGTAAACCCTAAGTGTATGTGAAGGTAAACATCTCTAGATCTCACAATGAGATTCACAAACACAGCATTCAGAACTCTAAAAACGTGGCTAGGGTTTTTCCTTATATACTTAGGGCAAAACATAAAACCCTATACATTAAATGGACTAGGGCTGAGTTGGAAAATTCTGCAGAAAAACAATCTGCCCGATTTTCGATCGATCGAGCCTAATTTTCGATCGATCGAGTCTGACAGAAAGTTATCAGTAATTCTGCACAACAACTCGATTCCAACTTTACATTAAGACCCATACTTTGAGCAAGTCTAACACAAGACTAAACATTGTTTTGATCATGGTTTGCCAACATACAAATTGAAGTTCTAATACATTAGTTCCTAATTCTTAGAACCTAACAATTATTATTATTATTATTATTATTATTATTATTATTATTATTATTATTATTAATCTAAGGTATTGTTTGTAAAATTGGTTGGTGGGTTTAGCACCCAAAATATCAAACTCAGAATATGAAACAAAATTTCATGTGCATTTGGGTTTGTCAGTGATTATTTCTTGAATTTAGTACTATTCTTGTATAATATGGCATGAATTATGAAGTAATTTGTACCAAGGAAGACGATACCGTATCGTACCAGCCAGTACGACCGGTATTTTTCGTACCATTACCTTGGCTGGTATAAAAATGTTGGCGTTTCGTACTGATTTAAATACCGACCATACCGGAGCCATTTCGGTTGTACCGGAGAAAAATCTGGATTTCGGCCGGTAAATCTGAACTGGTCGGTAAAGAAAAGAAAAGAAAAAAAATAAAAACCTTGTTGTCGCTTGCCACCACAGATCCAGTCATCGACACAACGCCGATATCAGAGTTCTCTCTTTTTCTTCTCGGCCTCACGTTGCTACTACTACTGCTTCGTCCTCTTCTACTTTTAGCTTCATCTTCTTCTTCTTCTCTTCCTTTTTTTTTAGTTTTCTCTTTATCTTCCTTTCTCTTGTTTTATCTGCCCCAACCCACGAGAGTTAATTAGTTTTTTACTAGTAATTGGCACACTTTTTAAGGGACTGTCACTGGTTTGACTTGTGAAGATTTAACAAATAGTGAAAACTTGAATTTAACTTTTTAACTATTCAAATTCTCTTTTATGAGTTTTATCACATCAACCAGTAGCCAGTAAAAGTCACACTCACATGTTCAACACTTCAACTATAGGCTTTATTTTGAAATTTATTTTTCTTTTTGTTTTAATTATCTAACTACATTATTTTATTATTATTATTATTATTATTATTATTATTATTGGTGAATTGAATAAATTAGGCATTTTATTCAATGAGACATAGACTTATGATTTTATATAAAAATAGCGGTAACTCCGAAACAGTATACCGGTATTAACCGGTATCCGAAATATATCGTACCGCTGGCCAAACCGATACAGCCGCCGGTACGGTATTGACTTCCTTAATTTGTACTCATGAGATTTTGAAAATTGAATTCTAAAGTAAAAAAAATATTTAGTGAAACTTCCAGTAGGAGTTATCTGTAACTGCATTTGGTAAAACTTGAAATTTGAATACAGTATGTAAAGTAAAATAAAAACTACTTAATATAACATGTTACTATGCAAGGATAATGGTTTTGATTGAATTGAACAGGAAAGATAAATTCATTTGCACATAGCAATTGGTAGTCCAAACACCTATAACTAGAGCTCTTTGTTTTGAATTTCAATTATCTCTTTTGTTTTCAATCATACAACTTGTCCTTGAATTTATAGAACCGCAAGGACCATGGACCATGGACCATGTATTGTTTGACAACATCATAAGCTAAAGGTTTCTTACTCAAATCTGGAATTTTTCTAAGATTATCTTGTCAAATTCTGTTGTTGTAGTATGCTTGTCATCATGATTTAGGAAAAGCAATATTGTGCATGAGGTAGCCCCCTCTTTTGATATTCAACAGTATAGACAACTGGTACCAAAATAGCAAGTTAATTATGTCAATTAAGAGTAACTATAAAGCTTAATTAAACCTCCTATTGTCAAGAACAACGGTTTATTTTGATTCTGTTGAATTTTTACACCCAAATGCAATGGGCAGGACTAACTTCCCTTTCACAATCCAAACATTCATATGTAAATATTCTAACCCAAGTTTTCAACTAATGCCAAATTAATCATTATGCATGAGCATGGAAACCCCTTACTTTGACGCATGAAATACATAAGAAATCAATGAAATTTAGAGAAGATATAGGACTTAACAATTGATAAAGATCAACAACAATTAAAAAGGAATAATTATGCGTAAGAAATTTGATGAAGGGAGAGTGTTGTTGCAGAGAAGAGATGGCGGCAAAGAAGTGACAAAGCAAAACGTATGGGGGTAGAGAATTAGCGAAGCAGAGGAGGGATGGGGCAAAGAACAAACAACAAAAGGAGGAGTTAGAGTGGACATCGAAAAGGTGGAGGAAAGGGTCCTGATTTTGTTGGAGTGCGTTTGATCGAATGGGTGTAACGTTTGATTTTTCTGAAGTCTTAAGGAGCGAATGGTGTAGCTCTTCAGGTTTTGTTTTGCATTTTTTAATGTAAACATGGTAAATTTTTAAGTGGGGTTTTTGCCTACGTGGTAGTACGGCCTTAATTGTAGGATCTTACTTTCTCTTAGCTTTTGCTTTTATATATAGTATTAGATTTTATATATATATATATATATATATATATATTTGGAGGGAGGTGGTGAGGCACTGAGGGAAGAGAAATTTAGTTTTTTTTTTTAATACATTGTAAATATGGGAGGAAGAATTCAAACACTATATGGGTCCATTTGATCTAGGCCCATTAAATTGTTGAAATCCACCCCCAAAATAAAAGAAATTATTCAATATATCTGGTGAACCTATCCTCCTTTCACATGATTGTTTGTTTCATATGCAAGACCCACATATAGAGTCCATCTTTATACGAGAAGATGGTGTAGTATATTGACTACGTTGAATACTTTCACCATAAATAGATAGTAATTGGTACATTAAAAAATGGACTTAATGGAAATAGACAAATTTACTTTGAAATAAAAGTCTTTTTTAAAATAAATTTTAAAATAAGTATCAGATGAGTCGTCATTGGGTGGTTTCCAACTATTTATTTTCTTTTTCTTACTCAAAACTTTCTAAAGAAGCAAAAATCTCAATAGAATGATAGCTACATAAGAGCACTAGCATTAGGTGTGCCAAATGCTAGATATCTAGCATTTGGCACACCAAACACCAAAAAATATACTACATGAGATGTGCCAAATCTCAACAAAAAAAAAAAATTCCAACATGCTACATTACCATTCTACTAATAGAATGATACTGTAGCAATGTTCTAAAAAAATTATTATTTTAATACATTTTCTCTTATTTTTGCACTTCAATTTTTCCACTCGTCTCATCTCTCCTTCTCAATTACTCTCACTCTCCCTCCTTTCTTTGTTACACATGTTGACAGCCACCACCGCCAAAGACGAAGCCACCGTAACGCCAACAAGTTGACAACCACCATGAATCTGAAGCCATCATTCGATTTCTCTTCTAGTTCTTCTTCTTTGTTTGGTAGTTTTGATTTTGGGTTTTTTTTTATTATTGGTGGTGTAAGAACTAGAATTAGACCCTCAGCCCACCAATAATGGATGATGGCCCAACAAGCGCAAAATAATATATTTGTTAGAGAATGGATTTTGCAGGGAAACGTCTCAGCAAATTAAGTATGGGCCATAAATGACTGGATTCATGCCAAGAAGACAAGAAAACACAATTTAATAGAAATAACTCTCTTCGGTCAAGTCTGAGGATGAAGTTTTCTTATATTTACTCAAGTTTATCTAGGTACAAGATGTTCTTTTCTTCTTCTTTTTTCTTCTTCCTTCTCAGATTCCACCTCCCTTTTTATGGGAGCCTTTTCCTTATATAGTCATTCCATCCTTCATCTCCACCTTCCATTTGTTGACCTTTTAGATGATCTCTTGGATGCTTGTCCCATCTAAAACCTCCTGGAAGCTTTATGAATAGTTATGAACTGAGATATCACTGTTTAGGTGTCCTTTTCACATAAATGCGGTCAACTGGTTAGGTGTAGAGCATTTAATGTGGTGGTAGTAACTTTCTTCCCAGATATTTCTTCCTTTGTTGTTGGTTACCTTCCTTGAAGCTTATCCACAAAAAGAATGATTACCTTTTGTACAGCATTCCCGATGTGGTTGGGTTTCAACCTTCCACAATACTTTCTCGAGGAAGCTTGGCTCCTCGGGAACTACCACCAATTTGTTGTTATACTTCCTCGTCCTCGGTTCGTTGATCCCAAAACTTAATAAACCTTACGACCATCCTTAAGTTTTTATGTGTCCTCGGGCACAGACCATAACCCAACTCACTTACTCGGCCTAGTTACCCTCACAAGTGGTTTTAGTGGGTTTTGGTGGTTTTGGTTGGTGGTAGTTAGGTGATGGTGGGTGGATTTCCAATGGTGTTGGGTTGCGATTTTGGGTTTTACGGTGGAGGTGATGGATTCTCAGTGATGGTGGGTTGTGGGTTTATGGTGGTGAAGAGAGGCGAAAGGTGTTGTCGCCACCGCCTGTGGGTGTTGTCATTGGGAAAAAGGCGGAGAAAGAGTCGTCGGTGAGATTTTTGTAAAATGTTTTACACTTTTTTTGGTAAAACATTTTACAAGTTCTTACACACAAATTTTTAGTCAAAGGAAAATATTTTACAACTTTGACTATGTTTTACAAGCAATCGAACACTTGAAAATAGGAAAATATTTTACATCGAAACAAACGAAGCATAATATCAAGTTCCACACCATTTTTTTAAGAGGAACTTGATATTCCTAATATGAATTTTTTTGCAAAATTAAAAAATAAAAATATATGTGGAAAACAATGTTAAGGATGTCGAGTTCTGAACCAAACTTAACCCCACAACAACCCAGAAACCTCACGTCTTTGTTTTCACTCAACTTTTTTGCCCTTCACTCTCCTCTCTCTAGCTTGCATCTCCCTCCTTCACATATCCTCAAATCCCACGCTCTCTAACTCTTCTTTATTCTCATCTCTATTCTTAGTTCTCAATCATCCATCTCAAAAATCCCTTTCAATCACTCGTCTCTCGCAAAATAAATATGATCTTCCTCTATTCACAGCAACTGAAGAAAACCATCACATCTGATCTCCATCTCTCTTACAGTGTGATCCCTCTCCATCACATATGTCGCCCAAACACTAAGGTAATGTTTCCTTGCATCAATTTAATTTTGTTGTTAATTAATACTTCTTTTATTATTATTATTATTATTATTATTATTATTATTATTATTATTATTATTAGGTGTTGTTTGTAAAATTGGTTGGTGGGTTTAGCACCTAAAACATCAAACTTAGAATATGAAACAAAATTTCACGTGCATTTGGGTTTGTCAATGATTATTTCTTGAATTTAGTACTATTCTTGTATTATATGGGATGAATTATGAAGTAATTTTTACCAAGGAAGACGATACCGTACCGTACCGACCGATACGGCCGGTATTTTCGTACCGTTACCTTGGTTGGTATAGAAACGTTGGCATTCTATACCGGTTTAAATACCGGCCATACCGGAGCCATTTCGGTTGTACCAGAGAAAAATCTGGATTTCGACCGGTAAATCTGAATCGGCCGGTAAAGAAAGGAAAAGAAAAAAATAAATAAAAACCTTGTCATCGCTTGCCACCACAGATCCAATCACCGACATAATGCTGATATCAGAGTTCTCTCTTTTTTTTCTCGGCCTCACGTTGCTACTACTACTGCTTCATCCTCTTCTACTTTTAGCTTCATCTTCTTCTTCTTCTCTTCCTTTTTTTTAGTTTTCTCTTTATCTTCCTTTCTCTTGTTTTATCTGCCCTTACCCACGAGAGTTGATTAGTTTTTTACTAGTAATTGGCACACTTTTTAAGGGACTGTCACTAGTTTGACTTGTGAAGATTTAATAAATAGTGAAAATTTGAATGTAACTTTTTAACTATTCAAACTCTCTTTTAAGAGTTTTATCACATTAACCAGTAGCCAGTAAAAGTCACACTCACGTGTTCAACACTTCAACTAAAGGCTTTATTTTGAAATTTATTTTTCTTTTTGTTTTAATTATCTAACTACATTATTATTATTATTATTATTATTATTATTATTATTATTATTATTATGATTATTATTGGTGAATTAAATAAATTAGGCATTTATATTCAATGAGACATAAACTTATGATTTTATATAAAAATAACGGTAACTCCAAAACGGTACACCAGTATTGACCAGTACTCGAAATATATTGTACCGTTGGCGAAACTGGTATAGGCCTCGGTACAGTATTGACTTCCTTGATTTATACTCATGAGATTTTGAAAATTGAATTCTAAAGTAAAAAAATATTTAGTGAAACTTCCAGTAGGAGTTATTTGTAACTACATTTGGTAAAACTTGAAATTTGTATACAGTATGTAAAGTAAAATAAAAACTACTTAATATAACATGTTCTTATGCAAGGATAATGGTTTTGATTGAATTGAACAGGAAAAGATAAATTCATTTGCACATAGCAATTGGTAGTCCAACCACCTATAACTACGGCTCTTTGTTTTGAATTTCAATTATCTCTTTTGTTTTCAATCATACAACTTGTCCTTGAATTTATAGAACCACAAGGACCATGGACCATGTATTGTTTGACAACATCATAAGCTAAAGGTTTCTGACTCAAGTTTGGAATTTTTCTGAGATTATCTTGTCAATTTCTGCTGTTGTAGTATGCTTGTCATCATGATGTAGGAAAAGCAATGCGTCCATGAGGTAGCTCCCTCTTTTGATATTCAACAGTATAGACAACTAGTACCAAAATAGCAAGTTAATTATGTCAATTTAGAGTAGCTATAAAGCCCAATTAAACCTCCTATTGTCAAGAACAACAGTTTATTTTGATTCTGTCGAATTTGTACACCCAAATGCAATGGGTAGGACTAACTTCCCTTTCACAATCCAAACATTCATATGAAAATCTACCAACCCAAGTTTTCAACTAATGCCAAATTAATCATTATGCATGAGCATGGAAACCCCTTATTTTGACGCATGAAATACGTAAGAAATCAATGAAATTTGGAGAAGATATAGGACTTAACAATTGATAAAGATCAACAACAATTAAAAAGGAATAATTATGCGTAAGAAATTTGATAAAGGGAGAGTGTTGTTGCAAAGAAGAGATGGCGGCAAAGAAGTGACAAAGCAGAACGTATGGGGGTAGAGAATTAGCCAACCAGAGGAGGGATGGGGCAAAGAACAAACAACAAAAGAAGGAGTTAGAGTGGACATCGAAAAGGTGGAGGAAAGGGTCCTGCTTTTGTTGGAGTGCGTTTGATCGAATGGGTGTAACGTTTGATTTTTCTGAAGTCTTAAGGTGCGAACGGTGTAGCTCTTCAGGTTTTGTTTTGCATTTTTTAATGTAAACATGGTAAATTTTTAGGTGGGGTTTTTGCCTATGTGGTAGCACGGCCTTAATTGTAGGATCTTACTTTCTCTTAGCTTTTGCTTTTATATATAGTATTATATATATATATATATATATATCTATATATTGATTTATATTTGGAGGGAGGTGGTGAGGCACTTAGGGAAGAGAATTTTTTTTTTTAATACATTGTAAATATGGGAGGAAGAATTCAAACACTATATGGGTCCATTTGATCTAGGCCCATTAAATTGTTGAAATCCACCCCCAAAATAAAAGAAATTATTCAATATATCTGGTGAATTTATCCTCCTTTCACATGATTGTGAGTTTCATATGCAAGACCCACATATGGAGTCCATCTTTATATGAAAAGATGGTGTAGTATATTGTCTACGTTGAATACTTTCCCCATAAATAGATAGTAATTGGTACATTAAAAATGACTTAATGGAAATAGACAAATTTACTTTGAAATTAAAGTCTTTTTTAAAATAAATTTTAAAATAAGTATTAGATGAGTAGTCATTGGGTGGTTTCCATCTATTTATTTTCTTTTTCTTACTCAAAACTTTCTAAAGGAGCAAAAATCTACATAAGAGCACTAGCATTAGGTGTGGCAAATGCTAGATATCTAGCATTTGGCACACCAAACACCAAAAAATATACTACATGAGATGTGCCAAATCTCAAAAAAAAAAAAAAAAATCCAACATGCTACATTACCATTCTACTAATAGAATGGTATTGTAGCAATGTTCTAAAAAAATTATTATTTTAATACATTTTCTCTCATTTTTGCACTTCAATTTTTTCACTCGTCTCATCTCTCCTTCTCAGTTACTCTCACTCTCCCCCCTTTCTCTATTACACTTGTTGACAGCCACCACTGCTAAAGATGAAGCCATCGTAACGCCAACAAGTTGACAACCACCATGAATCTGAAGCCATCGTTCGATTTCTCTTCTAGTTCTTCTTCTTTATTTGGTAGTTTTGATTTTGGGTTTTTTTTATTGGTGGTGTAAGAACTAGAATTAGACCCTCAGCCCACCAATAATGGATGATGGCCCAACAAGCCCAAAACAATATATTTGTTAGAGAATCAATTTTGCAGGGAAACGTCTCAGCAAATTAAGTATGGGCATTAAATGACTGGATTCATGCCAAGAAGACAAGAAAACACAATTTAATAGAAACAACTCTCTTTGATCATGTCTGATGAAGTTTTCTTATATTTACTCAAGTTTATCTAGGTACAAGATGTTCTTTTCTTTTTTCTTCTTCTTCCTTCTCAGATTCCACCTCCCTTTTTATGGGAGCCTTTTCCTTATATAGTCATTCCATCCTTCATCTCCAGCTTCCACTTGTTGACATTTTAGATGATCTCTTGGATGCTTGTCCCATCCAAAACCTCCTGGAAGCTTTATGAATAGTTGTGAACTGAGATGTCACTGTTCAGGTGTCCTTTCCACATAAATGCGGCCAACTAGTTAGGTGTAGAGCATTTAATGTGGTGGTAGCAGTCTTCTTCCCAGATATTTCTTCCTTTGTTGTTGGTTACCTTCCTTGAAGCTTATTCACAAAAAGAATGATTACCTTTTGTACAGCATTCCCGATGTGGTTAGGTTCCAACCTTTCACAATACTTTCTCGAGGAAGCTTGGCTTCTCAGGAACTACCACCAGTTTGTTGTTATACTTCCTCGTCCTCGGCCCGTTGATCCCAAAACTTAATAAACCTTACGACCATCCTCAAATTTTTATGTGTCCTCAGGCACAGACCACAGCCCAACTCACTTACTCGGCCTACTTACCCTCAAAAGTGGTTTT
Source organism: Lithocarpus polystachyus (assembly GCA_033629205.1). Taxonomy (NCBI): domain Eukaryota; kingdom Viridiplantae; phylum Streptophyta; class Magnoliopsida; order Fagales; family Fagaceae; genus Lithocarpus; species Lithocarpus polystachyus. Next base: position 61,490,873 of record CM066164.1, on the reverse strand, counting down.
AGTGGGTTTTAGTGGTTTTGGTCGGTGGTAGTTAGGTGATGGTGAGTGGATTTCCAATGGTGTTGGGTTGCGATTTTGGGTTTTACGGTGGTGGTGATGGATTTTTAGTGATGGTGGGTTGTGGGTTTATGGTGGTGAAGGGTTGTGGCTGTGGGTGTGCTGGAACATGAGAGAGAGAGAGAGAGAGAGAGAGAGAGAGAGAGAGAGAGAGAGAGAGAGAGAGAGAGAGAGAGAGAGAGAGAGAGACTAAAATGAATTAAAAAAAATAGAAGTGAAAAATAAGAGATGTAATGTAGAGTGAATGGTAAAATGGTGTGTTAAATTTAATAAAGTAGCTTTTTGATATGCCAATTGCTAAATTATTTAGAATTGTTGATGCTAGTGCTCTAATAAAGTTTTAGAATTAGTTGCTATTGAATCATGTCACGAGTAAAAGAGCATTCACATTGGTGGTGCTAAAAAATTTAGCTTTTAACAACTAAAAATGCTACTTGATCTATTTTAACAACCTACTTTACATTACATCCTATATCTCATACTATATTTTTTTTTTATCACTTCATTTAAATATTCTTTTTTTTATTATTTCTTTATTATTTGTGAGAATATATTGAATTTTTTATTGAAGGGTGAGAGAGAGAGAGAGAGAGCGAGGAATAAAATATTGAGGTTTATTTTTAACACCATGCTATAGTAGTTGCTATAGATAGCAATTTACTATAGCGAGTTGCCAAAAAAATTTAGATATAGCAACTCGGTTACAGCTTGGTTTTTGTTGTTGTTGAGAGTTGAAAATAACTTTAAGGGTAAATTCCATTAAAATACTTTGAGATTTTGCCTAATATCAACTATGTCCAAGAAATTTCAAAATTGACCAATTTAGTCCTTAAAGACAACTTAATCCCTAACGTTGTGGTGGTGGTGGTTGGGGGGGAGGGTGCAATTGTAAATCTAACCTTTAAGAGTTGTTGTCTTGGCCAATCACAAGTCCAACTGAATCTGCTTGTCAATGCAAAGGTGAACATCAGGTCGGAGATCTAAATGTTGTCGGACGGCAGTGAATGGTGGTTTCCTACGCTCGAGGCATTCAAGTCAAGTCATGAGTTGACCCTCAACCCAAACCCACCCGTTCCTATGAACACCCCTTGTTGGAATAAAAATTATGGTAAAGTCCATAAATTAAAAAGGCTAAAATGCAAAAACACTCTTAAGGTTTGGGTTAGTTGCAAAAAAAGCTCTTTAGGGGCTTCAATTTTTCTTTATACTTCCTGAAACTCTAGGTAAGCAATGAGGTCAAACCTTGTTTAGTCTTTCACTGCATGCATTTCTAGGTGAAAGGAAAGAGTAGAGGCTAGCTTTTCTTTATTCAACATCCCAGATTGTGGCCATTCCTCCTTTCTCCGAGTGACTAGATTGCCCTAGAGGCAGCCTTGCTCTAACTCAGACTCAGAGGGTCTTGAAAAGAGCAAGACTCCACTCCAGTACCAATAACGGATCCTTTTGGATGTTTCCATAATTAACCCCTAAAATTAATTCTCATTAACTTTTATGTACATAAAAATCACATGATCACATTAAAAAAACTCATCAACTAATTCATGCCACTAATCACATTATGGTCAATTAATATTTTTGTCCATATGAGCTAACAAAAAGTTAGCTCCAGCGCTCAATTTAACGGATATGAAAATCTCAAGGGGTTTTAACAAAGAATTGAAACTTCAAGATTTGAAACCTATTGTGTTTTTGCAGCCAATTAAAAGTATAAATTTGTCTAGAAATAAACAAATAAAAGTTTTTGTTTTTACTATGCCTGAGTCCCGCCTGTAACTGATCGAAAATTAAACAAAAATAGGAAAAGTTCTTCCCATCAGACGAACTACACCGTCAAAAGAGTCAACTTAAAATTACTATTAAATTACCGAAACAAACGGACCTCCAAGTCACATCCAAATAGGAGGTTCAAATTCTTTTTTTTGGTTAAAAGGAGGTTCAAATTCAATACAATAAACACACAGCAATATAAATGTCGTAGCATTTGATTTAGAAATTTATTTCCTAAACCTTTCGTAAAATTGAAAAATAATAAAATAAAATAAAGCTTTTTAACTTGTGAACTTTCGTACTCCCAAAAACCCTGCTACTTTGAGTCTGAATTCAACAAACCCTATTCGTCGATACAACAACAACAACAACAATGGCGTTGCAATCACACGGTGTCAAAATTCCGTGTCATGGATTCACAGCGAGCTCGGATCTGTCGCGCATGGCCATCTCGTCGAACCAGCTCAGCTTCTCGAATTCTAGAGGGATTGAAGATTGTTGTAGGAGTTGGGGGAGGAGAGCGAAGGCGATAAAAGTAGCAAAGAAAGGAGGAGGAGGAGTTGAAGCAGTGTTGAGGGCTGAGGAGGAGGAGGAGGAGCAATTCTTCTCTAATGGAAATGTGGAGAATTTCACGAGCATAATGAAGTTCGGTGGATCTTCTGTGGCCTCCGCTGAGAGAATGAAGGAGATTGCTTCGCTCGTTCTCAGTTTCCCTCATGAACGACCTGTCGTTGTTCTCTCTGCTATGGGGAAAACCACTAACAAACTTTTACTGGTATTTTTCATTTCCACCATTTTTGCTTTGCTCAATTTTGTTTGGTTATAGTTAGAGGAATAGCAATAAATGATGACGGAATTGAATGGCTGTGATGAAGGCTGGAGAGAAGGCTGTGGGTTGTGGTATCTCTAATGTGTCGGAAATCGAAGAGTTGAGCTTTGTAAAGGACTTGCATCATAGGTTTGATTTTATTAATTTTCCTTTTTTTTTTTTTGTTGTTTTAAAATGAGATTGAAATGGAACTCTGTAGTTTTTCTGATAAGCTATGTGTTGTTTTTAATTTATTCAGGACGATACGTGAACTCGAAGTTGATCCCTCTGTTATCTCTGGTAAGAACTCTTCAAAGTGCCTTAGAGTAATCTTCCTTTTGCTTATGTAATGTTTAGTTGATAAATTGTGTCTTGTACTCGATTTTGAAGTGGATGCTATTTATAAATTTATGCTGACTAATGAGTGAGTTCATTTCAAGGAAATATGAAGAGAAGAAATTTGAATTCGTGCCACCCCAATTTGATCGTAATGTGATGTGTTAATTGGATTATTTGGGTGCTGTGGGTTTGTACATTTAACAGCTCACTTAGAAGAACTGGAGCAACTGCTGAAAGGTATAGCTGTGATGAAAGAGTTAACTCCCCGCACGAGAGACTATTTAGTTTCATTTGGAGAGTGCATGTCCACGAGAATCTTTGCGGCATATCTCAATAACACTGGTGTTAAAGCACGCCAAGTACGTATATTCTTCTTCACTTGTGTATTCTTTGTTTGTCAAAATGCCAAACCGTCAATTTTAGCCGTAGCTCACAATGTCTCTACTTAATTTTGCAGTATGATGCGTTTGATATTGGTTTCATAACCACAGACGATTTCACAAATGCAGAAATCTTGGAAGCAACTTACCCAGCTGTTGCCAAGAGATTACATGCTGATTGGATTAATGATCCTGCAATTCCCATTATCACTGGCTTCCTTGGAAAGGTACTACTGAACTGCTGCTGCATCCGTTTTCCTGCTGAGAAGCTACATAATTTAGTTTGCTTATATCAAGTATATTAGCATGATTTGCAAGCATGAAGGAGTATGTGTTTCTCTTATTGTAGGGTTGGAAATCTTGCGCAATTACCACGTTGGGTAGGGGTGGTAGTGATTTGACAGCTACGACCATTGGCAAAGCTTTAGGCTTGCAGGAAATTCAGGTCAGAATTAGACCAAGTTCATGTACCGCAAGAACTCGTATACCCGCATGAACAGAATCATGCATGTTTTCTTATCTCACTCTCTTCTGGAACTTACTTTAGTATCACTTTTGGTTGGGAATTTTACAAATATACCAGCTTGATTAACAATTTAAACAGGTGTGGAAAGATGTTGATGGTGTTTTGACTTGCGACCCTAGTATTTATCAACATGCAGAACCTGTACCATATTTGACATTTGATGAGGCAGCAGAGCTTGCATACTTTGGTGCTCAGGTTAGATTTCTATTGCTTCCTGTTGTTCAGAAATTGTCAGTGAATAGTGTTAGAAGCTGGACTGGACCAGTAGGTTGAATTTTAACATCTTAGTTTGTAGGGTCCTCATGCTAATTCATTTTAATGTCAACGTGTATGACACATCAATCCTATACAAATACACTTTTCAAATGTAAGGGGTTTTCCAAGGCATATAAATTAATTATGGATGCAGAGATACTTATAGCTTTAACATGTGCATATTGAATGTTTCCATGATCATCTTTTTGCTAACTCCTGGTTTGATTCCTCAAGTAATAAATGCGGTTAAGTGCACTGCCACCATTTTTGAGCTGGGCTTTTTGTTGGAAGAGCAGGGCAGTTAGTAATATCCCTGTTATACTTTTATTTGTACTTGTATATGGATTTGTGATGAAACTAAATTATTGGGACTCAGCTAGCATTTCCTGACACCAAAATATTGTTATCTAGAAAAGAGACTTAAGGCGTTTCTCTTATTTTTGGTGAAAGTGAAAATATTCATTTTATCCTGTATGCAGGTCCTACACCCACAATCCATGAGACCAGCCAGAGAGGGTGATATCCCTGTCAGGGTTAAGAATTCATACAACCCTAAAGCTCCTGGTACTCTTATCACTAAAGCAAGAGATATGAGCAAGGTTTGTAGCAGCTGAAACTTCATCATTGGTGTGTTTGGAGGAATTCAACAGTGTTGACCATTTTCTTCTCCTAAATCAATTACAGGCTGTGCTGACCAGCATAGTTTTAAAGCGAAATGTTACAATGTTGGATATAGTTAGCACCCGCATGCTTGGTCAATTTGGCTTCCTTGCAAAGGTGAGAGATTATTTCTGACTTAATTTTGTTGTGTCACTTGTTGCCAATGTGGCTTATGCTAGTTATAAATCCTACTTGCTTTATGTTTTCCTCCAAGTAGGTGTTCTCAATATTTGAAGATTTGGGCATATCCGTGGATGTTGTTGCCACTAGTGAAGTTAGTATATCTTTGACATTAGATCCATCTAAACTTTGGAGCAGAGAACTAATTCAGCAGGCAAGTGAATGATTGTCTATTCTTAGGTTATTATTTTTCTCTTACTTTGCATTTTACATAGTTTTATATTTAATTTTCCTGTCAATCATGTCTGAGGTGCTTAGTATGACGGGCCACAAAAAATGCTTTCTGGTTCAGTATCTAATTAGTGTACCACATCTGGATGATCTATTGGTGGTACTTTATAGTTAATTGGTATTCTCGGATTTGGAGTGTTCACAGTTCGAGTTGGTTCGGGTGGGGTATCAACTCACAATATCACTTACTCTTCTCAAGTTGGGGACTTTCCCCCCTGCATCCAATCAAACAATCATTTGAATCCTACAGCTCACCATTTTTGGGTTTAAAAAAAGAAAAAGGGAAAAACAATGTTTCTGGGCCGATTCAATCAGCCATTTGTCAAAACCTTCTGCAGCCTTTCTGGCCAGTCAGTTTCGCCGGCCCCCACCAGTTTGATGAATAGCCCTATTTGGTATTCTCAAATTTGATAGGGAACTCTAAATAAAGTGTCACATTGATTATTTGGTTTGATTGTGTAGGGTAAATGCATCACCAGCTTTATAGAGTTTAGATTATTTCAATGGGCACATTTACATTCTTGTTTACATGGCTTGGGATTCAAATGATGGTGGATATTCTGAAGATTTTTGTTTCAGCAAGCTATGTTTTAAAATATTCTTATTCTTATGCTCAATGCCATGCAAAAGGTCATTCTTACGTAGCAATATAGAACTGTGATAAACTATTTCTTGGCTTAATCAATGCAATTACTTGCCCTGTTGAAACGTTTGTGTGTCTCACCTTCTTGGTCTAAATTGAGTCCCAGAGGATTGCCTGGTAAAGTATTAAATCCATTTGCACCAATCTCTTTTCTGATTAGGAACTTGACCACGTAGTAGAAGAGCTAGAGAAAATTGCAGTTGTGAATCTCCTGCAGCACAGATCAATCATCTCTCTTATTGGCAATGTTCAGCGTTCCTCGTTGATACTGGAAAAGGTGTTATATTTTCTTGTGCAATTTAATAGAAAATAACCTTGAACTATATTCCCTTTCAATGTTTGATGTACTTATAAATCATTGGGACTTTTGAATTGAGTAGATTTTCTCTTTCCATCTTTTACATCAGATTTTAATGGCTTGATGTTTGGCAGGCATTTCGGGTTCTTCGAACCCAAGGTGTTAATGTCCAGATGATCTCACAAGGGGCATCCAAGGTCATTTCATCATGATTCTTATCTATACTAATATTTTATTTTTCTTCTGTTGCCTACCATTCTCTTAATAATTTTGGTATCAACCAGGTGAATATTTCATTAATAGTAAATGACAGCGAAGCTGAACAATGTGTGAAGGCCCTTCACCACTCCTTTTTTGAGAGTGGTGATCTGTCTGAACTAACAGTGGATGGTGAAAACCGTGAAATTGGAAATGGCTCAGCAATGAGGCTAAACAATGTGTGAAGGCCCTTCGCTACTTTCTTTTCCAGCGTGGTGATCTGTCTGAACTAATAAAGGTGAATTTCGGAATGGTTCAGCTTTGCCATTGTGAGTAGAAAATTGACTATAAATCATAGGACTCATTCACAATGATTCTTTTGGTTTCCTAACAAACATGTTTCCCAACAAACATATTTTCCATCTGTTAGGCTTGTTTGAATTTCAATGCAAATGCGGCATTAGCTAGTCCTAAGGACACATCACACAAGTTGAGTTGCATTTAATACTTTATTATAAGGACACAAGTTTAGTTGCGTTTACTTTATTAAAAAAAAAAAAAAAGATGTGCCACATTCACAATATTTTTTACAAAACACTAAAATTACATTTTTATCTCAATAATAACAACCAGTAACAACGTGCTATTTAAGATTTGTTGTGAAAATGTTGTGGACATATTATTTCTATAAAAAAAAAAAAAAAAAAAAAAGATGTTTTGATTAAACGGCTTAGCAATGAGTGAATTGTGGAACAATTCTCAAGAACCCTCCAAAATTGATGGCACCTTGTTTTCCTACATGGTTTTCATAACCTGTGGTGGCCATACAAGTTTTTTAACATTTTTCATTTTTGTGCCACCCAACTGGAGCCGTTCCGGTTGTTGATATTTTGCCAAACATTCTAATAATTTATTAATCTTTGAACACGTGATGCAATGCTGACAGATTTGGCTTTAAGTAATGGTACAACTTTTGTTTTTTGGAGTTTTATGAAGTGATACGTTTTATCTTTTTTTGAGTGAGTTTTCAACCTCTCAAAAAAAAAAAAAAAAAAAAAGTGATACAATTGTTTGTTACACTTAAAAATATATAACTGCTCAGCAAGTTGTTTACGAGAATGCTATAAAATTAAATAATTAAATGCCTATAGGTATCGTATTTATAAAAAGAATATGTCAGTTGCTAATGCGTTTTCTTTGGAGGCAGAAAACAAATTGTTTGATTTAAGATTTGGCAATGAGTTGTTAGGTTCAAGAGGATGAAGAGCCGTCCACTAGTGTTTTTTTATTATAAAATTTTTTATCAATGCATAAAGCCTACAATTTATAGACAATAACTACAAGCCAAGGTTTTTAGACCCGGACCGTTCATTGAACCGTAAAAGAGAGAGGTTCAAGGTTTTTGAGGTCCGACCGAGGTCGAACCGGGGTTGAACCGTGATGACGTCATAATTAATTTAATAATTATTTAAATATAAATAAATATATTAAATTTGTAAATATTAGCAAAATTTACTAAAAATATCTTTAAAATTGAAACAAAATACATAAAATAGTACATTATAAGGTTAATAAAAAATAGTACAACATAAATAAGCATAAAAAGAAATTTTTATAATAATCCTTTAAGATAAATCATTTCAATTAACTAAAAATGACTTTTAAAATAAATTCATAAATTGCATAGGTATTATTTTTAAATAAAAAGTTAATTTAGTAATATTTAATATGTTGAGAAAGATGACATAAAAGTTTAGAAACTATAAATCATGTAAATTTAATATAAATTTAATAATATTGCATATTAGTTCACAAGAGGAGCACTTGGTCTGTTGGTCAAGGCTTCAGTCTTACTATTAATGTGTGAGAGCTCCAGTTCTACCCCTGCCAGCCGCATTTTTCAGAATTTTTCTCTATTCCATGACCGGTTGAACCGGTCTACGGTTCGGCCGGTTTTTCCGGTTCAACCCCGGTTCGTCCGGTTCCCTCACAAAGCACCAATACCCAGTTCTGGGGCCTTAAAAAACCGGAATGCCCTCCGGTTCCCGGTTTTCCCGGTCGGACCGCCCGGTCCGGTCCGGGTTTCTAAACAGTGCTACAAGCACGCATAAAACAGACTTAGAAACACAGAGCAAACACAACAGATACAGACACTGACACACTTTAACTACTACTCTCACTGTTTTTGTCTCCTATTCTATTTTTAAGATATCTCAAAATATTGTTCTGTTTTTAAAAATAAAAGTCATTAATTTACTAATATTTTTATTATACTTCTATTAATTTACTAATTCAATTTTTTAATAAATTTTTTTAAGAGTTGTTTTGAAAACTTATACATTTTTAAAAGGTAAACAAGACAATAAATGATATTCTCTTAAAAAGTTTGACTTTTCAAATAGGACAAAAAAAATGGGACAGAGGGAGTACTGGGAAGACTACATTACTACCCATACCATATACGGTGTCAAAATCGAGATCTCACATAAAATCATAGGAGGTAGGTGGAATCATGAATCGTAGGATTAGATTGTAGATTGTAAGATCTTATATATTTTCAAATTTAAAGCAAAAAACGCATTAATAATGACTTTGTATGTTGATTAACCACGTAAATTGTAGATTTATCTAAAATAAAAAAACAAAAATTTGCATCGTATGATACAATTTACATGTCATACATTATAGCATCTATACTAACAAAACAAATATCTTTAAGTTTTGACTCAATGTATCTAAAATATTCAATAAATATTTAATTAGCAACCAAATTGCAAAATATTTATTAAGACATATGGAAATATTTTTCAAGTTTTAAGTTTAAAATCCAAAATAAGTTATCAAATGAAAACTAGTTAACTAAAATATGAAATCCAAAAACAAGATGAATATTAAGGTAAAGTGAACATTTAATTATTCTCATTTTAGGGTTCTTATAATCACCGTCCTAATTATCGTCATCATCCACTTCATCATCTATGTAGATATTGTATATTAAAGCTGCAAAAGAGATCAAGATACAACTTTACATTCAACTAATCAAGTTATATCACTTAGCAACAATTACAGAGTATGTTAAAAAAAAAAAAAATCAATCAATCAATATACAAATACAAGCATACTAATAAAATTATATATAAGAAAAACATTTTAGTAATATTAGAACACAAATTAGTGTATTGATCAAACAAGTTTAACAATACTATAGCTTAAAAGGTAGCAAAACCAATATAAATTCTTTATTTAGAAATGATGAAACATTTCTTCATTTTGATTACAAGTGAACTAGAAACTAGAAAATATTTGTTTAGGTTAACATAATTATATAAAAAAATTAAAAAGTCATACTATCATAACATAGAAAAATAAAACCTTTAAAACTTCGTCAAAACCAAAAAATTATCCCATAAAAAAAAAAAAAAAACTGATGTTTTGGTAGGATTGGTAGAATCGGTAAGATCCCATACGATCCTACACGATTCTACTATTTTACGATCCTAGTGCGATCTTAAACGTTTTGGTGAGGTGAGATCCTAAAATCGTGCGATCCAAATTGCGATTTTGACAACCATGCATACAATAGATCCGACTAATTTTACTCATAGACTGTAGCGAGTGTAGAGACTAGAGACTCATCTTGTCCCAAAAGTTGGAAGTGATAAAAAATAAATAAATAATTAGTGGGACAGGTCAAAATGTGGTTCACGATGTGATTGTTGTCTTCCATGGTAGTCTAGTGACATAATCATAAGGAGAAATGATATGTTTACAACATTTTCATAATATTATCACAACAAATCTTATGTAACAAGTTGTTATTGATAGGGTAAAAAAACAATTTCAGTAGTAGGTTTAAATTAGAACCAATAACAACTAACCATCTATGATTTGCTATGAAAATGTTATGGACATAGTACCTCTCATATCATAAGCGAGACTTGCCAATGTTGCCATTTCTATTTCCTTCCACATTAGATATCTGCAAATCCTCAATTAAGTTAGTAAGATTAGGGGGATAATTGGTACTATGACAAGTTAACCAGTTATGCACAAAAATAGAATTCATTTATATTTGAGTTTGTTTAAAGCTCTTGACCCATGCTAATTGAAGACCAAACCGTATAGCCCACATCTCTGATACCATGTTAGTTGTAATCCTTTGTGTAAAGAGTAATGACGACCCAAGGAGACAATTGCCCGTGGGATTGTGAAATGTGAAATTATTTGGGGCCAACTAGATAGGCCAACTAATAAAAGCAAATATAGAGTGCTATGTAAGTGTCTGTTTGTGAACAACTTATTTAACTTTTTATTGAAATTTTTTTGTTAAAAGTGTGCTAAAATAAACTTGTACCTTGAAAATTTTTGAAAAAACGAGAAAAAAAAAAAAGGAAAAAAAGTGAGAATTTAAAAAACTGTACATAAAAACTAAAAGCTAAAAGTTGAAAATAATGTCAAACAGGCTAGTGTGTTGGAATGGTGTTTTGTTAAATAGGTTTGAAGAGAACCACCATATGATGTCCAAGTTACAAAATTGGTGACATGTAATGGGTTTCCAATTGGTTGCAATGTGGACATTGTTGTAATTGGGCTAGAAGATCTTGAATGGTGAGAGGGGGCACATCATAAGCTGCCAGAGGCCTTGATCCGTCTAACTTGGTTAACAATTAATGTAATATTAGAGCATTCACCGCAGTGGATCTATGTTTTTAGTTATTTAGCACCACTAAAAGTTACTTTATCTATTTTATCTACACATTTTACAAAAACATCCTATAGCAGTGGATCTATTTTAGTTTTCAACATAATAAAATAATTTAATCATCCCAATAAAATATTCTTCATATACAGCATCATCATCTCCATCTTTTTCTCTCTCTTCCTCTTTGTCTCTCTCTTCTCTGATACAGAGCAAGCAAACCACCACACCACAGCAACAATCACACCACGGCACACCACGGCAATAATCACACCACGATAATCACACCAACACACCACAGCAACCCACGGATCAACAACCCACCACCACCGACCCACATGCCACAATCCACTGACCCACATCCACGAAACCCATTGATCCACAGGTCACAATCCAATCAGACCACATCCACGACACAAACCCAGCACAAACACAAACACAAACTGAAACTCAGGTCTGCAATGGAGCTTGGATCGACGATGAAGCTTAGGTCTACAATGGAGCTTGGATCGGCGGTGAGATGGAGGACTAGGCTTATCGGTGTTGGGTGAGCGGTGAGATGGAGGACTGGGCGAGATGGGTCAGCGGCGTGGGACGGCGACGTGGGCGATGATGATGAAGATCGACGATGAAGATGAAGATCGGCGATGAAGATGAAGATCCAGACTAGATCGATGAAGCAAAGAGTAGATGAGGGAGAGAAAAAAAAATGAGAAGGAAAAAGGAAGAAAGAAGAGAGAGAGAGAGAGAGAGAGAGAGAGAGAGAAAATATTTTTTTAATAGAAGAAGAGAGAGAAATTTAATAAAATATTATTTTTTTTTTTTAGCTCTCATGAACAATGCACATCTATATAGATGTGCACTGTAGCAATAGAGTTAAAAAAAATAGATTTAGCTCCATTGTTGGAGCATGTTTTTTGGTGTTTAAGGAGCTAAAAAATACCAATATATCAATATAACACCACTGCTATGAGTGCTCTTGGCTGGTAGGAATTAAAGAGCGAATAGGACCACATAATAACCAAGCATTTGTCCTGAATTTAATGTTCATACCCCGGCCAATTTGGCATTGAAGAAGGTTAGTTTTTCCAAAGGTGATTGCTTGCCACGTGTGGGAATTGGTCCAAGGTAGGTTCACAGGCTTCAAGGAATATTATTTTGAGGAAAGTACCTCTGCTTTAGAGTGGAAGGCTGGAAGCCCAAAGAGACTCGGGGTTAGTCCATAGTAGCCAAGCCAGGTTCATAACAAGGGCGAGGTTGGTTTTAGTTATAACTTGATTGTATTTGTTGATGGTGACCCTTGCCTTGAGAGATGGTACAAAAGAGAGGAGCACTCTTTTTGTTTCTTTGATATCTTAATTATACTAATATTCTCTTACTACTATAGAGAGATATACAGATAGGGATCCTTTACTCTCTAATTAGTATTCTCAAAAAAAAAAAAAAATGATGATCCTTCACTCTCTATTATACTCAAATCTATCATAGAAACTAACATTCAAATACCAATCGGTTTTTCCATTAAAAAAAAAAAAAAAAAAAAACCAATCGATCTATTTTGTAATGTGTTTTACTCTTTGGTGTCATTAGATTCCCTCGTTAAGCATGGCATACCCAACTCCTCCAAAGCTTCTCATCTTTTGTTTCATACTTATTTTCATTAACTTGGGTCTTCTCTTGAATCTTGATGACTCTACTTTTTTTCCCCTGGGTTTTATTTATGGTGGATACAAATGATGAATGCAATCAATGAAGATGAGCAGTCAACACAAACAAGTGAGAGATTGTTATTTGGGCTTATTGTCGAGGCAGAGAAGCCCAGACCAAATGAATTCAATTACTTGATAGAGTCTTAATTCAATATGGACGTGTAAAGCCCTTTATTTATGCCCTCCAATACAATTAAGACACATCAGTATTTCAGAAATTAATCAATGGAGCCTACCACACTCAATCATCCTCATTAATCTCCTATTTCAAAAAGTCAAACTAAAAAACCCATCATGCAATGACTAAAGAACCATCGAGCCTCCAACAAACCAGAGGCGTCACCGATGAGAGAAGCCGCCGAAGATGTTGTCAAAATCTAGAAGAAGGCACTAAACACAATTTTTAAGGCCAAGTAAATGAACAATACAAATCCTCTCATCAATCTCAATTCCATTATTCTTTCATATTATAAAAAAACTTGTTGTGAAACCAAGTGAACATTTCTTTTTTGCAACAAATCTACTTATTTATTAATAAAAGTTGAAACATAATGTTTAATACTCTGCTCTCACGTTGTGTCACATCAGCTGTTACGTCATTCTTTTTTTCTTTTTTCTTTTTTTAAATATAATTTGTCTTACAATTTTAAAATGGTTTTTACAATTTTCAACCTTATAAATGTAGTCCACTACTTGTTTATTTACTTTCACTATCACCACATAATAAATCTAGCCCACTACTTATTTATTTACTTCCACTATCACCTTATAATAAATCTATATATTAATAAAAGTTGAAGTGTAATGTTTAATACTACTGCTCTCACGTTGCGCCACATCAGCTGTTACGTCATTCTTTTTTTCTTTTTCTTTTTTTAAATATAATTTGTCCTACAATTTTAAAATGGTTTTTACAATTTTCAGCCCTATAAATATAGCCCACTACTTATTTATTTACTTCCACTATCGCCACATAATAAATCTAGCCCACTACTTATTTATTTACTTTCACTATTACCTTATAATAAATCTGTATAATTAATCCAGCCCATCTCTTATATATTTAATTCCATTATCAAGCCCAACCCAAAGCCTTTTCAGTTCAGCTTTAGGGTTTTGTGAAAAAAAAAAAAAAAAAAAAACTCTAAACCTTTTGTGTGAGCCTTTTTTCTTTTTCTTTTTCTTTTTTTTTAAATAATTTGCCCTACAATTTTAAAATAGTTTTTACAATTTTCAGCTCTATAAATGTAGTCCACTACTTATTTATTTACTTCCACTGTCACCATATAATAAATCTAGCCCACTACTTATTTATTTACCTCCACTATCACCTTATAATAAATCTGTATAATTAATCCAGCTCACCTCTTATTTATTTAGTTTTATTATCAAGCCTAACCTAAAACCTTTTCAGTTCAGTTTTAGAGTTCTGTGTGAGCCTTTTCAGCTTAAAAAAAAAAAGCGCAAAACGTTGAAGCCTTTCAAGCTTTAGAGTTTTTATTTTTTATCCAATTTTCCTATAATTGTTTTTAATATTTATTTTTAAATATTTACACTTCTTCAACCTTTCTCTCTCTCTTACCATTTCATCTCCCAACTACTTTTTCAATCTTTCTCTCTCTCTTACCTTTTCATCTCTCTACTACCCTCTACATTAATATCATTCTTCCTCTTTCTCTTTATCTTCCTTTATTTTTGTCTCTTCTTATTCAAATCCTCTTACTATAAATTTGTCACTATCTCTTCTATTCTATGCATAGTTTTCCCTCACAAAAAAAAAAAAAAAAAAAAGCTCTTTCTCTCCCTCTCTCTCTCTCTCTCTCTCTCTAAATTTTTTGGTGGATTTTTTTTATTTTTCTTGCATCTCTACTTTAGGTTGATAATTTTTTATATTCTTTAAAACTCTATTTTGAATTAATGTGATTTAGTTTTGTTTTTTTATTTTTTTTTACTCTCTTTAATTGTTAAATGTTTTCTTATTGCGTTCTAAATAATTAAATATAACATATAAAAATATAATATTATTCTATTACATATCATGATTTTAATAATTTGGTATTTATTCTGTTACATATCATAATTTTTTATAGTGCTCAATTTAGATATTAAACTATGAGACTTTACTAATTTTTGTTTATTATATAATCCTTTGTGATGAACAAAGTACTCTTAATAATTGTATTAGAAGTACTCTATAATGTCATTCATTTAAAGAAAAGTAAAGATTAGCCAAAAGAAAATAATCGGATAGGTGACAAATATTAACTTTTGTAATTTTATTTTGATTATTATTATTTTATAACAATGCATGTATAGAAATTTAATTCTTAGATTTTGCTAATAATTTTTTATTTGATAATATGTTTTGGGTGTCACGTCATTCTTTCTTTTTTAATATAATTTGTCCTACAATTTTAAAATGGTTTTTACAATTTTAGAAATTGAAGTATATCATTTAATGTTGTTGCTCTCATGTAGGATGTAGTGCTACATCAGCTGCTACGTCATTTTTTTTAAACTATAATTTTTTCTACAATCTTAAAATGGTTTTTGCAATTTTCAGCCCTATAATTGCAGCCTACTACTTATTTATTTACTTCCACTATCACCATATAATAAATCCAGCCCACTACTTATTTATTTACTTCCACTATCACCCTATAATAAATCTATATAATTAATCCAACTTACCTCTTATAACCGAAAGTCTTTCAATTTA
The DNA here is from genome assembly GCA_033629205.1 of Lithocarpus polystachyus. NCBI lineage: Eukaryota > Viridiplantae > Streptophyta > Magnoliopsida > Fagales > Fagaceae > Lithocarpus > Lithocarpus polystachyus. The sequence goes on along the minus strand of CM066164.1, from coordinate 61,475,404 downwards.
GCTTTAGGGTGCGTTCGTTTGAAAGGAAAACATGGAGGATAGAAAATAAAGGATGGAAAATAGGGTAGAAAATGCTGTTTTTCACTGTTCGTTTGGGGAAGGAAAATAGGAAGGATGGAAAACTCGAAAGAAAGTTTTCTCTTCGAGCCCACTTTTTTTTTCCTTCCAAATTGGAAAGAAAATCTGGAGAGAAAAGTTCTATAGTAGCACTTTTACAAAAATACCCTCTTTCTACCTATTTTTTTCAATGTGTTTTTTTTCTTTGTTTTTCTTTTTCTTTCAACGTTGACCTGAAAGTTTTTTTTTTTTTACTGAACAACGTTGTTCAGTGAACAATGTTGGTTTTTTTTTTTTTTTTTTAATGTTAACAACAACAATGTTAACGTTGGATTTTTTTTCTTTGAACAACGTTGTTCAGTGAACAATGTTGGTTTTTTTTTTTTTTTTTAAACGTTACTGAACAATGATGTTTTTTTTTCTTTTCAACTTTAATATATGATGTGATAAATTTTATATTATTTAATGATTAAAAATAAATCTGTTTCTTACGTATTATGTAACAAGGGTATAATAGTCAATTTATATAAATTACATTTTCTATCATTTTCTTTTTCTCTCCAACCGAACACAAGAGTTTTCTATCCTCCCACTTTTCCACTCTCCCAACCGAATACACAAGAGGGAAAACTAAATATTTTCCATCCTCCCACTTTTCTATCCTCTCACAATTTTTCATCCTCTCACTTTTCCACTCCTCCAACCGAACAGACCCTTAGAGTTTTGTGTGAACCTTTTCTGTTTAAATGAAGGAAAAAAAAAATGGTGAAGCCTTTTAAGCTTTATGATTTTTTTTTTCTTTCCAATTTTTCTATAATTGTTTTTAACATTTATTTTTTTAATATTTACATTTCTTCAACCTTTCTCTCTCCCTTACTATTTCATCTCCCTGCTACTTTTTCAATCTTTCTCTCTCACTTACCTTTTCATCTCCCCACTACCCTCTACATTAATATCATTCTTCCTCTTTCCCTTCATCTTCCTTTATTTTTGTCTCCTCTTATTCACACCCTCTTACTATAAATTTGTCACAATCTCTTCTATTCTATACATAGTTTTTCCTCACAAAAAAATGGTTCTCTCTCTCTCTCTCTCTCTCTCAATTTTTTGGTGGATTTTTTTTTTTTTTTTGCATCTCTATTTTAGGTTGATAATTTTTTATATTCTTTAAAACTCTATTTTGGGTTAATGCGATTTAGTTTTGTTTTTTAAATTGCTGTTGTTTTTATTTTATTTTTTATTCTCTTTTATTGTTAAATGTTATCCTATTGCGTTTTAAAGAATTAAATATAGCACATAAAATATAATATTATTCTATTACATAGCATGATTTGGATAATTTAGTATTTATTCTGTTACATATCATGATTTTTTTATAGTGCTCAATTTAGATGTTAAACTATGAGATTTTACTAATTTTTGTTTATTTTCTAATCTTTTGTGATGGACAAAATACTCTTAATAGTTGTATTAGAAGTACTCTATAATGCCATTTATTTAAAGAAAAACAAAGGTTAGCCAAACGAAAATAATCGGATAGGTGACAAATTTTAACTTTTCCAATTTTATTTTAATTATTATTATTTTATAACAATGCATGTATAGAAATTTAATTCTTAGATTTTGCTAATAATTTTTTATTTGATAATATATTTTGGGTGGCCAAAATTTATAATTTCTATAAAGAAAATAACCTTAATAGATTATCAAAAACAAAATTTTATCATAATATTCGTTCAATTGATCATTGTTAAGTTTTATTAATTTTTTTACTTTATATTTTTTTTGGTGTTTTGGATTGTTCCAATTTTACATTTATGATTATTCCTATAATAAATAAAAATATAATTACAAAATACATTACTCATTATTAAATGAGTTTAAATTGTAAAAAATAAAAATAAAACTACCATAAAAATAATTATCACGCGCAACGCACGGGTTCGCGGCTAGTTTTATAGTAAAAGTCTAATTTGGTCAAGCCTGATTTTCTTGTGGGCCAAATTCATGTATTATAATTTATTTTATTCTTTTAAATATGGTCAAAGTTCAAGAGACATAATGAGAATTTGAGAGAGTGGTTTGGAGGATATGAGTTGACTTTTTTTGGACCTTTTGCATGAGATGAGCCTGAGCTATGCTCATTGCTGAGTGGATTAGGGACACTTACAGCGCCTAAAGCTCATGTAAATAGTTAGGTAACCAAATTTTCAACTAAATTTAGACATGTAACTCTTGCTGAATGTGGCTGAAGTTTCAAATACCCCCATTTTAGGCTCCTAAAATAAGTTAACTTCTTGGCCAACTTTTGATGCATTCTGCCACAAAGAACAGCTCCCTTGTGGGCTGAATCAGTTAGGAATGTGCAGCCAATCAGTTTTGGTCAATGAATTTCCTCATTCATGACTAAAGCAGCTCCTTCCTTTACGTAAGTTAAAGCAAATCTAAAGCTTTCCACTTGTTTAACAACATGGAGGTCAATAGCTTCGCTCCTTATATTGAGACCTTTCCCTAAGGACATCCCAAGCTTGATTTAAACCCCCACCCCCCCCCCCCCCCCCCCCCCAATCAGATCAAACACAACCAATTCACGTTTTACCCTTAGAACTCCAACTGTAGAACAAAAGCCCATACAACCATGGAAGAGCAACAGATTTTGATGCCTAGGGGTAAAAATAATGGTACTAAGGAATCTTCTCTCTCTTCCCTACCACCTCTCTCAAATTCATCTTCTTGTCGTATGTGTAAAACAGTTCCAAATTTAGTGTATTATGCGCATTTTCCATCTCTTTGTTGTTTCGCACTTTGATTTCGTTTTTATGATGCACCACTAGCCTCTTTTCATTTAATATTGGATTTTGGGCTTGAATATCTCAATTTAATGAATCCAATGGAAGTTTTGGGCTCGTTTTAGCATTTTAGCCATTGTCACAAAAATGTCCCCAACACCTTTAAGAATAGGATTGAGAAACATGGCTATAACTTCTGGATTTGCAACAATTCACAAAGAGAAAATGGGTACCTTGGATTTGGCCAACCAAGGTAGATCTAAGAACTCTTTTTTTCCCTTAAGAAGCCTGCATATTAGCTCAAGTGGGCTTACATTTAGAGGATTTTAGATCTGGGTCAATGAGAACATGGAGGAATGTGATGGGGTTGAGATTGAAGAAGAAACTAGAAAGTGCCATTGGGAAGCCTACCAAAACGGAGCTCTGTATAGCCATAAGATGCATAGTATGTGATTTATGTGAAACGTCACAGAAGACAAGTTTTTTGTAAACTCAGAATTTTAATTCGTAGTCGGTGATGAAAATGGACATTTCATCTGCAAAAACTTTAACATATCAACTAAGATGATTTATCTTGATCATGGAAGTGGAGACTTCTAGTTGATATGTTGATATGTTTTAAAAGTTAAAACATATTGAACTAGATCGCTGTGAAACAAGTTATGAGGTGTCAACATCAAAACGTCAGAACTTTGAGGTGTCCTTTTTAAGGCCTTGGGGAAAGAATGAGAAGTTTTAACCTTGGAGAAGAATTTGGACTTACTCAAAAAGGATCTCTTGCAAGAGGAAAGCCAGCAGGTGGGCTTTTAACTATCAGTTCCCAAGAAAGTGAAAAAAAAAAAAAAAAAAAAAAAGGGGAAAGGACCAACCGCTAATGTTTCAGACATAACATTGGTTCTGATACCTAAAGCACCAAATGGATGGATTCCTGATTTGGAAGAATCTTCAAATAACACTATAAAAAGGGGTAAAACCCAAGTCAAAGGGATTCATTCAGACAGAAGCACTCAAGATACAAAAGAAAGCACCACAAAGAGAGTCTTGAGCTTTTACTTAAGATAGAGTGAAGACTGAGCTGTTGTAGGAGATCCTAGAGAAAACACTTGAGAAGGTACTCAGATTCAAAGGGATTCAAATTTTACAAGTCTTGGAAGCCTAAGTAGAGATATCTAAGTCTGTAACGTTTGAACTTTATTGAGCCTTGTGATACATCTTAGTAAATCAGGACCCAATGTACTCAACACCAAACATAATAAAGCATAACCCCATTCTATTTTAGAGAATTTCTGTCATTCTATTTGCTATATATATATATATATATATATATATATGCATACTTGTGTTGTGGGATCCATGTCTTGTGCACAGATTGGTTCGTAAAATGGCCCAACAAAGTTGCAGTGAGCCATGCTCAGTCCAACCAACAATCAAACATCCATCCTTGGAGGTCCAGGATCCTTTGTCATCGTTTGGCCTGGGTACCATCCAAAACGGGAACCCACACTCTCCACTGTGAGAACACCTCACAAAACTCAAACACACAAAATGGTTGGAGGATACAAGAGTTGCCCAATCAAAGGCAGTGACTCTGGTGGCTCCTCCTATGCTTCAACAGTTTTTATTTTCTTGATTTTTAAAGGATAAAACTTACATACCATAGGTGCAATTTCTTAGATTTTCTTCTTATGATTCTGTCAAATAGTTACTTAACTAAAAAATAATTGAATGGCTTTAAATGAGATTGTGATTGTGTGTTTTAGGTCTTATGCTTTTAATTGAACAAATATGATGTGGCATTGCCTAATTGGAGGTTGTAAATATGGACTTACACACCACATCCTTATTATTGAACTAACTCTCTAATTGATATTGATAACGTCGAAGAGGTCAAGGATTTGGCTGAAGAGTGATGTTTCATTTTAAAGTTGAGCACACAGTGAATGAGCTTTGAAGGAAGCATGAGTCGAGAAATTTTACCAAAAAAAAAAAAAAAAAAGCCCACGGAGGCGGAATTTGCAAATAGGATTGCCCTTACATTCTTGCCAGAAGTCCCTCGTGAAGTTTTGTAATTTATTATTATGACACCCAAAGAATTTTATTTCACAAAAATTTAAGTAAATATATGCGAATTACGTCCATAAATTCACTATTAAAGTAGGTTCTAGTTATTCAGCCAAAAAAAAAAAAAAGTAGGTTCTACTTAAAATCTCTTGTGAATAAGAGACCTCATCATAAGTTTCAAATCCCATTGTATCTATTTTTTTTAATTAAAAAATTACTATTCAAATGCTCGGTGATCATCTCCTATTAGACAATCCAGCAATTCAATTGAGGATGAAAGCAAGTCTATCCATTTTATTGCCCTAAGATTCGGCTTGTAGTACTTTTTCTTCCCTAGAATTTTTAACACAGAACAAATGCCCTAAGAGTTGAGGTTGTATCTCATTCTCATGTATCAATTACATGCAACATGTCTCTCACATTGTGTAGATCTCATAGATGCATGTAACTAGTGCATAAGATACTTTTTTTCCTAGTCAGCTTTCACTGGTCTATGTTATACTAGTCCTCAAGGACAGCAGCCCCTTGAAACTACTTTTCAGAAACCATTTTCCAATCGTAGCAATTCTCTGAACTGAAGACAAATATTAACAGCACGATCCATTATTGGGTACTCGTGAAGTTTGCAGTATATATAATATACTTTATTGGCTGGTAATATGCTTAAGCCAAAAAGAAACCTCCAATTTTATGTGAGGTAGTTATGAAAACCAAAGCAGAGAGAACAGAATTTAAGAATCCAAGTATGAATTAATCATCAGAGGGAAGAAAAAAAAGGGTTGGACCGGCAAAAAGATCATTAAAAAGATCTAAACTACTTTCTTCCTCTTGCCTACGCTATAACTTGAACGTGAAAGTATAAGCACTTCCTAGTTAATACATGGCAGATTCAGAATGTGAAAACTTCTTTACATCAAATACGGCAAGTTTCCTTAACTCTTTCTCCAATGACTAAATAGCAAATACTATAGTGATTTGCCATAACCAAAACTACATGTAGTAGACAGGTTATGATGCCATGCATAGATTGCCAAATATATGGGCTTCAAAGCTGCCTGATAGTGCAAGAACATCCCAACATTAACAATCTGAGTCCAAGAATATGCAGGAAAAAGCTCCCCCCCCACCCCCCTCCCCCCCCAAACGCCCAATACACACTTTTGAAAATACGTGAAATCAACTCGGATCAACTCTTGCAACCTACTTAGACAACCTTCTCTATTCAGTGAAATCAACCGGAACAATTTCCATTTAGATAACCTCCTCAACTTTGCAAACTCCCCCCACCCCCTTCTCTTCTCTTTTATAGTGAAGGAAGAAAAATTCTGTTTAACTTAAGAGCTTAACCAAACTTTCAATGGGTGAGTTATTTGGAAGGACAACAATCTATAAGGTATTATCAACAAAACTAGAGTTATACACTCTAAGCTTATCCATGGCCATGAAAAGGTAGTACCAAACCTGTTTTAGGACTCAGTCCCGAAACTGTCAATCAATCAACTTACTTTGAACCCATCTTGTGGTCTGTAACTGATGAGCTTTCATTGAATTTTGGATTCTAGGATCGTGGATGCATCTTCTGTACCTCCTCTCGAGTGTAGACAGAGATATCTTGGGCCATGCTACAAAATTCTCTGCTTCATACAAATACACAAAAACATGATTGAAATTAAAAAAAAAAATTATAGAAACCCAATTTTCCCAAAATTATGGATTAAATTATGTAAGCAATGATACATTAAGTTGCGGAGCAATTCCATGATTGAGGGACAAAAGGGGGGGAAAAGCCAGAAGTTCAAAAGTACTTACTGCCAGGGATCATCTCCAACAAGCATCAAATCACCGTCATTATCAGTAAAAACCACCAGCCACTTCTTGTTGGGCGCAATTAATTCACCATTAAATTCAAAAATATGATCCAACTCTGCTATCAATTCATTGTAGCCATCAAACTTAGTAAGTTCCACAGACCGCCCAACTGCATCCCCTTGCTTATGAACCTGTTTTTATAGATGTTAACAGAGAGCAAATTTGCATTTAGTCATTTAAAAAGAGAAACATCATTTAGAATAACATTGCAAATTAATAAAACTTTAATGGGTAAGAGAAAACCTTGATGCAAGTTCTGGTGGAACTGCCCTGAAGCCTGCCGTGGAAATTCCTAGAAAGCTGCTCTAACGCTTGAAAAGGCTTCCCCCATTCATCATCTCTAATTGTTATCTCTGCAGGCTTTGCACACTCCGCTTGCTGTGACTGTAGGTTGGATACCAAATCTTGCAGCTGGTATGACGAACAAGCAATTTGCCTTTGTGGCCTATGCATAAAATCAGCATGTAGCATGGCTTTTTCTGTTGCCTTATGATTACTAATAAGGGATATACCAAAGAGTTTACAATTGTCATCTCCTTTAGATTTTAAAATTTCATTTTGGAAAAGTATAGGCTGTGATTTCAGCATTGATGGACAAGTAGTATCCTCCATATTTGTTGTTGACAGATGAGGAAACAACTCGTTTCCTGGATGCTGGTCAACTGTTGCTGCTGCAGGAAGTTTCATGCTGCATTTCAACATGTTATTGAAGGGATGCATTTTAGACTGTGAACATCCTGGGAAGTTGGATCTTTGATCCTGATCTAAAACATGCTTCTTCAATTGGTCAGCATTTTCAGGATTTTGATCAATAAACGACCAGTTGAACCCATATGATTCATGCAGGTTATGGGAACCTGAAATTGGATTCATATACTTCATTTCATGCGTTGGTTTAGAAACAATGATCTGGTCTCACTCTTTAACTAAAAATTCATCATGTTTGATTCTTACCTTGTGATTGAATCCATGAAGCAGGGTTTTGAGCAGTGTCTGAGTCATTATGCTCAGCAAAGACACCTCCAATGGTTGAGATTGCTTGACCTTGCACAGTCCTTAATAACCCTTTATCTGGTGAAGGGTCTGTATTATTTTTAGACAAATCTGATCATATAAACATTGGGCTTAATATTGGTGTCTCAAGTCTCAACAAACTACAAGCACAGTATTAGGATGAAAGAAGGAGAAGGAATTAAGAGTTGTGAAGCATGTCAGCAAGTTGCTTCATACCTTCCCTTGTAGAAACAAATGAATCAGTAGATGATGGTGCCATGTTTACACGAGACCTCTTCGGTCGGCACACAGGATGGGTATCTAGAGTGGGAGTCGAAGCAAGTTCTATTTTCCAAGGTGAAACTCTCTCTGGACGATCAGCAGAAGGTTTTTCATCCCATTGAACCTGCAAAGAACACAAGGTTTTGCATGTAAAGATCATGTATTTGTTCAGGCTTATGCACCATAAGTTAGTACCTTCAGGCATCTCCATTTTGATCCAGGCCACCTAATGGGATTAGCATCCTCAGTTCCAATAACTGTGCCTGAGAACCTAGTCCATTAAGAAAAGTAGGTCAGAAAATCAACAAAATTTTCTAATAACATTCCCCCTTCTTTGTTGTTAAGATTTCAAGAAAAAAACAAAATCATAAGTAGGATTCATGAGAAAAAAACATACCTTTGTTCTGGAGCTGCCTCACCTTCAAACCTCATCTTAAACCTCATCCCTATAGAGTAGTTATTCTTGACAGACTCCATATATTTATCAAAGGGAACTATAAACTCAGCAGGGCTAGTCCTGCAAGAATGCCAGTTAAGAACCATGTAAAGCTCAACATTTTACATGGGCACAATGTTGTATTCATTGATAATGCATACAATTTAGATGGTATCAGGATATCAGAATTCCCAGTAAACCCTTAACAAAAATGCTCCCAAATTACAGACTGGCCATTAATTTACTTAAAATGGATAATTCTGACATAATTCTAGCAACCAACGATATTTTCATTGTCTATTTCAGCACTTGACGTTGGCAGTGAGGCTCTAGACACATGAATTCCAATTACAAGAGTAAAATGTAAAATGTATGGTAAAAGAAAGTAAATGGTAGGTCTATTTCTTTTTGTGGTATTTAGGAAAAGGACAAAAGGTGGGGGGGGGGGGGGGGGGGGGAAGAGAGAGAGAGATAGAATGTAGCACCATTCTTTAACATTTAAAAAATAAAAATAAATTATATACCCAACAATCAAAATGAAAGGTGCATATATATGTGAATTTTGCTAGAGAATCTGGAATTTAACAAAAACCTTACCAACTCATTTTCCCTTCTAATAAAAGAAGAGTATATAATTAGATGGAAGTATATATTGTTTGAAGGGTGGACAGAACCGCCTTTCTTCCAATGGTCTGGCAATTTAAAAGAGTTTAATTTTTTTTTCCTTGAAAGGCGGTCCTTTTTTTTCCCAGGACAAATGCTCACTTGTTAAGTTATACAAGAGCAGAGGCAACTGAAGGAAGGGCACTAACATGCCCCTGCAATCTATCTAAAGAAGCACAAAACTTGATTTTGAGAAAGACATGCCTGCCTTATATTATAATATTAGTGGATTCAATTGCAATACATCTCTTCGATGAGTGGTATAAGAAATTAATTTGCTCCAATGTGAATGTAGGGAAAAATTACACACCTTGGTTTGTAGTAGACGATGAACATTGTATTCGATTTAACGGCATGCCATGCTGTTGCCAGGACAGCAATATGCATACTGTGACTAGATATGACAGAAGATGGAACATTGATTGAATGCCTCATAGCTTTTCTTACCCCAACACGAAGTTCCCCAGTTTCATCTCTAACAGTAAAAGGATTCAAAAAACATATAAGACATGAATGATTAATCATTAAATAAACTAATTGACATGCCACATACCCCATGGTTACAACAAGGTACAATTAGTAGTCATTAGTGAAGAAAAAAACAAAGAGTTTGACTAGAATTTATAATCATGAGAAACTGGTTGAAAATGAAGATGATAGTAAACCTGAGGAAGATAAAAGCATCCCCAGCAACAAGCTTTTTGGAGCTGACGAAGAGGCTCCAGCCACTTTGAAGAAGATGCCTCCTTGGTTGACCTGGCATTTAGAATTTGTATTTCACATTTTAATGAGAACAATGCATTCAAAATTTTACAAACTATAGAAGTTTACAACAATGGAAACTTTAGCAATGTCATTAATTAAGTATTGGACTGCAGAATCGAACAATTACACAAAATGTGACTAATGAAATACTTAAAATTCACCTCGAAAAATATGGCGAAAACGCCACTTATTTCCATGCAAATCCTTGGTAATTAACTCCTGAGTGGGAGGTTGCTTGGACATGTCCTGCAAAAGAGACCAACCAAACAAAAGACCGGTACTTTTATTATTATTTATTTATTTTCAGTTGTTAACTAGGTTGTTTTATCTGTATCATATCCATGTCATATCAGTGTTTGAATCTGCCATCTTATGTTATAATTTTTCAAAAGTTACTCCGTGTCACCGTGTCTGTATCCGTGCTTCCCAGGTTATTAAATAAAAACACAAGAAGAAGAAAGCCTAAACTAACCAGCGGAGGCAGGCATTCATCGGCATGGCGTCTCAACACGGAGAAACCACCATGAGTGCTCGTATCTGATGCCGTAAGTGTCTTACAAAAGGAATGCACTCGAGGCCGAGGAGGGGAAGGAGCCACAACCTCCTTCTCCACCAAATTCTCATCTTGCTGCTCAAAAGTCGACATTAATTCATTTCTCCATTATTTACTTCCACTAATTCCGTAAACATTCACAATTATAAATCCAAACTCCAAAAGAGAGAGAGAGAGAGAGCATTCATACTTGGTGATGAGGAACCAAAGTCACTTGCGCATACACTTCATCAGTGTCTACCTCAGCCTTCAATCAAATTCAAATTCAAATTCAATTCAGCAAAAGAATAACATCATCAATACCAATAAAAACAAAAAACAAAAAATCTAAACAATTAAGAACGTGATATGAAATTAAAAAGCAAGCTAAGTTTACCTTCAATTGAAGATTGAGCACGCGACATAGGATTTTAGAAGGAAGATCATACGCTGGCAATTGTTGCTCAGACACTTGATTCGTCGTCGCCTCAACCTATACATATTGTAATTCAATCCCAATAAAATAAAATAAAATAAAACCACCATTAATAATCAAATATATATATATAAATAAATTTGTACTTTATTGTATGAAAAAATATAATAAAAACTAGCATAATCGCACGCGCTACCTGTTCGATATGGCCTTGAGGAAAATAGAAAACGAGTTCTCCTTGACGAGGAACAGTGACCAAAGGTCCGGCACAAGCATGCCATAGCTCCTTGTATATCGCATCCTCTGAATCTAAAATCATACACACCGAAAATTTTACATTACAAATTCAAATCATTAATCAGATTGCAAATTGATTCAAAATTCAAATCCCTTAAAATTTAGACCAAAACCTTTACCGGTGACAGGAAAACTCGAAGAATCCATTTTTCTCTCGAAGAAAATTCAACAGCAACTGATATTGATATTGATATTGATATTGATCGTCACCATTAAAAAAAAAAAAAAAAAAAGAGTCTAATCGGTAATAATAAAAAGTTTCTGAGCGAAGAAGAAAGAAAAAGGAATATGAATCTGGTGGATTCAAGAGCAATCACTTTTTGCGATCCTTTTGGCTTTAGTTGCATCATCATCTGCGTCCTTTTTCTCTGACTCTTCAGAAACCATTTCTGAAATATTACTACTACTCGCTGCCATTACTATTCGTACAGTTTCAGTGGTGTGGTCTCTCTCTCTCTCTCTCTCTGAAAGAGTGGTACTGTTTTTGTGTCTGTGACTCTCAATGCTGCGTCAGATTCTGTGTTTTGTGCAATTATTTCAACCTGTAATGGAAATTGGAATTATTGTCTAAAACTGGGTAACCGGTACTACCGGTTACTTGTACCCTCTACTCTGGCACTCTCTGACCGCTTTGTCCTCTAGTTTCCCGGCAAATGGAGATGTTAAAAATGGATTATAACGGTTTACTGTTAACGGCGTTATTTGTTTTGGGGTGGGTTGTCGAGGTATGGTTGAGTAGCATGAGACGGCGTTTGTTGGTTGGGATGACGGAAAGTTGCTTCAGTTTCGGAAAGAGGATCTGTCCTCTGATTAACAGGCAGAATTGGAGGGATATTATTGGAGAAAGGAATATATCGATAATATTTTTACAATAAATTTTATGGAGTAAGTTGTTACTAATCGTTATTGTTAAAGTAAAAAAGTAATCTTAGTGTTAGGTTCAAATTTGAACTAATAACAACTAACTACTTATGATTTGTTGTGAAAATATTATAAAAATATTGTAAACGTAACACCTGTCGTATTATTTAGACAAAAGTTAACTCGATAATGAAAAACAGGAAACACAATATACCTCATTTTTATAAGTGTTCAGGTTTTTATAAGTGTTCAGGTTATTACATAATATTATTTGTGGAAAAAAAATAGTCTTAATTAGAATTAGTAACAAGTTCTCACTTAAAATTTGTTATCAAAATAGTGTAGAAAGTATTTTAAAATTTAAATATAGCACTTTTCATAAAATATTTTAAGAAACTCCTTATTGGAAAGAAATTTCGTTGGGAGTGGCAAACAGTTGCGAATTCAATCTCGAGAAGGAGTTGTCATATAGACAGAATTAGAAGGATTTTATTTAGAAAAAAAGTTAACGGATGTCGGTACTGGATTATGAAATATGAGAAATGTTATGTTTTTAATATTTTTATAATAAATTTTAAATGACAGGTTGTTACAGTTTATTATTGATGGATAAACAAATAATTTCGGTAGTAAGATCAAATTAGAACCATTAACAAGTTATCACTTATTATTTGTTGTGAAAATATTTTAAAAATGTTGTGGATGTAATACTTGTCAAGAAATATTTTTAAAGTCTTTTATAGGAATGAAATGTCTTTGGGAGTGAGGAAAAGTTGCTTCCGTTTCAGGAAGAGGATCTGTCCTAAAGACAGAATTAGAAGGATTTTATTTAGTGTAAACTGATGTCAATACTTTTTTTTTTTTTTTTTTTGAGAAACAAACACATACAAGAGAGAGGGAAAGGGTTCTAACACAAATACACACCACAATCCTACTCAAAAATCATGGCAAATTTTAAGGGAGGGTGTGACAAGTTATACTACACACAACACACACTCTCAAGCAATATGAGACAATTACCCATTCTTTTTTTTTTTTTTTTTTTGAGAAACAAACACATGCACACACACAAGGGAGAGGGAAATGAGTTTTAACACAAAGACACATCACAATTCCACTCAAAAGCCATGTTAACTAACTGATGTCATTACTTGATAATGAAACATGAGAGAAATGGTATATTTGCAACATTTTTATAATAAATTTTAAGTGTCAAGTTATTACATGTCATTATTGGTGAAAAAAATAACAAGTTCCCACTTAGAATTTGTTGCGAAAATATTGTAGAAAATGTTGCGACATAGAATTTTCATGAAATATTCTTAGAAACTTTTTATAGGAAAGAAATATCTTTGGAAGTGGCAAAAAGTTGCTTCAGTTTCGTGAAGAGGAGTTGTCCTATAGACAGAATTAGAAGGATTTTATTTTTTAAAAAAAGTTAATGGATGCCAATACTGGATTATGAAATATAAGAAATGCTATGTTTATAATATTTTTTATAATAATTTTACAATAAATTTTAAATGGCTGGTTCTTACAATCTGTTATTGGTGGATAAACAAATAATTTCGATAGTGAGTTCAAATTAGAACTAATAACAAGTTACCACTTACTATTTGTTATGAAAATATTTCAAAAATGTTGTGAACGTAACACTTCTCAAGAAATATTTTTAGAGACTTTTATGGGAATGAAATGTCTTTGGAAATGAGGAAAAGTTGCTTCCGTTCCAGGAAGAGAATCTATCCTATAGACAGAATTAGAAGGATTCTATTTGGGGAAAAGTTTACAGATGTTCTAAGAATATTAGTTTAGAAAATATTTTTAGAAACTTTTTATGAAAAATTAAAAAAAAAATGATTTCTATAACATTTTTACAATAATTTTATAACAAATTTTAGATGCAAGTTGCTATTGTTCTAACCTGAACTCATCACCTTTAAAACAAACTATAACAACTTGTGACCAGTGCCAGCTCAAGTCGCCTAAGGCCCAAGTTAAAAAAATACCCCCAAATTTTAACCAATAGGATATTTTCTATATTATTGTAATGGTATTAATTAAGCCCAAATATTAGCCAATAAATATAATAATATTTTTTATGAAATGAGATACAAACAAAAAAGAGAGAGAAATGCTATGTCTACAACATTTTTTACAATACTTTATTACAAATCTTAAGTAGCAAGTTATTATTGATAGTAAAAAAATAATTTTAGTGGTAGGTTCAAATTGAAACTAGTAACAATTAACACCTAGGATGTCTTATGAAAAATATTGTGAATGTAACACTTCTCAAAAAAAAAAAAAAAAACAAAAAACAATACACAAAAATTTCACAACATTTTTCACAATAGTTGAGTTGACAAATTTTTACTAGTTCTCATTTTGGTCTACCACTAACATCAGTGTTTTACTTATTACTATCAATTTGCCACATCAACAAGTATGAGAAGTTTTGTCAAATTTTTTGTGCTTATAGACCCTTTTTTTAAAAAAAGTTTCTATGTGGTTTATGTCAATTAATAGTAATTTTGCATCTAAAATAAGATAATCAATTTTTACCTTAAACCCCTAAATACATCAAGCCGCCTCTGCTTACAACCTAAAAATTATTGTGAAAATGGTGTAAACAAGCATGGTTCTTTATTTTATTTTTATTTTTGGAGGAAAAGCATTGTTCTTTGTTTATTTATTTTTTTGAGAATCAGCATTGTTCTTTATTTAATAGTACTAGTAAAGACCTAAATAAAAAAAAAAAAAAACATTGGGACTTAGTAACTAATGAGATTTATATGGATTCACCTAGAGGTAGATCACCGGCCAATCAGAGTCTCTCTGCTTTGAGTTTGCGTGGAAAAGAAGTTCAAAAAACAGTTGGCAGCTTTGTGTAGGAACAAAGCCTTGATGCTCGCCGTTGTTATAACTTAAAAGTTGAAATGACCAAATTTGGCAAAGATCAAAGTTTGGGTTTTCCTTTTGGAATATGCTCGCCGTTGTTATAACTTAAAAGTTGAAGTGACCAAATTTGGCAAAGACCAAAGTTCGGGTTTTTCTTTTGGAATATAATTGCGTATATGTTAGATCTTTTTGTAAGTAATAGTGCTGTAAATCTTGTCTTTCTAACTCTTTTATTTTCCATCTCTTATATTTTATGTCCATATTCTCTTTAAACCTGTTTGGGATGCATTGCCCTTTATAAGCTAACTAACTTATTATTATTTTTTTGTACTGTTTTGTGAGTCCCACATGAGTCATTTATTTATTTTATTTAAATCTTGCTTTTTATCTATAGCATTTTTAATAAAAACCTTTCAATATAAAACTAGATAAGTCGTTTCTAAACAAATATGTGTGTCTGATTTATAAGATTATTCATATATATTATTTAATGGGACAAAATTATGTGACTAAAATTATATATAAATAATCTCTTCAATTGTTACATAGTAGATTGAAATTTTTTTTTTTTAATATATTTGAAGTTAAACTGTATTCTTTAACAAAAAAGAAAGTACAACATAATTTTTATTGCAACATGGTCACTTATGGCTTAAAAATCACACACACGCCAACCAGGAAATTATAAAATAAGAAAAAATTTGTCTCGACTCTAATACCAGTACATGTGAATGTGAAAATGATTGTTCACTCTTTACTTCAACAAATTGTGATAGTACGATTGGAATAAAACTAAAGTTATAACTTTGACAAATTGTGATAGTACGATTGGAATACAACTAAAGTTATAACTTTGTTACCGTAATTTTATAAGGGATGTGTTAACGGGACCTTAAGGTACCATTAACAACAACTTTTTTTAACTTTTTTTGGGTAGTTTTTTTTTTTTTTTTTTTTTTTTTTTTTTTTTTTTTTTTTGCAGTTTTATGTTATTTTTGCCAGTTTTATAAACTGTGGGGTCAGTTTTATAAAAAGAAAAAAATATTAAATTAAACTATGATACTACTTTTATATTTTTTTTCTTTCATTTATCTAATTTTTTATTAAGTGGAATTCACGGTAGGGAAACCTTAACAAGCATCACACGGTGCTTGTTAACATTTTCCATTTTATAATAAAGTGACAATTCACTAATGATAGATAATAAAAAGTGACGTCAATAAAAAAAAAACACAAATCAATAACAACTTGACTTTATGTTTAGGCGAAACTACACTATTAGTGTCTTAAGTTTATCCTATGAATGCAATTAGTCTCTTAAGTTTCAAGTAAGTGTTATTAGTTCCTCAAGTTTCAAAGATAAGTACTATTAGTTCTTTTATTAACTACCGTTAGTGTAAATGTCTATGTAGCTAACAAAATAGTGATGTGACATCTTTTAAAGTGATGTGGTAATTTTTTATTAAAATAATATATAACACACTTAATACGTCGGAAGCTCATGAACCTGACCCATTTCCTAACTGGTATAACCCAAAATCAAGGGTTGTTAACCCTCTGCATAGCCATTGATACTCCACCGCTTATCCTTCCCTCTTCGGCCAACCCTCTCAGTTATTGTTCTTTTCCTCCCCGCTCATTGTCTCCTCTCCATCCAACCCTCTCATCCTCCCCTCTCCGGTCATTGATACCCCTTGCTCAACCCCCCTTTTAATTGTTGGATCTACCTAGATTTGTTTTCACCCTCTTTGATTTCCTATTATCTTTTAATTTTTAGGAGAAATATTGTCCAAAGGGCCAACAGAAAGCTTCAAATAGTGCAAGTGCTAAACCCAACAAGCAACAAGTCAATTTCAATATAAATGTCGGATTGTTGGGTTATCTAGAAGCCTACCATGGTTTTGTAAATATGTTTATATCTTTTTCATTTCTATTATAATCAGTGAGAATGTTTGTTTAATCATCTAGTCAAGTAGACGGTGTAAAATGCATTTAGACACGCCCCAAGAGGGGTGGCCCAGTTGGTGTGAGATCCCGTGTGCGTGCATAAGGTCCCTCGTTCGAGTTGTGGCCGGTACCTTATGGGGGGTGGGTTCCTAGCATGCATTGCGCCTTATCCAATGGCTCTCCTGGGGTGCTAGGGTGAGGTCTATGGCACCCTGTTCATAGTAGCTATGACTCAATCTAACATTCTCTAGTGGAGGTGCCCTTATTAGGTCACGCCCTGGGGGGTAAGCCACATATGGTCGCTCTCGCCCCCCCGTTTGTTTATATATATAAAAAAATGCATTTGGACACAATTTGAGAATGTAATCTTGGAGTGGTTGTTATCCTAATAATGTCGTTGCATGTTTAGTAAAAGGGAATACAAATAACAATATAAAACAATCTTTCACTTGCAACGCAAAGAGAGGAAAAAAGCAATAACTAAAAGGGTTGGCCGGAGAGGGGAGGATGAGCGGTGGGGAATTAGTGGTTGTGTGGAGGGAGGACAACGTAATACCAATTAGGAAACGGGTTAGGTAACTAAATTCATGTGTTTTTGGAAAAAGTTTGGTGCCTCACCAAAAGGCACAACTTGTGCTTGTCCCACCATCATCCCTCCACCAACCGCAACTCGTCATATAGGCAAGTTATGCCTTTTGGTGTGGCACCAAAACTGCTCGTGTTTTTGACATGTTAAGTGTGTTTTATAATATTTTTAATAAAAATTACCACATTACTTAGAAAGATGCCACATCATTATTCTGTTAGCTACATGGACATTTACACTAACGACAGTTAATAAAATGACTAATAGTGCTTATCTTTGAAATTTGAAGGACCAATAGCACTCACTTGAAACTTAAGGGACTAATTGCACTCATACGGTAAGCTTGAGGAACCAATAGTGTAATTTTGCCGCATGTTTATTATGAAATTGTTATGAAAATATTGTTTTGTGTGTCACCTTTTATGATAGTAAAAGGACAGGTGTCATGGGATTAGGTGACGAAGCCTTCGTGTGCTGGTTGATGGGTAGTGGGTACAGATTATAGACTAAAGACACACAATAAGACGGCTCAAAACACGGGTCTAGTTTGGTCCTATCTCACTCTCTTGTATGCGTTTACCTGCTTTTATACCACTAGCTTTGTTAATTGTGACTTTAAACAATTACAAAGGCTTAAAATAAACTTATCTCTGAGCACGCACGTGAGAGGCTCTTGTATTTTTTTGGGTAAGAGTTAATTTAGAGCATTTATTATAATTTGGGATTACTACATTTTCTAATAATAAAAAAAACCTAAGGGTGTGATGAAAAAATTATTTCACCACACAAACTTTTCACCTCGCGCGTGAGCCTCAGAGGCTAGTTATTCTTTATCATTATGCTAAGACACAAACTTTTCACTTTAAAAAAAAGGACAATATTAAATTTCACATAGTAGAATATTTACAAAAAAAAATGTTCATTAACAACTACTTGATACATTGACTACCACTTCGCTCCCCAAAATTCATCCAATGTACAAGCCATGTAATCTAACAAAATTGTTGATATATCACCCTGAAAAAAATACAAAAAATAGAGAGTAAGGCTTAAATGTAAGAAAAACAACAAACAAAAATAATAGGAGGAAGACAAAGCACCACATAAAGCACATACACTAAAATAATTAATCAAACCCAATAACCACAAAAAAAAAGACAAAAATATATATCATTCCCACTACTCTTTAAAAAAGAGTCATTAATTAGAGAAAATATTAAACAATTATCAAACTGACCAAATAAAAGAAAAGATTAAAAAAGAAAAGTGTGGTCTTATTTTGTACGCAGTATTTTCGTGGGAGTTAAAAGATTTTTTTTTTTTCTTTCAAACTCTAAATTACATAAAAGAATAAGGTTTTTTTTTTTTTTTTCTAAACTCTAAGTTAGCATTCAACTAAATATTTTGTTGAAAAAAAATATCAAAAAGTAATTTGAGTTCAAACAGAACTCATATTTTTTCCTTGAAATATTCACGTTTAGAAATATGAGTTCAAATAGAAAATTCACGTTTAAAAATATGAACTCATATTTCAAAATTTTAGTCCAAATAGAAATCAAATAGAACTCATATTTTATATTCACGTTTTCAATATGAGTTCTAATATAAGTTCAAAACGTTTTCATGCTAATATGAGTTATATGACTTCAAAAGGTGAATATAAGAAGTTATATATGAACAAAACAATAGGAACATAAGAAAACGTGACGTGAAAGTTTTTTTTTTTTTTTTTTTTTTTTAAGATAAGATAATGATATGAAAAAGATAATGATAACAAAGTAAGGAAACCAAATACAGAAAAACAAATACTAAATGACAACTCATAAAAGCAAACGTAATAGAGAGAATTCAATACGTATAAGGCGTTCTAAATAGAGGTTATAAAAGATACTTACATTTTTGTTGTTGACAACACTTAAGTCCAAAGTCCAAATAGTTTGTTGGAGATGGAGGACTGAACACACGAAAATCTTGAAGATCAACACCCTAGTGCAAGTTCCTTGAAGTTATACCAAAATCTTGAAGATAAACAC
Organism: Lithocarpus polystachyus; assembly: GCA_033629205.1. Classification (NCBI taxonomy): domain Eukaryota; kingdom Viridiplantae; phylum Streptophyta; class Magnoliopsida; order Fagales; family Fagaceae; genus Lithocarpus; species Lithocarpus polystachyus. The sequence goes on along the minus strand of CM066164.1, from coordinate 61,455,896 downwards.
CCCAGTGCATGTTCCTTGAAGTTTAAATACCAAAATTTTAAAGATAGACACCTTAGTGCATGTTCCTTGAGGAAATATGTGAAAGAAATTAATGGTGAGGTTGAAATATAAGGGCTGTTTTACACAAATATTTTATTTGTTTCTAGAAAATAAGAAGTTGTTCATAAATTAGAAAGTCAAAATAGAAAAGACCAAAGTATATTGACATACACATACCATTGAGTAGGAGCAAATTTGAGTAGAGCAAATAAAAAAAATGATGATAATAGTGAAAAGAAGATTAACAGAATTGAGAGAATTGGAAAACTAAAGAAGAAGCAATTTGAGTTTGAAAATCAACGTGAGTATACTGAGAGTGTGGTTCTATTTTATAGATAGTGTTTTACGTGAGAATTTTCATTTAGAAAAATGATCCAACCAAATTGTGGTGATACGGTTAGCAATTTGAAAACCAACAGGGGAGTAGTAGTGTCTAAATTTAAGAGATATGGATGAAAAGTTGTAGTGGTAGTTTTATTGTATGAAAAATAAAGAACTTTTATAATTTTTTAAAAAAAGAATTATTATAAAAAATTATAAATAAAGAAGAATTGATTTGAAAAAAAAAAACGTGAAGGGAGTATAAACAAGGGAAATGTGAATTCAAAAAAAAAAAAAAGGTAACAAAAAAAAGAGTGATAAAAAAATAATAAAATAACCAACTTAGGGGAAGTTAGACATGGGTTTAAAAAAAATGAAATAGATAACGAAAAAAAAATTAAAGGATAAACCTTAATAATAGGGTAGATAACTTTTTTGATAGAAACGTGGGTTTTTTTTTTTTAATAGGTTTTTTAGTTTTTAAATTTTAAAAAGAAATTAGGAAAATAGTTTAAATAAATTGTAATATATATCTATTTAATTTTTTTTTTTTGGATAAACTTGAGGATGTTTTTTTTAAAAATGATTTGAAGATAACTTTTTTTTAAAGAAAAAAAATAATAACAAACATATAGTTGCTTTGAAGAAGTGGGTTAGTGGGAGAGTGATCCTATTTTGTAGAAAATATTTTAGATGAGACTTAAAGATATATTTTTACTTTATTATCCTCAAGTTTTGCCCTTACTTAAACGTAGGCTGTAGGGGTATTTTGAAACACAAAAAAATTCGGTCCAAACAGGAAAAATCCCTTAAATAGTAGTTGTAAGGACACAGATTTGAACTCTTACCCCAAACGATTAATGGACCAACCCAAAAGGCCCAAAACAATAAATTTGTAGAGAGTAGGTTGAGAAAATTGGATTAGGACGAGTCTGACAATGGACAGGATGGATTCAGATGATAAGAAAAAGAAAACAGACAAGTTCAACTTCAAAAAATTGTCCTCAGCAAATGTCCGAGGAGACTAGTTCTTATATATATTTTTCCAAGTTTAATTACATATTTGGTTCTTAGTGGCTACAGTGTTTCTCTCTTAATTTCTCAATCCCCCTTCTTTTGGGTATCTCCCTCCATTTATACTTTTCTTTTTTCTCCTCTTTGCCTTCCACGTGTAGATTAGGTGGTTAGTGTTGATACTTGTCTCATCCTCTTTTTCTAGAAGCCTTTGTGTAGTAGCTGTAAGGCTGAAAAGCACTACTCAGATATCACCTCCACATTAATGCGGCCAGAGAATTAGTTGCAGAGCATTCAATGCGGTGGTAACAGCTTTCTCCTTTGATATTTAGGATCCTCCCTTGCTATATATTTCTGCAATATTTATCTGTTCCGACAGAACTTTTTGGAGTGTTATCCTATATGGCGGACCACCAAAAAAGACCTCAGCTTTGGTTATTCGAGGTGATATCCATCCTCGGCACTACCTCCTTGGTCACTGCGTTCAATACTAACTTTTTTATCTACCAACGCAGACTTCCTTAACGGAGTTTACTTATCTTCGAATAAATTTTAGTCCTCAACTTAGGCTTTAGGTCCAACATGTTCATGGGTAAGGAATTCTTGGCCCAACGCTCCTACAATAGTATAGATAAGTTAGTTTATTCCAAATTTAATTACTTAAAGCTTTTTTTTTTCTTCTTTTTTGTCAGAGAGGCTTATTACGGATAATGTGCTTGTTGCTTTTGAAATTATGAATTCTATTAGTCAAAAGAGAAGTGGGAAAACAGGAGCCATGGCTTTAAAGCTTGAAATGAGTAAGGCTTTTGATAGGGTTGAATGGTGTTGCTTGGAAAAAATCATGACTAAGATGAGCTTTCATCCTAGGTGGATATCTATGGTTATGAGTTGTGTCACCTCTGTCACATATTCTATTCGTATTAATGGTGTTCCCCAAGGGCGTATTACCCCATCTAGGGGTTTGCGTCAAGGAGACCCTCTCTTTTCCTATTTGTTTCTTTTGTGTGTAGAAAGTCTTTTAGCCTTATTACATAGAGCTTCTGAGGCGGGCACCCTTCGCAGTCTCCAAGTTTACAAGAGAAGCCCTCACATCACTCATCTTTTCTTTGCCGATGACAATCTTCTCTTCTGCAATGCTACCATCGCAGACTGTGAAGAAATCCAAAGATTACTGCTGGTCTATGAAAGAGCAACAAGGCAGCAGGTGAATAGACAAAAAACCTTGTTATTTTTTAGCCCTAATACAGCCGTGGAGATCCAGGAAGATATTAAGCAAAGATTTGGGGGTAGATATCATCCGTCAGCATGAGAAGTACCTAGGTTTGCCATCTTTAGTGGGTAAAAACAAGCGTAATACATTCCAACAATTAAAGGAATGAGTGGCCAACAAACTAGCTGGTTGGAAGGAAAATTTTTTGTCTATGGTAGGAAAGGAGGTGCTGATTAAGGCTGTTGTGCGAGCAATCCCAACACATACTATGAATTGTTTTCTACTACCAAAGTCCCTTTGTGTTGACTTGAATAGTATGGTAAGTAAATTCTGGTGGGGTAGAAAAATGATGAGCATAAATTGGCTTGGATGAGATGGGAAAAGTTGTGTACTCCGAAAGCTTGTGGTGGTATGGGTTTCAGGGACCTAAGATCATTCAATCTTGCCCTTCTAGCTAAGCAAGGGTGGCGGCTGAAACAATAATCAAACTCACTTTTCTATCGAGTTTTCAAGAGTAAGTACTTCCCTGACACTTCCTTTGTACAAGCTCAACAAGGCAGGAATCCGTCCTACGTTTGGTGGAGCATTCTAGCGGCACAGCCAATAATTAAGCATGGAATGTGTTGGCAAGTTGAAAATGGGGAGAATATATGTATTTGGAGAGATAAAAGGATCCCAAATCCATCCACCTATCAAGCTATCTCTCCTAGAACCTTGTTACCTGAGGATGCAACAGTAAATGTTCTGATTGATGCAGACCATGGCACTTGGAGATCCGATCTAGTATGGGAGTTGTTCCTAAACTTTGAAGCGGATATTATCCTCAGTACTCCTCTGAGCATATGTATGCCTAGGGATAAATTGGTCTGGGCAGCAACACCGAATGGTAAGTTCACGGTGAAAAGTGCTTATTGGTTAGCTTTGGATATGAAAAGAGTAGAAAATGAAAGTCCCTCAGGGCCTAGCGGACTACAACAACTTTGGAGGTCCATTTGGAGTGCTGATGTGCCCAATAAGATAAAGAATTTTGCTTGGAGGGCTTGCCAGAATATACTCCCTACAAAAGCTAATCTATTCCACAGGAAAGTGATTAGTTCTGAGGTTTGTGAGCATTGTGACCAGGGTAGGGAGACAATAAGCCATGTTCTTCTGCACTGTTCTTTTGCTCTATCAATATGGGAAGCTTGCGGTCTAATGGTGGATAGAAATTGCACTTTTGAGGATATGTTTTGGAAACGCAGGAATGGCTCTGGTCCAGCAGATTTTGAACTTGCTCACTTCATGGCCATCTCGTGAAATTTATGGAACAACCGGAATGGGATTCGACATGGTGATGTGCCAAAATCTGTGACAAATATTGTTTCTGAAGCTTCTCGGCTGATTGCAGAATTTCAGGCTGTTCAAGATCACCCCAAACTGCCAGAAATTCCTCTCCATACTAGGTGGAAACTCCTCTTGCTTGGTGTGTACAAAGCAAACGTTGATGGAGCTGTTTTTAAGGAGCAACTTACCGCTGGCGTGGGTGTGATTATTCGCGATGCTGATGGTCAAGTTGTTGGTGCCTTAAGTCAGCAGATATATGCTCCTTTAGGCGCTCTTGAAGCTGAAGCTAAGGCGATGGAAACTGCTGTGTTGTTTGCAAGGGCTGTTGAAATTCAAGAGATCATTTTCGAAGGAGACTCTCAACAGGGATACAATTTTCTTAAAGGAATCTCCTTAGTCCCACCTGCTGTTGCCAACGTGTTGGAAGGCATTCTCTATCATCTTCAAGCTTTTTGTTCTTTTGATTTTTCTCACATAAAAAGGGTAGGCAATAGGCCAGCCCATCTTCTAGCTCAGCATGCTAAGTCTGTAGTTGATTTTGAGGCATGGGTTGAAGAAACCCCCAGCTTTTTAGAAGTTGCTTTGGCCTCTGATGTAGCTGCTTGCAGCACTAAATTTTTATTAATGTTATGCAGCAATATTCCAAATCAAAAAAAAAAAAAAAAGTTTAATTACTGTAATAATCTACTTTAGCCTCTAATCCTTGCTTATTGAGTATATCGCCCATGTCAACAGTACAGTTAGTTTATTAACTTTATTTTGTTTAGAAATTAAAACAGATAAAAATATAATAATTGTATTTAGAATAAATTTTTTTTGAGAAGGGTATTTAGAATAATTAAATTTTAAAAAGTTGCATTTCTTTAAATGTGATGCTTTAAGATAGTATTGCAGCATCGTATTGTATTAGTCCATACAATCACATAGTTGAGTTTAATTGTGAAATCCAATGTACATCTTTCTCAAAAAAAAAAAAAAAAAAAAAAAAAAAAATCTAATGTACATCATTTAATATAAAATTTACTTAAGTTATGTAAAACAAAAGGGCTTTTGTTAATAAATGTCTTAAGGGTAATGGTTAAAGTATATTTAATGTTTTATTAAATAATATTTTTATAAAATAATATTTTTTTATACAAGATAGAAATTCTACTATAGCCTAATCTAAGTATATATATATATATATATATATATATGTGAACCTCTCTCCTGAAGATTTGAACCTCATTCTTACCCCTCACACCCCACAAGTATTTATACTTATAGAGTGACCATCGCACTTATACTTGTGCACATATATAAAAAAAAAAGTGCACACAACATAATAAATTTGTGGTTGTAAACCAATGAATCATTAACAAGTGTATTTCTTCTTTGAACAATATGTGTTATAACTCATAATTGAACATTTATTAATCTTTAACTTGTGCCCTTAAGACACTCCCTAACAAGACCCAATAGCTATCATTGTAGCAATGTCAAGCAAACTCTATGTTTCTCAATAATCTTCACAAATTTATTACGATTTTATGTTTTGATTAAAACATCCTCACCTTATGATATCACTTTTATTATATATTAATCATTACAAAATTTTATCTATAATTCTAAATAAATTGTAAAAAAACATAATGAATTTGAATACTTCTCATGCTAGCATAATGACTAAGGCTTCTTCTTTTGAGAGGAACACTATATTGTTGATTGAGTAAGTTAAATAAATAAGGTGATCTTCTTCTAGCACTAGTGTTCCATCATGATCAACCCGATTAGGAATCTAGATTTCGATACATATCACTTTACCCGCTGTTTAGGCACATAGTTTAGTAAAAGCACTACAAGAATATCAATTTGAGTTACATCGTTTTAATTTATATCCTATTATTGCTTTATTCTCGACCATGATTATGAGGAGACTCCTACTTTTCAAACAGTCTTAAACTATTAACCTCTGTTTGTCCATTATTAAAGTCTGAAGCATCGAATGGTATTACATTTTTGGCTTTTTGCTTGTGGGGAGGGAGAATAAGATTTCGAATCCTACGAACAAGTAAAGAAAGAGTAAGCAGTGCAGCAAAAACCCGAACTTTTTATTTCACTTTTAAATCAAAGGGAGAGATCTCTATGCTCAAAATGCTGAACTGTTTACGTGGCTCATTGTTATTTGCTATTTGCTAGGCATACGGTTTAGTACTTGTTGATGGCATTTTTTCATATTTATGGACATGTAAAAATAGTCACTTAAAAGAAATGGTAAGAAGTATGTGATTAAATAATTAAATTTAGCATATCCTCGTAAGTTAAGTTTTTGGAACAATTAATAATTTAACATATTATCAGAGTAAATAGTCCTAAGTTTGATAAAATAAAACTTTCACATTTATCTTATTAAAAGGTAGTTTGGGCGCTATGAATAGCCTTGCACACAGGCTCTGAATGCTTGCAAGACTATGAGAGTTCATGAGAGGTACATAGCACATAAATAAACCGAGTCACACAAAAAATCTCACTTGCTGAATAAAATAGATTTTTCACTTTTATCTTTTATTTGTTGAAAATATTGCAAAAGGGCAACTATACAGTAGCCAAAACATACACATAAATATCCATGCATCTGTTGGGCATGAGTTATTCTCGTCAAATAATAAATCCTAAAAAATACAAGCATGATCATGGTTAAAAATTCAATCAAGCTGTCATTTATGTGCGCGCTCACACACAAAAACCTCAAAATCAATTAGAAATGTCCTGCCCAACTCAACCCAACCCAACCCAATGCATGAGTTGTTATGAAATTTGTTCCTACAAGTTAACCCATCTCAGGCGCTTAGCGCTCATTATTTGTTACGCTCCTTACAAGTCAAGGTAGGCTCACACGAAGTTAAGAATCCTGATCTGTTGAGACCCCGAGCTTTAAATATTTGGGCCAATTATACTGTCATCTTCGTTTTCGGGCCAACCCAATTATAGCTTCTGTTTGCCTAGACTTGTCAAATAAGGAAAATGTCAGGGACACGAAAAAATTCCGTAAGTGTGAGCTAAACAAAAATTCCATAAAAATTATAATTTTTTTTCTTTTTTTTTAATCTTAGCATTGCTCATAAAATAAATAAATAAAAAATATTTGTTACTATTTACACGAGCCCCTGAAAGAGCTGAGAGAGTGTGAGCTAAACTCTGTGCAAAATGGTAGAGAGATTCTTCTTGGCGAGTCAAATGGAGCAACCCAATAGCCACAACCAGTCCGACCCAGACCCAGACCCAGACCCAGACCCAATTATGCTTCTCTGCGGACCTCCTTCCTGGTAATTTATCTATGATTTTTTTGTGTTTGAATTTTGTATTTGTTAAAATGCGTAAAATTTAAATTTTGCAGTGGAAAGAGTTCGTTACTATTCCAGTTTGCGTTCAACTCCGCATTAGATGGAAATAGGAATGTTGTGTTCATATGCAACCGCCGCAAGTTAGAAAGCAACCCTCCTTTTCTCTCTCAGGTACTTACTACTTACACATTAGTATTATTAAATTATTGTCTTCTCAATCTCATAAAATAAAATAAAAAATCTTTTTTACGTGAGGACTCAACTGCTCTTAATCTAATAAGTAGAGCCCAAGAGATAGCATTTTTAACTATAGATAATGAATTTAGAAATTTTGAACTTAGGAATTAGGATCACTTGCTTAGCTAATAAACAAAGCTATCAAATATCCAAAATGTGGGAAATGAAATTATGCATTTAATTATTTAATCAGCTCTACTCCAAGAATCAGCATCTCCAAAACAATAAGTAATTGGGCGTACCTCTTCCCACACTCTGCAAAGCAAAAGTAGGAATTTTGTGCACCAGAGTTATTCTAATACTATCCTTCGCGAGTAAATTTAAACTCTCTCTCAAAGAGTGTGGCCTAAGATGTGGATTTTTATTTTTTTGGTTTCTGTTTTCTAACTTAGAGATTTTAGACAGGATTAGAAGTTCGAACTCATGACTATTTGCTTTAGAATAAAGAAAAAGAAAATGAAATGAGAAATTTGTCATTATTTCAATAGCCTTTCTACCAAAAGGTATGTTCTTCTCTCTAATGCAACACCCTGCACGCTTTCTTCAATTAATACTTCAGGGCATCAATCCATCCTCAGATACCTTTCAGTCTATACAAATGAAGTAAGTAACTATTTTTAAAGAGTGTAAATTATAGTGATAAATATTATTAAAATATTAATTTTTTGATTTTCTGAAAGATATGTGGATGATGATGAAGGAATCAAGAACTATTTTGCTGCATTCCACCTGCATGATACATTTCCTGCGGCAGTTGTTGTCGATGATTTTGGGGACTTCTTTGAGGACAGGTAGCTTGTTTCTAATGTCATGTTTTCGTGTAAAAGTATCATACATAAACTTTTTTTGCCTTTGTAATTTTTTTTTTACTGTTTAATTGTTGTGTACACAATATAGTCCGAAATTTTTATAAAATTTTCCTATCTTTCCTATTTGCTGACACTGTCAACAAATTCTAAAGGAGCTGCCAAGAGAAATATAATAATCCTCGTGGAAGAGACTTGGCAATGGTTCGGACTTTAGCTTTATGTCACAATGCAGTTAATCATGCTAAGTGAGTGACCAGGTGGCCATTACCATTCGAGTGTTTAGCTTAATTTTCTTTTAGAACAAGTACTAACAATATTTGTTTCTTAACTTCTATGGTAGCAAGACGATGCCTTGCAAGCTTCTCTTGTCAGATACACACCACGGAGACTCCCCGAGGTTGCTTTTCATCTATAAGAGATGGGTTCCAACTATTTTTACAATTAAAGGTTGGCTTTATGTCATGAACATTTTGGTCATGAAAGCTGATTCCCTGATTGTCTATTTTTCTCTGATTATGCACCTTTGTGTTGTTTGTTGAATCTCATTGTAACTTACATGATTGTATTGGGATGTTGCGCTCCAGGTGGTGGCTCAGGATCATTTATTCTGAAAAGCAACAGCAATTCAGGCAGTGGCAGCTCAGTGAGGATCAGAACTGCAAAGTACTCCATAGCTTTGCAGTATCTGATTTTGGAGGGGATAACCGAAGACAGTGAACAGTAACATTATTTGTAGATTCAGTCTATGGAAATATAGTTGTTAAATTACTCTCTGCTGAATGAACTGAAGAGTCTGAGTTTTACTAAGTCACTCTCATTTTTGGATAATTTCTGTCACAATGTAACTTCTAATTCTGTAGAAATACTTGAACTTTGTGATCTTTATATCTTCTGGTATATGATATGAACTCAGTATTCAAAATTCTATAAGCAGGGGTATTATGAATTCAGCTCCAATTTTTGTTTGTTGTAATTGTGGAGCACATTTTTATTATTCAAATGGATTGGATGTCCCTTGGGAAGAATTAGTAGAAATCAGGTCATAATTTCTTTAATCCTGCTCTTTTTTGGTTTGAATCTTCACATTTTTATTATGTAAGGTAATGGACAGTTTCAAATCTATCTCACTGAGTATTTCAAGGTGCATCTAATTCTGGATAATAGAAGCTTAATTTTCATGTTATGGTGCCTTTCGCAAGTGAAATTGCATCATAGCACCAGAACTTCACAGAACTTTTTATTATCTAAAACTTAAAACTGAAATGCATGTATCGAATCAAAATAGGCAGGCACGCAGGCTAAAACTATTTAATGCATGATAAGAATCTATAACTAGATTTCCCGTTACCACTGAGACACCAAAATGTTAGCTTGACTCATTTATGATATTCTACTTCCGAAAGAGAGTTTCACAATTAGCTTGTAAGACAAGTGCATCATCATTATTTCAAAGCTTAATACACTGCAAGTTAATAGTTATTCACAAGATAAACATTGGAGAAACGTCAATAACAAAACCAAGAAAGGAAATAGAAGATGAGTGGATGGCCCTTATCGATCTATCCACATCACAACCTTCCCTTTGTTTATGTGTAGTTGGAAATCGAAGTTTTCATCACTCAGGTTCACAGATAAGATGATAAGATGATCACAAGCCTCTGCTGATATGTCATTGCAAATTAAAATTCTTAAATTGCAAATCTGATCATAAGATCTTACGTCTTTAGCTAATTGTACTCAAAATACTCTTGTTCAACAGCCTCTGAAGAAGTCTTGGTTGTTTTGTATTTCACCCCTGGTTTGATCTTCACTTCAGGGTACATTTCAGCATCACAAGCTTCTCCCCAACTGTCTCACAACTCAAAAGCCTCTGCTGTAAAAACACTTGGGATATGTTTGATACATTGAATAAGGATTACAACAGGAATTGTAATCTTTATTACTAGTAAAAAAGTGTGTTGTAATGTAATAACTAAACCCATTCATTAGTTTGGTTGTGAGTTATAGAATTAGAATGAAACTGAATATTTATTTTAGGAAATATCTTACTCATACAATTATATCTCCTTAAAATTTGTTATTTTTAAATTTAAAAGAGATATGTTTTATTTTTTATGATTTTTTATTTTTATAATTGTTATATGTATATGAAAAATTTGTTTATTTGAAAATATATTAAGTTTTGAAATTATTACACCTACTAAGGAATAGCTAATACAACATTTTAAAGAGTTATTCCTCATTTTAAAAATAACTATTCATAAGAAATGACTATTCCTTGTAATAAAAACATAACCAAACTAAAGAATAACTAAATCAAAGGAATAACTATTACATTACAACAGCTATTACAGTCTACTAAACATGCCCTTGCGAATTATGCAAAAAACCAGTAAAACAAAGCTGTTAATTCATGATCACGAGCTACTTATAATATTCAAAGCTTAAGCCAGAAGGTAATGTTGGATAGGCTTACGAAGTTATGGAGATTTAATTAACGGTTGCAGGGTCCCCAGTTGTTCTGATTGGGGTACATCGTGGACACTATAGTCTTGGCATGGATCATGGACTCTGTAGTCTTGGCATGGACCTACATGGCAAGCATAGGTGGTGGAACCAAGTGTGAAGATTGTGAACAACTCATTCATTCACTATTTGGCTAATGGGGAGTCCGGAGTTGAAACTTGAGAGACTCCCAATACTAACATAGAAAAAAGAAAGTAAGATTTTGAATGCAAAAACCAACTTTGTGAATTTTTTGGCTCACAATCTTCGTGCTTGTTTCCACATGCCTCTCCCAAATAGGAACTGGTTCACAATCTTCACACTTGGTTTCACCACCTGCCACAAATTTGGCGCTTGTTACGGAGGCAAGGGTGATGCAAGATACAAAACTGCCTGCATTTTGATGAGTTATGTTGGGTTGGTTCTTTTTTTGCTATGTCATATTAGGTTGGCTAGTGATCTGAAGAGATAAGGTCGCTAGATTTTTGGTGATAAGGAATGTAACAAAAAGTCTGGGCTGATAGAATATAACCATTGAAAGTAATATGACGTGTGTCTACTCTGAGTTGAGCATTTTGATTTGGCAAAAACTTTAAATTTGTCTTACACAGTGTGTTTTATATATACTATGATTTAATTTATAACTAAAAACTTGATTTAAAGTCACGTTTTCAAATTATTAAAACACATGTAAAAAAGTGTAAAACAAACTGTACCTTTTCAATTTTTTTTTTTGGTGTACTTAAGAACTTTTCTAATCTTAAACCATTGAAAACTTTGAATAATAAAAATAGGAATTTAACAATATTTTTTCAAAAGAGAGTAGGAACTAATTGAAAATTCACTTGGATTGATAAGGAGGATATTACAGTTAGACAGAAAAGATTACAATTTATTTGGTTTTTGGAGAATGATTACAGATTGGACTACTGAAAAACTAAAAAGGTAAAGATCTAAAAATGTTTACAAATAGAAAATTCTTCTTGGTTTTCTGCTCTATTTTCACCCTGTCTTTCACATTGAACGAGGAGTCCTTTTACAGTCTCTGAAGGATTCATTGTGCTTATTATTGTGCTTGTCTTCTTGCGTTAGTGAAGGATTCACATGATACCACTATGCTTGTCTTCTGGGGTATTGTCAGAACATTATTGCTACATGCTATAAAAACACTGCATGATATCTAAACATTATTGCTGCATCTCATGCTTTCTGGCTATTTGTTAGGGCATTATTGCTGGGTATCATATATTCTTGCTGAGCATCATATGCAAATACATTGGTCACATTATTTCACATTCTTCCAGAGGAGGAGGGGCCACATTTTGTTGAATTGCTAATAATTAGTCAGCAATAGTCAATTGAACAGATCAAATTCATCTTGATCTTATGAGCCTTGAAAGTAGAATCCAGGAGCTCCATTGGTTGGATTTCTAGGGGCTCACTTGAGCTTCGTTGCCACTATCACTGTCATTCTCACCACTGAGTTGTGAGAGAGCATCCTTTTAACTTTTGCTTTAGTTCTCTCTTGGAAGATGCTTGGTAAAATTTAGATTGGATCTTTGATTTTTTCGATTAAAATTTGACTTTTGTTTGAGAGGATATACATCTTGTTGTATTGAATTGACAATTTTAGCAATTTTGTATGTATCCCACCATTTCACCATAATTTCTCTTGAGATCACATTCACATTAATTTGAAGGGGAATCCGGAATGATCACATAATCCCAATGGAGGATCCAAGGGAGAGTAAAGCTTAGGTATAATTATAAAGAGAGGGCAGATTTTTGTCAATTGATGAGCGGGCAAATGAGCCAAAAGCCCATTTTTGAAAAGCCACGTTAAGATCATGGGGTAAAATTTCTTGAATGAGTCCAAAAATAGTTTCCAAGAACAAATTAGGGAAAGGAACATTTGGCATTCTTGTCTCAAAATAATAGAACCAAGAATGACTCATTTCTTGAACCATGCGTCTACATAATCCCAGTTACTGTAATATTAAGGATCAAATGTTCTTGAGAATTTTTTTTTTAAATTTTTTTGGTATCACCCCAGAGAGATGGAGTGGGTAATTTTTATGGTACACTTGGAGTGAGATATTTGGGATTGATCACTTGGTTTTAGATTGTGATTAAAGATTGCATCCACTAGAATAAATTCATAAAATTTTTGGTTCTTTTTAAATTCACTTGGGAAGAAATGGCAATTGTTTGGGAGATACTATTGGACAATTTTTCAGAGGACCAAATTCGGACTTAAGTTCTGGCTCAATTACCAAAAAAAAAAAAAAAAAAAAAGAAGGGTGATTTTAAGGTTTCACTTGATAGCGAGATCTAATAGGTCGGTTAAACCTGGATGACTACTATTGTGGAAAAGAGGACATTAGATGGGGGCCTCAGGCCCAGTCACTTGAGAAGATGACACATTGGATGATACTTGAGCAAAAGTTGGGGGTTTAGAAATATTTCCTAACACTTGAAACCTGTTTGGGGAGGATACATTGGAAGATCTAGGATTTCAAGATGAAGGAGGAATCTCTTGACAATGGTTTGTTTTCTTTCTGATTAGACACTATTTCCTGCAAATCATCATCTGAAAGTTTGTAAAGATCAATTTGGCTTTTTGCAATGATACACACTGTAGTTTGAAAACTTATGGGCAATTAAGCCCTGATACTTATCAAATCCACAACTTCCACGATAAGTTGTGATTTTGGGTGGAGGAAAAGGCCAACCAGGTATAAGGTGCATTATATAAAGTTTTGCTAATTTTAGAATTAAAATTCTTAAATCTTGGAGTAAATCGTCAAAACATGCCATCTTTTCCCAGGAGAAATTCGCGAGTAAGAAAACCTGGAATTAAGTTTAAATCACCTTTGATGTTTTATTTGAAAATCAAATGTAGATAGAAGAGCTTGCCAGCTCGAAAATATTTGTTTTGAAGCAAAAATTTTGACATCTTTTTGTAGAACATCTTTTGCACTTTTGCAATCAAGTCGGATTAAAAATTCTTGATTGATCAAATCATCTTGAAATTTCAAAATGCAAAACACAATTGATAAAATTTATTTTTTTATAGTTGAATATTTTACTTGAGTTTAATTCCATAAGCCAGAGTGGAAACTAAAAATTTTCTCTTGGTTTTTGACCTTTTGTTTTAAAATACCTCCAAATCCTAAAACTGAGGCATCGATTTCTAAAATCAGGAGGTAAGTTTGGATTGGGTAATCCTAACAGGGTAGGCTCTTCTAATGTTGCTTAATTTTCTTGATAATTTTAGTATGTTCTTTTGTCCAAGGAGGATTTCTCTGTAGTCTTTGAAAAAGGCTTGCACATTTTTCTAAGATCTTGGTAAAATTCTTGTAATTGATTTTTGTCTTTTATTTCATCTAAAAAATTTTCACCAAAATTATATAGCTCTATCAATATCTTTGTTGGTAATATACATGTGAGTGAAATCTCACATTGAATAAGAATAACAAGAGAGAATGGTTAATGTAACATAATTGAGCCCAAACCATAAGCTTAAGCTTTTTGGATTAGATTGTATTCCTATATGTTATATTAACTGTAGGGGTAAAAGGCTCCATTCCAGATAGTGGGTCGTGGGCCTGTTCGAGGAGACATGGCCGTCCGATGGCAGTAAATCACGAGGACTGTACCTGGTTTAACTTCTCTCTGAAGTATAACTTATGTAAAGGAAGAAAGGAATGGTTCGAGGAGCACTTCCTGTTCGGATGATCAAAGGGACGATTAGGATGGATGCCCCAACATTGGTCTTGATGTTTCCAGAAGTTCCCCTAATACATATGGGTAGAGAGGACAGGTGGCAGCAATGAGATATTATGTAAAAAGCTGCTACCACCGTATTTATTATCCTGCAGCTAACCTTATGACCGCATTAATGGTGAAAAGATATCTGAATAGTGATTCTCACCTTTTACAGCTACCGTGCAAAGGCTTTGGGGGCAAGTTGATAGGACAAGTATCAAGAAATGACTACCTAACTGGCACGTAAGTAGGACTGGCTTATAAATAGAACCGAAGGCAAGGAAAGAGAGTATCGAACAATCAGGAGAAAGAGGGAAGTCATTGAAGAAGAGAACAAGAAAGAAAAAGATACCAGTACTAAGGACAATTGTCTAAGATCACTCCTCAGACTAAGCCGAGAAGAACTCTGTACCGTTTCAATACTTCATTTATGTTAGTCTGGTCATAACCACACTTGGGCCATCAACCCACTTATGTTCAATCAAGTTTTCTCGGCCCACTCTCTCTCTACAAATTCATTCCAAGGGTACTGTCTACATCATGGGCTTCAGTTTCTTCTGTCTGTAGGCCCATTCGGTGATTTGTGTCCTTACATTAACTATTTAATTTAAATTCTTCTCAAAAAAAAAAAAAAAAACTAATTAATTTGATTAAAGGGAAGTTAGAAGAATGAAGTGAAACTTAGGCTGTATTTGGCTTTATGTAAAATATTTTTCAAGTGTAAAATATTTTCAATGTAAAGGAAGAAAATATTTTCAATTGTTTGTCTGTGTTGTAAAAAATACGCCGGAAAATTATTTTCAGTGTTTAATTTTGCATGTAAAAACCTATTTCCATAAGCCCAACCACCACAGTCACCACCATAAACCTAGACACTATCAATCACCACATGACCAATTAACTTTAAAAAATCAAAATCAAAACCCATTAATCTCAAAATCAAAATCAAAATCAAAACTCATCTACCAAAACCCACAACCCACCACCATTGAAACCCATAAACCACCCCAGCCACCGATTCACCACCCCCAATCTACCACCATCAATGCTAGAACTCACCCCCAACCCACCTCCATTGAAACCTACGAATTACCCCAACCACTGATCCTCCAAAACCCTAAAAAAAATCTTATTTACAATCAAACAAAAGAAAAAAAAATCCAAAGAGGAAAGCCAAAGAGGGCAAATCGATAAGGGAGGGAGGGAGGACAAAAAGGTAGAGAGAGGAAGTCAGATCGGTATGGAAGGAAGAAGGAGAATGAAGGATGGAGAGGGAGGGAGGGGGATAACAAAGTAGGAAGAGAGAGGAAAAGGGCTTCAAAGTCTACCTTGATCGGCAATGACAATTACGACCATGGACAACGATGGACCTGAGCTCGAGTTCAGGAGGTTGGTTCTCTCTCTCTCTCTCTCTCTCTCTCTCTCTCTCTCGGTTCAAGTAGGCCTATAAAATCAATTTAAAGGTAAAACTTGTAAAATATACACTTTAAGCATCCCTATTTTATAGTCGAAGTAAATCATCTTTGATTTGACAAAATTTTCTGGCCATTCCAAACAGTAGGCATGGTGTAAAATGTTTTTTCAATTTTCTTTACAGTCGAAACAAACACATCCTAGGATTTGCATCTTAGTAGGATTCGCATTTTAGCCTTGAGTACAAAAAGTACGGATTGAGTACAAAGCACTTGTCATCTCACTTTTCATTTATCACATTCTTAGACAACACTGTACTGCATATTTCACTGGCTACAAATTTTGTGGGCTCAGTGCCTCATTATTTATTAGACTCCTTACAAGACAAGGTGGGCTCACACAAAGTGATGCATCGAGGTCTGTTGAAATCCTAGCTTTAAATATTTTGGGCCGAGTATACGGTTGCCTACTTGCATCTTGGTTTTCGAGCCAACTCAACCTATCTGATTCTCATTCCCTCAAAACCCCAAACCCACTCCCTTCGTTCTCTCTTCGTTCAACCTAGAAAAATATCTCTCTTACCTACAAAACCCATGCCATATGTCGCCGTTGAAAGCTGGGTGGCTAGGTCCAGAATTAGGAGGATGGTGGTTGGATGGGTCACCGTGGAGGAGTGTGGCTTCACACGAGCTTCAAATCGGCGATGTGGCTTCAAAACATGGCTGAGATCGGTTCAAATCATGGCTTTGATCAGTGAAGAAGGCAAAGAGAGGCGAGATGAGAAGGAAGAGAAAGAGAGGTATGAGGAAGAAGAGAGGAAACAGAGGGTAATGGGTGCTTGAGAAAAAAAGAAAAAGAAGATAGAAAAGGAAAGTGTAACGGAGGGTCTGGGTGTTGTTGTTTTGAAATTTTTTTGATTTGGGTTGATCTTGGTTTGATTAGAAGGATGTTTAGCTATTGTATTGGGTTGATCTATTGTATTGGGTTGATCATTTGATGTAGTGAGATTTTTGTTTTTGAATGTTTTGTAAATTTTTTTCCCAATTCAAAGAAAGTGATTTTTATTGTTGGTTTCATTCAAGCATTTTTTTTGTTGTTGTTTGTTTACTGAGAAATAGAAGAGAGAAAGAGAGGTGTAGTTAGTGAGTTAGAGAAAGGGATGAGAGGTGAGTTAACGGGGTTAGGATTAAAATGTCTTCAGGGACAAAATTGTCTTTTTAGGATGAAATTGGTCAATTTTGGAATCTTTTGGACCTAGTTGGTATTAGCCCAAACCTCAGGGGTAGTTTGTGGAATTTACCCTAATAATAATAATACTCACTGCTCAGCAACTCATGTAAGAATGTTAATGGATGTACATATTAGTTTGAAAATATTTTTTAACAAAATTTATAAGAAAAGAAAAAAGTAATTGATTTTTTTGACAATTTTTTATATTTTTCAGAAAAATGATATCAAAACTTTCTTAAAATAGTTTCTTAACAAATATTTTATGGACATTCATTAACTCAAACCTTAATAATATACTGATACTTAAAACTTAAATAATACATAAGAAAGGTTAATTTTATTCATTTAATAACCATTTTATTGTCTTTGTATCACTCTTTTTTACATGGGACTCAACTCCTCTTAATAAGTGGAGCCAAGAGGTTGTATTTTTAATTATAGATAAGAATTTTTGAAATTTTGAACTTAGGAATTAGGATCACTTGCGTGCTCTCTGCTAATATAAATTCTATCATTTATCCAAAATGTGGAGAATGGTGCTTTTAATTATTTGACCGGTATGAGTTTAAGAATCAACCTCTCAAAATAATATTACCTAAAAAGAAAAACTTCTCAAAATAATAATAATAATAACAATAATAATAATAAGTGGGCATAAGACTACTTTCCAATCATCTCAATAAATCCTGCAAAAAAAGTGGGAGTTTTATGCACCTGTGAATTCTAACATTAATTGTACTTTTTATTCTAACATTATTCTTTACATGTGAATTTAAATTGAGAATTTAGACAGGATTACAATTTTGAACTCATTACTATTTGCTTTGAAAACATGAGAAACTACCACTAATCCAAAAAAGAAAAATTATAAATTTGTCATTATTTCAATAGCCTTTCTACTAGAACATATCTTCTGCTCTATGATGCAACACTTTGCATGCTTTCGTCTATTGATACTTTAGGCATCAATCCATCCTCGAATACACTTCAGTCTATCCAAATGAAGTAAGTCGCTCTTTTCAAATAGTGTAAATTATAGTGAAAAATATTATTAAAATGTTAATTTTGATTTATAATTTTATATAGATTTTGATTTTCTGAGAGATATGTGGATGATGACAAAGGAATTAAGAACTGAAGAGGATAAAATTCGATATGGCGAACGGATCTTAATTGAGATAACGGGTATAAATGTATATACCTGGAGTGAATGGATCCAGAATGAACAAGCATGATGTAGACGGGTTCGAGATACACTTGTCATCACTTTATAAATAGAAATAACTTGCGTCTCACGCATAGCTAGGGTATGTAAAATCCCAATAGAAATAGAATCCAATTATAAAGGAAATTCTGCATATTCGCCCAATTAAAAGAAGGTCCTATAAGGAAAAGACTTCTTATACAAGAAAAGAAGGTCAGTTCTAGACCACTATAAAAACCCCAAAGGCTCTCACAAGTAAAGGTACGCATACTATTTCCCAACTCTGGCACTCTAGGGCTGTGAGCATCTCCTAACTTAACCTTCGGAGGGTCTTTGGCCGGTACCACGCCGGTACCACACCGGTACCCTTTTAAGGTATTTCTTGCTTTGTATTTTGCAGGTTGCATCGAGTGCGGAGAAGAGAACCTTGTAGCTTACTAACGATATTTAGAGCATCATCAGTTGGCGCCGTCTGTGGGAAACGCAAAGAAAAGTCATAACTTTGAGCTTTCTAGACAAAAAGTTGCATGGTACTCACATGCTCCATGGTGACCACTACAAACGATCAAAGAGAAACACACACCACAGCTTTCGAGAGGCAGGTTCAAACCCTCGTAGTAGCAGTAGAATGCCTCACGAAACGTAACCACGACCTAGAGGAGCAATTGCGCCGGAAGGACGCAACACTCAACACTCAAGAGGAAGAGCAGGAGGCTAGCAGCGCCGAAAGGAGAAACCAGTAGGGGCCAAAAGGGAGCAACGCCCAAAGCAGGCCCGAATGGCAGGACATGAACCGACCATCAATTGCAGATCAAGTCCCGTCTCATGTAGTCGCAGAGATGTAGATGACGAAGGAGCACATGGACTTTATGATGAACGCTCTCAAAGGACGAGTGTCCAACGACCTCGATGATCTGGTTCATCAGACAGACTCGCCATTCACAATGTCCGTCAATTTGTATCCCCTTCCTTCAAAATTCCATATGCCACAGATCGAAAGCTACGATGGATCTAAGGACTCGTTGTATCATCTGGAGACTTTCAAGATGTTGATGCACCTACAAGGAGTAGCGGATGAAATAATGTGTAGGGCCTTCCCTATGACATTAAGGGGCTCCGCTAGGGTCTGGTTTAGCAGGCTGACACCAGGCTCAATCAGTACTTTTAAGGAGTTAAGTGCTCAATTTGCTTCGCACTTCATCGGAGGGCACAGGTATAAGAAGTCCACCGTGTGCTTGATGAACATAAGACAAAGAGAAAACAAAACATTGAGGTCATACATCGCCCGTTTTAAAAAGGAAGCACTTTCAATCAATGAAGCAAACGATAAATACTTGTAGCCGCATTGACGAACAGGTTACGGAAGGGTAAGTTCCTATTTTCCTTATACAAGAATGATCCAAAAACCATGTTCGATGTGCTTTACAGGGCGACCAAGTACATGAACGCAGAGGATGCACTCTCGGCCCAAGAAGAAAAGCCCTCCAAGAAGAGGGAAAGACAGGAAGACATGTATCAAAACAGGGGGCAAAAGTCCGCTAGGACAAGAGACAGAAGGGAAGACAGACGCTCTAAACCACCAGCAACGAGGTTCACAAATTTCACCCCGCTTACAGCCCCAATAGACTAAGTCCTAATGCAAATCAAAGATGAAGGATCCTTCACTTTTCCTGGCAAGTTGAAAGGAGCCCCAACAAAAGGTCTGGGGAGAAATACTGTCACTTTCATAGAGATCACGGGCTTGAAACAGCCGACTGCTATGACTTGAAGTAGCAAATAGAGGCACTCATTAGACAAGGGAAGTTACAGAGGTTCGATAGCAAGGAAAGAACGGACCCACCACAGAAGCAGATCCCCCGACGAGAGAATGAATGCCCAAGACCACCGATAGGGGATACAAGGATGATTGTAGGGGGTACGGCGGCCTCCGATTCATCCAAGAAGGCTAAAAAAACTTACCTCCGAACGGTCCAAAACATCTAGCTAACGGACTTCGTTCCAAAGACAGCACAGGCTGAAACTCCCATCATTGAATTCTTGGAAAACGACGCTCGACGTCTCCACCACCTGCATGACGACGCACTCGTTGTTAGCATGCAGGTAGGGGATTACAATATGCACTGGATCCTGATTGACAACGGAAGTTCTACCAATATCCTTTACTATCTGGCATTCCAGCAGATGAAGATCGATAGGGACAGCTGATCCCAACGAACACTCCCCTCGTTGGGTTCAGAGGAAGCAAGGTATACCCCCTCGACGCAATCCCTTTGCCCGTAACGATTGGGGAGTATCCCCAGCAAATTACCAAAGACGTCACGTTCCCGGTGGTCGATTGCTCGTCTTCCTATAATGCTATAATTGGACGATTGACTCTTAATTTTTGGAAGGCCGTAACTTCGACCTACCATCTAATGGTTAAGTTTCCTACTAAATGCGGAATAGGGGAACTACGCGGGGACCAAATTGTAGTGTGAGAATGTTACACAGCAATGACGGAGATGGATGACCAGATACAGACAATGAGCATCGAAGAGCGAACAGTAGCGGAACTCATTGAAAAGCTAATGGAAATACCCTTGGATGACTCCATGCCGGAGCGAACGACACGAATAGGCACCCTCGCCAGTACAACGACCCTGCAGGCACTCGTAACGTTTCTTAAGGTAAACTGAGACGTCTTTCCATGAAGCCACGAAGACATGCCCAGGATTGACCCCTCAGTCATGGTCCACAGGTTGAATGTATCTCCCGCCTTTCCACCAGTTCACCAAAAAAAGCGTGTGTTTGCACCTGAGAGAGACCAAGCTATAGCAGAGGAAGTCCACAAGCTGCAGGAAGCAAACTTTATTAGGGAGGTCTACTACCCTGATTGGCTAGCAAACGTAGTAATGGTCAGGAAAGCCAACGAAAAATGGAGGATGTGTGTGGACTTCATGGACTTGAATTAAGCATGTCCCAAAGACAGCTACCCTCTCCCGAGGATTGACGTCCTAGTAGATTCTACAACGCAACACCAATTGCTAAGTTTCATGGATGCATTTTCAGGATATAACTAGATCAGGATGGACGAAGCAGATCAGGAAAAAGACCTCGTTCATTACAAGTCAAGGCCTTTTCTGTTACAAAGTGATGCCGTTTGGCCTCAAGAATGCCGGAGTGACATATCAGAGGCTCATGAACAAAATGGTTACGAAACAGATAGGAAGGAATGTCCAGGTGTACGTAGACGATATGCTGGTGAAGAGCCAGAAGGAGGACGACCATTTAGAGGACCTCAAGGACGCTTCGCTCGTACAACATGAAGCTCAATCCAAGCAAATGTGCATTTGGTGCAATAGCAGGAAAGTTCTTGGGGTTCATGGTGTCCTAAAGGGGGATCGAAGCCAACCTAGATAAAATCTGCGCAATATTGGAGATGACGCCCCCTAAAAACATTAAAGAAGTACAAAGCCTCAATGGCAAGGTTGCTGCATTGAATAGATTCGTAGCAAGGGAGACAGATAAGTGCTTACCATTCTTTCGCATATTAAAGAAATCCTTCAAATGGACGACTGAATGTCAGCAGGCATTTGATGACATAAAGGCCTATCTTTCTTCCCTACCTCTGTTAAGTCCCACAAAAAGAGGAGAAGAACTATTTCTTTACCTGGTTGTATCACCAGCTGTCGTCAGCGCAGCCTTAATTCGGGAAGAAGACAAGATTTAAAAGCTCGTGTACTATACCAGTCGGGCATTTCGTGGCGCAGAAGAAAGATACCCGCCGATGGAAAAACTCGCCTTTGCCTTGATCACAGCAACTCACAAGCTAAAGCCCTACTTCCAAGCCCACACAATAGTCGTCCTAACAGATAAGCCCAAAAAGCGAGCATTGAGCAATCCTGAAGTGGCCGGACGAATGGCACTTTGGGTAATAGAATTAAGCGAGTTCGACATACAGTACCGCCCCTGCACGGCCATAAAGGGTCAAGCGGTTGCTGATTTCATTGCAGAGTTTACTAGTTTGCAAGACCAGGGGGCAGACAGACATCCTCCATGGAATGTCTACACGAACAGCTCATCCAATAGACATGTAGGCGGGGTGGGCACCGTATTATGATCTCCGGAAAGAGACGAGGTGGAATGTATGGTTCGTCTCAATTTCCCTATGACCAATAATGAGGCCGAGTATGAAGCTCTTATTGTAGGCTTGGACCTTGCAAGAGCAGCAAGTGCCACCAATATAGTTATCCACTGCGATTCTCAGATCGTTACCAATCAATTAAACAGAGAATACGATTGTAGAAGCGCAAGAATAAGGAAGTACTTAGAACTGGCAAATAGGAAGATGAGAGACTTGCAAGCGCAGATTCTCCAGATCCCGAAAGGAGAAAACGAGCAGGCCGATCGTCTTGCAAAGGCCGCATCAGCAGATCACATGATCACCCCTGACAAGGTACTCGTCTTTGTTCAACTCTCGCCTACTATTGATATCATCAACATGCTGGAGATGGGCTCTGAAAGTAGCTGGACCACACCAATAGTCGCTTACTTGAAGGATGGCGTGCTACCCGACACAAAAGAAGTAGCAAGAAAGCTAAAGGTTCAAGCCACGCGGTTCGTCCTGATCAAGGACGTCCTTTACAAAAGAAGATTCTCGCGCCCATACTTAAGGTGCCTAAGCCCCAAGGAAGTAGATTATATCATGAGAGAAGTGCATGAAGGTGTTTGCGGGAATCATTCAAGGTTGCGGTCATTAGTTTACAAGCTGATCCGGGCTAGATACTACTGGCCCACTATGCAAAAGGATGCCCAAGTATACGTTAGAGCTTGCAACAAATGCCAGAGATTCGGCAATTCCATAAGACAACTGACGGAGGAACTCACGCCAATCACGGCCCCATGGCCATATGCTCAATGGGGTTTAGATATAATGAGCCCCTTCCTAACTGCAGTCAAATAGTTGAAATTCCTAGTAGTTGGCATTGACTACTTCACCAAATGGGTAGAAGCGGAGCACTGGTTACCATCACAGAAAAGAATGTGCGTAACTTTGTGTGGAAGAACATTATTTGCAGGTACGGTATACCAAGAGTTTTGGTTTCAGACAACGGGAAGCAATTCGATAACGACTCTTTTAGAAACTTTTGTTCAGAACTTGGAATCAAGAATCATTACTCATCCCCTGCGCGCCCTTAAGCCAATGGACAAGTAGAAGTCACGAACCGATCCTTGCTAAAGATCATCAAGACTCGGCTCAAGGGGTCAAAGGGTATATGGCCAGAAGAACTTCCAAGCGTACTATGGGCGTACGGAACGACGGCTAGGACAGCTACAGGCGAGACACCGTTTCGATTGGCATATGGAAGCGAAGAAGTCATCCCAGCAGAGATCGGACTCACCAGCTATAGGGTGAACAACCACAACGAAGGAAGAAACAATGAGGCCATACGTCTCCAGCTCGATCTTATAGACGAAGTCAGGGCAACAACTGAACAAAGGCTTGCACGATATCAAGATCTCATAGCCAAACACTACAACTCCGGGATCAAACACAGAGACTTCAAGGTTGGGGACCTTGTTTTAAGAAAATTGATGGGCAGTTCTAGAGATCCTACTCAGGATAAGCTTGGTCTTAATTGAGAAGGCCCCTACAGAGTCACCTTATGGGTAAGAAAAGGCATTTACCACCTGGAGACCCTGGACAGACGAAGATTGCACCACCCGTGGAACACAAAGCACCTTAAGAAGTACTGCCAGTAGAGATGACAACAGATAGAGAGCAATGTTCTTTCACGTACTTTTTTTTATTTATCCAACATTTGTTTTAGGTTTTGTTAAAGTTATTCGACATTCATTTTAGGTTTTTGTTGCAATACTTTTTTGAGCCCAAAGGGCAATTATTCTACTCATGCATAAGGAATTTTATTCAGGCAATATTACTTGCGTGATTTTCTACGAAGTCCTTATGTGAACGGATACATCCCAAGAGGGTGTGAAAATTAAAGTCCTTATGTGGACGGGTACATCCCAGAAGGGTGTGAAAATTATTAAGTCCTTAAGTGGAAGAGTGCATCTCAGGATGGTGTAGAAATTATTAAGTCTTTAAGTGAACGGGTACATCCCAGGAGGGTGTGAAAATTATTAAGTCCTTAAGTGGACGAGTGCATCCCAGGTGGGTGTGGAAATTATTAAGCCCTTAAGTGGACGGGTACATCTCAGGAGGGTGTGAAATTATTAAGTCCTTAAGTGGACGGGTGCATCCCAAGAGGGTGTGAAAATTATAGTCCTTAAGTGGACGAGTACATCCCAGGAGGGTGTGAAAATTATTAAGTCCTTAAGTGGACGGTGCATCCCAGAAGGGTGTGAAAATTATCAAGACCTTAAGTGAACGGGTGCATCCCAAGAGGATGTGAAAATTATTAAGTCCTTAAGAGGACAGATACATTCCAGGAGGGTGTGCAAATTATAGCCCTTAAAAAGTGGATGGATCAATCCACTAAATATGACAACATTACCAAGTACATAGTAGACAGATCAATCCTATAAGGATGTGAAAAATACTGTTTGACTGACGGGTACATAAAAATACCTGACAGATGCAATTAAAGGAATGGACTCTAACGCGGTCTAAAACGATTCCCGTTCATATGTAAAACGGGTTCAAAATATGTTCAGTTAACACAATGTGACTGAAAATGCACATAATAAACTGATACTTTAATAAATATAAATCTCAATAAAAGTTTAATAGAAGTGCCACAAAAGGCAATTTGTTCATGACGGTATAAATACTGTTCAAAAAACCTTACTGAAACTTTACAAATAAAAAATAAAAAAAGGTCAAGCTATGGGATGGGGGAATCGTTGGCTTTCTCCTTAACTAGAGCATCTTGAACTCGGGCCTGGACCTGAACGGCAGTCTCACCATCATCATTGTCATCACGGGTTCCGTCACCTTGGGCATCACAAGCCTTAGCAAACAAACCTTCAGTGCTCTCTGAGGAGGCAGGAAGGACGGATGTTTGAGCCTGGGCCTCATCGATACTGACGTGAGACAGGTTCAGTTCAGGATATGAAGCCTTCACCTGGCGCAGGGCATCATCGAACCCATCAGCGAAGGTGCCACCCAACTCCGTCAAGTATACCTCGGAGTCACGACATTCCTTCACCGCATCTTCTTTGGCCTGATGGAGCTGGTCCTTGACGGCTTTGATTTCCTTCTCTTTGTCTTTAAGGACCCTTTGCCACACCTCTGTCTACTTTTTCTAGTTCACCCCTTTCCTGCTCCGACAGGCTAGCTTCTTCTCCTGAACCACCCTCCAGGCCTGAAGCTGAGCCAATTCCTCCTCCGTCCCCGCGGCTTTAGCCCTTATACGGTCCAAAGCCGTCTCATGATTAAGGCAACGATCCATCAGCCCTTTCATCATGACCATGGCCTGGAAAAGAGAAAGTTAGACAAAAGATGATAGAAAAGAAAATAAAAAAGACGACGGACAAAATATTGTTGGGGTTTATGCTCTAAAATCCAATTTATTGGCATGTCATAAATAATTAAATTGTTTAATTATATGAGACTATCTATAAATGAACTAATGGGACATTATCTTAGTCCATGAGATGCATAGTATGCGATTTATGTGAAAAGTCACAGAAGATATAAATTGCAAGTTCTTTGTAAACTCAGAATATAGTTCGTAGTCGGTGATGAAATTGGGCATTTCATCTGCGAAGACTATAACATATCAATTAAGATGATTTGTCTTGATCATGGAAATGGAAGATTTCTAGCTGGTATGTTGATATGTTTTAAGAGTTAAGACATATTGAACTGGACCGCTGTGAGATTTATTATTCTCCTAACGACTGTCAAATGAATAATAAATCTCACGACTTCTATTTACATCAACTCTAAATCCTGAGAGAATAATGGACCTGATCATGAAATGTAGGTTGCTTTGATATATCAGGAGTGAGATCTATAAGTTACGGTCAAAACCTCAGTATGTTGGGCAGCCACATTTAGTGTTGATGGAACATATATTCTCAAGATGGAATTCATAATCTCTTAACGGAGATATAAAATATTCTCTTGAGATAAGTTTAATGGGTTTGGTTATTCAGAGTGTTAGGCCCAACCACTTTAGTAAGGAGTTACTAAAGTATATATTTATGGAATTTGATTTCATAAATATATGATGAATAACATTAAGGATTAAACCGGATACTCAAGGATTAAGATGTAGTAATCTTCAAAGTGGCAGTCTATATTCATGACTTTGTATTATTACGAATATTTTAATGAAGGAGTTGCATGTATAATAAAGCCTTGGGATATAATTTATTAATAAGGCCTAGAGTGCAATTATATTCATATAGTGGTATTGAATAAAATTAATGATAACTTTGGACTTGTCAAGAGTTGACAGAAAAGCCCAAGGCCCATTGGAGCTAGAGTCTTATTTGTTCCCTTTTGGTCCTACTCCAAGCCACACAATAGAGCCCAATTGGAATGGCCCAAAAGGCTAGCCCAATTAGATAATCAGTTGTATATAAGGAGAGAAACATATAGAATTTCATAAGACTTTTGATGAGTCTTTTTCATAAGTGTTTTTCATCAAGATTACACAAGGTATGAAATGATTTGTATGTGAGTGTTGGACACTCCCTTGTTCTCTCCTTGGAAACTGATTGAGAGACCACATATATTGGGCATTAAGTGGAATTGGAGTGAAGATTAAAAGTCTTCCCAAGAACTTCTGATCTTTGGTTTTGAATTTCACCGCACCAAGGTACGCTTTCTTGTTCTTAAGTTCTGAAACTTTCATGGTTCATGTTATCAATTGCGAATGAAGTAGATCCGTTAATTTTCCGCTGCTTATGTTTTGTATGTGATACGAACATGTATTTTCCCTACAAATATTCACCTGAGTAATGCTGAAGAGACCCGTTTCTCCCATGGCCTCCGTAGTATGGTTGTCGAGGTCCTCGTAATCTTCTGCCGTGAAAATGGACGAAAGCCTTTCCAAAGCATACTTGGAATCCTCACGGAGGAGGACGGGTGGCTTCTCGGCGACGGAGGGAGCCTTCATTAAACCCTTGCCCACTCCATGGCCCTTTGGAGGAATTTTCTTTATCTCCGCTTTTTGGCCCATGACAGGTTCCTTGGCAGTAGTTTTGGGTTTCTTAGGGAGACAGTCTTGCTTCTCGGGTTGTTTCCGTTTTGACGGAATAGTTCCCGTCCCTTTGGAGGTCTGGCCCTCCTGCTTCTTTTTTGCAGTAGCCTGCTGCTTAATGAAGGCCCTCCTCTTCGCGTCGTCTATTTCTAAAAAAGAGATGATGGTTTAAAAGCTAAAAGCATGGATGGAAAGAGTTAACTAAGCATAATTTAAAAAAAAAAAACTTACATTGATGGACTTGCTCTTGGTATCGAATCGCTGCCTTTGTCGGTTCTGGTCCATCACAATACTAGTGAATGGTATCTAAATTCACCAATTTTGCCCAAGTTCTTTCTTCTAATTTTGTTTTTAAAAAAATCTTCTCCAAAAAACTCCACTCCTCTAGTGTAACTTGTGGACGGTCTTGAGCTGCAAGAGGTAGACAGTTAAAAATCGACGATGCGTATAATTTAAAACTACATATTGAACGGATACATATCAGACGGGGGTAATATGCCCCATGTTGTGTCAACCGGCATAAACTCCGTATCACCAGGTTGACACATCCTCTCATTACCATCCAAAAAGAAATACCTAGACTTCCAGTCCCTATTGGAATCTGGAGTATCACTCACTAGCCGCAGCAACGGACTCCTCGCCACGAAGCTATACATTCCCTTAGACTTCGTAATCTCAACCGGACGGTAACAGTGAAAGAACTCCTCCACCGTCAGCTTTCGCTTCCCGCCGGACATAACCCCATACAAGACCTCCACGCCGAGGAAGACCCTCCACGCGTTTTGGGGAAATTTGGTTGACGGATAAACCCAGGTATTGGAGGAGCCAATGGTGAAGTGGACTCAAGGGAAATCGTAGCCCAGCTTTGAGCATTTGCTCATAAATCCCGACACCCTTGACACCGTCATTGTAACACTTCTCCGATTTGAAGGGCAGACGGAGGGGTATATTGTCAGGTATCTGGTACTTATTTTTTAAAGTTTTAAAGTGTGCTTCCTTAATCGAGGATGTAAAATCGTTTACCGTACATATTGGAAGCATTATAAACTTCCTTATCCCGTCAGGACCAATGACAGATTAGATCGGAGGTTCACTTCCACCTACACTATCACTAAGGTTACTCTCAATCCTATCCTTATCATTCCTTGAGGAAGAGGAGGTAGCAGATGAACTCCTTTCTTCACTTGGAGTGTTAGGATCTTTTCGACCTGACGAGTGTACTTCATCATAGCCCGCTCCGTCACTGACAAACGACTGGTTACTCGACGCACTAGACATCTGTCACCTACACGTGACGGTAAACCTTAAGACAAGATGAATCTAAAGATATTTGACAGTGGCTAAAAAAAAAAAAAGCTTACTAGTCGTGGATATGCAGTTAGGGAATTGTGACGAGTGAACAAAGGCGACGGATCGAGTGCTTAACAAGGTAAACGGATGTGCTCTGATCATTTGATTTCTGTGAAAAATGAGAAATGAGGAAAGTAAAAGTAAGTTTATATAGGGGGAACAACACGGAAGACGAAGGGACGCTTCGTTCTTAGCAAACAACCACTAAGTGGATGACACGTGTCCTATATAGTTATTTACCCAATACTAATTATCATATGCCAGCATGTCGAGCCAAGTCTCTCTCATTGGAAAAATCAAACCGTCGCCCCATATGTTTGTCTCCTGGGAGGTCATGGACTCATGGAGTGAAGGGGCAGCTGAAAAGAATAAAATTCGATATGAGGAACGGATCTTAATTGAGATGACGAGTATAAATGTATATACCTGGAGTGGACAAATCCAGAATGAATGGGCATGATGTAGATGGATTCGAGGTATACTTGTCATCACTTTATAAACAGAAATAACTTGCGTCTCACGCATAGTTAGGGTATGTAGAATCCCAATAGAAATAAGATCTAAATATAAAGGGAATTCCGTATATTCGCCCAATTAAAAGAAAGTCCTATAAGGAAAAGACTTCTTATACAAGAAAAAAAGGTTGGTTCTAGACCACTATAAAAACCCTAAAGGCTCTCACAAGTAAAGGTACGCATACTATTCCCTAACTCTGGCACTCTAAGGTTGTGAGCATCTCCTAACTTAACCTTCGGAGGATCTTTGGCCGGTACCACACCGGTACCCTTTTAAGGTATTTCTTACTTTGTGTTTTGCAGGTTGTATCGAGTGCAGACAAGAGAACCTTGTAGCTTACTGACGATATTTAAAGCATCATCCAGAACTATTTTGCCGCATTCCACCTGCATGATACATTTCCTGCCGCAGTTGTTGTAGATGATTTTAGAGACTTCTTTGAGAAAAGGTATCTTGTTTCTTGTTAATGTGTAATAGGTTATGGGCTTTAGACCCACCTTGTTTACTTGTATAGCACATATACTTGTACTACACACCATCTCCTATATAAAGGCATTCATGTATATTTTATTATTAGGAAAATACAATAATATTCATTCAGTATTTCTAACATTTCTAATGTCATATTTTCATGTAAAAAGTATACATAATATATCCAAAAAATTATATTAATTTTTACTATCCTTCTTATGTGCTGACATTGTCAACAAATTCTAAAGGAGCTGCCAAGAGAAATATATAATAACCCTCGTGGAAGAGAATTGGCAATGGTTCCGACTTTATGTGATCATGCTAAGTGAGTGAGCATGTTGACATTACCATTCAAGTGTTTAGCTTAATTTTCTTTTAGGACAAGTACTAAAAATATTTGTTTCTTTAACTTCTATGGGGGTTCCCACTAGTTCCCACTATTTTTACGATTAAAGGTTGGCTTGTCATGACCATTTTTGGTCATGAAAGCTGATTGCCTGATTGTTTATTTCTCTCTGATTATGTGCACTTTTGTGCTGTTTGTTGAATCTCATTGTAAATTACACGATTTAGTATTGGGATGTTGTCCTCCAGGTGGTGGCTCAGCATCGTTTTTTCTGAAAAGCAACAGCAATTCAAGCAGTGGCAGCTCAGTGAGGATCAGAACTGCAAGTACTCCATAGCTTTGCAGTATCTGATTTTGGAGGGGATAACCGAAGACAGTAAACAGTAACATTGTTTGTAGATTCAGTCTATGAAAATATAGCAGTTAAATTACTCTCTTCTGAATGAACTTAAGTGTCTGAGTTTTACTATGTCACCGTCATTTTTGGAGCTTTTCTGTCACAATGTAACTTCTAATTCTAATGGAAATAATTAAACTTTGTAGTATGTATATATTCTGGTATATGATTTGAATCTCACTATTTCAAATTTCTAAATAAGCAGGGGTTTTCTAACATTCAACTCCATTTTTTTGTCATAATCATGGATCACGTATTGATTATGCAGATGAATTGGGTTACCCTAAGAAAGAAATAGTAGGAATCAGGTTATTACTTCTTTGATCTTGCTTTCCTTTGACTTGAATTTGCACAGTTTTTTCAACGTAAGATAATGAAAATGACGTAGAACAAACTGACATGGCCTTCCTAGACTCTCAAATGCGCCTAAAAGTATGCAAGACAAAAAGGTACTAGTAGAAATCATTTGGGTGATGGAGTTGGGATAACATGAAATTTGGCAGATTAAAGGAAAATGGTTTTCTGAGCAATAATCGTCATTTTGCCACGAGGTGCCCCTAATTTTAGCAAATTCCTCCGTTTAATCCTAGAAAACAGTAATTTTGCTGTTTTTAGTAATTTTTGTTTTTTTAATAACTTTTTACTCAAAAGTTAGGATATGGTCCCCCGCTTGTTTTAAGACAATCCCCGCTTGTTTTGAGACAATCCTTAAAGTCAATAGTTTATAATATTACATTTAACACAATTTTACTATTTTTGATAAAATTTGGTATTTTGCCACCAAATATCGTATTTAGTGCGAATCATGTTTCAGACGTGTCTTAATCATCCTAGGGTGTTACTTTCTCAGTATTTATATATTTGTAGCCTCCAAAGGCAAATAAGATTTTTATCAATAAAATACAGATGTTTTGTCAATTTCTTTTTGTGGTAGATTCCAGTTTATCACCTTGTGGATTAATTCAAGAAACCCTTAGTGGATTTGAGGTTTACTACCGAAAACTAACAGTTTAATTTCTATTCAACAAAGAGAGTATTGTGGGGGTTTTAATTTCTATGGTATGGTGCCTTCGCAAGCAAGCGAAATTGCATCATAGGACCAGAACTTTATGGGAGTTTCTAATATATAAAACTTAAAACTGAAAATTCATGTATATCATAATAGGCAGGAATAGGCTAATCTTTTTAATGCATAATAACAATCTATAACTAGATTCCCCATCGCCACTGACTCACCAAAATGTTCATTTGACTCATCCATGATATTATTATGCTGAAAGAAAGTTACATAATTAGCTTCCAAGTCGAGTGCATCATTATTCATAGTTACATACACAGCCAAGTTACAGTTATTCACAAGATGAACAAAACAAGAACATCAACAACAAAACCAAGAAAGGAAAATAGAAGATGACCCTTATATACCCGCATCATAAACTTCCCTTCGTTTATGTGTAGTTGTGAATCGGATTTTTTTAGTAAACTCCTTTCTGATAATCAGGTTCACAAAACTCTCCCCCAAGATCATCACAAGCCTCTGCTGGGAACACCCTGTAGAGCAATCATTAACACAAGATACTATTTTAATTACCCATGTTTGTTCAAATATGTCATTACAAATTAAAATTCTTAAATCCCTAAGATCTTACGTCTTTGGCTCATTGTACTCAAAATACTCTCGTTCAACAGCCTCTGAAGAAGTCCTGGCTGTGTTGCTTTTAGCCTCTGGTTTGATCTTCACTTCAGGGTATATTTCAGCATCACAAGCTTCTCCCCCAACTGTCTCACAAGCCTCAGCTGGAAAAACACTTTGGAATTATACAGAAAACAAGTAAATGTTAATTCATGATCACGAGCTGCTTAATTAAGACATTCAAAGCTGAATCCAGAAGTTAAAGTTGGACAGGCTTACGAGGTTGTGGAGCTGTAATCAACTTCTGAAGGGTCCCCAGTTGTTCTGATAGCGGTACATCGAGAAGTCTGTAGTCTTGGCATGGGCCTACATGGCAAGGCCAAAAATTTGGTTGTTGTGATTGGAGGCAAGGGTAATGGTGGTGCAAGATACGACGATGCCTGCATTTTGATGGGTTTATGTTAATAATTTGGTTCTAATGTGAGAGAATAGTAGGTTGCAGATTTGTGCGTATATACTTGGCTAGCGACCATAAGAGATAAGGTCCCTAGATTTTTTGTGAGTGGATAAGGTGTGAATGTTACAAGAAGACAGGGTTGATAGAACTATTGAAAGCAAGACGTGTGTCTACTCTTAAGTTACATATTTAGATTTTTTTTGGTGTACGTAAAAGAACTACATCGATCTTAAAATACCCAACTCCAGTCCTAGGCCTAGTTTGTGTTGATGAAATCCGGGGTCTTTTAAGTTTTAATTCGTGCTTGGAAAAAATACAAATAAATAAGTAAATAAATAATTATGAGGTGATATGCGAATTTCAAGAGTTAAGACACTCATGGATTTAGATTTTGGAGTTCCTTTTAGTTAACACCTTTTAATGATGAAAGAAACAAGTGATTAGTGTCCATCCCATGTCCGAATGACTAGGGCTGTTCAGACCAATTGGCCACCTGACGAAACCATATGACCTAGCACTGATGTGAGGAGGTCGAGTGGTGGGTTAGGGGTTTGAAACCCGATGGAAACCAAATCGACTAGCCCAATAGCATAAAGCTCGCTGGAAACCATTGTTCTCGCTCAATTGTTGTCCTCTCTCTCTCTCTCTCTCTCTCTCTCTCTCTCTCTCTCTCTCTCTCTCTCTCTTAAATCTATCTAGATCTTGACCAAATTCGAAGACTTGCCTCACTATCATTCTTTCATCGATTTCAACTGAATTCGACCATCATCCATTGAACCGGAACTGACTTGACCTGTGGTTAGTGGAGGTCGGCGATAGGTCTCTCCTTTTGCCACCCAATGTGAGCAGGTCAAGTCCAAGTTGAGCACAAACCTGACCCAAACCAACTTGTGGACAGCCTTATGAATGACAACCTACATTGTGTTTTTCTCACTACAAAGATGTAGTTTTTAGAGTTTTTTTTTTTTTTTTTTTTTTTCTCATACCTCAAGGTCTTAAAGTAGGGTTGTAAAAAAACCAAATTGTTCATAAAATGTTTGGGCTTGACTCGATAAAATCTCATTTATATTTGTTTCTTTATAAATAGGTCAAGCTCAAGTCTTAGTTTTAGGGTTGTTTAATATACAAGTGGAGCTCAAGCAAATTAATTATTCATGAATAGGCTCATGAACAATGAGTAATACTTAAGTATTCCTGAAGCATGAAGAATGATGTTTCCTCCTCTCATATTCATAGTGTGGTCCACTCATTAAATTCATGGTGGAGCCCATTATGAGTGTAAGAGAAGGGAGCACCATTTATCCATATTCTGAGAGTACCTAAGAATTTTCCATGAATAATAGTGCTCGATTAAAAATAGGTCAAGCTCAAGTCTTAGTTTTAGGGTTGTTTAATATACAAGTGGAGCTCAAGCAAATTAATTATTCATGAATAGGCTCATGAACAATGAGTAATACTTAGGTATTCTCGAAGCACAAAGAATGATATTCCTTCCTCTTACATTCATAGTAAGGTCCACTTATTAAATTCATGGTGAGGCCCATTATGAATGTGAGAGAATAGAGCACCATTTATCCATATTCTGAGAGTACCTATGAATTTTCCATGAACAATAGTGCTCGATTAAAATAGGTCAAGCTCAAGTCTTAGTTTTAGGGTTGTTTAATATACAAGTGGAGCTCAAGCAAATTAATTATTCATGAATAGGCTCATGAACAATGAGTAATACTTAGGTATTCTCGAAGCACGAAGAATGATGTTCTTTCCTCTCACATTCATAATGGGGTCCACTCATTAAATTCATAGTGATACCCATTATGAATGTAAGAGAATGGAGTACCATTTATCCATGTTCCGAGAGTACTTAAGAATTTTCCATGAACAATAGTGCTCGATTAAAAAAAATCTGATCTTAGGATTGTTGTGTTAGGTAATAAACTTGATATGGGCTTGACAAATCAACTCATATCTTATTAAGCTTTTAATTAATTGGTAGTTGTAACCACTTGTTTAAACTAGATAGACTTTGTAATAAGCTTAATATGGCCTTGCTAATATACTTATGTTATGATCTCAAACTTAAGAGCTTGACTTTGACTAATGAATCAAGTTATTGAGCTTGAAGATTATTAGCAGGCTTGGTTCAAGCTTGATCAGAGTTTGAACATTTTAATTTTATTGTTGAGTCAAATTTGAATATTCATTGCTTGAAAATGCTTTAGAGCTATTTGTCAGATTCAGCAAATTACATTGACCCTAGGCCTACTTGATCTCCCCTGCCATCTTGACAATTTCGAATTTGCGATGATTAAAGCCAAGAGGTATGCTTGTCATGCATTCATAGGCAATATCGTAGGGTCTGTCTCTAGGGGTGTTGTAAATTCATGGCCTACGATCCGTATCCCATAAACTTAGCCTACACGTCCTAGGAATTGCATTTCACTAACAAGGAGATATTCTTTGATTCATCCTCATCACACTTAATTAAACAGTGATGTTTTAATCATGATTTTGTAAGAACCAAGTAATTTAAATTAATTCTTTTAAAAAAACCAATCAAAACTAATCTATATATATAATAATATATAAAGCTGTGAGAAATTCAAATTAGAAATTCAAATTAGTGTTCTAATTTTGCGTCATGTGTCCTAATTATTTATTCTTAAAGAGTTTTATTTCTTAATTTTAGAATCAAATGTGGGATTACATCATAAATATTCATCCAAATGAGTTATTAAGTACAAAAACCAAAGAGTCTAGAATAAATGAATCGTAAAAAAAAAAGTGTTTCACAATAATTTTTAAAAAAAATATATAGACAGTTTACATTTTATACCTAATAATATCTTTACAAATTTTTTAAAAAAATTAACAAAATATAAAAATGACTATTAATAGTATTTAAATTATATATATATGAATTATATTATGCATCTTATTGTATATCTTTAAGTGTATCTATGCATATATATATATAGGGTTACAAACTAATTAACATAATCACTAGGATAAAATCTTAATTCGCAAGAATGCCTCTTAACCATTTCAATTTGACTTGGCATTATCTTTCAATTTAGTAGTCCGATTTATGCATCCAACATGTTGTTTAGATTGTTATAAGTTCACATGTATTATGGAAATTTAGTTCTTACTCATCGGACGGTTCAAACAAAGCTTTTACCCTTCTATATCTAAAATTACTATCTTTTACCCCTGATTGGTGAACAAAATTTCAATGGTAAAATGAGGTGTCTATAATCCTCTCCCTCATGGTCCTATGCTAACTCCAACTCCCTAAATCTAAATCCAAATCTTGGTTGTTCTTTCATTGGATGTCTTCAAAGAAAATTTCATATCAAAGAGTCAGTTATCGTAGCCCTATACCCCTTCCTTTGAGAAAGTCTTCTTTTTTTTTCTTTTTTCTTTTTTTTTAAATAGTTTCCTCTACAACAAATGCGGTCTAATTTGCAGTTTTTTTTTTTAATTGTTATTTACATTAAAGTGCTTTTATTTTCACACATTGTGAGAGCATGACCCAAAGGGATCGACATTCTTTTTTAATGGAAAAAAAAATCCCTTGCTAACAAATTTCAACTTTCAAGGTGGAGGTTAATTTAACTATGGATATTATTTCCTTATCTTATGGGATTTACATGTATTCTCCTTTCTCCACTCAATTAATTATACAGGGAAAATTAAGAAAATCTCAAAATGAACTTCATTAAAAATTGAAAAAAAAAATTACATGAAATAACCAAAAAAGAATATAATTTACATGGCTTTGGCCTAGGTACAATTTTTTTTTTTTTGGAGAGTTTCAACCTATGGAGTTCACTCCTAATAATAGTTTTTTATCATCAGACTAAGACACCATTCGGTTTTTGGTGTAGGTTGGGATTGAATCTCAGATCTCTTATTTAACTATTAGAAACTTTACCAGTTGAGCTAATTAAAACCTACATAGCCTAGGTACAATCTAATAAAAAAGATATAGGATTTTATTTTGTAGGTAGGTGCGACCATTTTATTTTGTTAAATTTATATGACATTTTTATTTTTATACAGTTGTTATTATCTATGTTGTTCACGTAGTGTACGTGTAAGTTAGATTTGAGCTTATATGGGAGAGTGAATAAGTTATCTAACAGTACATCTCGATGAGAAAGCTCATAAGTGACAACAATGCAACTTTTGACATCATAATGTCTAGAGAAGAAGAAAGTGATAGCAAGAATATAAAGTGGACACAAGATGTACGTGGAAAACCCTAGGAAATGGATGAAAAACCACAATTTGAGCAAGAAAGAATCATTCTTGCTCTGTTCAGCTTTATATTGCATGGAAAAAGAGGTAACCCTTGTACAATAGGATGTTCTTCCTTAAAGAGAGACCTTGTTTTCTACCTTACATTCTTATCAACTTTCTACTCTTTTTCTCAAAAGATCTACTTGGGTTCTTCCACTAAAAGTCCAACTTCATGTTTCTCTTATAATATGAGGAATATGGTTAAGTACAAAGACAGGTATCAAGTCATTATTTTCCTATTTTAGACCTTACTACAACTGGGGTACTATTTGGTGGCTGGAGGACAAAGAATACACCAACATCAGCACTGTGGCATGCAAGTAGGTGACTTTGCCACTACCTAAGGAACAACTTTTGGGCAATGAGAGGGATATTGGAAGTACTGTAGATGATACACGTGTCCCTAAAGTGGTCCAACATGCACTCAGCCAATAAAGGGTGTTTCTATAGTTGCTGACCTTGGAAGGTCACTATCTCCCTTTTATGAGTGCTTGAGTACCATGTCAGGTGCATATCTTACTTCCTTCTTAATGTAGTCATGCCCTTGGCATGGGCTAAGGATAAAACCTTGCTGCCAACATTTCCCCTTCCTTTGCTCACAGCCATTCCATGTGTAAAGCCCAGATCCAGCCACATCGACATTCTTCCATGCCTTGGTTGGTGTACTGTACATTAACCCCCTGACTGTCAATGGCATTTAATGGCTAAGGCCTTTGACAGTCACATCGTTTTAGGCATTAAAACTTAAGCAATCATACCTTGTGACGTTTAAATATGGACATATGGCTTGCAGGGGTATTTTTAGCCGTTTTAGCGTCTTTTCGTTTCCCACGTTTTGGTAGACAGACATTACTCCTCATAAATGTCGTGTCTCTTCACTTAACTGCAATTAGTGATTTAAATAAGAAAGATCTCTTCCTCATTCCTTCTGTATCTTCATATCTTTCTCAAAAAAAAACCTTAATTTGAACAAAATGTCAAACCTTTCTTCTGCTGGTTGTATCTCCCCAAAACATACCTCGAGTTCCTCTGAGGATGCTCCGGGCTCCCTAAACAACAACAGTCTCTCACCACCACCAAGTTCTACACGTCCTCCTCTCCCTTTCCCAAAACTCCCTCTACCACTCTAAGTCTTCATTTCAGAGAAGGTTCATCCTTTTAATTGGAGCTAGGATGAAGGTGAAGACTCTGAAGAACTTAGGCTATAGGCTGAAGAAGAAGCTGAAAAGGCAGATTACAATGCCTTCATGGCTTCTATCTATAGGTGCAGGAGAAGGTGCAGGCCTTCTTAGTCAGGCTCTGAGTCCAGTGCTTCGAACCCCTCTGACTCGGAGAAGTCATACTCCTTTGATAGTTCTGATTTAGGGGGTGATGAAGGTGAGGAAGAGAAGGTATAAGAGGAGGATGAAGAGGATGAGGAGGAGATGAAGTATCTAGAGGACTCTGGGGATGACTCGGATGCTTATGCACCTCGGTCTCCTTGATCTGCTTGCCATTAATTCTACAGCTCTTTTTTTTTTTTTTTTTGTCATTTATTTTATATGTAAGCCATATTATTGGCCTAGGTTGTAGGATTTTTAGTTTTTCTTTTTAAATAGTTGTTATTTTGTTTTATTTGTATTTGTGTTTTTGTATAGGGAAGGGGTGATAGGCCACAAGGGCCAAATCATGTAAATCCCCCTTTCCAATTTTGCAATATTTAAACACAAAACATATATGAAAAGTAATTTTTTTCATCATGTGTTATAGAGCATAAGTTTACATTTATGTTGTGCCTTATGTTTTTTATTATCATTATGTATAATATCCCTACACAAAGGCATAAAATGTAAACATGTTAGTCAAACAAAATGAAACAAAGTGAAATTGAACCTATTGGTAAGGAGTTGCACCTTTCCACTTTGTCTGTGAAGGTGATTTCCTTGATTTTCTCACCATCAACTACTCTCTTGTCAGAGATTCAGTTTTTTCCCCCTTGCTGACACGTGTCAATTTTGAAAAGACACCTCATTTTTTAAATAATCTTTTTTTAGAGGGAAAAGAATAACTTCCAAAAGTATAAAAGGAAAAGAAATATTTCTTCCCTTATTTCTCTCATTCTTTCCTTATCCTCTTCTTCTTCTTCTTCTTCTTCTTCTTCTTCTTTAACCCTAAACCCAAAATTTTTCCTAAACACAAAACCATGGGTGTCAAACGAGGTCTGAGATCTAGCTCTGCAAAATTTTCAGAACCTTCACCCTAAAAAATCACTAGGCCTTTACTAGGTGGAGATGAAAATCCTTCCACAAAGGAGCAATGGATCATTTCTCCCTTCTTTGAAGATTATCTATTTGACAAAAGTCTCGATTGGGACTCACAGTTCCTTGTTCTAAAGATCCTCCCTACACAGCATATGGAGAGCCTGATGATCTCCTAACAATGGATATGGATTTGAAGCATATTCCCAAACTTGGCAATTGCAGAAAAGAATTTGCTCCTACCGTAGATGTGGTCTTCAAATCCCACACTTTTGTTTCTAGAGGTTGGAGAAGTTGGTGTCGAATGGTGTTGGTTCATCCTCCCTTCATGGAGATTCTACAAAGGGTACATCTTGTGCACATAGTACTTGTATTTTTTGGCTTGGACATCAATAAGGATAGTGAAATCCTTTTCTCTCTCTTGTATCGGTGGAACTCCACTACTCACACCTTCTTCACATGGTGTCAAGAAATCTCTCCCACATTAGAGGATGTCTATGAGATATTGAGACTTCCCCTAATTGGAGATGGTGAAGTGGTCAATATTTCTTTATCTCCTGATGAAGCTAAGGCCATGAAATTCTTTGAAGATGCAGTGAAGAAGACCTTGAAGAAACCAATTCTGAAGGCAATAAGAAAAGGGAAAACCCCCAGTAAGGAAGTACCAGAAGACATCAGTGTTGGTGGGGACAAAGGCTCTGGAGCCAACTTTTGGGGGTGGATCAGGTACTTTTGGAGGGAGTACGCTGATGGCATGGATAAGGAAGCCAATACAAATTCTTTAAGGAGGGCACTGACTTTGTTGTAGGAGAAGGTAACTCAAGCCCTTATGAACTTGAAGCTTTAATTGCTTTCTTATTATCTCACCATCTATTTAAGGGATATACTCATGAGAAGATTTTAAGTAGGCATTTCCCTCTAGCTATTAAATTAGCCAAAGGAAATTCTTTT
Organism: Lithocarpus polystachyus; assembly: GCA_033629205.1. NCBI lineage: Eukaryota > Viridiplantae > Streptophyta > Magnoliopsida > Fagales > Fagaceae > Lithocarpus > Lithocarpus polystachyus. The sequence goes on along the minus strand of CM066164.1, from coordinate 61,415,682 downwards.
CCCCTTACTCCCTATTTTTTAGGAACTCTGTATTCTCATCTAGATCATTTTACTCTTGACTTGCAATGCTCATGGGGTAGATTTCAAGTGGAAACCCTTATACCTATTGCATTTTTACAAATATGGTTATAGGAACATTTTAGGAATTATGCCCCTGTCCCTAGAGTTTTAAGCTCTTATAAAAACCAGTTTGCCATCACCCTAAGGGTTGCCACATTCTTGGTGTTGGAATAAGGTGGTGGTGTCTTCAAACAGTTCCCTTAGCAAAGTGTTGGATGACCCTACTGATTAAATAGCCAGACCCTACTCTACCTTAGAGGGTGGGCTTCCTCCGCTGTTCACTTTTCTAGAAAGTATCCATGTTTCTCGTTACAGGGATACTCCTTGGTCTAAAAAAGAACTTTCTTTTGTTGCCTGTACCTTTCCTTCTCACCTCTAGGCACGTTTTCAAAAAGAATATGAAACCTAAGCTTATAATCCCCATAGGTTTGCCCGCCAATTTGGTTTTGACCAAGGTGTGTTGGGGCACTCCTCTACTTTAGTCTCGCCTGCTGTAGTGGCCTCCTTAGGATTTAAAAGGGAAAACCTTATCAAGATATTGGTATCAAGTCCCGAAATCCCTTTTACCTCCCCCACCAAAGCTGGACTACTTTCACCTAGGTTCAAGTCATGGTGGTCTGATATTAAGGAGCGTGTTAGGAATTTTGGAGAGAGTGGGGCCTAACAGGTAGATTTCCAATCTATCTTTCAGGGTGATTTGACTTTAAAGCTCCCTACCGAAGCCAAACTTTCAGACACCAAGAGGAAGAAGAGTGCAAAAGTTTCTTCTGTAAATAAACCTAAGGTACACACTTTCTTTTCCACGATGACTTTGCTTTTGTAATGCCTTCTCTTAATCAATGGTGTAAGTAACATTTTCTTCCTTTCTTCCTTTTTCCCTTTTGACCTTTGATAGGTTATGAAATCTGTTCCTCAGGCTCAAACCAAAACAAAGTCATTCCTTCAACCCAAGTGGCTTTTGTGCAAGAAATGACTTCTGATAAGGAAACAGAATCCAATGCTGAATGGGGGGATTCAAATCGGGTGTATGCCGAAAATCCTTAGGAGAAAGAAGACTTTACAGAAGCTACTTCCAAGGACCAAGAGAGTGAAAGCACCAAGACAAACTCTAATCCACTGTTCTCATTGCTTTCTCCTGATTTGAGAGCAACATGTTTTCAACTGATCTCAAAATATCCTGAGATGATGAAGGATACTAACAAGTGGAAACCGTTTTTTAGGGGCTTTCTTTTGGGGTAAATTGGGTTTATAGTTTCCCAACTGTAGTCAAAAGGCAAAGAGGATTTTCTGGCTCTTCCCCTTGATGACTTCCTTTCCACACTGAGTGAGGCCGAGGATTTAAGTGTCAATGTCGACTGGCTAAAGAGCTGTGTCATTGCATTAAGGGACTTAAGAAGGCAGGACCCTCTGTTCATGCTTCCTTGTCTTCATTCTGTGAGTTGAGAGCTAAAGAAATCTCTTGTATCAACAAAGCGAAGGAGACAGAGTCAGCTTTAGTGGTACATGGCACTTTAATCACTCGGCTCTAGGAATCTATTAACAGATTTCAAGTGGAATTGACATCCAGGCAAGAAGTCAGTTCTGCCCTTCAGGCTCAGTTAGAAGGTGTCACAGAAGAACGCAGTTCTTTGAGGAAAGAAATTGAAAAGTTGGAAGACAAGAGCTCTAAGCCAACCAGACTTCTCTTTTGAAAAAATTAATTCTCTCACAAACATTATTTAGTTTTCAAGTTGTAATATTTTATGGTCTTGAAAGGCCACATGATTGTATTATAAACTTTACTATGCTTTATTCAGTTAGGATATTAAACTTTGCATACATTTCATGAACAGTAGAATATGAAGTTAATGAATAGAAAGACTTTGTTTGTAATGATATAAGTATTGTGGAACATAACATTAGTTTGAAATTATGGAAACAAAAAGATATTTTTACAAGATTAAGCATAGTATTTCTTAAGGTGAGCTCCGCTAATGGGGCTATACGCCTTTATACCTACTTGATCTTTCAGCCAATAATGTCCAGTTTGATGTGCTTCTTCCACTATGTAAGGTCCTTCCCACTTTGGAGAAAACTTGTGTTTGACAGCTCCCGCCACTCCTTGTACATGAGGAGCAATTTTCCAAACAAGTTCCCTCACTTGAAACCTTCTTTCTTTAACTTGGCCTTTATGCCTGTGAGGGTCGATTTTTGACAGTGTCTAGGCCCAAGCCTAAGCAAGGACCCCGGGCCCTTTTGTTGTAGTTTGAAGGGACTGGGGCTTGGTTCACCGCGGCTAAATGGGCCGTTTAAGAACCAAGTGATGCACAAAGCAAGATTCCTACAATACGTATCAATAGCAAAAGAGAATATATGTATTGAATGACAAGAAAAACAGTAAAGGATGGCAAAGTAATAAAGAAATTCACAAGATAATTGTTAGGGATCCTTAAATCAAAAGGAGATGCTTTATTAGTTTTCCTAATTATTGATTATGATGTCCTCACTAAGACACGATATGAGGTTCAAATGAGCTTAAAAATTACAGACTTAGATGGCTATACAAGCCTCTAAGACTTGCAAAGTTTGAATCCTCTTGAATCCAAGCATGTGCTATAGTGGCTATTTCTGGGATACCGGGGAATGTTTCCCTATTTTTCTTTGGATTTGAACAGAGCTTTTTTAGTGATTCTATTATGATTGCACTATATCTAAATGTCTCCTCAACGTTAGCTACATCACCCTTTTATAATGTAACTTTAAGGTTCCAAGATACCACTGCTCTCTCTCTTTCCTTTGCTCCCTGGGTACCAGAGCCCCTGTTGTTCCAGCCCTTCTGACGCTAGATTCTTTCCCTGTTTCTCTTAGTTTCCTTCTTTTGGTGCTTCTCACCCGAAAGCCTCTTGTTGACTTCTATTCTGGGGTGTCCTTGGAGAGCCGATCTTCAATCTTCCTTTATTCGATGCTTCCACGCCTTTTCAAGCTTAACTTTTGGCCGCCCTTCCTTTTGTCATTTTTCCCCAATGAGCCAAATCCTCCCCTACTAAGTTGAAAGTCCTTCCAGTTGCTTCCTCTTACGGTTCATCTTTCTGGATTCCTCGAGGTACTAGTCTTTTGCTTATGAGTCGTTGCTTTCCCAGCCCTCTGGTACCTTATTACATCACTAAGCACTTGAGAAGGACATATCTGTCCCTCATTTACTGCGCCTTTTGTTTCCCCTTTTTGAGTTGTCTTAATCCTTCTTGAATTGTGTTGCATATCCTAGGGATCCTGGGCCCTTGATATTTACTGGGATTCCGACCCAATTCTTCCTGTTGTGCTCTCTTTGGTCCTCTGTTCTTCGGTGGGCTGGACCCTCTAAAATAATTCTTATAAAATCTCTCACCTGAACTTATCTAATATTTCATTCCAATGCCTCTTCAATGCAATCCAATAAATTTGTGCATATACGGCAACTTGAGAGAGATAAAAGAGTTAAGGTTAAGACTTGCCACTTCATGGACTTTAGGCCTCAGATCTCTTGGGGTCAGCTATCCTTTCTTCTTTTGTGAGCCCAACCCCCTTTTCATTTTATTTTTTCTTATGGGATTGGCCCAATGTGTTATTCCTTTGGGCCTTGTGTTATGATATTTTAAACCTCAACAATGCCTAGCCCTCATGTTGGCCTGGTAAAGGCAGCTATGAGAGGTAGCATTATCGCACTTTTCTTCAACAATTTCCAAAGCACTTTCTCTGGGTACTCCTGAGATCTTTGCTAACTTCACTACTAGCCTTACCAAATCTATTGGGGTGACAACCTCCGTGCCATAGATTAGAGAAAAGGGTGAAGCTCCTATAGCTTGTGATTTAGCTATCCTATGAGCCCACAGAGTTGTAGAAAGCTCCTCTCTCCATCCCTTTCCATTTTATTTAGTCATTTTTCCCAATATTTTCAGTAATCTTTTGTTGGAGGCCTCAACTTGACCATTTCCTTTGGGATAATAAGGTGTTGATGTTGCGTGAGAAATGGAGTACCATTCTGTTAAACGACGTACATCCTTATTCAGGAATGGTGTGCCATTGTCAGAACTAATTTTGCTTGGTACCCCAAAACGACATACTGTATTCTCCCTCAATAAATTAGCCACTGGGCTACTTGTTGTTTTATTCAAGGCCACAGCTTCCACCCACTTAGTAAATAGCTTAGTGGCTATCAATATCCATATACATCCTTCAAAAGGGGGATTTATAGGACCTATGAAATCCAGCCCCCAGCTGTGGAAAGGATATGGAGCCGCAATTAGATGGAGACTCTGATGGTTGGTGTCTATCTTATCCCCTCGCCTTTGGCATTCTTGAAATTTCTTGGCGAAGTATTGGGCATCTCTATGCATTGTAGGCTAGTAGTATCCCTGGTGTAAAGTCATTTGCCATAGCCTTTCCCACCTGGGTGTCTTGCTCTCTCTCCTTCACGCAAATCTAAGGGAATTCCATTGGCCTCTTTAGTGGAAATACATACCATCTACCTTCCTTAAAAGCTTCTTTTAAGTAATTTTCCTTCCACTACTTTGAATCTTGTCACATATCTCTTCAATTTTTCTCTCTTCAACCAATCAACAAGTAGTACACCTTGTAAAAGGTATCTCAAGTACGGACCCTGCCAATCTTCTTCTAGTATCTCACCATTAAGCATTTCTGCTTAATCTTAGGACAATTCTTGCAACTCTTTTGCTCTTCCTTAGCATCATTGGCCATTTCTGACCAAAAGGCCCCTAGCCTTTGCAATCTTCTGTATAGGCCAACATCAAGGTTTACCCAACAAATATCGTAGTGTAACCTATGCAGTTGTGTCAGCCCTTCCTGTCTTGAGACACACTTCATTAGCAACCCTTTTGCTCCTCTGAAAAATAAATCTCCATTGATCTTGAGGAAATCCTTCATATTTGATGGTAATTCTGACCCAACATACTTTCCTTGAGTCATTGCCTTCAACAAGGGTTCTCACCAATCTCGAGGGAGACACAGTTCATCCTGGACCAGACCAGGTTGTTTCTCCACTCAAAGCGTCATCTTTTCTTTCTTTAGCACTGACTTAGTGGCTAAGGTAGCCAGCAAATCAGCCAAATTGTTTTCATTCATGTTAATCACTTTGCATTCTGTGGAGATAAAGTGTTTCATAAGCTCCAAGACCGTAGCTCTGTAAGCAACTAGGTTAGGATTCTTCACTCCATAGGTTCCCTCAACCTACTTAATGACTAACTTGGAATCCCCAAAAACCTTCAGCTTCTTTATGCCAAGTCTTTTGGCAGCCTTCAGTCCTACTAACAAGGCTTCATACTCTGCTTCATTATTAGAGTAAGGGAAACGTAGCTTGTAAGCAAACGTATGTTCCTCCCTTGGTGACTTCGATACCACTCCTATTCCTCCCCCTTGAGATGTGGATGAGCCATTAAAGTGCATTTGCCATTCTTGCTCTGTCACCAAGACCTCCTGTTGGGGAAGTGAAAAATCACTTGTCTCAGGAAAGTTAGCCAGCAAGTCAGCCACTGCCTGGCCTCTGATGGCAGTTGGTCTTATGCACTCGATATTAAGACACGATGTTAGGATGGCCCATTGCGCCATTCTCCCCAACAATTGAGGGCTGGTTAAGAGTTATTTCACAGGATTGCTCTTGGTCACCAACTGTACACGATGCCCTAAGAAGTAATGATTGAACTTTAACATAGCAAAAGCTAAAGACAAACATACCTTCTCAGCAGTTAAGTATCTTAGCTCTAGTCCCTTCCTAAGCCTACTAATATAGTACACTAGCTTTTCCACCCCTTCTTGATCCTGAGCTAAACAATGCTCCCAAAGATTGCTTTGTGTTGGCTATGTACAACAAAAGAGATATGCCAGGTAAAGGGGCCACCATTATATGAGGATCCACCAATATTGTCTGAACCTTCTTGAATGCCTTTTGGCATTGATCACACCATATGAAGGCCACTCCCTTCTTAGTCGGCTCCACCAAAGGCTTCAGAATTTCAGCTAAACCTGGAATAAATCTTCTTAAGTAAGTCTTTCAAAGTTATAGAGGGGCTGAGTGCAGCTATTGCCTTGGCCTTTGTAGGGTCCAGATCAATCCCTTTGTGATCGACAAGAAAACCTAAGAACTTCCCTGAGGATATCCCAAAAGCACATTTAGAAGGGTTCATCCTTAAATTATGTTCTCTGCATCTTTCAAAGACTTGCCTTAAGTGCAACAAGTGCTTAAATGGGTTCTTTGCCTTCACCACATGATCATCAACATAATCTTCTACTTGTTTATGTAGCATATCACCAAAGATCAAAGTCATAGTTCTTTGGTAAGTAGCACCTACATTCTTTAACCTGAAAGGCATCACCTTATAGAAGTAATTCCCTAAAGGTGTTTTGAAGGTAGTTTTCTGGGCATCTACTGGCTCCATAAAGATCTGATTGTACTCATTGTAGCCATCCATGAAGGAAAAGCGTTCATGACTAGCAGCTGCATCCACCAAAATATCAACATTGGGGAGTGGGAACTCATCTTTAGGACAAGCCTTATTGAGATCCCGAAAATCCACACAGATTCTTATCTAACTGCCATTCTTCTTTACATGAACTATATTAGCCAACCAACTTGGTGTAGACACCGCATTTTGTATCCCTTACGACTCGAGCTCCTATTCCCCAATGATGCATGAATTCCAAGGCTTAAGGTTGATTTAGGGCCCAATCAGATGTTAAATTGACTTGAGAGGTGTTAAAATGAAAAATATAACTTTTAGTGAGCAAAAATATATTTTTGGAAAAATAAAGGCCAAAGAAAACCCACAATTTGCGTACGTAGGCACAAACCTGCGTATGCAGGCCACACGCTGCATACGCAAGCACAAGTCTGCATACGCAGCTAGGGTTTTAGAGACATAAAAAAAGGCAAGTTTTTTCCATTAAAGACTGAGGTTTGGAATGAATCCCACATCGTCTAGGAGCCATTCCAAACCCCTATTTTTCAACTATATAAAGCCTTAAACGGTACCTTTTCAAGACACATAAAATCCTAAAGGAAAACCTAAGATTCACTAGAAATAATAAATCAAAGAGGGATTTTTTCACAAAACATCCTCAAGTCAATTTTATCTAATTGGGGCATTTTCTAGCCTAGATCCCTTAAGTTTAAGATTACTAATCACCTTTCTATTGATTTGTGAATAGATTGACTGAGGGAAACGGTCAAAGTCAAGCTTGAAAAGCTTCTTGTTTAAGGTATTGAGCTTAACTCTTTCTTTTTCTTTTCCTTTTATTTCCTGCCTTCTTGTTATATTTTAATCTGTTTCTTTGCTTAGTTTATATTTATATATGTTTTTTAAAGTTTTTTTTTTTATGCTTTCTTTTTTTTTTTTTTTAAACATGTTAGGCTGTTAGATTTAAGCTTTCAAGTCTTGCTCTGTTTTTCTTCTTGTCTGTTTTCTAGGTTAGGGTTTAGGCGTGTCGGCATATGCATACTTTTGTATGCGCACGCAAGCTCGAAGAATGTGTACGCATACAACTAGCTTGAGTACGCAAGCCTATGTATGTGCACGCATACTTGTGCTCAGAAACTCTAATTTTGATTTTCCTATTTCTTTTGCTTTGTTTGTTTTAGCTATTATGCCTCTGTTTTAACCTTCTTATATGCTTTTAAGTTTCTTTATCTTTGTTCACATGTTTGTTTGTCATTGCATGCTAGATTAGGGTTTATCTTTTGTTCCTTAGTTGTAATGCCATGTCATTCATTCACATGTCCATTCATTGATGCCATGTAACAACCATCTCACTTAAATTTAATTTTACTGCTTCTAGAGTGGAGTTGATGAATTACTTAATTTTTTTGGAAGAGATATTATTTTATATTATGATTTTCTACAAAAAAAAAAATAAGGGGTAACGTGAATAGTTATTTTGTGAATTATTCATATTTAACTTTTAGTCTCCTTATCAGTTAAGGAAAAGGATAAGAGATTAAAACCTATTTGGATTAGGAGTTTAAGCGTTATTGGAATTCTTTAGAGTCCTAGCCTATGTAAACAACCTTAATAAAGAGTCCTAGCCTATGTAAACAACCTTAATATGAGTATAAGTGGGAATTAAACAACCTTATTATGAGTTTAATTTCCAGCCAATGTAGGGAACAATTTTAACGTGTAAAGCTGAAAAGTTAGGGCTTGCTACGTGAAAGGCAGAGAGAGAAACAAAAAAAAAAAAAAAATCAGTGGTTAGCATATAAAGATTAAGGGTGGAAAATTAGGGTTTCTCAAAATTGAAAGGATAGAAGACCGTGGCACTACTAGGGGCAGCCAGCAAATTCATTGCATTGAGGTAAACATCTATATATGCATGCCTTATTGATATCTTTGAACACATATTTGATTAAGAAGCCTTCGTCTCTAGGCTGTTTGAAAATATTAGAATTATACTAACAGTTGCATAGAATAAAATCATGGAAGTATTATTATAGACATGCATTATTTGATTTTGAACTTGAACCTCATTTATGTACGTGGAGTAGCATCACATCCTATATAGCTTAAGCGGTTGTAGTCGTCCTTGGGTGGTGTTCAGATGGTCTACGTGTACTTATATACAGGTATAACAGATTTTAGTTTAGGGAATGCATTACAATTATATAAAATCTAGAATAGGTATGGGGTATATTAGAAAGATATGTTAAATTTTATATTGTGTAATCTTCTCAGTGGCTGAGAAAAAGTTTTATAAGAGGACTTTTTGGTTATTCAAAACCTGGCCTTATTGAGTTATTTAATCCTTATTTAGGTTCTAGTTGACATCGTTTCAAACAATTGAAGTGAAGCTTGGTTTAGCAACTAGAGGTAAGTGGACTTCAGAACATGACGTCTCTCAGGACGTATATATCTATATATATTTGTGGTAAAAATATATTTATATATATATATATATATACACATAATTGTAAAAGTGAAGTTTCCAAAAGCTTATACCATTATCAATGCTTTTATACATACCTGAATTTTATTATTTCTTGTATATTACTTTGAAATTGTATATGTTAAGAATGACTCAAAACTATATTTTTGAGAAGGTATTTGTTATATAATATATGGTTTGTATTGACAATATTATAATAAAGTAAGAATTGTTTCAAACGGTCAGCTAGACAGTCTGCAACCTTTGCTAACATAGGGTTAAGTGTTGGTCTTCGGCCGATGTAGTGTTATTATGGTGTGGTGTAGTGTTATCGTTTGCTCTTTGGAGCCTGTGTTGCCTCTGTGAGGTTAGTGTTATTGTTCCCCATGGAAATCACCCACCGAATGTTTAGCAGTTTATGTCTTTGTCTGGCCAATGTCTAATAGTTTCCATTAACTACTGTTTTATTGTTACTGATCTTTATAAGTGGAAAATTTGTTTATTGTCATAATATATTTTTTTTACCTATTTAGTGCATATTGGCATATTAAAGTGGTTATTATTTTATTTACTGATTACAATGTGATAGTAAAATGTTTTACTCCTGACAATTTTACAGAATCTATTATATTACTGCCAAATCTATATGCAAGTGCTTTTTAAAGATTATATTTTTTCATAGATACTTTTTTTTTTTTTTTTTTTTTGGAGAGACATCCTTATGTTATGTAGTCTCTTATTGAGCTTCTAGCTCACCCCCCCCACCCCCTCTTTCCACTCTTTCAGATTAGAGAAATGGAATGTCTTTTGGTGGTAGATCAACCTTAAATTGACGACTTTCTTTGTAGCTATGTTAGTTGGTGAACTGTTTTAGTATAATTCCTTTAGGATAGTGAGTTTGACATTTGTGGAACTATTTGAGATTGTATTTGGAGACTTTATTGTTAAGGTTTTGTTTTTATGGATTTCATAGGAAAGTTTTTGATGGATAGAAGTTTATTTGTGGATATTTAATTACGCTCTGTTCCATTATATTATTGTTGATTATTTCGAAGACAAGTTATGAATCTAAATCCTTGGTATGGGTTTGGGGTGTTACAGTTATGGTATCAGAGCCTAGGTTTATGATTCTGTAGACTTATAGGTTTAATCTTAAGATTATTTTGGAACAAGATTGTGATTACAAGGAATTTTAGTGTTAGAATCATTTGACCTCTCATAGTGATTTCTTTTATTTTTTATTATTCTAGAGTGTGTAGGAATGATTGTTGTACTATTTATGTGTTTGGTTTTAACCCTCAGGAATATTTGAAATCTTTACTTGTGATATCTTGTTGTATTTCTTAGAGAGATGGCTCCACCAAGGAGGAATCCAGGGAATTGTCAACCGAATGCTAGGGGAACCACTAATCTTCAGGCTATTATTGAAGCCATTGGGGGCTTAACCAATATAGTGCAACATCAAGTAGGAGCCACCAATTCGACAAGTGCTTTGGAGAAGTTTAGAAAGCTTGACCCTCCTGCCTTCAAGGGTACAAAGGATCCAGTAGAGGCTAACAACTAGCTTAAGGAGATAGAAACGCAATGGAAGTTAGTGATGAGCAACGAGTTATCCTTGCTGTTTTTGTACTGAAAGGTGATGCATTGGAATGGTGGGAGTCCACAGAGAGGACACACGGAAGAGAAGTTATAACTTGGCAACATTTGGTTGAGCTCTTTCATAAAAGGTATTTTCCCGATAGTCTGATGGTGAAAAAGGAAGCTAAGTTCATTCGCATAGCACAAGGTACTCAATTAGTGTATGAGTATGAGCGGAAATTTGCTGAATTATCCCGCTTTGCTCCACACATGGTTGACACGGAAGCAAGGAAGGCTAGGCATTTTGAAAGGGGTTTAAGAGAGGAAATTCAGGGCCGGTTTCCATGTTCAAATTGGAAACATATGCAGAGGTGGTGGATCGAGCTCTCATAGCAGAGAGAAATTGCAATCGTCTCTCAAGGGCCAATGATCAGGAGAGGAAGCCAAATCAGAGTAATTTTCTTAAGGGAAAGTCTAGTGGAAGTTCATTCAAGAAGCAAGGGGTGACTAATTCAAATAAGAAGGCACATAAAACTTGTCCAAGATGTGGAAAGGCTCATAGTGGAACATGTTATTTGGAGTCAGGGGCGTGTTTTAAATGTGGCAAGACTGGACACTTCATCAAGGATTGTCCAAATTTGCGAGCTGAACAAACTATCAATACAAATGGGAGCCAACAAAAACCCAAGGTTTAGGGTCGAGTTTTTGCTTTGACTAAACAGGACGCCGAGGCATCCCCATCAGTGGTTTCAAGTACACTTCTTGTTTCTAGTCAACATGCACAAGTGTTATTTGATTCTGGTTCAACCCATTCTTTCATCTCACATAGACTTGCACAAAGGCTAAACATGGAACCTGAGAGTTTAAATTATGAATTGTGTGTTGCTACACCTTCTGGACAACAAATGAATGCCCATAAAGTGTATAAGTCTTGTAATGTTTTAGTCTCTGGGAGGGAATTAGAAGCAAATCTTATGTTGCTAGATATGTTTGAGTTTGATGTGATTTTAGGGATGGATTGGTTATCTACTTTTTATGCTTCCAAAGAGTGTTTTGGGAAAAAGGTAGTATTTAGAATTCCTGGGGAGCCAGAATTCTCTTCGAGGGAGATTGTGTGGTGAAACCACCTTTATTAGTTTCAGCTATGCAGGCAAGACGATTGCTAAGGAAGGGTTGTGAAGGGTTCCTTGTTTATGCTTTGAAGGCTGATAAAATAGAATTAAAAGATGAAGACATCCCAGTGGTGAAAGAGTTTCCAGATGTGTTCTCTGAAGACTTACTTGGACTACCCCCTGACAAGGAGGTTGAGTTCACTATTGACCTAGTACCTGGTACTGGCCTAATTTCCAAAGCACCTTATAGAATGGCCACTGCAGAGCTCAAAGAATTGAAGGAACAATTGCAAGACTTGCTTGATAAAGGCTTTATTCGGCCTAGTGCTTCCCCTTCGAGTGCTCCAGTGTTATTTGTTAAGAAGAAGGATGACAGTATGCAGTTGTGCATTGACTATAGGGAGTTAAATAAGGTAACCATAAGAAACAAATACCCTTTGCCACGAATTGATTATTTGTTTGATCAGCTTCAAGGTGCTCAAGTCTTCTCTAAAATTGACTTGAGATAGGGTTATCATCAGTGGAGAGTTAAGGAGGATGACATACCAAAGACAGCTTTTCGAACTAGGTATGGTCATTATGAGTTCTTCGTGATGCCTTTTGGTCTAACAAATGCTCCAACTATTTTTATGGATTTGATGAATAGGGTATTTCATGAGTATTTGGATCGGTTTGTTATTGTTTTCATTGATGACATCTTGGTTTACTCTAAAAGCCAAGAAGAGCATAAGGAACACTTGAGAATGGTTTTGCAAATTTTAAGAGACAAGAAGTTGTATGCTAAATTAAGAAGTGTGAGTTCTGGTTGAATCAAGTGGTGTTCTTAGGACATGTGACCTCTAGAGATGGAATTACAGTGGATCCTAGTAAGATTGAAGCTGTAGTTAATTGGGCTGTCCCTACTAATGTAAGTGAGGTAAGAAGTTTTTTGGGCCTTGCAGGTTATTATAGAAGATTTGTGGAAGGATTTTCTAGTATTGCAACTCCTTTGACTCGATTAACTCGAAAAAATGCAAAGTTTGACTGGACAGAAGAATGTGAAAGAAGTTTCCAAGAGTTGAAGCAACGGTTGGTTTCTGCACCAGTATTGACTATTCCATCTAGTTCTAGTGGTTTTGTGATATATAGTGATGCATCTCATAAGGGTCTTGGTTGTGTTCTAATGCAACACGGGAAGGTGGTTGCTTATGCCTCTCGACAACTAAAGAATTATGAACAGAATTATCCAACTCATGATTTGGAATTGGCAGCAGTGGTTTTTGCATTGAAGATTTGGAGGCATTACTTATATGGTGAGAGATGTGAAATATACACTGACCATAAAAGTTTGAAGTACATATACACTCAGAAAGAATTAAATTTGAGGCAAAGGAGATGGCTAGAATTAATTAAAGACTATGATTGTTCTATAAATTACCATCCTGGTAAAGCCAATGTTGTGGCTGATGCACTTAGTCGAAATTCATATAACTTCTCAGCTGCATTGTTAACTACTCAGAAGCATATTATTGTTGATCTTTAGAAACTTGGAGTAGACATAGTGACTGGAGACTCCCAATCCTACCTGGCAAGTTTAAGTGTACAACCAACTCTAATTGATAAGATCAAAGCTGCTCAAAGTGGTGACCCTCAATTGTTTAAGATCATGGAACAAGTACGTGGTGGAAGTATATTTGATTTTAATATCTCTAATGATGGTGTTTTGAGGTTTGGTAATAGGCTTTGTGTGCCTAATGATTCATTGATTAAAGAAGAGATATTGGAGGAGGCCCATCGTTCGCCTTATACAATGCATCCGGGTAGTACCAAGATGTATCATGACCTTCGAGAAGTTTATTGGTGGATCAACATGAAAAGAGAAACTGCTCAATTTATGGAACAATGCTTGATTTTCCAGCAAGTCAAAGTGGAACATCAGAGGCCATCAGGGTTGTTACAACCTCTGTCTATACCTGAGAGGAAGTGGGAGTATATCACCATGGACTTTGTGTGTGGGTTACCAAGATCACCTAAGAATCATGATGCTATTTGGGTGGTAATGGATAGGTTGACTAAATCTGCCCACTTCATTCCAATTAGAATGAACTTCTCTCTTGACAAACTGGCTGAACTTTATATAAATGAGATTGTGAGGTTACATGGAGTGCCAGCTTCTATTGTATCTAATAGAGATTCGAGATTCACTTCAGGGTTCTGGGATAGCTTGCAAAAAGCCTTGGGTACTAAGTTGAACTTTAGTACCGCTTGCCACCCTCAAACAGAAGGAAAGTCCGAGAGAACTATTCAAACTTTAGAAGACATGTTGAGAGCTTGTGCCTTGGATTTCAAGGGTAGTTGGAATGACCATTTGACTTTGGTGGAGTTTGCTTATAACAATAGCTATCACTCCAGTATTAAGATGGCACCTTATGATGCTTTGTATGGGAGAAAGTGTAGATCCCCAGTTTGTTGGGATGAGGTTGGAGAGAGGAGAATCTTGGGTCCTGAGATTGTTCAAAGGACCAGTGAAAAGATTGATGTAATTCGGGAAAGGTTGCGTGCAGCTCAAAGTAGACAGAAAAGTTAGGCTGATCCACGGAGAAGAGAAGTGGAATTTGAAATAGGAGACATGGTTTTCATTCGAGTGGCACCTATGAAAGGAGTTATGAGGTTTGGCAAGAAGGGTAAGTTAAGCCCTAGATTTGTGGGGCCCTTTGAAATTTTGGAGAAAGTTGGTTCTGTTGCTTACCGACTTGCTTTACCACTAGCTCTGTCAAGGTTACATAACGTTTTCCATGTATCCATGTTAAGAAGGTATGTCCCTGATCCTTCTCATATCCTGAGTTATGAGCCACTTCAAGTCAAAGAGAACTTATCCTATGAGAAAATCCCAATTCAGATTTTAGATCATAAAGAGCAAGTGCTACGTAATAAGACTATACATTTGGTCAAAGTATTATGGAGGAATCATTCCATAGAAGAAGCTTCATGGGAGCGTAAAGACGAAATGCAATCCAAATATCTCTATCTATTTCAAAATTGAGGTATGTTTTGAATTTTCGGGGACGAAAATTTCATAAGAGGGGGAGAATGTAACAACCGTCTCACTTAAATTTAATTTTACTACTTCTAGATTGGAGTTGATGAATTACTTAATTTATTTTGGAAGAGATATTATTTTATATTATGATTTTCTACAAAAAAAAAATAAGGGATAACACGAATAGTTATTTTGTGAATTATTCAGATTTAACTTTTAGTCTCCTTATCAGTTAAGGAAAAGGATAAGAGATTAAAACCTATTTAGATTAGGAGTTTAAGTGTTATTGGAATTCTTTAGAGTCCTAGCCTATGTAAACAACCTTAATATGAGTATAAGTGGGAATTAAACAAACCTTATTATGAGTTTAATTTCCAGCCAATGTAGGGAACAATTTTAACGTGTAAAGCTGAAAAGTTAGGGCTTGCTACGTGAAAGGCAGAGAGAGAAACAAAAAAAAAAAAAAAAATCAGTGGTTAGCATATAAAGATTAAGGGTAGAGAATTAGGGTTTCTCAAAATTGAAAGGATAGAAGACCGTGGCACTACTAGGGGCAGCTAGCAAATTCGTTGTATTGAGGTAAACATCTATATATGCATGCCTTATTGATATCTTTGAACACATATTTGATTAAGAAGCCTTCGTCTCTAGGCTGTTTGAAAATATTAGAATTATACTAACAGTTGCATAGAATAAAAGTTATCATGGAAGTATTATTATAGACATGCATTATTTGATTTTGAACTTGAACCTCATTTATGTACGTGGAGTAGCATCACATCCTATATAGCTTAAGCGGTTGTAGTCGTCCTTGGGTGGTGTTTAGATGGTCTATGTGTACTTATATATAGGTATAACAGATTTTAGTTTAGGGAATGCATTACAATTATATAAAATCTAGAATAGGTATGGGGTATATTAGAAAGATATGTTAAATTTTATATTGCGTAATCTTCTCAGTGGCTAAGAAAAAGTTTTATAAGAGGACTTTTTGGTTATTCAAAACCTGCCCTTATTGAGTTATTTAATCCTTATTTAGGTTCTAGTTGACATCATTTCAAACAATTGAAGTGAAGCTTGGTTTAGCAATTAGAGGTAAGTGGACTTCAGAACATGACGTCTCTCAGGACGTATATATCTATATATATTTGTGGTAAAAATATATTTATATATATATATATATAAATATATATACATAATTGTAAAAGTGAAGTTTCCAAAAGCTTATACCATTATCAATGCTTTTATATATACCTGAATTTTATTATTTCTTGTATATTACTTTGAAATTGTATATGTTAAGAATGACTCAAAACTATATTTTTGAGAAGGTATTTGTTATATGATATATGGTTTGTATTGACAATATTATAATAAAGTAAGAATTGTTTCAAACGGTCAGCTAGACAATCTGCAACCTTTGCTAACACAGGGTCAAGTGTTGGGCATCGGCCGATGTAGTGTTATTATGGTGTGGTGCAGTGTTATCGTTTGCTCTTTGGAGCTAGTGTTGCCTCTTTGAGGTCAGTGTTATTGTTCCTCATGGAAATCACCCACCGAGTGTTTAGCAGTTTATGTCTTTGTCTGGCCAATGTCTAATAGTTTCCATTAACTACTGTTTTATTGTTACTGATCTTTATAAGTGGAAAATTTATTTATTGTCATACTATATTGTTTCTACCTATTTAGTGCATATTGGCATATTAAAGTGGTTATTATTTTATTTACTGATTACAATGTGATAGTAAAATGTTTTACTTCTGACAATTTTACAGAATCTATTATATTACTGCCAAATCTATATGCAAGTGCTTTTTAAAGATTATATTTTTTCATAGATACTATTTTTTTTTTTTTTTTTTTTGGAGAGACATCCTTATGTTATGTAGTCTCTTATTGAGCTTTAGCTCACCCCCCCCCCCCCCCCCCCCCTTTTTCCACCCTTTCAGATTAGAGAAATGGAATGTCTTTTGGTGGTAGATCAGCCTTAAATTGACAACTTTCTTTGCAACTATGTTAGTTGGTGAATTGTTTTAGTATAGTTCCTTTAGGATAGTGAGTTTGACATTTGTGGAACTATTTGAGATTGTATTTGGAGACTTTATTGTTAAGGTTTTGTTTTTATGGATTTCATAGGAAAGTTTTTGATGGATAGAAGTTTATTTGTGGATATTTAATTACACTCTGTTCCATTATATTATTGTTGATTATTTCTAAGACAGGTTATGCATCTAAATCCTTGGTATGGGTTTGGGGTGTTATATGCCATAGGTGCTGTGATGCAATGAGGTAAGTAAAGGTCAGTCATCCATTCACACGTACATGCATATTGTTTGATAACATGGTTTGGTGATAAGCATGAATGTGTTTGATTGAACAACGTGTTCTTAATGATCTTCATGTTCCCAATGTGATCCTTTGATGTTTACATGTTGCTACCTTGGATGAGATATATGATATGATGCTAGATGAATGTGAGGTGGGCGATATGTATGATGATAACATGCTAGGGTTTATGCTTTGATATGAGATGCCATGATAGATGCATGCTAGGTTGATAAGACGCCATGATAGATTGCATGCTAGTTTCATGAGATGCCATGATAGATGTATGCTAGGGTTGAATATGTGTGGGTTTGGTTTTTTATGCTTTTTGGATGGATATGTATGTATTTTGGGATGATGATGTCATGTTGTATATTTAGATGTATGATAGTGTGTGTGTAAGTTAGAATACAAATATTGAACATGCTTTTAATAAGGTTAAGATATTAGACATAATGATGGGAGGCCAACCTTAGGATTGGGCAATCTTGGGTGCCTAACATGTTCCCAAGAACGTACCTAAACTCCGAACTCATACTCTGGTAGTAAGATCAATGGCCCTTCCTTGAAAAGACGCTATATTCATGGTTCCTAGACCATATAACTAGGTGGGAACTCCGACACTTTTCGTTGTGTCCACACTTGGACATTTAATTTCTTCTATAAATCCCACCTTCAAAAGCTTATTCACTTCAACTTTTATCTTTTCTTCCACATCTAAACGATATTTTCTTGGTGGTTGCTTCATAGGCTTAGCATTAGGATCCACCTTTAACTTATGTGTTACCAAGTTCGGACTCAAACCTGGCATTTCTTGATAACTCCAAGCAAAAACATCTTTGTACTCCCTCAACAAGGCTATCAGCTTTCTTCTTTCTTCTTCAGGAAATCCCTTACTGATTTTGACCAACTTTTCTCCTCCTTCTCCATTGTTCAGATCAATCTCAACAAGTTCCTCTTACATAATATTGACAACATCATTCATGTATTCAGGAACTTTTTTCACAGGTTCTTCAGCTATATGAACCTCTTTTGGCAATTAAGTCAGATTGGGGGGATCAAGCTCACCATCCTCCTTATTTCCTTCTTCTAACTGTCAAAACTCATATATCACCTTGCCATCAGGCCTGGTGATTCTCCTTATCTTGGAGGGCCTTTATGGCGCTACAATCTCGTCATCATCTTCTTCCTCTCTTTCCAAAGAAATGGGGTTAAATAGGAGAATTATGTTTTCCCCTTTAGGCTCATACTCCCGATATAGGGCTGACTTAGCAAAATGAAGCTCTGCTATGTCAAAAGGCATCCTAGTGGCCTCAATGACCACCTGCCTATTCCTCCAGACAGCCTTCACACATTGATGATATATGGAAGCCACAGCTTTATACGCCTTCAGCCACGAACGGCCTAGAATGATATGATAAGAAGTATTCTCCTCCATTACATGCATGAGAGTAGGTGCTCAAATTGGCTCAACCCTAAGATCTAAAGACACATCACCTAGGGTACACTGTTGCAAAGACCCTATCTTTGCTACCTGAAGTGACTTTAGAATAATCCTTTCTCTTGAGATACCAAAGCATCAAATGTTGGAAGAGGAAGGATGTTAGTGGATGCGCTAGTGTCTAACAATGCCCTTTTGATTTGAGATGCTCTTAGAAAGGCAGTAAGATACAGAGGTCTGTCGCTATCAACAACTCGGTTGGCAAAATATCTATTTGAAAAGGTTATTAAGTCCTTTGCTTCCTAATACCTGCATCAAACTTCCTTTAGAAGCTGTCACTTCTTGATTCCTTTCCATCTCCCTGGTCAAAGCTTGGGTTGCTTCTCTCCTAGCCAATAGCCTAAGATCTATTCCTTCAAGAAAGGAATGTATCTTATCATCTTGCTAAATTCTTGTAACCATTTCTTCATCTTGTAAAGGCGTAGGTGCTAAGCTACTGCTAGCCTTATTCTCGACTTCTTCTTCCATGGGATCCTCACGACCCATGAAGAATGTCATGTGCCAAACCCGATACCCGGATTTGTGACCATGACTGGCATACTAATACCAAGCTTAAACCTGACATTAACAAGAACTAACTAAACTTTTACAAAAGCTTCCCTCTTTCTTTTCATTCTTGTTTCTTTACTTTTTGATATAACTTTTTACTTGATATTCAGAGCATTTACACTGTACTCAAGAATAACATAGTCCACCAATAATTCAATTATTTATAATCTTTACAATTTTTATTCAAAGGCATTATAAAATAATATATTTGTTAAATACTCTTCTATTAATTATAAAAAGAAAGTGGCTTAAAATAATAATTAACCACTCAAACACATAATTTAACTATAAAGTTGGGTCAAGGTGTTGCAAAGAAGGTCATTGCCACCTCTGGCCTACGCATCCTTGGGTCTACCCTCTTCCCACCTCTGATAACCAAATCACCTTTGGCTACCCGGTCATGGAAAATATTCCTCAAGGCATAACATTCCATGGTATGGTGATCACACCTCCTGTGGTACCTGCAATAAAGTGGACCTTGTTTTTCTTCATCTGTGGGTTACATTTGCATTTAGGCAACACCACCACACCATCCTTTACCCAAGCTTTTAGGATGCTGTACAATTCTTCAGTAGAAACGGTAAAAGGAGGAGGAATACTATCTTTCTCCCTCTTCTTATCCTTGGTTGCCTTCTTGGGCTCCTCCACTACAATAACTTCTACCTTCGTGCCTTCTCTCCTCAAAGGCTTTCTTGGTGCATTTGTAGTCTGTGAAGTCAAGCCCTTTGAAGGCTTCCTAACAAACATACTTATCCTTCTTGAAGCTTCCACAAGCCTTATAAAACTGGAAATCTGCAAATTCTCAAGATAGGGACGATATTCGTATAGCATACCAGAGATACAAACATCCACCAGTCTTTCCTCCTAAACAGGGTCATAACAGAGCAAAGAGAGGTCTCTAAACCTGCGAATATACTCTAACAACCCTTCAAACACCCTTTGCTTTTCCTGTTGCAGATCTGACAACATAAGCTTCTCTTCCAAAGTAAAGAACTTCCTCATGAACTGCATTGCCATATTGTTCCAACTCAGAACTGACCCTAGTGCAAGGCTAGTGTACGCAGTAAAAGCATGACCTTCTAATGACTTGGAAAACTCCCTGAGCCTTAACTCATGATCATAGGAATAAGCCATCAGTGCATTTACATACCGCCTGATGTGTTCCCTGCCATGCCATTATACGAAGGGAAGATAGGAGGAGTATAGTTGGCAGGATAAGGCTTATTAGCTACTTCCTCATAATAGGGAGGCCTGGTATTAATATAAACAGTACTTTCTGCTTTCTTAGCTTCGAACAAGATAGTAGTAATATCTTCCTTAGTTAGATAGGGAGATCCCCGAGGACCTTGACCACCTTGTGGTGCTTGAGGTATGAACGTTTCTTGACGTAGAGCCTGGAATTCTGTCCACATGGCAGCCTAAAAGTGCTGAAGGTCTTCAATGGCTGCCACAATATTCTTGTTCTCGGGCTAACTAACCTCACCAGAAGACTTTATGCCCTCGGTGTGCATGGATATATGCTCTACACTTGGCCCTGCTTGCTGGTTTTCACCCGAACCAACTAGTACTCCCATAACTTTCTTCCTCAGAGGCATGAAGAAAATGAGAGTAAACGGACATATGTAAACCAACAAAAAACTCACTAAAAAATGGGAGTAACCAGAGATTCTCTCCAACAGGAGTCGCCAAAAATGTATGTGCAAGTTAGATTTGAGCTTATATGGGAGAGTGAATAAGTTATCTAATGGTACATCTCGTTGAAAAAGTTCATGAGTGACAAAAATGCATGCTTTGACATCATAATGTCTAGAGAAGAAGAAAGTGATAGCAAGAATATAAAGTGGGCACAAGATGTACATGGAAAACCCTAGGAAAGGGATGAAAAACCACGGTTTGAGCAAAAAAGAATCATTCTTGCTCTGTTCAGCTTTGTATTGTATGGAAAAGGAGGTAACCCTTGTAAAATAAGGACATTCTTCCTTAAAAGAGAGACTTTGTTTTCTACCTTACATTCTTATTAACTTTCTACTCTCTTCTCAAAAGATCTAGTTAGGTTCTTCCCCTAAAATTCCAGCTGCATGTTCCTCTTATAATCTAAGGAATATGGCTGAGTACAAAGATAGGTGTCAATTCATCATATTCCTATTTTTTACCTTACTATAGTTGGGGTACTATTTGGTGACTGGAGGAGAGAGAATACGCCAACATCAGCACTATGGCATGCAGGTAGGTGACTTTGCCACTGCTGGGGAACAACTTTTGAGCAATGAGAGGGATATTAGAAGTACTGTAGGTGATACACATGTTCCTAACATAGTCCAACATGCACTCAGCCAATGAGGGGTGTTTCTATAGTTGCTGACCTTAGAAGGTCACTATCTCCCTTTTGTGAGTGCTTGAGTACCATGTCAGGTGCATATCTTACTTCCTTCCCAAGGCAGTCACGCCCTTGGCATGGGCTAAGGATAGAATCTTGCAGCCAACATTTCACTTTCCTTTGCTCACAGCCATTCCATGTGTAAGGCCCAGATCCAGCCACATTGACACTCTCCTATGCCTTGGCTAGTGTACTGTACACTTAGTGTCTTTTCAAATAATCAAATGATTGAACAATCACTAATAACATTATAACAAAAATATATAATAATAAAAATTCACAAAATCAATATCAAACACACTCATAAACACTCATTCTTCACTCTTAGAATCGGAGATTCCGAGATAGTCAGATAGAGAAGAAAGATGACATGAGATTCATGAGAACTAGATAATATGAGAGAGAGAGAGAGAGAGAGAGAGAGAGAGGTTTGTGATCTATGTTGTTTGGATTTGGAATGAGTTGATCTATGTTATTGTTTGGTTTCGGGTTGAGCAGATATGTGATAAGAATGTGCAAAAATATTTTTTAGTTTACATAAATTAAACTAGTAAAAAAATATTTTATATATATATATATATATATATAATTATTTTTTCCAAGTCAATGGGTTCATTTGAACCCCTGAACAACATGTACAATAGGCCATGTGTTAGATACCCACCTCATCCATTAAAGATCGGTTTTCTATGATACAATGAGCAATATAAATAAATTCACATTTTTATCATAGTATCATACAATTAATGGGAAAAAAAATAAAAAGAAAGAAAATTAAGCATTTATTGCATTCTTTGTTTGCATATGTAAAAGCTAAAACTAACAAAGAAATGAAACAATAAGGTTAGTTACTAAAACACATAAAAAATGAATGAACACAAAGAAACGATGAATAACACATCCTATCTTGAATTCTTGATACCCATGGATATTATTGAAATGTATGAAAATGTATAGATATGTAAAAGATGAAAGTGCACATCATAGATGAATTTCTTACACGATGCTTGAGAATATTACACATGTATTTCTAAAAATACAAATAAATACAGATTTAATATCAAATCTAGAAATTTGACATCTCGACATTTTTTTTTTTAATTATTCTATGTAAATTCTCTCATGTTTCAGGCAAGTAAAGCATATAAACCTACTCTATATGACATGCTAATCATATGCAATCAAAAAAACCAATTTTATTTTTGGTTTTTTCATTACTTGATATGATGCAAGATTAATGAACCGTGCTGGAATTTATTAAGCGAAAGTGAGGCATGAAAAAGGTAATCTCATGTGTTTAATTTCAAGAAGTCAATGGGAAAATAATAATAATAATAATAATATATTCATCCTAAGCATTTAAATTCATAAGTCTGTGAAAATTATACATATCAAATCCTAATCTAACATATGGAAAACAAGATACATGAAACATATAGAATTATGTGATGAAGATATATGCTATTATGACATACATCTAAATCAACTTAATTAATAAGAAATCCTAATCCATTCAGATCTAATTTATCCCATAACAGCATCAGCATATACTATCATGAAAATAATTAATCAAAAAGGTTAGAATCCATATTTGCATGCACACTAGTCCTCATAAGCCTGCTTGAGTGGTAAATCCTCAAACTTGCACGTACACGATCCCATGAACACGAACCTGGTCACCATTCTCCTTCCTTGGATTCCTTCATTTTTTTTTTTTTTTTCTGCATTTGAATTCAGGAACTCTTCTTATAGCCTTAATGGAGTGGCTGTGTGGTGATGATGACATATCAATCTACCTAGAAAGGGCTTGAATTTGTGTTAATGATGATTGATGAATTAAGAATGAATTTTATGGTGGTGACGTCATGGTGTCTTCTTATCATGGTGGTATTTCGTGGGTCTTGAGAGGGTGGAATATATAATGTTTTCCTAGCCAGCATTAATAAAACTCTAAAACTACGTACCTTAGGTAGAAAAGTTTGAACCACTTTAACTTCTATTACCTTCCCTTATTTAAAGATAAGTGTTTTTCAATAGTTTTTAGGGCATAGGGGTCGTGCACTCAGAGATAAAACTTTAATTTATCCCTTATAAAAAATTAAAAATAAAATCAGATTAAAAATATATAGTATATGGGAACCTAAAACTAGAGAGTCAATCAGCCTTCTAGTCCTTGAAATTTTCCTATTTTTATGAGATGAATCAAGATTTCAAAACTTGTCACGAAATCTTTCTTGATTAGGTTACCCCATATTCTTCTCAACCAAAAAAAAAAAAAAAAAAGGCTACCCCATATTAAAAATATTTTCTTTCTCAAAAAAAAAAATTCATTTTAAATTATCAAGATAATTACATTGTTTAACAAGATAAAATAGCTATTAAATTAATTCAAGAAATTGCAAATCATGGGATTTTCTTGTGCTTGCATGTCTACTATTTTTCATTATTTGGACTAATATGAATTAATCTTTTGGAGGACCAATTAAAATTAATTAAGATGTTCCTATGTATGCATACCTATGGTGAAAAAAATTTTAAAAAAGAAAAAAAGAAGACCAATTCGAACGTAATTCAAAATGATGGGCAGGACCTCAACTTAGCCACCGCCCGCATTGCCTTTCAATAACGAATCAATTTAGGATTTTTTTTTTTTTTTTTTATTACCCATGTGAGCTACCATTTTTCCACCTAAAAAAAAGTTTTTTTTTTTTTTCACAATAAATATTTTGGGATTGATCTTAAGTTTCAAAAGCTCTTTGATTCCTTTTAGGGTAAACTCTAAGAATTAATTTTTTTAGTTAAATTTAAAAATTGAATGGATTACTCATTAATTATAATTTTAGAAAATTACATGGAACCAAGACTTTATACCATATTTTCAATTTTGTCAATTAAAGTTTCAAACTAACGAAACTGCTTCAATTAAAGTCTCAAGTTTATGAAACTATTTCTAACCATCTTCAATTAAAGTCAGTTTATGAAACTATTTCTATCCATCTTCGTTATTTTGGGCAATAAAGAAAGAAAATAGGAAACTATTGATAAAACTTTGAATTTCACCGATATAACCACGTTCAATTTTCTGGCATATAAGACTCAATTCACATTCTCACTGCTTGCTTGCTCTCTCAAAATGGGACTTTCTTTCTACCCTCTCCATTCAATGATTGTCAAATTAATTTATAATCAAATTGGTTTATAAACAAGCAATGTTTCATCAACAATTGTCCACTTTTCTTGACTCCGTTATTGTCCAAAATAACAATGATAAATAATAGAGATCGACAAAGGTTTTAGGAAAATTATTAGTTTACATAGTACTAGCAATGAATGATTTACATTGCTAGTACAATTCAGGGACATTAAAGTGAAACAATTTTATAAATTCAGGGGAGAATAGATTGACAAAATTAAAAACTTGAGACCAAATGTTATTCTCTCAGCTTTATCTTCCCCCCTTAACCCACTCCGCCTGATCTACTACAATAATTCATTGCTGCCATGGCAAAGCTTAGAAGGGGCATCGAGTTACTGACAATTGTATTGAATGAAGTATCTAGATTATTATTATTATTATTATTATTATTATTATTATGAGACTGAGAGCTATAAAATGGCATTTGAGGTGAGGGGGGCAATCAAATTCACAGCTGTAAGGGATAACTGACAGTAGATTTTGCTCCCCACTCTTTTTAAACTCAATCTTTTGGAGCATGCTACTTTTGGTCCCAGATGCATGACTTCTCAGACTAGTCAGCATCCCCACCCACACCTTTTTCCAGACTTTTCATGCTCCCTAGGCATGTACACCGCATGAGGATAAATTTTTGTCATGCACTTTAGGCAAGAGAAACTAAATTAATAGCTCTAACTCGCAACCACACACAAAAAAAAAAAAAAAAAAAAAAAAAAAAAAAATACAAAAGGAAAAATCAGAAGGCAAGCATTGTCCCACATTCTCTCCTTCAATCCTTGTTTTGGTTGTGTGTACTACTGGTCCCTGCCTATAACTGAGAAAGCATGAATTCAAAACTTATTGACATGTATTATTACCTATTACTGTACTGAAGAAAAGCCTAACCTGCACTACAATTCAAGGACATAAATGTTGGCAGTTCTCAATTTTGTCATCTGTTGAACATGAAAGCTAGAACAATCTTGCACAACTTCCAAGAAGGTGTCACAAGGTTGTAACAAAATATCGCTCTCAACCCAATTGCTATGGGAGCCAAATAAAGCCCATAAAGATAAATTTTGACATGCAGGACTAGCATTCCAAATGCATTCTAAAGTCTCATAAATAAAAAATGCATTCTAAAGAAATCACCTAGTTCTGGTATTGCTTCCATAGTCACCTACAACTTAGAAGAGTTTCAAACCTTCAATTGAATGACACTATAAAAAAAATTTCGGATTTCAATGCTGCCTATAAGGCCTAAGCATATTCCATGTTTAGGCTGGTCCAAAATTCCTAATTCAGTGCAATAAAGCAAAAGGCAGCAAATAAAGAGAGAATTGCCTAATTTTAAGTTAAAAGGACCCGTGATTCCAAAAAAGTTGTGTCCAAAAAAGACAGCTGAGCCAACTACACCCCACCATCATTAAAAATGAAAAAGCATGATAATGCAAATGTCCCAGCATTATTATCTGATCAAACAGTGATCCTCTTGGCTCAGACATTTTCTTGAATATCTGCTTCTTCACTAACAATATCAGTTATGTACAGACCACCGTATACTACCAAACTACCATATGAAAAATCATACAGTTTTGGAGAAAAAAAAAAGGCCAAGAAGCTAAACAATACAAAACGCAGCAATCACACCTACAACACCATTATCACTTTACAGTTTGTATAAGAGGTTACTCCACATGGATTGCAGACTAGATCCCTGAAAGTAAAAATTCCCAATATTCCAATTTTCAAAATCTACAGAGACTGAAGATTCAATAGGCTTTACTTACATTTCCTTCAAAAACTGTGCAGCTGGGTTAGCAGGTGAACAAGCTCATCACTAGAAGGCCTGTCTGCAGGCATATCTGATAGGCATACAACAGCTATTCTCACTGCCATTAACATCTCATCTTCCTCTCCTTCTTCACCTAGAATACTCTTATCTAGTGCTTCCCTTGCCTCCCCTGCTTGCTGCAAATGCCTAAGCCACTGTCCCAAACTGCCCCCACTAGCTGGTTCTCCAAAGAATGGATCAGTAGGGTCTCTTCCAGTTAACAAAACACCCAATATCATACCAAAACTGAAAACGTCGCTCTTATCAGTATACCTGTTTGAAATCGATATATATCCACCATCAATGTGATGTTATATGTTTGATATAAAACAAACTAACTTGTACTAATTCTCAATTGCAACCAAAATATAGGGTAATGGCTTCTTACAGGTTCTCACTCTAAATACCTCATAGCATCAACTAAGCATACATACCAATAATGCCTCCAAAATTCCACTAGATAAACTTAATTTTAGTGAAAATTTGAAACTCCCAAGACAAATCATGAAAATCTCAATACAAATTCAAATTCAGTGTAGTCACCACTTATCAGAATCTAAATTGGTAATTTCAATGGTAAACATCAAAGTAGGAACTAATCGAGATGTAGAGAGTTTAAAGAAACAAAATTTTAAAAACACAATAGCAAAATTAACCTTATTAATAGAGAAAAGGACTAACATCAAAACTGGGGCTAATTTTTTGAACTGCTTGTCACAACAATAACATAAGATTTGCTGATAAACCTAAGAAAATAAAATAAAATATTATTTGAAATGTATGAATTATGAAAGTGTATTCATTACCTGCGATTTTGGAAGCACTCAGGAGCACTATAACCTGAGGTGGTCCTATCCAAATTAGGCATGAGCTTAGCCAACCCACAATCCGCCAACCTGGGTTCAAACTCAGCATCCAACATCACATTAGTAGGCTTCAAATTATAGTGCAGAATAGAAGGGTCACGCTCAAAGTGAAGATACTGAAGCCCCTTAACAACCCCAACCGCAATCCGAAGCCGCACTTCCCAACTCAGCTGCAACTGATTATCTCTCACTCTATTCATAGCATCCTCAAGACTCCCAGTTGGGACATAATCATAAACCAAAGAAAGCCCACCTGGTTCCCTAACATAAGCTCTCAAACTCATCAAGTTCCTATGTCTCAGACTAGCAAGTGTTTCTAGCTCCTTCTGTATCTTTCTCTTGAGAGACTTTCTCTCTGGTGAACCAGTTTGAAACGGTTCTAGCCTCTTGACCGCGATTGCAAGCCCATTATCGAGCACAGTTCGGTAGTATTTCCCACTTGGGCTTGAACCTAGTAAGCGATTTTCATTGGAGAGAGCAGTTTGAAGTGTCTTGGGAGCAATTTCTGGGGAGAACAACACAGGGCCTTTGAGAATTGGTGTCCGGTTAAGGTATCTGACAAAGCTTCGGACTATGAGAGCGAAGAGAAGTGAACCAATCAAACCGGTTAGTACTCCTAAAGCAATGCTGAGAAAGATTCTTCTAAGCCCGTTTTGGAATTCAGATGGCCTTGAAATTTTTCTCTCTTGGCAGTACACAGTGGTGAAGTGAAAGCAGAGTTTTATGAACAGCAAAACAAAGGTAAAGATTTTCTTGTTGCAAAAGTAGTAGGCCATTTTAGCTGTACTACTAAACAACCCACAAACAAAACTCTCAGAACCAAGAGAAAGAGAAAGCTTTTAAGCTATATATGCCTCACATAAATTGGAAACAAACAACATGTTCGAAGTGAAGAAAAGCTATTTGAAGCTTCCTAGAAGCTTTAAAAATCTCAAACAAGCATAAGTTTTCTCTCTCTCTCTCATTTTTTTTGGGCTCAAAAAGAATAAAACTTGCGTGAAATTAAAAGAATAGAAAAATCCCACCTTCAAACTCCTCAGTTCTATTGCTGTTTTTCTCTTGGAAACCCATCAGAGAAGCTTCAAAGTGCTTGATGACATTGGCGCTTATATCAGATAAAAATCGAATTCTGACCCAAAAATCTTCACAAGAAAGACGTGAAGAATCATTTCGTCACTGATTCCAATCTTCTTCTAAAAAATTTTATTTATTTTCAACGAATCTGACCCCCAATGTGAGTCTGCAAAAATCTACAGTAGCCCATGAAATTGCACTCTTAAACTATCTACAAGAAGACCCAGAAAGTTCTTGCTTTCTAATTTTCTAAGTTAAAATAAAGACGAGCTGAGAAAGACTTGCAGATGGTCCCAGTCAGACATTAGTTAGTCAGTAAGAAAAAAAACACCAAACAAGGCGACTTCTTATCTTCACAAACACCACCTACCACCATGATTGTCCTTGAAATTTCGAAGTACAAACAAACAAAACTCCCAATCAAACTTGACCAGGCCTCACTCTCTCTCTCTCTCTATCTTTATCTCAATCTGAGAAGACATGGCACAGAGGCACACAGTGTCACGCATACTCTCCGCTTGTGAGCAGTGAGAGTGAGTGAGTCCGTTTCTCTCTCTCTCAATGGACAAAACTGGGTTCCCGCCTTTCAGAGGAACTCGTACAAAGTGGGGTCCTATGTGCCACATTGGCGGAGGCATTCCTCGCGTCACTATCACGAGGCCGAAAGAAGCATATCGAACTGTGTGCAACAAGGAATATGTGGTTAATCCTAGCCGTTGCTTCGTTTTGGAAAGTGATCTGGAGCGTTGGTTTGGAACCACGGGAATTTGTGCTATGTGGCTTTTTGTGATTATAGAAATCCCACTGTCTTATCGCAGGGATTAGTAAAGTTTTCCTCTTTTTCCATCGAATAATTGCTTTTCCTTTTTCCCCTTCATTGCTAAAAATAAATAATCTTATTAAAAAATAAAAACTATTTGAAAGAATTTATGTAGTACTCTCTTTTTCTTTTTCTTTTTTAAATGTTTTTTGTGTGTGTGTCGTCGTGTCGTGTTTGGACCAAACACTGGTTAGTCTAGTCTAGTCTAGTCTAGACTCTAGTGTTTGGTTTAGTTTGGTTTGGTTTGGTTTGGTTGAGTTTGGGGACAAGTGAAAGGCCAACCCGTGTGCACGTGTGGAGGCTTTTGATTTGAGCCAGGGAATGTTAATGTATAGCTTTTTACAGTGTTTGTTTTCCTTTGTACCTCTACGGATCCACCTCGAGGCTCACGTGGCATGGTTGCCTTGCCTAACCTTCTCCACAGTTTTCACACATTATGTGTGGGGTCCCACTTCCACACCCATGAATGACCCATCTCATAATAAGCTTTACAAACTTCCCTGCTCTCATCTCATTCATTATTCCCATTCCTCTACTTCTGTTTTTTTTTTTTTTTTTTTTTAACTAAAATTATTAAGCTACAAAATAGGTACAAAGTTTATTCATCACCAATTCACCGTAGCTACAAACGGAAGCTGGCTACAAATAGATTAAAGGGTGTATTAACAAAATTAGTGACCACGCATCTCATTCAGGCTTGAAAATACCTACAAAAACAAAAAGAACACAAGATAGCTTAAAATTGACATCAATGGGGTGTCAGCTAATGATACTTTAATGTTTAATTCTGCTCTCATTGCGGTAATGTTTTTCAATATATGTGTTTTGTTTTCTTGAAACATGTTATGCATAAGGGTGAACATATATGTAGGACACTTCTAATGTGTCCCGTGATTTCAACCATATCACATAATTAAGGACATAGAGCACGTCTGATCAAAGAGATGAGTGGAGATTTTAAGAATGTGTACCGATCAGTGGCGTAAACTTGGACGTAGCGTACCCTTATTTGTAAACAAACCCATATACTCCAAGATAGTTGAAGATGCACGACAAAACCAGTAGGCTGGATGCTTCGGATTTCGATGGCGGCGATGGTAATCTAACTAAAAACCTGGAGAGACGAACAAAACAATCAGAGGCGACCGGGGTGGACCGGCCAGAAACCCTCCGATGACAAAGTCAGTGTTTTCTCTAAACTTTGGAAATCCCAAATACTTGGAAAAGTATTCCGTACCTCTTTTGTTTGTCGATTGTTCTTCTTATATAGTGCAGGCCAGGAACGGTTTATCACTGTAGTAACTGCTCCTATATTAGAGGATGTCGGAAGATTCGGGAGTAACCTCCATAACTGCCATGGAGGTTATTCTATTAGGCCGTACGTTTCGCAATGCGGTCATAGGAGGTGGTTTCGTGGCAATGTTCTTGGCTTTGCATATGTTCTAAGTGTGTACACCTCGTCTAGGGACGATATGCTGACGGCGTCCAGAGTCAGTGTGGGCCGTCCAAGGGTCTTCTTGGACGGACGATCCTGACATGGACGAGATTCCATGGTCAAGCCATTATCCATCTTCTTTGGACGACCCTTATGGACGAGCGTGGAGTTGCGTAATTTTCAAGACACTATCAATAGTAATTTTTTTTTCCTTTTCATAAAAAGTTTTTAAAAATATTTCATAAATCAATACCCTTAAGGTATTTGTTAAAAAAAAATTTCTTTATAGAGAAATGATATGTCCACAACATTTTTCACAACATTTTCACAACAAATCCTAAGTGGCAGGTTGTTATTGGTTGTTATTGTTGGGGCAACAAAATAATCTTAGTGTTAGGTTCAAATTTAAACTAATAACAACTAACCACCTATGATTTGTTATGAAAATATTGTGAAAAATGTTATTGACGTAGCACCTCTCTTCTTTATAAGTTAGGCTACGAAATG
The DNA here is from genome assembly GCA_033629205.1 of Lithocarpus polystachyus. Taxonomy (NCBI): domain Eukaryota; kingdom Viridiplantae; phylum Streptophyta; class Magnoliopsida; order Fagales; family Fagaceae; genus Lithocarpus; species Lithocarpus polystachyus. Next base: position 61,384,564 of record CM066164.1, on the reverse strand, counting down.
CCAATCATCTAAGATGTTTTTGTAATAGCACGTTGCCTAGGGTTTTTAACTATTCCATTCATGTGAAGAGATGTTTTAGCATATTTTGTGTTGTGTTGTTTTCTTATTGGGCTTGTGAAACAATATGATTGTTGATCTCCTTCAAGTGATTTTTTGGTGGGATTTTGGTTTGAAACTTCATTCTTTCTTATCAACCTTCACCAAAATTGTAGAGTTCTCCCTCTTTATCAAAATCTTAGGGCTCTTGTCGTTAATCTTCCCCACACCTTTCCAATGACCTTTCTTTCTCTAGTGAAGTACTCTAGCGAGTCCCTCTTCCTTCAAATATCGTTACCTTTCATTGTTTGGTTATGCTAGATCCTACAGGGTCCCCTTTTGGTTTACCTTTCATTAAGTTGTGTTACTTTGTTTAAGTCCATTGTTGTAGTCCTCCCTTAGGTAGTTTCATGCCCACCAGTAGTGTTCACCCTTGTGTTTGGGCGGGATTGTTTCCGCTAGTTGACCCTACGCTAAGGGCTTCTCCGAGTATCAATAGAGATGTCCTCCGCCGAGAGAAAATTTTGGTCTTCGACGATGATGATGCAGCAACAAAACAAGAACAAGAAAAAGGGACACTTTTCTCACTTAGATCTCCAAAAGCGATCTCTCAAACCACTACAAAAAACAACAAAGAAACCCAAATTCTTTCAATTTAAGCTCTAACCCTAGCGAAGCCTTAGTTCTTTCAATTTAGGCTCTAACCCTAGCCATCACTCCACTCGCTAGAACCCCAACTCTGACTAGATTTATGACAAGCACAAGCCCCAACTTGTTGAAGGGCAAGATCTCCTACTGGATTCAATGCACTCTTGACCAGCCAAGTAAAGGAGTCGCATTTGTCAAAGCCATACAAGATCACGCCAATATTTTGTCAGAGTAGACGTTGAAGGCCCAGGGGCCTAGTTGAGCACCAAACTAGAATTGGATTTGGTTAGAGAGAAAGGGTGAATTTGGCAAGATGAACAGGGGCAATTTGGGGGTTTGAAATTTCAAGTTAGGACATTTTTGTAATTAAAATTGATTAGAAAAGACAATTTTTCCAATTGAATAAATTATTACATTCCAATCAATAGGTAACATGAGATTACCACCACTTAATAAAGTAATGACATTACCATAATTTATGGCAATGTAAATTTTTTGGTAATCTTACATTACCGTAATGAAGTATGTAATGAAGTATGCAAATAAACAAACCAAACACTGTAATATTTACATTACAGTAATATGGTTGTAATGTTCATTACGTTACAGCAAACCAAACATCCCCACATGTTTGTTCATAACATGACAATAAAAATGAACTTTACTATTTGCCTACATTAATACAACACGCCGTTTGTGTAGAGGCTGACCAACTTCGAAGACCTATGCACAAAGTAAAATATTTGGATCCAAGAGTTACAGCCACAACAAAGCTTTCACTAATCGAAACCAATGTACAAATACACAATGCACTAAACTAAATCATCATAGCTTCTTTTTTGGTAAGTCAAATCAACACAGCTTCACCGAAAAGGAAGCAAACAAACTTAATAAACAAAAACATGACATTACAAAGCCCTTGGCTGAGAGCTACTGGTGCTCTTGACTTGACTCAGACCAAAGGCGCCATCTTAAATTACAAACCCGGGGACTGATTTTACACATATGCCCATGGGGCAGGCACACCAACCTACCACTCCTCTAAATCCTCAAAAAACACAGGTGACATTTTCTTCAATGGAGAACCAGCTATCAAATTTATGAAATATTATTATACAAAATGCAATTCCAACATATATTTCTCTTAGACTACCCAGCTTCAATGTATTTTTGGCCTTCAGAATTTCTTGTTTGAGAATTTTATCCATTTGAGTCTGCTAATAAAGTAAGGATCTCATTATCGTCAAAGTTTGACTCTAATGCTACCTCATAAGGGTTTTTACCTTCCACATTTACAGCTCGTGGATCTGCTCCCCTACAAATGCATTGGAAACCCTTCAGTTTCATTTTATTAATAGTGGAAAAATAGTTAAGACAATAAAATGAAATGAAAAATCCCTAAATGGAATCAGATCCATATGAGCTAAATGAATAACTTCCTTTCATAAATTCAAGTTTAGAAAGATTGGGAATCTAAAAAACCCTGTAAAAAGAAAACTGCAACTATAACCAAGATGTAGCATGGATTATTAAGCCACCAACACCACACCCCACCCCCAAACCCCCAAAAAAAAAAAAAAAAAAAAAAAAAAAAAAAAATCATAAAGTTACCTTGTTAGAAGCAATTTCACGTATGCATTTCTGCCTCTGAGAATGCAGCGGTGGAGTGGCGTTTGACTTCTTGAATCAGTTGCATTTATATTTGCACCATACTGTAGGAGGAGTTCTATCATGCCTATGTCTGCAGTTTCACAAGCGAGGTGAAGCAGTGTGCACCCATCCAGATCCTCCAAGGTATGGCCTTCACATGAATCAGCCAGGTTTGTAGAACTAGTAGAGGACCTTTCCAATGAATCCCCCATTAAGTAGCTAGAGCTGTGGTCAAGGCTTGCCTGCTCATGCAATAGCATTACTTTGGCAAGGGTTAAGGATGAGCCACAAGATGTTTGCTCATATACAGCATTCACATCTGCTTCAGAATTAACAATGTGACGGTATACAGCTTTCTTGTCATTAGCACGCACACCCTCCCATATTTGTTGTGCCACTAAATGAGGATATTGGTTGTCTTTTGGCCTCCGAACAAAAAGCTTTTCTGCATACTGTGATCAAAAGAAAACATGTCACTTCAACATTTCCACAGCAGTCTGAAAAACTTGGCAAGTAGCGCCTTCTTTTACATTAAAAAAATAATAATAAGAATTATTCTATAAAACAAAGCACTTAGCATGTAGCATATGGAAATTGAGATTAGTAATCCAAACAAATGGATACGTTTGAGAATTTTCAAATATCAATATTGCATCTTGGAGACTGATGGGAGATTTTCAGATAAAAGAACAGCATGCAATATGTATCTTGAATTTCTTTTGTCTGGGTTATCACTTCTCAGGCTGAGGTGTCCCAACCCCAACCACCCCCCCCCCCCCCTTTTTTTTTGCTCTTTCCCCCCTGTTTTGGCCCTATTTAGGAAGGATTGCTCTAGTTGATTATCTATATTCTATACTTTGTCTAGAGAGTGAGAAAAATCTAATTCACTCCCCCATTTTTACAAGTAAATAAAAAAAAATGTTTAAAAAAGAGGAGATGCCTTAAGTACATAGAATGTATATAAAAGGTTCACCAAAAGGATACATTTAAAATTAATCTTGGGTATAAAATCTGTAAGTATATATTTTAAAAAAAAAAATAGAAAAAAGAAAACTGGATGCAGCCCAAAGCAAGCATCACTCATACAGTGATCTCAAGAAAAAGATCAAAGCTGAAGTGTGACTCAACACAATTAAGGTCCTATTGTTCCTTTCCCTCCAAATAGTCCACATTATGCATAGAGAAGAACCCCACACTGGTCCATTACTATGCCTGTCCAAACAAACCCTTCCATTAGAAAAACATCAATAACCTTCAAAGGCATCACTACAGAACCCAAATAGTCTAATCGAATCCCTGTTGTTGCTCAACTCTCAGATGAGCCTTACCTGGATTAAATGGAATCAAGAGACAGAATTAGTTATGCAAATCTGAAACATCTGCAGCACTTATTTTGGATGATTTCATCTCAAACAAATCATCAAGTGAAAACCAAAAATACAAGCTGAACCATAGTGTTATACTATTATTAACATCTTAAAAGTGAATCAAACATCTGACTATTTTCTTATCTTTCCAGTTCTATGAGACTAACAATTGGTTGGAGCTGATGGCTTAAAAACTAACCAGTAATCCTTTCAAGTCTAAACATAAATAAAAATATATTTTAACCCCTATAATTTAGGGGTGTAACAAATCAAAGTGTAGTTTCAAAAGAAACAAATTAAACCTTGAGGTTTCAAAAAGTAATAAATCAACCCACAGCTGATACTGAACCCCAAACAGAATGCCATTCCACTTAATGGCCCAAGGTTTAATATGTTACTTTTGAAACTAAAAAGTTTAATTTATTACACCAGTTAAACCGTAGAGTTTAAAATGTAATTTTTCCCTATAAAGAATTCCATGATAGATAAAACAACTTACATCTAGGTATGCACACAGTCTATGCAAATATTATCAGTAACAAAATACACTTAAGATGTAATTATTTGACTTTCATGGGAAAATAATTCACCATTATTGCACATATTTCATATACATTAAGCCACAATTACATGCAATTATCATTGGGTGGAAGAGAATGACTTTAAACAAAAAGTCCATAGTAGGATACATTGTCACACCTTTGCATGGATGAACTTTTCTTTCACTGATATAGAATCAGCATGACTAGGTTTACTGAGAAAAAACAGCTGCGGTTTATCGGATTTGTACAAGCTTCACCAACAGAAATAATGTGAATGTTAGCTACAACTAGTAAAAAAACATTAACATATTTCTGCCAGGCTGAAAAAAATCATGTTTCAATCATTATGGAGAGTTTTTACCCTGTGGAGACGAGATCAACCTGAAAGGCATTTCTAGATTGCAATAGTTCCTCCCAGACTGAGTTGGCAAAGGTATTACCCAGGGACTGAAACAAACTTATAACAGAAGGATCCCACACTTTGACATCCAGCGTAAGAGACCTCACCTGCAATAGCAGTCAACACAAGAACAAAAGGTGCTCCAAATGAGCATACTGAACAAGCATCATGACCCAAATGAAAACTTACCCAACTGTAAACAAAAGATATTAATCATGAAAACCATTCAAATAAATAAATAAATAAGACTTTAGAATTCCTGCCAAATGGCATACTCAATTTTCTTTTTAATGCTTCATTTACCCAAATTTGGGATAATGCATGCCTGTGTTATCGCATTCATATAGATTTCTACAATTGCAGATTTGCAGGCCAGAAAGTCTTCCAGTTGGAAGAAGAATTATTCTTCTATTGAACAGTTCATACTTCCCACAATAATTCAAAAGTTAATTTTATGATATTAATTCTCCTTACTAATATCATTAGAATAAAATACAACATGAAGCCAGACAAAATCCTAAGATATAACTCCTAGGAATCTTGAGCCCATCAATGCAAAGTAAAAAAAATAATATAGAAAACCAAGAAAACTAACAATGTTTGGAGGGGCTGAAGGAGGGAAGGAGATGGTAGGAGAAAAAATGATAGGGAGGTAATGAATAGAGCAAGCCTGTTTTCTAGCGACAGGCAATATAAATTATGGCCCAAGTAGTTGCAATCAAGGCTTGATATATATCATGGAAGAATGATAAACCAAGTTCAGAAACTGTAATTCTATGGGAAAATTTTATAATGCTCCATAACTTTCGATAATAATATGACAAAAGAAGCCAGCTATTGGTTTTGGGCAAGCACATTAGTATTCTGCGTGAGCCCCAATTTTACATGCAATTTCTGCTATCAAACAATACTATAAAGTCCATGGATTTCCACATGCAATAGGCTGTCCACTCCATCAAAGTTCCTTATAACATACATTAGTTGGCATAAATAAAAAAAATAGATGAACCAGCATGCCACAAATTTATTTTTAGGATCATTCAATTCTGTTCACTATAACTCTTGCATAGAAATTTATCTATAAAAATTTAATGATATCTGAAAGAACTTTTAATTCATTTATATTTTACGGGTATGTTTATCATTGAGCACCCTAATACACAGTTAACAGAGAGAACAATTTTGGCCAGTAGAACAATGCTTGTCCAAGAACGCAAACATGGCCGATAGAGGGAACACATAAAAAGGACATGTAGTCAAGCTCATACAATTTACCTTTGATATGTGTACCCCAAGATTTCTGTGAACACCAGAACATTCAATACAAACAAGAACACCTAGATTTAATGATGCCCAGTCTGGTTCAGGAGCACCACAATCAGCACATTTATCATTTCCACATACTCTTCGCAATACCTCAATCGGCTTCTCACTTTTTACACAGGAACGTTGTGGTTGCATGTGTCTTATTTGGCGTTCAAGATGTGCGGTAGTAAGGCTCCTCTCAGATGTATAGTCTTCAGCTGCAGCATGATCAAAATCAGAACTTTCAAATGAACTACTCTCACTGGCAGACCGATGATGACTGCTTCCCATGGGACTAGCTGGCAGACACTGAAACGTAGTGGGACTTCCATCATCAAAACAATGATAAACATAATTAGCCACAATCATCAAAAAATATATATATATATAAAAAATTACCCTCTCAGGAGCTTGAGAACTAAGTAATGATGCTATAACCCCAGTGATCTTTTCAATCCAATCCATTTGATCCAGTGCACTCTCTGCCTGCACTGACAAGCACAAATAATTGTTATTGAGGATCTTTTACCAAACATAAACCATCAACAGTTCATCCTTTTGGCAGAATCATCCAGCAAAAAGTTGGTTTCTGAGATTATAAAGTCCATAAAAGAAAACCTAAAAAAGCCACAAGGACATGCTACCCCTCAACTCAAACCTGCAAAGTGTAGTTCTTTGTTGGTGAAATAATCCTGAAGCAAAACCTCAGATCTGACTGGTCAGCATCAACTTTGATAGTCGATGTCAGCAGGTTCACTGTGTGATGAGCAACAGATTTCTCATCGTGTACTCCACCATGATAATGATTAGAAAGCCACCGACTCAGCAGTCCAGAACCCAGCTCAGAACTATTCCTTTGACCAGAAAGTTGACTGCCAGAGCCCTTGAAGATATCATGGAAGGTAAAAGTTGGTGTCAAGCACTGACTTCAACCCCAATGCAGCCCAAATTATATTATAAACAAAATACTTACAGATGATTTGCTGCACTGCTTGCGATAGTAATACAGCATTCCCCGGCTATCAAGAACAAAAAATCTTCTTTTCCAGTCACCCCTTAAGTTTGAGGACCGCTTTGAGAGATAACCTTGTCGAATGGTTTGAACCTGAGATATTTCTTATAGGATTACATGTAAAAAGAGAAAACTACAAAGATGCAAAAATGTAACTTGAGAAAAAAAAAAAGGGTCTAATATTTAAGAGTTTCTTGATATATGAATAAAGATAAACCTTTCCCTTTGCAGCAGACTGCATAACTGCCTCTATCATCTTGTGTGAACTTCTACCAATGGCTTGTATACCATCTCCATTAGGAGATCCATTTGTACCATTGGAAGACCACTTACTCTCGCGATCCACCTGTCTCTTGTACTCTTGCATCTTTTCATTAAGAGCTGCCTGCTCATAGTTAGACCTTTCCCTTGACTGTTGTGCATAAGTCAAGACCTGCAAAACGACATTTAATCAGGAATTTCAATAATAAACTACAACTAGACAATATTTAAGATGAGAAATGTAAGAATTCTCTCAAATTCAACCCCAGTCCATTCCCCACTATTTTGGGTTGGCCACATAAAATTTTCCTACCCATTCTGCTCCTCCTAGAGCCATATTCACACGGGCCTAGTATGTCAACAATCTCCACTTCAACAACATAAGTTTTCTTTTATTTTTGACAGGCCATTCCTAAAAATGCTTATTCCATATTGCTAATACGGCAGTAGCTATATATTAAAGACGTACTTTTAAATCCAAGAAAAATAAATTATTAAAGCTGAACTTAGAAAAAATAACCATATCAGAATATTGTAATAGACAACAAGACTGATATTGACACATTTGCTTCCAAAAGTAAATAACAAACCTGATTAATGTATGGCTCCATTTGGTGCAACAACTCATACCCCTACATGTAGCCACAAAAGACAAAATTAAAGATAAGCACAGATCTGTCATCGCATATGAAAAGGGTAGAAATTCCCTGCTATGTGATCCATGATCTACCTGTTTGAAGTAACGAAGATGTGCATCCATGGTCCCACTGACTGCTTCCAAAAATTCAAACCTCTTTTTCGCTTCAACAGTAGAAAGAGCAGTTACCTGGATACAGAAACCAAAATTTAAAAGACCTAGGTGTCACTATCACATTAGCAAGTAGTTGAATTTTAGAGGTCATGGAAAGATTCATTTTTTGGTAGAACAAGATGACCATCAAATTTACTTACCAAATTGAAGCGAGCTTGCTCAAATGTAGACCTTGCATTATGAAGCTCCTGGAATTCCTCCAAACTATATTAGAATTTAAAGAATAGAAGCTTTCCAGTACTATGACAATTCTACAGATACGAATATGCAGATTAGAAAACTAAGAATTAATACTGCATGATACCTCCTCCAAAAGAATTGCGACATCACTCTTTGTGCCTTTTCTCAATGACAGAAACTTTTCACGAGCCTGTGGCATTACAAGCATTATGACATAGTAAACATTAATTCCATATCAGTTCTACATAGGTTATTTATCTAAAAATAGCCATAAAATATCCAAAACCATGGTCAGATAATTGAAAGAAGGCTGTTTTAGGCTTTTGTTGCTGAATCAATACACACAATCCAGATTCATTCATCAGTATATCAGAACTTTAGGCAAGCTGCTGCAAATCCGAGATACAAGAATGAAATAGAAAAAAGATAATTTACAAACCACAACTTATAAGTTTCATTCTTTAGAAGACAAATAGATAATGAAAGAGCAATGCTGCAAGGGTTGTGGCAGATAATAATTAGGAATCACTTTTAGCCAACCTTATGCTACATGAAAATATATAATTCTAAAGGAATGGATAACATGACAAGCTTTTCCTGAGATGCATGCAAATGGCATCAGGTAGAAGCAACAAAATTACTAAGAATTTCAAACAAGGGACACACCTGGTCATAAGTAATACTAGCCTTGTCAAAACGCTTCCGTGCTTCCTGCACTAAGAGAAGATCCCTTAAAACTGTTTTGTAACAGTAAATATCAAATCCAGTGCAAAGATTCTCTGTTCGATACATCTGTCACACTCAGGACATCTCAAGATTATAAGAGGCACATGTAATCAGAATTCACATATACTATATGTGTGTGCGTATATACACCGAAAATGCATCCTTTAAAGCTGTTACAACCTTACCATCTAGGATAACCTTCACCAATATATATATATTATGGCAAAACAGTCACAGCTTTACAGGATGCAATTTAGCATGGACCACGGGCTTCCCAAGGGAAGTAAGACCCAAAGATTTTCAAGTAAGTGTGGATATGTGCACGAGTATCTATAAAGTGCACAGCATAACTAAGCAGCTTCCCTTGCATTCAAGATTATTCATAGATGAATAGAATTAACTCTAAATTTTCAAGTCAGCTTTTGTGATGTCCACTATTTTATGGAAGAAAAATGTAAGGAAGATAAAATCTCTTCATCCTCGCCAGTGGGAGACAATATGCCTCCCACCTCCTAGAAAGGAGACAAAAATGCAATCCAAGTGGCCAACAATCATGTAGATGTGACAACACTAATACTCATGAGATAAGTGATGGAGGCAATGGATAGATCAAGCCCCTTATAATAAGAATTAATCAATAAGTAAAATAAGATTGCATTTAAAGTTTTAAACACCAAAGCTTCTGTTGTTGTACCTAAAACCATATCCAATTGACAGTTCATAAAGGGTTACTAATAATATGCAATAAAAATGACGCAAATCACAGTACCTTAACCTCATGCAAATCAATATTGACAAACTGCAGTAATCTGTCGTTTAGCATATGCTCAACCTGAGGGGGGGGGGGGGGGGGGGGGGGGAAATAAAAAAAATAAGTGAACAAGATTACAGCCTGTCACTAACCAAAAGAATATGCAACAAATAATCTATTGAAGGAGAAACAAAAAATAAGATGAAATTTTTTTTTGGGGGGGGGGGGGGGGGGAACAGTTCTCCCAGATTCCTCAAATTTATTGAAGGAGATAGGATTACAATTTAGTTCACTACGAGCCAGACCAGTTGGAAATATAATCAAGAAGCACGTACAGGAGCTAGTATTAGAGTTTCTTAAAGAAAAAGTATTCAATTCATAATCACACAATGGCAGTCATAGCAAGACTAGCTTGATTTAAGAGGAAACCATTAGGATAAAGTAACCAAAAAAAAAAGAATTACAAGTTCTGACAAATAATAAATCAAAAATTTTCACCTGGGACCGAAGAACTTCCTTGTATGTTCCAATTTCTCTCAAGGCAATAGTAAATTTGGTCATAACAGGGCCTGTAGAAGTAGGTAGAAACTCAATAAAAAAAAATTCAGTGAAAACTATCTGCATTTTGAAAGCCATTAAGACTAGGAATATCCCAGTCATAAAGTTTAAAACCCAAACATTGTAAATGGGAATAAATAAGTAATTAGGACACCCCAGAAAGTTAAGTTTGACAAACATAATACGAGGTAATTAACAGTAGAACAATAAAAAGGAGATAATAGATGCTTAAAAATCTCCAATGACACAAAGAAGCATAGATAAAATAACTTCCAGCGTAACAAATTGACATACCTCCAAAAGCCACACTAATGGGATCATTATGTCCTCCACCAAAAGTTTCTAGTGCACTTGCAAACGCTATGTCTCCATCATACCCCTCGCCAAGTCCTTCACTGTGAGAGGAAAAACACATGCAATTAGAATCCCCCACAAAGACTATTTTGGTGCAGCAATAAACACCAGGAGTGGTCATTGGAAAAATGGCTTTACTTCTTTTCATGGTGCCAAATGAAATCAATGTTTTAATTCTAATTTACATTGTCAACAATGTAATTAAAAACACCAGTAATAGCTATAAATTATATACTCAGAACTTTCCACCGAGTGGAATTAGATCTTGAATTTAATAGTCAAGGAATAACTTAGAGAAGCATAACCGTAGACATACGTGTATTTCCGACATCCTTTGTAAAACCTCAGACTTCTCTCCCTTAATGATTCAGCACTTTCCTCCAAGCTTTGTATCTGTTTACCAAGAACTCATCAATAAGCCACAATAATTCAAAGCAGCTTATCAAACATGAGTACAATAGCATCGAAACACGCCAACTTTCAACCACAGAAAAAAGCAAATCAGCAGATACATATGTTATCCATAGGCAGATATCATTTCAACAGGGACATTTAATTACCAATTTGGCATCTTAGCAATGAACTTCTTGTGTGCAACTATTTTGTTTTTTATTTTATTTTTAATAAAAGTAGCCCATTGGACTCGCTTCTAGTGAGTAAAACCTACAGCAACTAACCCCACCCACCAGAACCAATTTCCCGGTAATTCAGGGGCATTCACCCTTGTCGGGCTAAGTAGTTTATGCTCATGCTCATGAGCAGACTTCTAGCGTGCAACAATACAAACCCTAAAGATGGCACCGAGGTTTAGTAGACCCACTTAACACATAAGTCAGTCCCAAATCCCAATCGATTTGTATGACTCAAACACAGACACTTAGCTTCAAACAAGTACCAGTGTCATCCTAAACAAACAAGTTAGCATTAAAGTATATATTAACTGAAAAAAACAACCGAAAAAGTGAAAATCTAATTTTTCATAAACTGTCCAACAAGTTAGAAACTATAATAGACAGTGACAATAATTCTCATACACTCATATCTGCTCACTAAATAAACTTTCCCTAAATCTAAACTTTTAAGGCTAACACAAAATATAAATAACTAAAAAAACACCGAGAAAATAAAAGATGCCAGCTCAACCAACCGTCAATTAAGTAAAAAAAAATTTAAAAAAAATCTCCTAAAGTTTAGTTTCTTTCCCTAAATTTTCCCAGCAACCAAACAGAGCATTGAAATATTTCTCTTTATCAACTGTACAGTTCAAGACGATTAAGCTGAACATGCATAGAGATTACCTGCTTGCGAAACATAGGAGAGTCGTCGAGCTTTGCGAAATGCATTTTTTCTGAGACCGCGATTCTTGCTCTTATTTTCAGAAATTATTAATTAAACATACTCGAAGCAGCTCGATCTTCGCAAAAGCTGAAGTTTAATCAAATCTCATAACAATCAACACGAACCGTGAAATCCGAACGAGATCTCGCATTTCACTCCCAAAGGAACAAACATTAAAGAAAAAAAAAATCAGCTCCAGCACTTTGAAAATTAGCTCCCAAATCTATGTGAGCAAGACTTTCATGAATTCCACACCACTGACTGTAAGAAAAAAATAAATAATAAAAACAGTATTGGGAGCTCCAAAATTATTTTTTTTCTTTTTAAATTTTAATATATTTAGGTTTCCAAAACCCTAGAAGAAGAGTAGGCAAAAAAGGAATGAATGAGCAAAATAGGAAACCCTAGGAAGAGCGAGCCAAGAAATTTACGTTTGTTTGGATTAGCGGAACATAACACATTAGAGGAAGTGTTTATGAGTGGAAAAAAGTCTTGGGAATTGAATGGATTAGGAAATTCCCATTAAAACCTGAAAATGTCGAAACCATGTGTTTGTGTGAGTGTGTATGAGAGAGAGAGAGAGAGAGAGAGAGAGAGAGAGACAGGCACGGACATAGATAAAAGTGAAAACACAGAGTGCCTTTTTCTGTATCTTCTTCACCCCCACTTTCTTTTATTTTTTCAATTTTTTTTTTGTTTTTCTAACAAAACTTTTTTAGCCTTCTTTTTCTAATTATTATGAGTAAGAATAATTATTGCGACGTGTATAAACTCTAAACTCAACTCTAATTTCACAATTTGTTAGCTGGTGCGAAGAGTAAGTGATAGACGTTATCTATCCATTACTGATTAAATGAATCCGTTTATCCATTACTGATTACATGGATCACCATTTTTTATGATTACTTATAATTGCTTAAGTTAGTAAGTTGTGAAATTATGGGTGTATATATAAACAGATTGATGAATACTACTTAAAAATAGTCTTTTTTAAGAAATAATGAGTTCAATAAACTTGAAGCAATTGCTATAAACTTACTTGAAAGTCTCGACTCTCAAGTTAAGTCTATCATAATCTATTGGATTTTCTTGATATCTCATGCATAAGGAATTAACTATTATGCCACACAACACTTTCTTGTATAAATAAAAAGAGAGTCATGTTAACAGGTGTCGATATTTGTAGTGGATCATTTTATAAATATTTTAATATCATTTTCATAAAAAATATATAAAACTGTAAAGTAAAATCAATTATTTTTTCTATTCCTATAAAAAAAACTTTCAAAAATATCTCTTAAATCCATGTTAACATCCATTAACTTTTCTCATAAATAAAATAAAAACATTTTTTTGAGAGGAAATATAGAATAAATAAAAAAAAAAAAAAAAACTTGACTACTTAGTAAAAGGAAATTCACTCGGAACGGTGTCGTTCAGGTTGCTTGAAAGTTGAAACGGGTATCAAAGAGACAGGCTCGTCGAGTCTCTCTGGCAGTGGTTACCTTTTGGAGGGCGATGAGAAACAAGGGAAGACCAATCTTCACCACTGCGCCTTCTGGCGCGTGAAAGAAATAGTAAGAAGCTCAGCTGAGACCTGAGAGAGTGGGTTTTTGTGTCAGGCGCGTGGACGAGGTGAATTAATGTGAGAGATACTTATGTCACGCTTACTAAGCACTTCTGGAGTGGGACCCATTCTGAAATTTCCCTCCAATTTTTTTCCCGAGGATGACACTCGCTCAGTCGCATTAAAATGTAAAAGAATCCTGTTAACGTAAGGTGTGTTATAAAGGCACACATTAATTAATCTATTTTTAAAAAAAAATTAAAAAATTTGAAAAAATTGTCATAATTTTTTTAATTTTTGAAAAAATTTTCTAAAAATTATAAATTATTATGTACTTTTAAGATATACATTAGCCAAGTCCAAACTAAAAAAATAAAATAAAAGTTTATAAGTACTCATATATTAATTTTTAGAAAGAAAAAAAGAATGCCAACGAATCTTATCTAAAATGAAAATTAAATATAAAACCCATAAATAAAAATTAATTAAAATATATAAAAAGAAACTTCCATAATGGACCTGCAAAACTGAGTTCTGCAAGATGCTTGTCCCACGTACTTCTTCGGTGGCCCATTGACCACACCATCACGAATGAATCGTGATTATTAAAATTTATTTCTTTTATTAAAATTTATTTCTTTTTTACTTTTTAACCTTTGAATCATTTTAAAATTTCACGTATGAAATTGACAATTTTTTTTTTTTTTTTGTTAATGGCAATGTCTAAATATATGCTATTATAATAAAATAGATGTCAAAAACTAAAATTTTATTGTATTTATAAAAAATAAAATGGTCATGTTTGAAACTTAAGATATTTGTAATTGTAAGGGTTTCAAATACATGTTTTTAATTTTTAAATAATATTATACGTATTTTCACACATTTTTTTATTCACACGTATTTTTAAACAAATTAAAAACTGTTATTTAAACACACTTACTAAACTGGCCTTAAGTATGTGCAGATTTCTTGAGATGTGAAATACTTGCATTTGGTTTATTTTAAATGAATTATTAATACTTCTCAAAGTATGTCTAGATTTATAAATATAATTTATTGGGTTTTTTTTTTTTTTTAGGAATTGGGGTTTATTAGCAATATTTGTAATGCATGGGAAACTTTAATAAAATATGATTTTTTTTCTTTTATCTTGAAATCAACCAAAAGTTGAACGTCTTTGGTTTTTATATAGATTATAAATTATAAATTATAGATATGAAGGGTATTATTTATCACTTTTATGTATTTTTTTACAAATGCTAAGAGTTTTGTAACTCAATTAATATCTTTTTATATATAAAGTGTTTGGAAGTCGATGACAAGGATGAAGCTTAGTAACATGTTGTAATTATCTAAAAAATGAGTTTCTTTACAAATAAATAGTCAAAAAAATAATTTATTAATTTCAATCTCTTAAAGTAATAACCTAACATTATTAAAAACAGTTTCTCAAACAAAAAAAACATCATTAAAAACTACCAAGTGTGGCCCGGTGGCTTGTCCACCATTAGTTAAGGTTCTGAGGTTCGATTAGGTTTGCTCCTCAGTTCGAGTCCCAACAGTTGCAACACCTTGTGACAAGTGGCAGGCTCCCACCACGAGTGGAGATTAGCCGAGGTGCGCGTAAGCTAGCCCGGACACCCCGTGGAAAACCAAAAAAAAAAAAAAAAAAACTAGCATTATTAAAACAACTTTTTCAATTTTTTTCAATTAAAATTATATCTTTCTTAACAACCAAAACAATTCCAAATAAGAGATAAAATTTAAATGTAAAAAGTATTCATAAAAATGAATATAACCTTAGTATAAAGCGAAAATTACAAGTTAAATCAAGGATATGATTGTCGATGGAAAATAATAAATTGATGTTAGTGATTTTTTTTTTTTTTTTTTTTTGAGAAATTCAATACTTTCAATGAAAGAGAAAATTTTAATCCTAAATGCTAGTAGTGGATTAATGTGAAAATTAATAATAACATATTACCTCGTCAAA
This sequence comes from Lithocarpus polystachyus, assembly GCA_033629205.1. Lineage (NCBI taxonomy): Eukaryota > Viridiplantae > Streptophyta > Magnoliopsida > Fagales > Fagaceae > Lithocarpus > Lithocarpus polystachyus. The sequence continues at coordinate 61,369,062 of CM066164.1, read as the reverse complement.
CCCTTAAAAAAACTACTATTACTTATATAAGGTTATTCAAACAAATGATAATTGTGTATGAGACGAAATCAATTGGCTCGTACATACAATCATGTTAAATTTGAATGGAAAAGTAATCAGCAATCACAAATTTGAGGCAACAGAATGATAGGCACCCATTCTTTAATTTTTCGAATTACTAGAGAAATCTAAAAAAGAAAAATCAGTGAAACTTCTGACTTTTCGTACAAATTAAGTTTCGCTGCTGAAAATTGTTGAGCACCAATTAGGGTTTGAAAAGGCAGGATTAGATTGTTAATGTAAAGTTAAAAGAAATATTTGATGACTCGGGAAGGGAGTTAGATTTAGATAGCATCTCTATGATTCCACATAGTACCATGGTCATAAAATTACAAATGTCTCACTTCAGTCACATACCCCACATCACTTTTACCGTCCAAAGCATAAGATTAAGATGCGCATATATTTTAGTTCCATATCATATGAATGCTTCAATTATTTTATATTATTTTCTTTTTATCACTATTTCTTTTATTTGATGAAGTTACTGGGATCCAACACTGATCATTGAGCCACCGCAAAAGTGAACGGGCCATACTGATCTGGTGCCCGTTTTACATTACTAAGAGCACTCGTGTAAAATTGCATAAGGTCTTAATTTTGCACATTTAGCTCTAAAAATTACTCGCATCTAAAAGTGTGTAAATTTACATTGTTGCTATAATAGCCATGTAAATATACACCATTACTATCCACATGTAATTCCATTTTTTAATATTTCTTTATTCATACACACAAAGAGAGAGAGAGATATAGATGATTTGAGAGAGTAATAAAAATAGATAAATAAATAAATAATATTTTAATGAAATGTTGTATAAAATAGATAATGATATAAGTGTCTTTTAAAAGTGGTTGTGTAAAATAGAAAAAGTAGACTTTTTCATCGATGCTTGAATAATAGAAAAATTACCACATTTAGCTAATCAAACCAAAAATTCACTCACATTAGTCCATGCAAAGTTATATAAGAATACATGATAACAATAACAATGTAAGTTTAAACGGGTACTATTTATTTTGTATTTAATTTTTTTTCTTTCTTTATATACCTCGAGAATGAAGGAAAAGAGTAAATAGTGGTTGTTGTGTGTGAAGAAAGAAAAATAATTTGAAAAATCAATAAAATTTTATATTTAATGAAATATAATGTAAAATAGATAATTTAATATATAGTGTTTTGAAAAGTAAGTATGTCAAATAGAAAAAATAGATGTTTATGCTAAAATAGACAAAAGAAAATTGCATGAGCTTATGCGAATACTCTAATAGCTCAACAATGTTTCAACATTCAGAGTTCAAATGCCCTTTCTCTAACAATTTTTTTTTTTTTTAAGAAAAAAGAATAAAAACTATCACCGAGAAAGAAGATAACATAGACAAAATAACTAGGGGAAAAAAAAGGATTTTCCTTATCTATGTTTGAGATAGTTCACAATTCCCCTTTAATCTTTGGAATTGAGCAATATTCCCCAAGTATGTTTCGGAAATAAGCAAATATCTCTATGCTATTACTCACTTAGATTATTTGGAGTAACCAAAGAGTGAAGATTAGGGATTAAGGAGATGGAGCTCATAAAATTAGCATCGCTAAACGTGTGGTTTAAAATAAATGCAATGCAAAGGGTCAAAATTAGCTGCCGTATATATGCTTTTCACACCGGATAGCAATTTTTTTTCAGGAAAAGATAAAAGAAAGATTTAAGAATGGAGTTATATACTTGTATAGATGATCAGGAACAGGGAGGGGGGGCTTTGTGGAGTTGATGAAAAGTAGAAAAAGAAAGAAATGAGGGAATGAACTTTATGATGACGACTATGGCCTATGTTGTTTACTTTTTGACTGTTTTGCATTGCATTTTCTTTTCTTTTCTGTGTTCTTTCAACAAAATTCCTACGTGAAGCCTTTACCTTTTGGGAAGAAATGTGTCGTTATTTCTAAAGTGGGATCCTTCGTAAATAAGGGATTTCATTGAAACTAAGTAGCAATTACAAATAAGTAGAAGCTATCTTACAATACATGCTTGTCTTGTCTAAATTCAATGAACAAACTCAAAAAAGTACATAAAAAAAAAGGAGGTTTAGAAAATAAAAGGAAATTTGCTTACTAATTGTAACCATGCCTTGTTAATGGCCTCCCTAAAGGCATGTATGATTGATCTCCACATTATTATTTTTTTTTTCCTTTTTCTTTTTTCTTGGTAAGTAATAGTAAGTTTTATTGAAGACTACTAGCAAATGGAGGATTTGGGGGAACTGGCTCATCAGCATCAACAAAAGCTCAGAGAATGATACAACTGACGACTTGGAATCCCTAAAACATACAAAAAGAAGCACAATAAGCTAAATTATGCGCAAGGCAAGGTTGTTTGGATGAGTGATTTCCATAACTTATAACTCAAAAATGGTAGGACCTATAGCTGAGAAGTTCGTTTGGCACCACATAACTCAGTTTCCAATTTTTTGTTTTCATCACTCAATTCTCTAATTTTTGAGTTATGAGTTATGGAAACTGAAAACATATTTTAGCTATTTTCAGTTTCCATAACTCTGTTTTCAATGGTATTTTTGTAATTAAATACACATGGAGAGACCCACTAGTCAGGTCAGCCGTACCTTTTGACCTTTTTTTTTTCCCTTTCTTCTCCACTTTTCTTTCTTCTCCTGGGTTCGGTTAGTTCGTTCTTCCTTTTTTTTTTTTTTTTTTTTTGGTTCTTCATCACCTCTTATTTTTGGTCTTCAGTTCTTTCTTTCTTTTCTTCTTCTTTCACTGGGTTCGGGTTTCTGGGTTTCTTCTTCTTCTTCTTCTTCTTCTTCTTTTCTTCTTCTTCTTTCATTGAGTTCTGTGAGTTTGGGTTTCTTGTGTTTTTTTTTACTGGGTTCGGTAAGTTTGGGTACTGGAAAAAAAAAAAAGCTACACCGAGTGACAGGTCAGCCCACAAATAGTGTGAAAAATATTGAGTGATGGTAAATGAGTGATGGTGCCAAACGGGTAGGGTATTTTAAAGTGATGAGTGATAAGTAACGGAAATTGAGTGATGAAATAAAAAGCATCCAAACAACCCCTAAGTGCCCCAGGGCAAAAGGAGAAAAAAAAATACTATAAAATTACAAAGAAAATATCTAATATCTTCAACAATAAAAATAAAGTCCCAGTCAGGCCTTAAAATGGGATTCATTTATGTAAGTTTGCATCTTTTGCATAGTTTCAACTAATTTGTTGCAAGAACGATCACTATTTTTACTTGACTTAAGGGGTAAAAAATTGGGGATAATTTTTCATTTCGTAGTAATGTACTAAAAAGTAGGCACAACACAGGTATGTGGTTGTTGATGAAATTGAGTTTAATCAAACTGGATTGGATTTTTATACAACTCGATTTATGATAAAATTACAATTACAGCTTATAATTTCAGAGATTTATAAAAAAAAATTATCTGAAGTTTCCACCAAACTCAAAAGCAGTAACCACTAACCACAATGTACAACTTGAAATGATACATCATACATGGGATGGGAATCTATGGTACTGTAGAGCCAGAGGGTTCCAGAGAGCAAGATGCATAGTGCACTGATGAAAGTTGAAAATACAAACAAGCAAACGTTTCAAACTATGATGCTTTTATCAGCCTAGTGGTCCAAAGTATCAGCAATGCAAATCATTTTGGATTCAATCATATACCCTTTGCCAAGAGCCTCATATAATAAAGAAAGAATTGCACATTCACACACTTTATTATTATGAACTTTTAGCATCAAACATCCTTCCCTAACCCCAGCAATGCAAGAGATCGACCGAGCTTTCTGTCCAGGATACACATTGAGTTGCAAAACAGCTACTTTTTTAGTATGAGATAATGAATTCTCATATCATTTGGAATTTTTTTTTAATGTATGTCAAGCACAAACACAAGTCCAAATCACGTGCGATGCATAAACTTGACAACCAAGACCCTAAAGATTTAGACTCTTTTATTTGGTTAAGTCTAAAGATTTGGCTAGAATAGTTTGAGTAATATTATTTGTAGTTTTTTGAAATACGTGTGGGTGAAAAAGTGTGTGAAAAAAGTGTGTAATGTTGTTTAAAATATGAAAATGTGAGTTTGAAATAGGCTACCAAACAGCATAGATGTACAAAACTACAAAACTACAACTTACAATAAATTAATCAAGCATAGGAAAAAAGAGAGAATGAAAATAGGAAAGAAAAAGAAAAGAGTAGTAACCAAAGAGCCGACAGACAGGGACACCTAGATGAACTAAAGTAAAGCATTTTGTCTTTGCTTTTTTCTCTATATGAACCAAAGAAGTTGCTTTTAATTTAATCTCAAACTTCCCGCTTAATCCGGAAAATATGTGATGTTTATTCAAAATGTCTTTTAACAAGGCTGGAAGAGCTGCAACAAGTTTTGACTGAAATGTCTTCTTCAGGTTCCAGAAATTTCTGGTATCTAAATGCATTATTTGCCAAAGTTGGAAAACCGATGAAGCATATATATATATATATATATATATAAAACTCAGTTTTGAGGATCAAGAACCAAGAGTGCAGAAATGTTAAGTTTCAATTATTATTAAAAAGGCAAAAAACACAGCCATGTGATTTAAAAGATGGTGGTGATGATTGAGGATGATAGATAATAATATTAATGCTGATTAAAACAATGCGACTAAAAGTACTAGCCTCTCATGTGGTAGGAATCCTCATAATGACTAATCTGGGAGAACCATTCTTAAGCACTAGGATAGGTTGGGTTGAATCTGATCAGGAAACATTAGGTAGTGCTAGACATGTACAGAGCTAAACAAATTAACCCTGTGCTCTTCAATAGGATATCTATGTGATACGAATAAAAAAAAAAAAAATTTGAGTCCTTAAACGGAATTTAAATATAGTTGTAGGGGTAAAAGTAAAATTATGGTGTGTTATTAACAATATGATATCTTTGGCAAAAAATTATCTTGTAGCTAACTAAATATTGAAAATCTTCGGCAAAAAATCTAAGGGCTTTGCTTCTCCTTCTTCTTCTTCACACTCTTAACAGTTTCAGAAAGATGGTTCAGATTGTGAATGGTTGGGTGGTTGCCCCTCTCTGAACCCAATGATTTCTATCAACTTAGCCCTTCAAATCAACCACCCATGACACTTCTCTTCTAAACCCTATACCCAAAGATCAATATAAAAAAAAAAAATATCGAAAATGTTAATAAGTACGTAGCTTAAATTTTCTATTATATTGAGAAATTATACAGTTCTCTGGTGGATTACGTCATCTGTCCACCATTCCACTAAAAAACTTTTATTTGTTTAAAATTACTTAGTCAGTGTTTTAAAAAAATTTTCGACTCAACAATTTTAAACAGGTGTGAATATTTTAATGGAATGGTGGACCATATCACTTGTCTACCACGTGGAGTTTATAATTTTTCATTATATTAGTTACTTTGCCTATTATTGTCTATAAAATTACCGTTTAATCTAGTAAAAAGATGTCATATCATATATGTTAAGAGTGGCAAATTTCAAATGGTTATGGACATAATTATGAGTGCACATAGTGCAGTTTTGGGCCTATTTTACCACCGAAATGCAATGTGCGGTTTCCCTAAATCCCTCACTGCATTGCACTTAACAGGGTCCATGATCAAGTTGGTATGATATGGTTTTAACGATATGGTTGGGTCGGTTAAATCAATGTCGGGTTGGGCTTTTCTTTATTGGTTTTGGGCTAATTTGGGCCAGCCCAAATGTACTATAAATATATTTGGATATTAATATATTATATTATATATAAAATTTGTATATGGATGTCAAGTTTGGTCGGAGACTCGGAGCCATTGCGGTCGTTCAGTGAGTCCCATTTTTTGTTGGCCCCTTAACAAAATGACCAGCTTGACAAGAATGTTAAAGTTTAAGTACTGAAGATTTTTTTTTTTTTTTAATTTACTTTTTGGGTGATTAGTTGAACAAAATGTTAAATTTCCTTTACAGGCTTTAACCCATTAAAAGGACAAATTTGGTTTAAATTTCCTTTCTTGAATTCATGTTTGTTCAAACACTTACAAGTCTTGCCAAAGAGAGAGGCATTTGTTTGGTGTTTGGTCAAAACAAATGTCTGCTCTTGTTCCCGTTGTACGCATTAATATTATTTAATAAAATTCTACTAATATTTTTGAAAAGACAAATTTAATTTTAATGTCTTTTAACTTTATCTATACTATTATTTAAGAGGCTTTCCCTGTTTAGATTCCTCATTTTTTTAGTTCAAAAATGCCCCTACACCTCTATGTTTAAGTAGAGACAAAACTAAAGAACAATTTGGTAAAAATGCAACTCTAACTCCCACTAAAACATTGCCTAAAAAATAGGGTCACTCTCCTGTTTTTTTTTTTTTTTTGAAAATTCTCCTATTAAGTTTTAAATTGCTTTATCCATTTATAAATTAGATCCTCAAAATAAAAATTATATATATAAAATAAAAACATAAAATTTTATTTTGCTACAAAATACTAAATAGGACCACCAAAATAAAATTAAAAAAAGCCTCATCGCACGCGTGAAGCGCGTGTGATGAGGCTGGTAACAACTAACACAAATTTAGCAAACGCCTACTCAGTTTGGCCATACCTTATCTTCATGGCAATTACTCAACTTAGTCTCTAGCCTATCCAAGACAACTTATCTCAAGAAAGTTCAGGAGTGAGGAAGATCTCATTTGGGCTTACCCAAATACGATTCAACTTATATATTAATCATATTATTTATTAATCATATTCTTAGAAGAGAAATGTTATGTTGACAACATTTTCACAATACTTTTATAACAAATCCCGAGTGACAGGTTGTTACGGATTGTTATTGGTAGACAAAAAATTAATATTAATAATATTTTCAAATTATAAACAATAATAATTTACTACTTATGATTTGTTATGAAAATATTGTGAATGTAATAATTCTCTATTCTTAGAATAGTGCAGGCTATTATAGCTGTTATCTTGCATTAACCATGACAACAAAGATTTAGGAAAACATTCATCCATAAAGTGCCATGAATATTGATTATAAACAAAAGGGAACAATATAAATAGGGGTTGCAATTTGTTCACGAGTTGAGTTTGTGTCGTGTTGAGCATAAGTATTCAGTTATATGAGTTGACTTGAACTCGACCTACTTAGTAAACATGTCAAGAATTTTCAACCCTAACACGACCTGTTTATTAAAAAATCGAACCAACACGACACGTTTAACTAGTTTAATTAACAAATCATGTAAATATCAATACAAATTACCCATTTAATAACCTGTTTGATTAATATGTCATACCTTACTTGAATAACTAGTTACATGTATCAAAATTAAAATACAATTACAACTATAAATATAGTAAGAGTAATGTTACAGACACAAATTATTTTACAACATTTTTACAAATTGTCAATGTGGCAAATTTTTACTAGTTCTGATTTGGGTTCACCACTAACATCACATTTTTATTTACCAATAATTATTTGAAAAATGCTAAAGCTACATCAGTAGTTTGTAAATATGTTGTAAATTAGTTTGTGTCTGTATTATTACTCATATAGTAATAAACATATTATTACAACCATAAATTAAGATAATAACAAAATAATAATAACAAAAGCTAATAACTTTATAAACTAAATCGATAAAACGAGTTTGCATGCTGAACACGAACACAACTTATTTATTAAACGGGTCAACCGTATCAACCAAAATATGATCCAAACTCGTTTAGCCTTAACCCATGACTTATTTATAAATAAGTTAATCATGTCGGGTTCGTGGGTTGTGTTAGATTTTATTGCCCCTAAATATAAGCATATCTTTGACTTACCAAAGAATAATCTCTATATAAAAAAAAATCATTACTTCTAGTAGATCAATAGCAAGCATCACAACGGTATTCTTTGATAATATTTTTTGGAGGTATCCATTGTCCACATTAGTCGTGCAATCAACTGGTTTATCAACTTCCCATTAAAACTTAAAAAAAAAAACTAGTTTATCAACTATTATGTTAAGAATCTTGTGGCTTAACATATCTGAATGAAAATGAGTCGTTGATGGGTAATGTGGCAAGTGACATCCAGCAGATGCTTAGAGGGCTGCATTGAGTGAATGTTGAGTTTACAAGAAGGGGAGGAAACAAAGTGGCTCATGTGTTAGCTCAATATGCAAAAAATATAATAGATGATATGTATTGGATGGAAGATTTACCTCCGTTAGCTAGGGAAACTTTGTATCATGATGCAAACGTTATTGGTTAATTGAATGCAGATTTTTTTTTTTCCAAAAAAAAGAAAAAGAAAAAAAAGAATCTTGTGGCTTAGTAGTAATTAGTAATTATCCAATCTCCCCCATGAGGATAACTTGAGTTCGAAATCCTCTCCCCACACCACCCACCCCAACCAAAAAAAAAAAAAAAATCCTAAGTACAAATTCTTCATGTATACCATATATAAAAGCATAAACTACTCAAGGCTATAATTAAATTATCAAAACACTGTTAGTAATTTTAGGTAAAATCAAACAATTAGTGCCTAAAATTTGGGTCAAGTCAAATTTTAGTTTTTGAAATTAAAAAAAAAGGTATTCCAAAAGATTGTAAATTTGCTAAGTTATTCATTTCTAATCTTACCGTTTCCACGATTTTAATTAATAAAATTCAAAAAATTCATGTGTTGTCCCGTTATAACAGCAAGACCATCAAATTAGTAACTTGGTATGTTTACAATATTTTGGAATAGTAAAAAAAAAAAAAAATGAGCCTTTCAAATTTCAGGAATTAAAATAAAACTTGATCCAAATTTTAGGGGCAATAATATATTTTCACCATGATTTTAATTAGTTAAATTAAGTGTTGTATTATATTATATTGTAAAGATGCTACAGATCCTAAAATACTAAGGTTATGTTTGGTAACAATTTTTGTTTTCTATTTTCAAAAATTTGTTTTTGGGAATATAAAGAAAAAACAATTTTCTTGTATTTTTGAAATAAGAAACATGTTTGGTTAGTTAAATTAAAAGAATAGTTTTTTGAAAAAAAAGAAAAGAAAAGAAGATACTAAAATATGTTGTACTGAGATTTGAATTCTAATGCTAACTCATTAAATGAGATAGATTCATTAAATTAAATGCGTGTTTTCATTGACTTTTGAAAATTAGAAACTGAAAATAACCTTTTGTATGTTTTCAGTTTTCTTCACAAATTGAGTTTTAGGAACAATTTTTATTTTTTGTCTATTTTGGGTTGTCAAACAAGTTTTTTAGTCTAAAAAAAAAAAATGATTTTGGAAATAGAAAAATAAGGGAAAAAATCAATTATCAAACATACCCTAAGCTTCTTTACGTTTTTATTACGTAAATATATATTCCACATATATTAGTCTTATGTACATCTAAGTTATTTAGATAATCAAGAGTGATGTAAGGGATACACTTGTTTTCACTGAGTTTATACGAAGTTTCCTAAAAAAAAGTTGTGATTTGTACAACATTATTTTTATTTTGCACCTACTATAACAGATTACATCAACAATTATGAAAAACTTTATGTCCCTAAACATATGTTAAATCAAATCAATAACTTCTTCCATATAAAAAAAATTAAGAAGGAAAAAAAAAAAAAACACTTTATTCCCTTTATGTTAAAGGTAGTTCACAATTTCCATCTTATATTTGAAACCAACCAATTTTTCCTCTATGTTTGAGAAATGAGCAAATACTAAGTGCATTACTTTCTCAATTAAATCGAATAGACTCTTTTGAATAAATTATTCGCCGTATACCACAACAATGAAAAAAATTTGAGAATTGCATTGTCATTTTCTTACATTGTATTTATAATCGTTGTGGTTCCATTGGATTTAACTGGAAAAAAAGAAAAAAGAAAAAGAAAAGTATTGGATTGGATTGGATTTTCTCATAAGTTTAGGAACATCAAAATTTTGACCAATCTCACGTGCAACAAAAATTTAGTCTCTAGTATGTTACCAATCCCTCTCCTCACTAAGTAGGATTTTTCTCTCTCATTTGCTTGCGAGGCTCTCCATCCCTTAGGGTTCCTGAGGGTTAGATTTTTTTGTTTTAATTCATGTGTTGCGCTATGGTGGAAGACGTGACTAATATTTTAGAGAATACGACACTGACAACAAAGGAAAAAGAAGTAATATCAATTTTTGATGAAGGCAGGAAGGAAGAAATAGAGAGTTGCTCTCAAAGTTTGATCGGAAAATTTCTCACATGCAAATCTTTTAATAAGAGGGTAGAATAGAATACACTGAAATGAGCTTGGGGTCTTAAAGATAGAGTGCAGATAGTTGAAGTTGGTTCAAATCATTTTCAATTTAAGTTCAAAACATATTTTGATTTAGAACGGGTGCTTAAAGGTGGTCCTCGGTCTTTTGATAATCAGGTGTTAATGCTTCGTCGCTGGGAAAATGGGAAGACTACTGGGAATGTGAAGTTTGAGTCAGACCCAATTTGGAATCAATTTTGGGAGGCCCCATTTGATATGGTCTCCCCTAAAGTGGCGGTGGAAATGGGTAGTTGACTAGGGAGAGTTGAAGAGGTGGAGAAGCGACAGAAGCAAGATACTCAGAATTTCTTCATGAGAGTAAAGGTGGCTATCCCTATCTCAAAACCTATTAGAAGGGGAGGCTTTTTAGCAGGTACTAATGACAAGAGGTATTAGGTTACGTTCAAATATGAGAGGCTACCGATGTTTTGTCACTTTTGTGGGTTATTAGGTCATGATATCTGGCATTGTGCCCGACATTTTGCAATGCAAAAAAATGGTGCAAATGTCATTTGTGAGTACAAGGATGGGTTGAGAGCTACTAGAGGACGTCCTCGATCTCCTCCCAAACTTGATTCCTACATTTCTATGCCGCTATACAGCAGTAAGGTGGTGGTGGAAGGGCTTGAGTACGTTGGTACACGGATTGAAACGATGGTGGAGGATAAGTAGCCTACAGAACGTGACAATTGTGGGGATGTTAGCAATGAAAAATCAGTAACTGCCACAGATTTTGTGGAGATCACAACCAAAAATTCAGGAGTTTTTGAGACAATTAAGGATGATATGGGTTTGAGCTCGACGATTATTATCAAAGAAAATTCAAATTCAAAATTGGAGAATTGCTTGGAGCTAGATGGTCTTAATCACATTAAAAGTTTGAAAGTGATAGTGAGCCTCATGTTTTAAAACCAAAGCCTAAATGGACTAGCTTTATTTGTATGGAATGCGGCATGGGGGATCAAGTAAGAATGAATCCATGCAATTTTGGGGGAAAAAGGTGTTGGGGTTTATGCCTTAAAATCTAATTTATTGGCATGTCATAAATAATTAAATTGTTTAATTATATGAGACTATTTATAAATGAACTAATGGGATATTATCTTAGTCCATGAGATGCATAGTATGTGATTTATGTCACAGAAGATATAAGTCGCAAGTTCTTTGTAAACTCAGAATTTTAGTTCGTAGTCAGTGATGAAATTAAGCGTTTCATCTGCGAAGATTATAACATATCAACTAAGATGATTTGTCTTGATCATGGAAATGGAGATTTCTAGTTGGTATGTTGATATGTTTTAAGAGTTAAGACATATTGAACTGGACCGCTGTCAGATTTATTATTCTCCTAACGACTGTCAATTGAATAATAAATCTCACGACTTCTATTTACATCAACTCTAAATCCTGAAAGAATAATAGACCTAATCATGAGATGTAGGTTGCTTTAATATATCAGGAGTGAGATCTATAAGTTACGGTCAAAACCTTAGTATGTTGGGCAGCCACATTTAGTGTTGATGGAACATATATTCTCGAGATGGAATTCATAATCTCTTAACGAAAATATAAAATATTCCCTTAAGATAAGTTTAATGAATTTGGTTATTCAGAGTGTTGGGCCCAACCATTTTAGTAAAAAGTTGCTAAAGTATATATTTATGGAATTGGATTTCATAAATATATGATGAATAACATTAAGGATTAAACCGGGTACTCAAGGATTAAGATGTAGTAAACTTCAAAGTGGCAGTTTATATTCATGACTTTGTATTACTACGAATATTTTAATGAAGGGGTTGCGTGTATAATAAAGTCTTGGGATATAATTTATTAATAAGGCCTAGAGTGCAATTATATTCATATAGTGGTATTGAATATAATTAATGGTAATTTTGGACTTGTCAAGAATTGACAGAAAAGTCCAAGGCCCATTGGAGCTAGAGTCTTATTTGTTCCCTTTTGGTCCCACTCCAAGCCACATACTAAAGCCCAATTGGAATGGCCCAAAAGACTAGCCCAATTAGATAATCAGTTGTATATAAGGAGAGAAACATACAGAATTTCAGAAGTCCTTTCATAAGTCTTTTTTCATAAGTGTTTTTCATCAAGATTACACAAGGAATGAAATGGTTTGTATGTGAGTGTTGGACACTCCCTTGTTCTCTCCTTGGAAACTGATTGAGAGACCACACATCTTGGGCATTAAGTGGAATTGGAGTGAAGATTAAAAGTCTTCCCAAGAACTTCTGATCTTTGGTTTTGAATTTCACCGCACCAAGGTACACTTTCTTGTTCATATATTCTGAAACTTTCATAGTGCATGTTATCAATTGTGAATGAAGTAGATCCGTTAATTTTCCGCTGTGTATGTTTTGTATGTGATATGAACATGTATTTTCCCAACAAAAGGGACATTCAGCATATGGATGCAGAGTTGGAGGCTGGATTAGTGAAAGAACAAGGAAAACGAGGTAGAGTGCAAGTGCATGATGTTTATCAAAATGATGAAACGACGGGGGTATTGGATCACCCTTGCGGAGCACAATGAGGCTATTAAGTTAGAACTACCAAGGGCTTAGAAACCCTGGAAAGTTCAAAGCCTTCATAAGCTAGTGAGGGATCAAGCTCTCATAATGTGTTTTTTAACGAAAACAAGATTGGATAGAAATAGGTTTGATAGACATTGCAGAGAATTACACTTTACAAACAAGCTAATTATTAAAAGCCAGATTCAGGGGGAGGTATAGCATTGTTTTGGAAATCAGAAGTGGCTTTAGATGTCATTAACTCTACTAAGAATCATGTTTTAGCAAAGGTAGTAGAAGAGGATGGGTTTGAGTGGTTTTTAACTTGTTTTTATGGATGGCCTGAGGCGACTCAGAAACATCAATCTTGGGCACTGTTGAGACATCTCTCTTCTTTTGTTATTGGGCCATGGTGTTGTATTGGAGATTTCAATGCATTTCTTCATGCTTTTGAAAAATAAAGTAAATATCCACCTCTGTATAAACAGAAGGAAGAGTTTCGAATGACACTGGATTCTTGCAATTTTGTGGACTTGGGATTTAAAGGATAATCTTTTACGTGAAACAAAAAGCGACTTGGTCTAGCCAATATAAGGGAACGATTAGATCGGGCTGTAGCAAATCCAGAGTGGAGAGATAAGTTTTCAGCTAGCATTGTGACTCACCTGCTCTCACATGCCTCGAATCATCTCCAATTAATCTTGCACTCTAGAACGGATAGGGGAAATAGAGTTAAATGCAGTCGATGATTTAAATTTGAAGAGTCCTGGTTATTGTGGGAAGATGGTAAAACAGTAATTAGAGAGTCCTGGGCTAAATATGAGGAGACAATTTCAGAGCTAGGTAATATAAAACTCAAGATTGCGGGCTGTAGGGAGGAACTAAATGCTTGGGGAGCTTCTAAGACTCATCTTGATACCGATGAAATCAAAAGACTCTAGGCTTGGGTTGAGTTTCTAAATGCTTCAGATTATTCGGAAGAATAAAGCCAAGTTTTTGGTAGCAAGTAAGAAGTTGGATGAACTTCTACGCAAGCAAGAAATATATTGGGCTTAGCATTCTCGGCTTCCATGGTTGAATCATGGAGACAAGAACACAAGGTTATTTCATTCAAAGGCTTCCTAAAGGCAATGAAGGAACCTCATTCAGAGGATTAAGAATCAGCAAAATGTGAGGGTCGAAGAAGTTGATGATATTGCTGGAGTGGTGACGGATTCTTTTAAGGAAATTTTCACCTCAAGTACGTGTTATCAGATGGAAGAATGTCTGAATACAGTGGCTCACAAAGTTACCCCAGATATGCAAGAGGCTTTGTCTAGTGGCTAGTGTTGAAGAAATAAAAGTAGCGTTGTTCCAAATGGGACCAACGAAGGCTTTTGGACCTGATGGTATGAATGTTCTCTTTTATAAAAAATTTTAGCATATTGTGGGTGATGATGTGACCAATGCAATTTTAGATTTTTTGAATTCTGGTAATATGGTGCCTAAGATTAATTATACTCATATTGTTTTTATCCCTAAAATTAAGTCACCACAAAAAATTTCAGATTTTAGACCCATTAGCCTTTGTAATGTCATCTACAAAATCATATCCAAAGTTTTGGCTAATAACCTGAAGCAGATTCTCCCCCAATTGATATCTCCAACTCAAAGTGCTTTTTTCACAGGCCACCTTATAACAGATAATATATTAGTGGCATATGAGACTTTGCAAGCTATGCACTGTAGAAAAAAAAGGAAAAAAAGGGGCACTTGAATTGAAGCTGGATACTAGCAAAGCTTATAATAGGGTTGAAGTACATTTCCTCAAGGGTAGAATGACCAAGATGGGTTTCCCAGCAGTGTGGATTGATCAGGTCATGAGTTGTGTTACTACACCCTCTTTTTTAGTTCGTATTAATGGTAAAGCTTTTGGTAACATACTCCCATCTAGGGGGCTTCGTCAAGGAAACCCCCTATCACCTTATTTATTTATTTTATGTGCAAAAGGTTTCACATCTTTGCTAGCAAAGGTCAAGGAGGATGGTATGTAAGAGAGCTTCTAGTATCTCCCATTTATTATTTGCTGATGACTGTTTGCTGTTTTGCCAAGCTAATCAACAAGAAGTCTAAGTCATTAATGATACTTTGCAGCTATATGCAGCGGCTTCAAGCCAATGCATCAATTTCGAGAAGTCTTCAATTTTCTTTTGTAGTAATATAGTAATTAGGCAGAAAAATTTGATATAGAATACCTTGAGAGTTAAAGAGGTGGACCAAATTGTAACCAACCTGGGGCTTCCTACATTAGTTGGATGGTCAAAATACCAAACTTTCTCTTTTCTTAAGGAAAGAGTTTGAAAAAAAATCTAAGGATGGAAAGGAAAATTATTGTCTAGAGTTGGAAAAGAAGTTCTGATAAAAGAAGTGGCCGAATCCATTCCTATATACACGATAGGTGTTTTTCAACTATCGGTTAAGCTTTGTGATGAACTTAACTCTATGTGTGCAAGATTTTGGTGGGAGAAAATTGGTGAAGAAAGGAAGATCCACTGGAAAAGTTGGGATATGCTGACCAAATCTAAGATGGAGGGTGGAATGGGATTTCGAGATTTAAGGAGTTTCAATCTAGCTACGTTGGCAAAACAAGGTTGGAAACTTTTACAAGACGACGGGTCCCTTATTTATTGGTGTTTTAAATCAAAATATTTCCCAAGGTGTAATTCTTTTGGAAGCCTCAGACATCCCAAATAGCTCTTTTGTGTGGAAAAGCTTAATGGCAGCGTAACCAATTCTGAGGAAAGGGTGCTGCTGGAGGGTGGGAAATGGCTCAACAATTCGAGTTATGCAGGACAAGTGGATCTTGAATCATCCAACAAATATGGTAATTCATCCACCAACACAAAAGGAATGAGAGTGGAGAGTGTTGGATCTGATTGATTGGAGAATTCATTGGTGGGATTGTGATTTGATTGAATCTAATTTTCACTGGACTAATGCAGAAGCAATTCTTCAAATTCCTCTAAGCAGAAGACATGTTAGTGATTCAGTCTTGTGGATGTACAATAAGAATGGGGCTTACTTGGTGAAGTCAGGCTATCACATAGCTAGATTGATTTCCAGGGAAGATAATGGGATGGTAGAGAGCTCGGAACCAATGGTAGGTGGCCAGGTTTAGGGAAAACTGTGGTAGTTTCATGTGCCAAACAAGATAAAAGTCTTTGGTTGGAGAGCATGCTAAGATATCTTGCCAACACGACAGAATTTGGTTAAATGAAAGGTTATAGAAAATGAGATTTGCAGTATGTAAACAAGCTTCTGAATTAGTTGTTCATGGATTGTGGGAATGTGGTTGTGAAAGGCTAGAAAAGTGCCTCTAAAAAAATGAGAGATTTTTGAGTGCTTTTAAGGGCACCTCTCTTTTTAGGTAAGTGGTGTGGAGTCGCTACTTATTTTTTTATACAAAAAAAAGAAAGAAAAACTAAATATAAAAAATACATGACTGAATTGTTTCCTTTCATTGATTAAAAAAATACATGTTTGAAAAATTGAAAATTACATGGCTTTGGGTTCTAGTTACAAACTACCAAATAAGTACATGACTTTTTGTCCTAGTTACAATCTACCCAAAATAAAAGCAAAGATAAGACCTAGGTCTACCTATCCAAAGAAACTACATTCGGAGGCTAGGTTATGGAATGGGAAGGTATTAGGCACCCATTCTGCCCAGACAGAGTCTGGTCTTCTAGACTCTTGTGACCAATGTACCCCTTTTTTATGCTTGAGATGAATGATATGTTACACATGTGAAATAAACTAAATCACACAAATTTATTTATGAACGTATCCTCTCCCTTCTTAAAAAAATTCAGATTTGTTGTTGTGAGTGAAAAAAATTGAATTTGGTTTATAAAAAAAACAGATTTGTTTTTGTTGTGTAAAAAGAAGGTGGTTTTTAGAGAGAAAATTCAGATTTGTTTTTATTTAATAAAACAAAGTCTTTTGGTTTTAAAAAATATCAGATCTGTTTTTAAGAACTTAGAAAAAGTGGTTTTAGTTTATAAAAGATCAGATCTGTTTTTATATGTTCAAAAAGTATGAAAAAGATTGCTTGAGAAGAGGATTTCATTCATGCAGTAAATTTATGCTACATATATTGAATAAAACAAACACAACCATTCACGATCTTTTTCGTTATTTCAAAATCTGCCATGTTAAAAAAAATCAGATCTGTATCTAAGGAAGACACAAATCATTTTTTAATTTAAGAAAAATTTAGATCTGCATCTAAGGAAAATATAATTCCGTTTTTGTTTTAAGAAAAATTTAGATTTGTACCTAAGGAAAATACAGATCCATTTTTATTTTAAGAAAAATTCAGATTTGCATTTAAGGAAGATACAGATCCATTTTTATTTTAAGAAAAATTCAGATCTACATCTAAGGAAGATGAAGATCCATTTTTATTTTAAGAAAAATTCAGATCTGTAGCTAAGAAAGAAACAAATTCGTTTTTATTTTAAGAAAAATTCAGATCTGTACCTAAGGAAGATACAAATCCATTTTTATTTTGAGAAAAATTCAGATCTGCATCTAAGGAAGATATAAATCCATTTTTATTTTAAGAAAAATTCAGATCTACAATTAAGGAAGATGCAGATCCGTTTTTATTTAAAAAAAAATTCAGATCTACATCTAAGGAAAATGCAGATCCATTTTTATTTTAAGAAAAATTTAGATCTACATCTAAGGAAGATGCAGATCCGTTTTTTATTTGAGAAAAAGAATTGATTATATGCAGATCTTTGAAATTAGAAAAGAGATCATAACCATAATAAAAGAATCAAGAACATGCTTTAACAATATAAATAAACAATTCATGTTATGGATACTTGAAACAACTAAACTAAAAAAAAATATACAAACATGCATCTTTACTACAAGAAAAGCATAAAGAAAAGAAAAGGGTAATCAGAAACAACCTCTTGCATAGAGCACTTCTTCTTCTTGAGAGGATGTTTTAGGGTTCAAAGAAATTTATACAATTATCTTTGAAACCCAAAAACCCTAGTTTAAAAGAGAATACTAGAAAGGGAGTGAGAAATTTGAGAGTGTGAAAAAGGTGTCTCTCCTAGATCCTAAAAGAATGTGCTAAATTTTGAAATCCAATCTCTATTTATAGAAATTGGAATGTTTAAAAAATAAGCAATGATAAGTAGAATGCGAATCAGGATGCGTCTTTCTGTGAAAAAGTCGAAAAGGATGTACCTTATCGGCATCCGAAGAGAGTCAGGCCAAAGCCCAAAAGGGTGCCATTTAGCACTTTGAAAGTGCCGATCGGCACCCCAAAAGTGCCGAATGGTACTTTTGGACACCAAACGCACTTTCGTGCTTAGGTGCGTTATTCGGCACTTTTGGACACCAAACGCACTTTCGTGCTTAGGTGCGTTTTGGACTCGTTTTTTAGGTTTTCTTGAGCCAGGCCTTGCACTTAAACGTGTTTTCAATCCGTATTCTAAGATTTTTACCTTTTTTCTGGATAATTCAGGTCTCTTCAGCAACAATAATTTTGTAGATAAATACTCTAAAATAAATCTTAATAAAGTTCAAATTATCCACAATTTTATTATTATCCAATTATTTCCTTTATTCCAATGCAAGCAATCCTATTTTAAACAACAATTATCAACCAATCACAAAATTATTTAATTAATTTTAATTTTTTAACCAATTAGAATTAATTTAAATTAATCATGCGTGGTCGACTCTATTTAGACATAATGCATGCTGACCGTGCAAACTTGATCATGTGATATCTTTCAATCCGACGGGCCGATTTAGAAACCGGACATACCGTCATGACCATTAGAATCCCAAGATTATTTTTATGATATGAAATGAATGAATTAATGCATGTAATACAATCATGAATTTTGGGGTACTTAGATGGTCGCTTTAGTCATTCTCCTTAATTAGATCATGGGTACAAAATCGAGTGTCTAGAGAATGCCCCTCATTGACAAAGCTTAGAAAACGAATGTCAATGTAAAACAAAGACACTAATTTTAGAGGCCATGATTTAATTGAGGTTGAATTTTCAAAAATTACCTAGCCCTCGAACCTAAAATTTTGGAATATAGAACTACCTTACCTTTGACAAAAATGAAATTTCTTGACCTAGTTGATAGCTGATGAACTTTGGAAATAATTCTTGACAATTGATGCGACCAAGAGGCGTATCAATCTTGATCTTGACAATGGAGTTATCTGTGACTAAGGGGCTTTTCAACCTTGTTCTTGACAATAAGTAATTGTCTGAGACCAAGATCTTGACGAAGGAACTGTCTGTGACCTCGATCTTGATGAAGGAGCAGTCTACGACCTCGATTTGGTCAAAGGAATTGTCTGTGACCTTGATCTGGATGAAGAAACTGTCTGGGACCTCAATCTGGACAAAGAAACTGTTTGCAACCTCGAAATGGATGAAGGAAATGTCTGCAACCTCGATTTGGACGAAGGAACTGTTTACGACCTTGATCTTGACGAAGGAATTGTCTATGACCTCGATCTGGACAAAGAAGCTGTCTACGACCTCGATCTGGAAGAAGGAACTATTTGTGATGTTGATCTTGATGAAGGAAATGTCTGCAACCTCGATCTTGATGAAGGAAATGTCTGCGACCTCGATCTTGATGAAGGAAATGTCTGCAACCTCGATCTGAATGAAGGAACTGTCTGCGATCTCGATCTTGACGAAGGAAATGTCTGCGATCTCAATCTAGACAAAGAAACTATCTGCGACCTCAATCTGGACAAAGATATATCTGTGACCAAAGGATCTTGATCTGGACTAAGGAACTGTCTGCAACCAAAGGATCTTGATCTTAAGTAAGGAAATGTTTGCGAAAAGGATCTTGATTTTGACTAAGGAAATGTCTGCGACCAAAGATCTTGATCTGGACTATGGGATTGTCTGCGACCAAAGGATCTTGATTTGGACTAAGGAAATTAAGGGCTTCTCATCCTTGAAATCGAGTTGCTACTTGTAAAAGTCAAAATTTAGAATTAGTCTTTAACTGATGAGTGTTTTGTTGTTCCCTTTTCTTGATTTAAACTTTTTCATTTTTATCAAGAAAACTTTGATTGGTTTTCGGTGGTTCTTTGAAAAAGATTTGATTTTTGAAGCTTGGAATTGGACACTGGAAATTTTGATATTGAAATTTGAATTTTTGAGATTTGAGATTTTGGATTGAAATTTGAAATTTGAAACCTTGAGACTTGGGCTTTGAAACTTGATATTTTGAAAAATTAAAACTTGGAATTTTGAAAATTTGTGACTTGAAATTTTGAACATGAAATTTAAAATTTGAAATTTTTGCAACTTGAAATTTTGGGGATTTTAAATTTAAAAATTGGGCAATTAGAATGTGGAATTTTATACTTGGGAATAAAAATTTTGAATTGAAAATTTGGGATTTAGGATTTGAAAAAAACTTGAAATTTGAACCTGAAGTTTTATCCTTAATCGGTTCCAAAAGATTTGTCATCCTTTTTTTTTTTTTTGAAAATTTATTTTTCTCCTTTCATTATGTGATATTTTTATGAGTGAAAAAGAAAAGGAAATGAAAAGAAAAGAAAAATGATTTTTTTTTGTGGTTGACTGAGTCAACTCAATTTGTCTGAGTCTCAGCAACTCAGCCGATTTTTATGTGAGGGCCGAATTTTGGCCACCCACTTCCTTTGTCTTTCTCTTTTTTGCTTCTTCCTCCTTCATCTTTTCTTTCACCATTAACATTTTTCACTCTTATCTTCACCTTGATTTTTCTTCTTCCTCTCACCATTTCTTCTCAAGAAAAACATTTTTCTAAGCTTCTCAAGCTTCCTTTATCCTTCTCCCTCAATATTTCTTTAGATCCTTGTGTTCTTGAGCACTTTTTCCACACACCCATTTTTGGTGAAACCCATTCTCAAAACCATTTTTCTTTGCACCAAAATGTCTTCTTCTTCTAATGGATCCTCTTTTCTTACTTTTCATGGTAAGAAATATGATTCAACATTTAATTGGCATGATGAGGAAGGGCTCCTTCAAGACCCAAGACCCATGCTCCATATTCTCACATGGACATCAAGGTGAGTATTTCTTTGGTTTCTTTGCTTGGAAAAATGTTGTTTCATACTTCATTGAAAGGTTGATGGTGAGCCATTGTCATTTTGTTGTGTGATTGTTAGAGTATGGGGCATTGTATAATTATTCATGTTGTAATGTTGGCTTTGGAGCATTTTTTAAGTGTTTTATTTTTTGTCATAGTGTAATTTGGACAATGTTGGTGGCTTATGTAATTTTGACAATGTTGGTAGATTGTGATGTTGTCGGATGAGTTTTGGATTGGATTTTGGGAGTATTGGCATTGTGAAAAATTTGTGTTGTGGGCTTGTATGAATATGTTCATGATGCATGTAGGAAATTTTGTTGGTATGTGTAAATTTATTTCATGAACATGGAAAATTTTTTTTGTGGGTATGAATATGGATAAACTTGTGGGTATAGACAAATTTTGTGGATATGGATTAATTTTAATGGGCATGAAATTTTGGCTATGGAGAAAATTTGTTGGGTATGTGATGTTTGATCATGGAAAATATTTTTGTGGTTATGATTTTGGATATGTGAGAATTTACTTGTTGTGAATGGACATGTAGGAAATTTTTGTTGGCTATCTTGGTCATGTAGGAATTTTGATTGTGCATGGTTACGAAAAAAATTTGGTAGTTGTGTATGGACATGTGAAAATTTTTGATTTTGGTGAAATTTTTGGTGGGGCATTGTTTTTTTTTTTTTTTTTTGGCATGGAAATTTTTTTTTGGGGGCATGTGATTTGTCATGGAATGATGAGCTAAACTTTCGTGTTGCAGAGCCTTCAAATGTTGAAAAACATGTGGGAAGCATTGTCTCCTAACATCAAAAATAACATCAATGATGCAAGCTTTGGTACTTTCTTTGAAGCTCTGTTGAATCAAGAGACACATGAATATAAGGGTCTTCAGTTACTCCTTGCCTTAGCAGAGTGCTTCTAGGACACTACATGTACCTTCCATTTTCCAGGCATTGGTGAGGTATGTTGACACCTTACGACTTTTCTGTTATCACCAGTCTAAGGTTAGGTGGTAAGAGAATTCGTGTCAATGACTCCCTTACTTCAACTGAAATGAAGAAACTTCTAGATGTAGTGCCTTCCAGAATGAAGAGTAAAAATGTTCCTTTGTCTTGGCTATGTGAGAATATTTCCCAATGTGATACTGTGGCCAAGGGTACCTGCATGTTCATGCTTCTTATATTGGGACTTTCTTATGTCTGGATTTAGGCAGTACAGTAAATCTGCATTACTTGTGGAGATTGAGAAAAATTGAGCAAATCCGGAATTATGACTAGGGCGATATGGCTTATGCTACCCTTTTGCATTTCATGACTCAACTTTCTAGGCAGAGCCTTTCAAGCTTGGGTGGGGCTCTATTTGTATGGCAGGTAAGGTTTGGAATTTTTGGCTATGCGTGTGTTTTGAAAAATTATTTTGGCTATGTTGTAATGGTGTTGTGATTTTTTTTTAGGTATGGATGTATGAATACTTTGGAGTTGGTTCTGAAATCCGAGAGAAAGTTAATGGCATTTTTCCTAGATTTCTCCGTTGGTTGCCTAAACATTGTTTTTCAACGCCCTTCAGGCGTTCTTTGGAAATTTGGTGCTTGGTGATTGACAATTTGATTGCTGACGATGTGAGTCCTTCCCTTTTTTTTTTTTTTTTTTTTGGGAATCTTTGGTACTTAGTTATGGCTTGGTCTTTTCTCATTCTAGGTTCCTTTGTGATTTTTCTAATGTCTTTAGATCCTTGGGTTGGATGTGAGGGGTATGCAGAGTGTGAGCAGACTTTGGAACTGAATGGCCATCAGGTATTGTTTGCATGTGGGCATGGAAGGTATTGGTATCTTGGTGATCGAGTGTTACCCCAAGTTCAACATGTTTATCCTCCTACAACAATTCCAATTCCTCCTTATCCCTCCATCCTGTTGGCTGACCTTTTGACTGATGAAGAGATTGCTCAGGCCCATGGTGGCTATGCTGTTGTAGGAGTAGTAGGGGATTATTCTGAATTCATTCAAACTCATCTGCAAGGTTGCTCGGCTGGCATAACGATACTTCTCTTCTCTTTTGAAGTCAAATTTTCATTTTGCAGGTTCCTTTTCCATATTTTTGCTAGGTAACAAGATTTGCATTTTGGATTTTCAACCTCCATCTTCTGAAGGAGAGGAAGAGGAAGAGATTCCCTCTTATTACCATGCTGGTAGCTTTTCTAGTTCTTTCATGGAGACTTATCCTCATTTTCTGGCATAACAATATGATGTGATGAATCTTTATGGAACGTATAGTTCCGTGCCTTTGAATAGGCCAGAGCACACACTAAATGTTTCTTGGCCCGATTTGGTATGTTCTTGCATGTTCAATTCTTTGTCCTTATTTCTTATTGGCTTATTGAATGGCTCATGATCTGGTAGATTTGTGTTTCAAGTTGATGTGGATCTTATGGAAGAAAGTATGCGAATGATTGGAGGCTTGCAATTGTTGGCTCGTACTCAGTCTTCCCAATATATGCTTAATGAGATGAGCTGGGTATGCAATGATGCTTTCTAGGTGTCTTTTGCTCGGGCTTTTCTTGATGATGGAATTAACACTTGATTTTGCTGACTTTTCAAGTATATAGAATGGAAGCTGTTGATTCTGCCAGATGCACTTTGGAGGAAAGGATGAGGAACCTTGATCTTGAGAACTGTCAGTATGATCCTCGATTCTTCACAAGTCAAGAAGGAAATACTGAAGGTGGCTCCTCTAGAGGTGGGTTAAGGAGATCCTCACGCAGGCAGACTTGGAGTCCCAATGATGTTTGACTTGTATTTTTAATTTTTCCTACAAAACAAAAGGATTAGACAATCTTGTACTACATTCCATGTTTAGCTCTTTGTCCTTGGAATTGCTCTTGACATGTAGAAACTTTAAATGAGACAATTTTAGAATTCACCTGATGAGGCCTTGTAGTACCATTTTAAACTTATCTTGATTGGCTCTGTTGGAATCTGCACTTACTTGAATGAGGCGGAGCCGAATGCCCCTAGTTTAAAATGAATGCATGATTTTTTGGAAATTTTAATGATGATTTAAAAAAAAATGATGATGGTGGTCTCTTTTGAAAATGAATAAGACATGGGTGAATGC
Source organism: Lithocarpus polystachyus (assembly GCA_033629205.1). Taxonomy (NCBI): domain Eukaryota; kingdom Viridiplantae; phylum Streptophyta; class Magnoliopsida; order Fagales; family Fagaceae; genus Lithocarpus; species Lithocarpus polystachyus. Next base: position 61,344,903 of record CM066164.1, on the reverse strand, counting down.
CCCTATTTTGGAACATGAATTCATGAGTCTTGGAAAAAAACTTGATTTGATAAGTTTTTGAAAACAATGATGCAAGTGATGATTTTTGAAAACAAATGACTTAGGCACGTCAGAATGCCCCAGCTTGACCTAATATATATATATATATATATATATTTGAGTGTTAGTCCTAAAAAAAATGTCCGAGAATGTAAAGTTGCATGAAATTGCATGAGTGTACGATGGTCAAGCTGGGTGCCACTTGGCACATGAGGAGTGCCATTCAGCACTTTTGGAGTGCCAAATGGTGCTTGGTCACACCATGATGCTTACATCTTGGTGGGCCGACTCCTCACGCTTTTCCAATGCGTGTTTCGTGTTTTTGCATTTTTTGAAAATATTTTCTTTGTTTATGATCATGAAACACTCTCCTACTTAGCTACAAACTCTTTGAAACCTATTTCAAATTTGATTAAGAACTGATGTAGCTCATATAAATGATTTCTCCTACGACAAATCTCTGCATCAAGGTTAGCAAAACACAATAATCATAAGTAAAAGTCACCATGGCTAGCAATCATAATTTTTCTCATTCAACAATTCATGATATCAGCAGATGGGTTGGTAGCTTTGATTTCAGTACCAAGACCAATTTTATAGCCTACAAACTAGAGGGAATTAAGGCTTTGAGGAATGTCAAAATCAAGTGGGATTTCCTTCGTGCCGTTGTGAAATTCTGGGATCCCGAAGATCCCATGTTCCGTTTAAAACTACTGAACTCTATTCGACAATCAAAGAATTTTCTGCTATCCTGGGCTATGATCCTAGCAAAAAATCTGTGGCGGTTTCTTGTGATCCCAGGCATAGGGAATCTTTGTTTGATGCTCTCGGTCTTCCTACTTCCATCACTAGTAGTATGGTTAAAGGACATATGGTGAATCTCCGTGCAATTGTTTCGAGGCTGATTAACAAACGCACTAATGGAGTGATTGACAATATGCAAAAATTTTTTGGCTTGGCCCTATGTTTTGTGGGGGAATTTTTGCTTTGCTCTAGAAGGCACAGTTTTGTGGATGCTCGAGTCATAAGTGTTGTGAGTTAAATTAAGGATGGTGATAATCCTGTTTCTTTGATCTTGGCAGAAACTCTTCTAGGACTGGACGCTGTATTTCATGGTGGAGAATCTCAAAACTTCCTTGGGAGTCCCTTGACTTTGCAGATATGGCTGATGGAGCGACTGGATATGATTGCCAGGCCTACAACTGGTAATTATGGTCCTAGCAGTTTTCTTAGCAAGACTGTCATCAAAACTGAGTACCAAGCTGAAAGTGACTGGGTGAAGTTTTTGAACAAGAAATCCAGTGCCTCAATTCGATAGAATCGTTATTGGTGGAAGTGCCTACCCCCTCTACTGTGATCTCCAGGATCAGATCACATCTTCATTGTCGGGTTGCGGAGGGCAACTTTCTACAAGGCAGATAGACTCTTGAGGCAGTTTCAATATGAGCAAGGAATGCTCGGTGGAAAAAGAAGAAGACCTTTCACTCCTGTGGACACAAATCCTACTTCTGTAAGGAACATGTTGTTGGGCTTGGAGATGGTTGACTGAGTGGACCAGTCTTTTGTCAAGGTTCACTTTCATAAGATGACTACAGAATACTCTAACTAGTTGGTGGACAAAATTGTTGACAAGGAAGCTGAGATGGTTGCTATGAGAAAGCAGTTTCTCAGAGATAACCGGGAAAAACACGATGAAGACAACTATGAAGAAATCAATGATCAACAAAAAGAGAAAAGACCGAAGACAAAGTGACCTTATTTTTGGCTTTGAACATGTTTATTTTAAAGTTGATGTAAAAACTCTTATGTTTAGGAATTATTTATGATTTGCAGGTTAAGGGTTTTGTTTAAGGTGTAGGCTTTTAGGGTTGGGTTTTGTTTTTTTTTTTTTTTTTTAATGGTTTGTAAAGGGTTTGAGTTCTTGAGGTTGGTTTGGTTGCAGGTTTGATTTAGGGTTTTGTGTAATGAAATGATTTAATGGAATGGTTGAATTTTTTGAAAATTTTGGTTAATAGGTAAATGGTGGTTTTGGGAAATTGTGACTAGACCAATGCATGGTTGCCTACGTACCCCCTTGGTAGAAGGATCAGGTCATCACGTAGTTCATTGATATTTATTTGCCTTAATTTTGCCTAGGCCGCCCTTTTGGGTTTTCAACCTAGCAGATTCTCTCACTCTCTTCTTTTTTTACTCTCCTTTTGCGCAAATTGCTCTTTCGAGTTTTCAACCTACCTTTTTTGTTGCTCTAATTTTTTCCTAGACCGCCTTTTTGGATTTTCAGCGTAGCGAGCTTTTTTTTTTTTTTTTTTTTTTTTTACAAAAGCCTAGGAAGGGAAATAACATAATTTACAACCATTTTAAACGTGGTGCTTTCAGACTACCGTCTCAGACGTGGTATTTCTTCAATTAATCCATGTTGGTTGGTTCAGTGAAAGGGTTTGCATCTAAGTTCATCAACCTTACCGCTCCCCCAGAATATATTTGCTTGATAATGTATGGGCCTATCCAATTTTGCTTGAACTTCCTGTCTGCATCTTGAACTGGGGCTCAGATTTCTTTTAACATTAAATCCCCCAACTTCAAATCTCTAGTTCTTACTTTCTTGTCAAAAACTTTCCTAAACCTTCTTTGGTAACCTTGAATATGATACAAGGCTTTAAGTCTTTTTTCATCCAGCATGCACAACTGGTCATATCTGCTTTGCAACCAATCTGCTTCAAGGATTCACTTTCCAATATTGTCCTTAGTGAATGGACACCTATTTCAATGGGAAGAACTGCTTCCAACCCATACACCAATGAATAAGGAGTGGCTCCTGTGAAAGAACGAATTGATGTTCAGTACCCCTAGAGTGCATAGGGCAATTGTAGGTGCCAGTCCTTGTAGTTCTTTGTGCTCTTCTTCAAGATTCGCCCTATATTTTATTAGTAACCTCAATTTCTCCATTAGCTTGAGGACGGTAAGGTGAAGACTTGTGTTGCTGAATGTTGAACTATCGTAGCAGCTTCTTTGTTTCTCCTTTGAAATGCTGCCCATTGTCAGAGATAATTTCATGTGGTACCCCAAATCTACATATGATATTGGTTTGAATGAATTGAGCAACTTTCTTTGAATTTAGAACATTATATAAGGCAGCTTCTACCCATTTAGTGAAGTAATCAATGGCTACGAGTATGAATTCATGACCATTGGATGCTATTAGGTGAATTTTTCCAATAATGTCTATTCCCCATGTAGAGAATGGCCAGGGTGATGTCATGGTATGTAGTGGCATGGGTGGTATGTGCTTCAGATCTCCATGGACTTGGCATTGATGGCATTTTCGAACATGAGCCGTATAGTCGGCTTCCATAGTAGTCCAGTAATAGCCTTGTCTCATGATTTTCCTTGACAACATTTGTGCATTCATTTGTGGCCCATAACTTGACTCATGAACCTTTTTAATTATTTGCTGTGCTTCCTTTGCAGTTACACAAAGGAGATGAGTTCCATCATATGTTCTTCTGTAAAGCCTTTCACCACAAATAATGTAATTAGTAGACAACCTCCAGATGGTTAATTGATCATTCTTGTCTTCTAAGTATTGAGCAAGTAAAGCTCCCATTGCTGTATCTGTAGTAGTGGGATACAACAACAATGGCTTTTCGGGTACCGGTGGGACAAGTATTGGTGGCTTCATCAGATAATTCTTGATCTTTTCAAAGACTTCTTGTCATTGTTTATTCCAAATTGTAGGAACTTCCTTCTTAAGTAGTCGGAAGATTGGTTCTCAGGTCATGGTGAGTTGAGCTATGAACCTGCTGATGTACTGTATCCTCCCCAGAAATCCTCGGATCTCCTTCTTAGTTCTTGGAGGCTTCATCTCTACAATTGCCTTGATTTTGTCAGGATCAACTTCTATTCCCCTCTGGCTTACCATAAACCCTAACAGCTTTCTAGATGTAACTCTGAAAGTGCATTTCTTTGGATTCAACCATAGCTTGTAGAACCAGATTCTTTCAAAGAACTTCCTCAAAGCCGGTATATGCCTTTCACGGTCCTTGGACTTCACTATCATATCATCAACATAAACTTCTACTTCTTTGTGGATCAAATCATGTAGCGAAGTAATGGCCACATGTTGGTAAGTAGCACCAACATTTTAAGGCCAAATGGTATAACCTTGTAGCAATATGTCCCCCATGGTGTAATAAAGGAGATTTTCTCCATATCTTCTGAAGCCATCTTAATCTGATTGTATCCTGAAAATCCGTAAATAAACAATAGCAAAGCATGACCTGCTATATTGTCAACTAGGACATCAATGTGAGGCAAAGGACAGTCGTCTTTTAGGCTGGCCTTATTCAAATCTTGAAAATCTATACACATTCTGACCTTCCCATCTTTCTTTTCCACCAGAACCACATTAGCTAACCATTTTGGATAGTTGACCACCCTTAGGAATCCTGCATTGCACTGTTTCTCAACTTTTTCCTTGATCTTAAGAGTCCACTTTGGCTTCATCCTTCTAAACTTTTGCTTGACTGGCTTCATGGTTGGATTTGTTGGAATGCAATGTTATACTTTATCTGTATCAATCCCAGGCATGCCTTTATATAACCATGCAAAGACCTCTTTGAATTCTGTTAGGAGTGCCACTAATGTATCTTTCTCAGAAGTGGTTAAGGTATTGCCCACTTGTATCATTTTAGGTTCATTATCAGTTTTCAGGTTAATGGGTTAGGTCTCTTCTTTTATGGGTTCTAGGTTTCTATGTTTTAATTCCTTATTGTTAAGAGTTTCTTTTCCAATTTCAGAAATAAAAACGTTCAAAGCCAATAAATAAGCAGAATCAGAAATCATATTATAAGGAAAAGAGTTCTCATTAGACTCAACAGACTCAATAGATTTAACTAAATCAAACTCAACTGGAAAGCTATCACAAATAGACTTAACGAGAATAGAAATCCTAGTAGAAATAGACTCAATGGGAACAAAAACAATGTTCTTGGTAAGGGTGACTGGCTTGACAGTCTTGATCTTCTTGGCAAGAGTGACTGACTTGACGGTCTTGATCTTCTTCAAATAGTCCTCTATGAGGTGGGCGGCTCCCTCCCATGCCTAGTTCTTCAACTCAGTAGTGGCTTCAACGATGGTAGGTGGCTCCCAGTACGTTCCTTCTTCCCTCAGCATTAGTACTGTGGGATCTTCATCCATATAATCCGTGGCTTCTTTGTCAGTCTCTATGTTTGTAGGCTTGTCAGTTACAAAAGCATCAAGGCGCTCTATGCTATCCATCCACTCGTCAAACAAATCTTGCTTCCCTTTGTTGCCTAAATAGGTGTGTTGAGGGAGATGCTCTAACTCGCCTCTTTCCATCCTCTCATTGCTATGTTCAGCATTTTCAAGTGTCATGATTCTGAGACTGTGGACCATCAGTTTTTGGTCTAGAGTGGCCAACCTGGCATCTATATCATCATTCTCTTCGGTATGTGGGGTTGGTGAGCTTGGTTCAAAATCATAATACAACCCCAATTCTGGAATCTTTCTTCCATGCTTGTCATATCGAGGACCAGACCTTGAGCTAACATCAGTGATAAAGCTCCAATCTAAGAGACACCAATAAGGGTAATCATCATAGTCCACATCATTAGGTTGTCCAACCTCCTCTCTTGCATCTTCTAATACATTTATCAGCCTATATTGGTCACTATTAATGTCATTCCACCTGTTAGCTTCGGCATCATCTTCAATATCTTCATCGTAGTAGCCCACATCATCGTCATATTCTTCATAGAAAAGATCTATATCTTTATTTTCTCTATCACTAGGGGGTTCACACCAATCATTGCCACTGTACGGGTTATCATAATCTCCGCTGTTGTTACTCTCACTATCGGTGCTGCTGTCATCATCATCATCATCATGTCCACTGTCACTGCTGCTGCTATTACTACTACTATCACTCTTGTCATCACTTCCATCCTCATCATCACTAGGGGTTGCTCCCCCTTCCTCATCTTCATCATTGGCTCTTAATTCATACGAGATTTTTAATGCATGTTGGTAAGCCTCCTAGTACTCTTCTTCTTCTATATTGCAAATAGGATCTCCAAGGAGTGTAGTCATGACATCAGGGTCTATGTAATCAGTCCAATCAGTAGGGACCCAAGTTGTATCTTCTTTCTTTAATTCTGGAACCTTTTTGTTGCAATCAAGTAGTATTTCGAACCCAGACACCATTGTCTTGGTCATAGGATTAAATCTCGGTTTAGGGAATCCCTAATAGCGTTGACTTTCTCCAGCTTTTACAAACTTCCCATTCAACGTAGGAGTATAGGGCTTCAGAGGTTTTGGAGGACAAAGAAGTCCTTTTGCTTTAGCTTTGGCTCAGGTGATCTTTCTTACTTTTATCTCTAACAAATCATCATTAGTGGGCTTATAGCCTAGCCCAAAAGGTGGTGTGGCAATAGGAATTATCGGGACTTAAACAGTAGGTTTCTTCATAGTTCTCCCCAAGTTCATCCTCGGAGGGTAGTTTATTCTCCTCATCATTGATACCACATTGTTGTTGCTGTAGGGAGTAAAGTCCATTAGGATCTTCTCCACCTTTTCTTCTCTCCTTTCAAAGCTAGGCCTTTCGATTTCAAAGCCATAATCTATACTGAAAATAGGCTTAGACACTGTTAAACTATCACCATATATGGTCACAATAGCTCCTTCATGTGGAAACCGAACCTTTTGGTATAGAGAGGAAGGTACGACCTCTGTGTCATGGATCCACGGTCACCCAAGGAGCATATTGAAGCATGAAGCTATGTTAAAGACTTGAAACTCCACGTTCTCGACCATCAGTCTTATGGTGAGCTCTAATTTTATGGTTCCCTAGACCTCTCTTCTACTGTTGTCGTATGCCCTCACATGCTGATCGGTAGGCACAAAGTCTTCAATGCTTAGACCCAAGCAACTTGGAGTTTTTAAAGGACACACATGTAAAGCACTTCCATCATCTATCAAGACCATCAGTATCCTTTTCCCTTTGACATCTACAGTGATATGCAATAGGTTGTTATGGTGCCTCCCCTTCTTGGTCAGATCCTTGTCAGAATAGGAAATAGTGAGTTCCCTATTTATGGACCCAATCATAGCATTCAGATCTTGGGAAGTTGTAGTTGTAGGGACTTAGATTTGGTTAAGAAGGTCTACTAGGTTTTGACGATGTTTGTATGAGGCAATGAGTAAACCTTAAAAGGATATGTTAGCTTGTGTCTTCTGTAGTTACTTGAGGACCTCATCTTCCTTAGTAGATGTTTGTTGGGTGGATTTATTCAGGGCTTCTACTGGATTATCTGTCTCTAAATATGGGAGTTAAAGTGTCTCACCCCCCTCGTGATGTGGGCAATTTTTGTTGGTTCATTGGGATTGGCATCTTGGGGTTTGAAGTGTCTCCCCCCATTTGTGGGTGTTTGGCTATTTACTTGGGGTTTGAAGTGTCTCCCCCCATTTTTGGGTGTTGGATGGCTTGATTGGGGTTTTAAGTGTCTCCCTCCATTAGTGAGTGTTTGGTTTTTCTTGGGTTCTGGTATTTCTTCATTCCATATATCATATCCTGTGGTGGTGGTAGATGTCCTATCTCCTATCCATTAATTCTTCCCATGTCATCATAAAGCATTCGGGTAGGTCATAGATTAGTTCAAATGGGTCTTCCTTACTTTCCTTTTCGGTCATCAAGCAATTAATCATTGGTCCTTTCCCAAAATTGTGATTGGGTAAGGGATTATTAGTGATGCTGCCTTGTAGGCGGCCCAATCACCTTATTGTCTATTAGGTCCTAAATTGCATGACGAAGGCCAAAAAAATTGTCAGTATCATGGCCAGGGCCTTGGTGGTAAGCAGAGACGGACCTACAGTAGGGCAGGGGGGGGCCATTGCCCCCCCCCCCCAAAAAAAAAAAAAAGCTAGTACCCCCCCCAAAAAAAAAAAAAAAAAAAAGCTAGTACCCCCATTTTCGTCCTAATAGCCCCCCCCCCCCCCCGCCCCCTTAAAAAAAAAACTGGTATATTAATCAATCCGAAAATAAAATATGGACTGAAAAAAAAAAAAAAAAAAAAAACTGGTGTATGTATCACCGACACCGACTAACTCTCCTAAAAAATTTCTACCGTTTCATAAAAAAAAAAAACTCTCATAAAGAAAAAAAAAATAACCGACAAACTAAAAACTATAAAATAAAAAATAAATATGAACTCAAAACCTAAATTTTACCCTAACCTCACTCTTCTCAACCTCATTAAGCATCAACGCCTCCTCCGGACCTCCATCAATACTGCTGGCTGCTGCTGCTGCTCCTCTTTTCCTTAGATCAGATTCAGAATTTTTGCTGCTGCTGCTGCTCCTCAGATTTTTTATCACAGTCACACACGGTAAATCTAAAAAATTCCTCTCCTCTCTCAAGTTCATATTTTGTGTTTTTTTTGTTTTTGCTATATTGCTCTGTGGCTCTGCCTGCCGTGTAGCCCCTTTGCCTCTGCGTTTTTTTATGAACTCTGTTGAGTGATATTTGTGAGTTGCTTTTTAATTTTATTTTATGGTTTGGTGTGTTGTGTTATGTATGGACAGACTGGACAGTGAACCGTAGACAGTAGACTACTCAGTACTCAGTGCTCACTAGTCACTACTGTGTGTTACACAATCACAAAAGGCCAAAACAAACAATTGCACAATAGTTAAAAGAAACAAAGCCTGATCACACCCTACTGCCTTGGTCCCACTTTACTTCTTTATAAATAAAACCAAAAAAAAAGTTACAACCACTGAAACTAATAGTCTAAACCGGTCCACACAATCACAAAAAGCCACAACAAACTATTACACAATAGTTAATACAAACAAAGCCACAACAGGACCGGTTTTGGACTATCAGTTTTTTGTAGTTCTTTTTTTTTTTGGTTTTATTTATAAAGAAATAAAGTGGGACCAAGGCAGTAGGGTGTGACTACTGAGTTGTGACAGTGAATTTGTGACTGTGAGAGTAGTTTGTGTCACGTGGCAGTCACTGTTTTGTCATTTGTGGGTATAGTTAACTGTGTAAGTCTTAAAGTGAATTTTTTGTGAGACCAATTGACCAAGTCTTTGGTCTGATATATATATACAAATATATATATATATATATATATATATGGGTTGTGTTAACGGGCACCGTCAGGTGCCCGTTAATAATACAATTTTAGATAATTTTTTGGGTACTTTTTTTAATTTTTGAAAGTTTTTCAATTTTTGGTAATTTTTTTTATCTCTATTGGTAATCTTTTTGGCAACTTTTTTTCTTTTTTTTAAGTGAAACACAAAAAAGGAAACATTAACAAGCACCGCACGGTGCTTGTTAACATTTCCCTATATATATATATAAACTTGTGAATTTTGTTTTTGTCATTTTGTGTGATATGGTTAATATTAGTAATATATAAAGTTGTCTGTTTGTGATTATTTTGGTTTTAGTTTTTTTTTTTTTTTTTTTTGATTGAGAAGTCCCCTTTTTTAGTTGGTATATGGAACTATGAAATATGGAAATAATGAAACTTTTTTTTTTTTTTAATTTGTAGATCATGAGTAAGTCCACTACAATATTAAATTTCTTCAAAAGAAAAAATATAAATAATTCTGAAGTCATAGCTGATGATGAAAGATTGCCAACCCCTAGCGTCAATGTCCCAGTTTCTGAAAATCTCCAAACAGAAGTTCCAAATGTCACCATTGACGAAAGTACAGGTTTTGTGCGTGATCCTGGAATGCGTAAGCAAATATGGGAATATGATGCTAATGAACGGGATGAAATTCGACGAGCTTATATTAAGCTTGGTCCATACCAACCTAAACTAGAGGAGTACAAGAAAACTAAATTTGGAAGACATTCTCGTAAATTTAAACGTTCCTGGTTTGCAATTAAGGAATTTAGTACATGGCTTGAATATTCACCTAGTAAAGATGCTGCTTTTTGTCTACCATGCTTTCTCTTTGACAAGCCAACTGGGAATTCTGGGAGTCATGTATTCACTAAGGATGGATTTCGAAATTGGAAGAAAGTTAATGATGGAAATAATTGTTCCTTTTTGAATCATATGGGGAAAGAACCTAACTCTTTCCATAGAGCTTCTGAGCAAGCCATGACAGATTTGATGAACCAATCTCAACACATACAAAAGGTACTTGAAAATTTCAATTCTGATCAAATTGCAAGCAATCGATTGCGGTTAAAGGCCTCAATTGATGTTGTCAAAGTGCTTGCATTTCAAGGACTTGCTTTTAGGGGACGAGATGAAAGTTCTGATTCAATTAATCGTGGGAATTTTCTTGAAATATTGGATTTGGTGGTATCATATAATGAATATGTTGCAGAAGCGATAGAGAAAGCTCCCAAAAATGCCTCTTACAAATCACCAAAAATCCAAAAGGAAATCTTACATGTATTTTCAAACAAGGTGAAGAAGGCAATTCGTGAAGAAATTGGTGATGCAAAGTTTTGCCTAATTGTTGATGAAGCTCGTGATGAGTCAATGAAAGAGCAAATGGCTATTGTTATAAGATTTGTAGACAAAGATGGTTTTGTTCGAGAACGTTTTTTTGGGGTAGTTCATGTCCCTGATACTACTGCATTAACTCTAAAAAATGAAATATATTCTATCTTGTCACATCATAGTCTGGATATTCAAGATATTCGAGGGCAAGGATATGATGGTGCAAGCAATATGCGAGGTGAGTGGAATGGATTAAAAGCTTTAGTTTCAAATGATTGTCCATATGCTTACTACATTCATTGTTTTGCACATCGCTTGCAATTAGCATTAGTGGCAGCATCAAAAGAAATTATTCTTGTTCAAAGTTTTTTTAATAGATTATCATCTATTGTCAATGTTGTTGGTGCTTCATGCAAGCGTGTTGAGCAACTAAAAAAAGCTTATGCTGATCAAATTGCATATTTTGTTGAAATTGGTGAGCTTGAAACTGGAAGAGGACTTAATCAGATTAGCACATTACAACGGGCTGGAGATACTCGTTGGGGTTCTCACTTGAGATCGATTTCTAGCTTGGTAAATATATTTAGTCCAACATGTGAAATTTTACTTAAGATCATCATGGAAGGAAATACTACTTCCCAACGAGAAGCAGCATACTCATGCTATCATGCTATGATTTCTTTTGAATTTGTGTTCATTTTGCATCTTATGAAAGAAATTATGAAGATCACTGATGCACTTTGTCAAGCTTTGCAGTGTCAGTCTCAAGACATTTTAAATGCGATGAATTTTGTTTCATCCACTAAAGCCCTTATTCAAAAATTCAGAGATGAAGAGTGGGATAATTTACTTACCACTGTGAAATCATTTTGTGAGGCACGTGACATAGATGTCCCAGATATGAATGCTCGTTATGTTGAAAGAGGAGGTCTAGCTCGTTTTCAACAAGATGACTTCACAATTGAGCATCATTATCGGGTAGATATTTTTTATGCTGCAATAGATTCTATATTACAAGAATTAAATCATCGATTTAGTAATCATGCGGTGGAATTGCTTAATCTTAGTTCAGCTCTTGATCCTAAAGAGGCATGTGAGTCCTTTAGAAGTATAGATATTTTGTTATTAGTAAGCAAGTTTTATCCGAAAGACTTCACAAATCAAGAAATGACACTTTTAAAGACAGAAGTTGATCATTATGAGCACAATGTAGTTCGGCATCCGGACTTCAAGAAGCTATCAAGTATTTCTGAGTTGTGCCAATGGTTGGTAAAAACCCGAAAATCATTATTTTACCCATATATTTATAGATTGATTACACTTGTGCTTACTCTTCCAGTTTCTACTGCAACTACAGAGCGAGCATTTTCAGCCATGAATATTATCAAGAATAGGCTTCGCAACAAGATGGAAGATGATTTTCTGATGGACTCTATGATTTTGTACATTGAGAAAGAGATTGCTGCAAAATTTGGTACAGAATCAATCATAGACGACTTTCGAGACTTAAAAGAGCGTCGAGTTCCATTTTGATAAATGTGTTGAAATGTTTAAAAAACACTTATTTTGTATGTTATACTTTGTCGACATTTTTATAATATCAAATGTTTAAGAAACACTTATTTTGTATGTAGTATTTTGTTGAATATGAAATATGTGTTAGTTTTTATTTTCATAAAAAAAAAAATATTGTTTTAAGCTTTGGCCCCCCCCAGGTTCAAATCCTGGTTCCGTCCCTGGTGGTAAGCACATCTCTTATTCACATCAAACTTTGAGGGCAAGGGATTTGAAATTGGTTTTGGGTTTAAGGGTTTCAGTAACCCTTTTGCTTTTAGTTTGTCAAACACTTGGCTTATAGGCATATACAACTCATGAAACTCCCTCCTAGGTCTAGGTGCTTGTGATACTTGCATAGGTGTAATGGGTGCAATTAGTTGGTAAGGATCATTTTTGTGGATATCAGAAATTTCTGCAACCTTAGAAATAGATCCTACATTCTTTTTAAACCTTGGTGGGTTATCACTCTTTATAGTGCCATTGTTTATTGCATCCTCAATTTTAGTTCCAGTAGCAATCAAAGCTTTAAAATTTGGAAAGTATTGTGCAAACAAGTACTTATGGTATATAGGTAATAAATTTTTTACAACCATAGCTAACTGTTCCTCCACTTGGCCTATTCATCATTTGTGCTGCATTGGCTCTCTACTTGATGATGAAAGTAGAGAAGGATTTTTTGGCCTCTTGCTTAGTGGTCACGAAATCTCTCCTTATTATATCCACTTCTATATTGTATTTGTATTGCTTGTGAAACTCAAGACAGATGTCTAATCAACTTCTTACTCTTGCATCATTCAGGTTGAGGAACCATCTAAAAGCGGCTTCGGTCAATGTGTTTTGGAACATTTGAGCAAATACTTCTTTGGTCGCGCCTAAGGGCTGCATAGCCTTCATGTATATCTTCAAATGGGACTTTGGGCAACCGATCCCGTCAAACTTGTCCAAGGTCTGCATCCTGAACTTGGGAGGTAGTCTCATATCAGGGAAAAGTGAGAAGGAATCGTAGTCCATGAGGTCTTTCATCTTACGAGCACTTCAAATCATCTCCCCCATTTTGTTCATTCTCTCGTTGATCTTCTTCTCACTTTCCATGTTTGGTGGACCTGTTGGAAACTTACATGTTTGTATCGCATACAAAACATACGCAGTGGAAAAATTTAACGGATCTACTTTATTCGCAATTGATAACATGTGCTATGTAAGTTTCAGAATATATGAACAAGAGAGAGTACCTTGGTATGGTGAATTTCAAAACCAAATGAAGATAAGCACTTGGAAACACTTTTAATCTTCACTCCAATTCCACTTGATGCCTAAGATGTGTAGTCTCTCAATCGATTCTATGTGTTTGTTCTAGAAAAAAATACGAAGGAGTGTCTCTTACTTTTTCACCAACATACAAACCATTTCATTCTAATATTAAATTCTGTATGTTTCTCTCCACATAACTGATTATCTAATTGGGCTAGCCTTTTGGGCCTTCCCAATTGGGCTTAAGTGTGTGTCTTGGAGTGGGACCAAAAGAGAACAAATAAGACACTAGCTCCAATGAGCCTTGGGCTTTTCTGTCAACTCTTGACAAGTCTAAAGTTACCATTAATTATATTTAATACCACTATATAAATATAATTGCACTCTAGGCCTTATTAATACATTATATCCCAAGACTTTATTATACATGCAACCCCTTCATAAAATATTCGTAGTAATACAAAGTCATGAATATAGACTGTCACTTTGTAAATTACTATATCTTAATCCTTGAGTACCCGGTTTAATCCTTTTAAGTTATTCATAATATATTTATGAAATTTATTTTCATAAATATATACTTTAGTCTTACTAAAGTGGTTAGGCCTAACTCTCTGAATAACTGAACTCATTAAACTTATCTCAAGGGAATATTTTATATCTCCGTAAAGAGACTATGAATTCCATCTTGAGAATATATGTTCTATCAACACTAAATGTGGCTGCCCAACATACTGAGGTTTTGACCGATACTTTAGATCTCACTCCTGATATATTAAAGCAACTTACACTTCATGATCAGGTTCGTTGTTCTCTCAAGATTAAGAGTTTATGTGAATCAAAGTCGTGAAATTTATTATTCAATTGACAGTTATTAGGAGAATAATAAATCTCATAGCGGTCCAGTTCAATATGTCTTAACTCTTAAAACATATCAATATATCAACTAGAAGTTTCTACTTCTATGATTAAGACAAATCATTTTAGTTAATATGTTATAGTCTTCGCAAATGAAATGCCCAATTTCATCACCGACTATGAACCAAAATTCTGAATTTACAAAGAACTTGTGATCTATATCTTTTATGACTAAATCACATAAATCACATACTATGCATCTCAAAAACTATACGATAATGTCTGAATATTCATGTTACCATCATTTTAGATATGAATAAAGCAAATTTATTAATCACAATATTAAGTCATACATCATTCTCACATAATGTCAACATAATATCATACAATAGGATTTAAGGACACTTATCCCAACAATCTTCCACTTGTCCTAAAGACTATTGTGCACTAACCTAACTCCCATTCCCTCCAAACGTGACTCAAAGGTCCTCTGAGATAAGGCTTTGGTAAAAGGATCTGCTAGATTATTTACACTTTCAATCTTTGCTACCATCACATCTCCACGAGCAACAATGTCTCTAATGATGTGGTACTTTCTCTCAATGTGCTTTCCTATATTGTGATTCCTTAGATCTTTGGATTGTGCAACCGCTCCACTATTGTCGCAAAACAATGTGATAGGAACTTGCTCCATTCTTACTACACCAAGATCAGAAAGGAATTTTTTGAGCCATACAGCTTCTTTTACTTTTTCACAAGCAGCAATATATTCTGCTTCCATGGTGGAGTCCGTAATACAAGATTGCTTAACACTCCTCCATCTTATAGCTCCACCTCCCAAGGTGAACACACAACCTGAAATGGACTTTCTGAAATCAAGATCTGATTAAAAATCTGAATCTGTATGGCCAATGGGAATTAAATCCTCACAACGGTAAACAAACATATAATCTCTCGTTCTCCGTAGATACTTGAGAATATGCTTTACAGCTTGCCAATGTTGTGGTCCTGGATTTGATTGATATCGACTGACCATGCCAATTGAATAACAGATATCTAGTCTAGTACAAAGCATGGCATACATGAGACTTCCTACTGCAGAAGCATAAGGAACTTGTCTCATCATATTTTCTTCCTCTTAAGTTTTAGGCCTTTGGTCATCAGATAGAGGAACTCCATATTTGAAAGGAAGTAATCCTTTCTTGGAGTTTTGCATGTTAAACAGTTCTAAAACCTTATCTATATATCCAGCTTGTGATAAGCCTAACATCTTATTCTTGCGATCTCGCCAAAGCTTGATCCCTAGAATAAAGTTAGGCTCACCCAAGTCTTTCATATCAAATTGGCTTGATAACCAAACCTTTACTGATGACATTACTCTTACGTCATTTCCCATGAGTAGAATATCATCAATATAAAGCACTAGGAACATTACTACTATATCTTGATGTCTTTTGTACACACATGGTTCATCAAGATTTTGTTCAAAGCCAAATGACTTGATTTCTTGATCAAATCTGATGTTCCATGATCTAGATGCTTGCTTAAGTCCATAAATGGACCTTTTCAACTTGCATACCATATGCTCTTGGTTCTTCGCTATGAAACCTTCCGGTTGCATCATATAGATTTCCTCTTTAAGATTGCCATTGAGAAATGCAATCTTGACATTCATTTGCCAAATCTTATAATCATAATGAGCAGCAATGAATAAGAGAATTCTGATAGATTTAAGCATTGCTACTGGTGAAAAGGTTTCTTCATAATCAATACCTTTTTTTTTTGTATACTCTTTTCGCCACTAGCCTTGCTTTAAAGGTTTCAACCTTTCAACCTTTCCATCTATTCTTCTCTTCCTCTTGTAAACCCATTTGCAACCAACAGGTTTAATGCCATTAGGCGCCTTTACAAGATCTCAGACTTGATTGGAATACATGGAATCTAATTCAGATTTCATAGCTTTAACCCAATGATGTGCATCTATATCATTCATTACTTCTTCATAAGTGTAAGTATCAGTTTCGACCTCCTTTGAGATAGCTTCATAAGTCTCTTCAAGACCTATGAATTTTATAGGTGGCTTAACATTCCTCCCACTACGATGAGGCACCTGTGTACTAGACATTTCATGAGTAGTATCTTGTGGTGTTTCCAATACAGCCACATCATCCCTAGTTTTATCCATTGGTTCATTTATAGGTTCATACATTTCAGCCAAAACAGCTTTACTTCTAAGATTAAAATTATTCAAATAATTATCTTCCAAAAATTTGGCATGGGTGCTACCAAACACTTTGTTATCCTTATGATTATAGAATAAATAACCATTGGTTTCCTTTGAATACCCTAAAAACATGCATACTTCCGTTTTAGCTTCCAACTTATCAGACTTCCCTTTCAACACATGTGTTGGACACCCTCAAATGTGGAGATATTTCATACTAGGCTTGCGCCCACTCCACAATTTCATAGGTGTGTTGGGAACCTATTTTGATGGAACTAAATTCAAAATATGCATTGTAGTTTTTTGTGCATATCCCCAAAAAGAAACTGATAAAATTGAGTAACTCATCATAGACCTAACCATTTTTAGAAGAGTCCTATTCCTTCTTTTTGCTACATCATTCTGTTGGAGAGTTCCAGGTGCAGTCATTTGGGATACAATCCCATTTTAAATTAAGTAATCCTTGAAATCCCCAAGAAGGTATTCGCCACTATGATCAGATTGAATGGATTTTATGTGTTTACCCAATTGATTCTCAACTTCAGCCCTAAACACTTTGAATTTTTCAAAGGCTTCGGACTTTTGTCTCATTAGGTACACATAACCATATCTTGAGTAATCATCGGTAAAAGTGATGAAATACTCATAACCTCCTTTTTCTTGTGTTGACACAGGACCACATACATCCGTATGAACTAATTCAAGCAAATCTTGAGCTCTTCTACCTTTTGTATTAAAAGGTCACTTGGTCATTTTACCTTCCAAACAAGATTCACAAACTAGAAATTTATCAAAGTCCAATGGCTCTAGGAATCCATCTTTAATCAGTCTTTGAATTCTATATGGATTAATATGACCCAAACGTAAGTGCCAAAGATACGCATCATTAATAGAAGGAAACTTTCTCTTTAATGATTTTACATGAGAGTTATTATCTAATTCAGAATTATATAATTCATGCTAATCAGGAGTTAAAATATAAAGACCATCCACAATATTGCCTGAACAGATAAACACTTTACCTTTCTTTATTATAACATTGTCTTTAAGGATAACACAATATCAATTTTTACCTAAAAGAAATTAAATTCCTACGAACATTAGGTACATATAGACAGTCTTCTAATATTAAAACCCTTGACTCAAAACATAAATTATAAACACCAACAGCTACAACTGGAATCCTACTCCCATCAGCCAAAATAAGAAACAATTCCCCTTCTTTAAGCCTTCTGGTCTCCTGGAACTCCTGCAAAGAATTGCAGAAATGATTAGTACAACCTGAATCCACACACCAGGAATCCGTGAGATTTTGTACTAAACATATTTCAAGAAGGAATGAAATTTTCATACTCTTATTATTAGTAGCTTTGAATTTTGGACAATTCATCTTCCAATGTCCTTTTTCACTACAATGGAAACATTTTCCTTTTAGCTTCTTTCCTTTGTCGGCAATTCCTAAGGAAATTTGTTTACCCTCTTGCTTGGTGAAGTCCTTCTTCTTTTTCTTCTTCTTCTTACCCTTGCCTTTCGACTTAGGTTGAGAAGTAGAAGCTCCACCCACATTGACTTCAACATTAGAAGTACCAAGAATGCCTTTCGTCGCTACCAATTCATTCATTAATTCAGACAATGTATAAATCTTTTTGTCCATATTAGAATTGAGTCTGAATTCCTTGAATGATTCCGATAGTGACTGGAGTATCATATCCACTTGGGATTCTCCATCAATATCGGCACCTAAAACCTCCAATGTATTCAGATTAGAGATCATTGTAAGACAATGCTCTCTTACTGAACTACCTTTAGTCATTTTGGTATTATAAATTTGCCTTATGGTTTCTTGTCTTGCAGAACAGCCTTGCTCACCAAACATCTCCTTCAGACTTAATATAATGTCCGAAACTAGTCCTACATCCTGCATTTGATGCTGTAGAACATTTGAGATGGACGCTAGGATATAGTACTTGGCCATTTCATTAGATTTCTGCCAACGATCATATCACTGTTTTTCCTTAGGAGGAGCATCTAATGAAGGAAAGCTAGGATATGGTTGAGTAAGCACATATTTATGTTCTTCAGCTATGAGAACTATGTCCAAATTTCTTTTCCAGTCAACATAATTAGTTCCAGTCAGTTTGTTTTGATTAAAAATGGTCACAAGTGGGCTAAATGATGCTATGTTTAAATCTGAAATAATAAACATGAATATAATAAGTAAACTGGACATTATCAATTTAGCATATAAGCATATAATATGGAACCTTAATAAAACCATAAAATAATATATAATACGACAACCCAATCCATGTCTATAATTCCTTGATAGCAAGTTTATTATAAACACATCAATTAGTTAAGAACTATTCTCATTATTAGTGCCATTATGATAACTCTTATCAAACACTAATAATATGCCGTATTATTTTTAGCCTCTAAGTAATAATGACATAGCTCCTTTGGGAGGTTAACATTACACTTAGTATAGTGTACACCATTATCTAGAATTATGTATAGCCATATATCATCTCCCTTTATGGTGTTTAAACTTGTAGTACCATAGAACAAACACCCTCCTTTGGGATTGCGAGGCATATACGCCAAGACGAGGTGCTTGTCCACACTATTTTAAATGGGTAAGTTCAATCTTGTAGTACTATGAAGTAAACACCCTCCTTTGGGATCGCGAGGCATATACACCAAGACGAGGTGCTTACCCCATACTACTATGAATCGATAATGGAGGTCGTGATATCCAACCTTTGTATCTCTCTCCCACTAGATGTTTTAAATTAAAGGTTTTTTTTTTTTAATCTTTTGAACATGCATAAACTAATTAGACACAGCCTTGCATTTTATACATGTGATAACATTTTGAAAAAATTTCAAAAATCCCTTCAAAAACATTTTTGCGAGAATACCGCGATTAAGCCCTTCCCGCGAAAAAGGCGTAAGGAAAAATAGTGAAAACACAAAATTGAGACAAAAACTTTATCGACTGTCTAGCGGGTATCTCGCAACTAAGCACTTCTCGCGAAAATGAGTTAAAGAGAAAATTGAAAACACAAAAAATCAGACAGAAACTTTCGCTACTGTCTCGTGACTGTTTTGCGAGTAAAGCTTACCCGCAAAAAGTTTTTGTCTTCAAAATCATTTTTTGCGAGTAACTTCGCAGGAAGATAACCTGCGAAAAACCCGTGTTTTTAGTTTTTTCAGAACAGTTTCAAACAGTTTTCAATGATTTTTCATGAACAAACAATTACCATATGAACATGATATGCAAAATTTGATATCAAAACTGAATTCTATTGATGCTATAGCCTTAAAGATCAATTTAACATACTTAAATTCAAATTTAAACAACATCATAACATCAATATTAGTTTTTATCAAATCATTTCAACAACCATGCAGAAAATTAAATGCATATATAATCTTTTAACATCGTGAAACTATTATCTCTAATTCCAAAACTCACAAAACATGTTATACAGATTCGAAATGAAGACCGCTCTGACACCATTTGTTGGAAAATTACATGTTTGTATTGCATACAAAACATACGCAGTGGAAAAATTTAACAGATCTATTTCATTCGCAATTGATAACATGCGTTATGTAAGTTTCAGAATATATGAACAAGAAAGTGTACCTTGGTATGGTGAATTTCAAAACCAAATGAAGAAAAGCACTTGGAACCACTTTTAATCTTCACTCCAATTCCACTTGATACCCAAGATGTGTGGTCTCTTAATCAGTTTTATGTGTTTGTTTTAGAGAAAAATATGAAGGAGTGTCTCTTACTTTTTCACCAACATACAAACCATTTTATTCTAATATAAAATTCTGTATGTTTCTCTTCACATAATTGATTATCTAATTGGGCTAGCCTTTTGGATCTTCCCAATTGGGCTTTAGTGTGTGGCTTCGAATGGGACCAAAAGGGAACAAATAAGACACTAGCTCCATGGGCCTTGAGCTTTTCTGTCAACTCTTGACAAGTTCAAAGTTACCACTAATTATATTTAATATCACTATATAAATATAATTGCAATCTAGGCCTTATTAATAAATTATATCTCAAGACTTTATTATACATACAACCCCTTCATAAAATATTCGTAGTAATACAAAGTCATGAATATAGACTGCCACTTTGTAAATTACTACATCTTAATCCTTGAGTACCCGGTTTAATCCTTTTAAGTTATTCATAATATATTTATAAAATATAATTTCATAAATATATATTTTAGTCTTATTAAAGTGGTTAGGCCTAATTCTCTGAATAACTGAACCTATTAAACTTATCTCAATGGAATATTTTATATCTCCGTTAAGAAACTATGAATTCCATCTTGAGAATATATGTTCCATCAACACTAAATGTGGCTGCCTAACATACTAAGGTTTTGACCGATACTTTAGATCTCACTCCTGATATATCAAAGAAACCTACACTTCATGATCAGGTTCATTATTCTCTCAAGATTAAGAGTTCATGTAAATCAAAGTCGTGAGATTTATTATTCAATTAACAGTAGTTAGGAGAATAACAAATCTCACGGTGGTCCAGTTCAATATGTCTTAACTCTTAAAACATATCAACATATCAATTAAAAGTCTCCACTTCCATGATCAAGACAAATCATCTTAGTTAATATGTTATAGTCTTCGCAGATGAAATGCCCAATTTCGTCACCGACTACAAACCAAAATTCTAAGTTTACAAAGAACTTGTGATCTATATCTTTTATGACTAAATTACATAAATCACATTCTATGCATCTCATGGATTATATGATAATGTTCGAATATTTATGTTACCATAATTTTCGATATGAATAAAGCAACTTTATTAATCACAATATTAAGTCATACATCATTTCTCACATAATGTCAATCATAATATCATACATAGCATCATACAATAGGATTTAAGGGCACTTATCCTAACAGGATCATGATTAGTCTTGTCTTCCTCTTGGTTGCTCTTCAGATTCTGAAACTATTGCACCATATGGTTCATGTCCTCCCTCAACTGGATTTGACTAGCTACCATGGTGTTAAGTAGCTCTTGAGTGTTCATGGGTTCCTCGATGTTTGGGTGTTCTACCTCTTCTACCATAGTGCTAGGAGCTTCAGACTTCTTGTGGCTTGTACAGTCTTGTAAGTAGAGGATGGGGTTGTGATGTTGCAGCAGCAAAGTTTCTTCTATGCTTACAGGCTTCAGTACCGTAATGGGAGTGATGAGCTTGGAACTGGAGCTACTGGCTTGAGTGTCGGGCTTAGGTTCTCTTTGCAGCCTTCTTTTAGATCTTGACTAAATTCTCCCCTAATGACAAGCTTGGTCGGGTTAATCAAAGCTAAGTCCCTATCCACATCAATCAATTAACCAAAAAAACACACACAAAATGCAATGCAATTTTAACTGGGACCGGCCTAAGGGTAGGTTCTAAGTCATCACGTTGTAGGGTGTGTTTGTTGTTTCATTATTTCCCATAGCTAGAACGTTACACCTCCCAACTTGTAATCTAGTGAACATTGCGTTGGTCCAAATGGCATGGTTTGTCCTTTACAGTCAATAGGAAATGATCCAACAACTTTAGGCTATGAGTTGGTGAGTTCACCATTGGGTACTTAAATCTAATGAAGACTGGTGATCCATAGTTACTACCACCACAAGTTGTTGAAAAGGGTGCATACATATTGTTTGGATGGCACACACTATGACAGTTAGGGAAAGCTATTAACAAACAATACAAACAACAACATATCATACAACAAAATATCATACAACATCTCAAGAAACATAAATAAACAAACAAACAACAATATCATGAAAGACTATGCAAAAAAATCAAGCGTACATATTTGTTCACTTAAGTCTAACACAAAACTTAGCTCTCAACATCTCCAGTGAAGTCGACATTGTGAGAGATCGGAAAAGTGCCTCTAAAAAAAAAAAGAGATTTTTGAGTGCTTTTAAGGGCCCCTCTCTTTTTGGGTAAGTGATGTGGAGTCGCCACTTATACAAAAAAAATAAGAAAAAATAAATATAAAAATACATGACTGAATTGTTTCCTTTCATTGATTAAAAATACATGTTTGAAAAATTGAAAATTACATGGCTTTGGGTCCTAGTTACAAACTACTAAATAAGTACATGACTCTTTGTCCTAGTTACAATCTATCCAAAATAAAAAGCAACGATAAGACCTAGGTCTACCTATCCAAAGAAACTAAATTCGGAGGCTAGGTTATAGAATGGAAAAGTGTTAGACACCTATTCCACCCAGATAGAGTCTGGTCTTGTAGACTCTTGTGACGAATGTACCCATATTTTATGCATGAGATGAATGGTATGTTACACATGTGAAATAAACTAAATCACACAAATTTATTTATGAACGTATCCTCTCATTTGTTAAAAAATTCAGATTTGTTGTTGTGAGTGAAAAAAATTGAATTTGGTTAATAAAAAAAAAATTAGATTTGCTTTTGTTGTGTAAAAAGAAGGTGGTTTTTAGAGAGAAAATTCAAATCTGTTTTTATTTAATAAAACAAAGTCTTTTGGTTTTTATAAAATATCAGATTTGTTTTTAAGAACTTAGAAAAAATGGTTTTAGTTTACAAAAGATTAGATTTGTTTTTATATGTTCAAAAATTATGAAAAAGATTGCTTGAGAAGAGGATTTCATTCATGAAGTAAATTTATGCTACATATATTGAATAAAACAAACACAAGCATTTATGATCTTTTTCTTTATTTCAAAATCTGCAATGTTAAAAAAAATCAGTTTTGTATCTAAGGAAGATACAAATTAGTTTTTAATTTAAGAAAAATTTAGATCTACATCTAAGAAAGATATAGATCCGTTTTTGTTTTAAGAAAAATTCATAACTGTACCTAAGGAAGATACAAATCCGTTTTTATTTTGAGAAAAATTCAGATCTACATCTAAAGAAAACATAGATTCATTTTTATTTTAAGAAAAATTCAGTTTTACATCTAAGGAAGATGCAAATCCGTTTTTATTTTAAGAAAAATTCAGATTTACATCTAAGGAAGATGCAGATCCATTTTTATTTTAAGAAAAATTCAGATCTGTACCTAAGGAAGATACAGATCCATTTTTATTTTGATAAAAATTTAGATCTGCGTCTAAGGAAGATACTGATCCATTTTTTATTTTAAGAAAAATTCAGATCTACATCTAAGAAAGATGCAGATCCATTTTTATTTTAAGAAAAATTCAGATCTACATCTAAAGAAGATGCAGATCCATTTTTTATTTGAGAAAAAAATTGATTATATGCATATCTTTGAAATCAAGAAAGAGATCATGACCATAATAAAAGAATCAAGAACATGCTTTAACAATATAAATTAACAATTCATGTTATGGATACTTGAAACAACTAAACTAAAAAAAAAAAAAAAAAATACAAACATGCATTGTAGGGGTAAAGGGCCCAATACCAGATATTGGGGTAAAAAGGCCTACTACCAAACAACGGGCCACGGGCTTGTCCGAGAAGGCCATCCATCCGAGAACGCCCCGTCATGAGGAATATACTTGGCCTAATTCCCTTCTGTCATATAAACTACGTGAAGGAGAAAGAGGACTTGTTCGAGGATGGCTTATTGCTCGGATCATCAAAGAAACGACCCAGATGGAGGTTCCAGCACTAGTCCTAGTACCGCCGAGGACTTCCCTAACGTCCATAGACCATAAGGGACATGTGGCAACAAGGAGATATTTTACAGAGGGCTACTGCAACCGCATTTATGACCCTGCAGCTAACATCATGACCGCATTAATGACCCTGCAGCTAACATCATGGCCGCATTAATGACGAATAGACATCTGAACAGTGACCCTGGTCCTATACAGCTACTACATGAAGGCCTTAGTGGAGGCTGATGGGACAAGTATCTGAAGGGAACCGCCTACTGGCACGTGAGAAGAAATGACATATAAATAGAGCTCGAAGCAAGGAAAGAAGGGGGATTGAACATTTTCTGGAGAAACTAAAGAGAAGAGAACAGAAAGAGAAGAAAGAACTAAGAGAAACCTTCAAGAATCAGCTAAGTCTTACTCCTCGGACGGGTCCGAGCAGATCTCGGCACTTCCTCTGCACTTCGTCTACATTAGATTGGTCACAACCATACTTAGGCCGGAAGCAAGCCCATTCTCAACCTTGTTAGTTCAGCCCACTCTCTTACAAATTCTATTGTGAGGGTACTTTTTGCTTACTGGGCCAGAGTCCATCTCCCCTGTAGGCCCCATTTGCAAATTTGTGCCCTTACAATTGGCGCCGTCTGTGGGAACTAACGGTGACATTGGCGAGCGGAAAGCTTGAACTATGGTGGGATCAGGTCCTAACCGGGCGGTGTCAGATGACTCTCAGCGTATTGATCACTTTGAGCGACTCGAACGTGAGAAGGACCGTGAAGGAAGTGTGCACACAAATCGCACGGCCAAGAGCCAGCATCGGGACAAAGGTAAAGAATCTCACAAAGACACTACAAAGAATATGCAACGTGAGATTGACCGTCTGAAGAGGAAGCTCCGCCACGCACGTAGGAGGCGCAGTCCATCTAGCAGTCCATCCGTTACGGATGACTCCTCTGACGATAGCAACGACGGTAGCTATAGGCACCGCTCCAGGACGCCCCCAAGTGAGACTTTCTCCTACGAGGAAGAACATCACCACGACCGCGGGAGCAGAAATACCTACTCAAGGGGCACAGGGAGCGATGCGATGAATAGGGCGCTCAACCAGATCTCCAGGTCGCCCTTCACCCGCACATCGAAGGGGGGAGCCTCCCTCGACGTTTCACTCAACCTACCTTCACTGCCTACGATGGGAGAACTGACCCCGTGGAGCACGTGAGCCATTTCAATCAGAAAATGGCTGTCTACTCTCGGAATGAGACTCTCATGTGCAAAGTCTTCCCCTCTAGCCTGAGGCCTGCAGCCATGAGATGGTTTGACGGCCTTGCGGCTGACTCCATTGGATCCTTCCGAGAGCTTACTAAGGCTTTCTGCTCTTGGTTCGTGACGAACACAAGGGTCCCTCGGTCGCTAGATTCCTTGCTGTCCATGTCCATGCGAGAGGGGGAGACCCTAAAAACGTACTCGGATAGGTACTGGGAGATGTTTAACAAGATCGAGGGCAGTTTCGATGACGTGGTTGTGAGAACCTTCAAGGTCGGCTTACTAGCCGAGCACGACCTTAGGAAGTCTCTAACCAAGAAGCCCGTAAGGAGTGTGCGCCGACTGATGGACCGCATCGACGAGTACAAGCGGGTTGAGGAGGACCAGCTAGTTGGAAAAGGAAAAGCTAAGGTTATCCCTCAGGAAATGAGGGATTTCAGGTCGGACCGGTACAACAACAGCAGGCCGAGGAGTGACTACAGTATCCAATCCAGGTCTGCTGCATCACAGGCTGTCCATGCTGTGTTCCGAGAGCCAATTCATCAGATTCTGAAAAAAATTCAGAACGAGCCATACTTCAGGTGGCCAAACAAAATAGGGGGAGACCCCGCGAAGCGCAATCAGAGTCTGCATTGCCAGTATCACCAGGGACGGGGGCATACCACCGAGGACTGCAGAAGTCTGAAGAGCCACCTGGCAGAGCTTGTGAGGGACGGAAAGCTGCAACAGTTCGTCTATCCACCAAATAAGTCACATCAGGCCAGGGGCTTCAGGGACCGCCTCATCAAGGCCCCCGCTGGGCACGATTAATGTGATTTTCGTGGCCCCTGGGAGAACTGGATCCTGCCCTTCCAGGGTAATGTCTATCTCCACGGCGTCTACCGAGGACCCAAACCAGGAGCCGAAAAAGGCAAGGATGGACGTTTGACCAGTTTTAAGCTTCTCGGACGAAGATAAGCAGGAGACAATCCAGCCCCATGACGACGCTCTGGTCATCACCCTTAGAATAGGGGGGTACGATGTGAAGAGGGTAATGGTTGATCAAGGGAGTGGGGCTGAGATCATGTATCCGGACCTGTACAAAGGACTGGGCCTGCGGCCCGAAGACCTTACAGCGTATGACTCGCCCCTAGTCAGCTTCGATGGAAAGACGGTCATCCCCAAAGGCCAGATCAGATTGCCCGTGCAAGCAGGGTCCGAGGTAGTCGAGGTGGACTTCATCGTTGTGGATGCGTACTCTCCCTACATAGCCATCGTGGCCAGGCCTTGGCTCCACGCCCTGGGGGCTGTCTCATCTACATTGCACCTGAAAGTTAAGTTCCCGTCCGGAGGACGGGTGGAGGAGATCGTAGGAAGCCAATCAATGGCAAGGCAATGCCTCATAGCCGCCATTTCACATCGGCCTATTGCCGAGAAGGCCACCACCTCAGCCAAAGATTCGTAGCAATCACAGGTCCCGAGTCCACCCAATGCAGTGGGGCCAGATGACAAGAAGTGTGAGAAGTTAGAGAAAGTTACCATCGGGGACGACCTAGGGAGGTTTTTTCAGGTTGGGGCAAATTTACCTCCTCGGGAGAAGGGAGAGCTACTGGCACTCCTTCTGAAAAACATCGATGTGTTTGCCTGGAACTCATACGAGGCCCCGGGGGTGGACCTAGAGTTTATCTGCCATCACCTGAATGTGAGAGCGTCTGCCCTTTCCAAAAAACAGCCACCTCGGCGCTCATCCAGGGAGCACTCTGACGCTGTCAGGGATGAGGTGAACAAACTCAAGCAGGCAGGGGCTATCAAGGAGGTCTTCTACCTTGAATGGCTAGCAAAAACAGTGGTGGTAAAGAAGAAGAACGGGACGTGGCGTGTATGCGTGGACTTCACAGACTTGAACAGAGCCTGTCCAAAGGACCCCTTCCCCATGCCTCGGATTGATCAACTGGTAGACGCAACTGTAGGGCACCCTCGGATGAGTTTCTTGGACGCTTTCCAAGGGTACCACCAAATCCCATTAGCGCTGGAGGATTAAGAGAAAACGGCCTTCGTGACGCCCATTGGGAACTACCATTATAAGGTCATGCCATTCGGCCTGAAGAACGTAGGCTCCACCTATCAGAGAATGATGATGAAGATGTTCGAACCACAGTTGGGGAAAAGCATTGAGATTTACATCGATGACATGGTGGTCAAGAGCAAGCTGGAGTCCGACCACGTCGGCGACCTCGGAAACGTATTTGAAATCTTGAGGAAGCACAAGTTGCGACTTAATGCTTCAAAGTGCTCTTTCGGCGTAGGATCAGGAAAGTTTCTGGGCTATATGGTCACCCACCGCGGGATTGAGATCAACCCCGACCAGATAAAGGCGATCAACAGCTTGCAGCCTCCTCGGAACCCAAAGGAGGTCCAGAAGTTGACCGGGATGACCGCTGCTCTCAACTGATTCATCTCCAGGTCGGCCGAGAGATTTCGGCCCTTCTTCCAGCTGTTGAACAAGTGGAAAGGGTTCGAGTGGAATGAAGAGTGCGTTCTGGCTTTCCAACAGCTAAAAGAGTATCTATCTCGGCCGCTCATCATGTCCAGCCCCACGGAGGACGAAGTGTTGTTCGCGTACATCGCAATATCCACCCATGCTGTGAGCCTGGTACTTATACGGGTCGACAACGGCGTACAGAAGCCCGTCTATTATGTGAGTAAGTCCCTCCACGAGGCTGAGGTCCGCTACCTGCCACTCGAGAAGGCTATCTATGCAGTGGTACATGCCACCCGCAAGCTTCCACACTACTTCCAATCGCACACCGTGGTGGTCCTTACCCAGCTCCCCCTTAGATCACTACTCCAAAGTGCAGACTACACAGGGAAGATCGCAAAATGGGGGACGATCCTAGGGGCTTTTGACATAAGGTATATGCCTCGTACCTCGGTCAAAGGGCAAGTACTAGCTGATCTGATGGCCGAGTTCGCTGAGCCTGCATTCGAAGAAACTGCTGAGATGGCGCACACAGATGGAAAGTCAGTTGGCCCGGTATCTGTCCAGGAAACCCCCCACTGGAACGGGGCAGCCAATCGAAGAGGCTCGGGGCTGGGGCTGGTCCTGATATCCCCCGAGAAGGTTATCATCAAGAAATCTTTAAGGCTAAACTTCTCGGCCACCAATAATGAAGCCGAGTACGAGGCCCTACTGGCTGGAATGGACATGGTTTGGAAAATGGGTGGAAACGCCCTGAAAGTGTTCTCGGACTCATTTCTGGTCGTCGGACAAGTCAGAGGAGAGCTCGAAGCACGCGACGAGAGGATGCAGAAATATCTAAGGCAAGTGAAGCGCCTGCAGTCACAGTTCAAATCATTCAGTCTGCAACACATCCCTCGGAGCGGGAACACTCATGCAGACTCCCTAGCCACTCTCACAACCTCCTCGGCACAAGGGCTACCTCGGCTTATCTTGGTCGAGGACATACAAAGGCATGCCGAAGAGGTAGATGGGCATAGCATCTGTCATGTCAGAGCAGGGCCAAGCTGGATGGACCCCGTGGTAACATACCTCAAAGATAACGTCCTACAGCCGGACAAGACCGAAGCAGATAAGGTGCGGAGGAAAGCCCCTCGGTTCTGGCTATCAAAAGACACTAAGCTGTATAAACGCTCTTTCTCCGGACCCTACTTACTGTGCGTGCACCCTGAGGCAACTGAGTTGCTCCTTGAAGAACTGCACGAAGGGATCTATGGGAGCCACACAGGAGGCAGATCACTGGCTCACAGAGCTCTCACTCAGGGATATTGGTGGCCGAACATGCAGAAGGAATCGGAGGAGTACGTCAAGAAATGTGACCAATGCCAAAGATTTGCGCCAAATATCCACCAGCCAGGGGGAGTTCTGAATCCTCTGTCTAGCCCGTGGCTCTTCGCCCAATGGGGCTTAGACATTGTGGGCCCCTTCCCAAAAGCAACAGGGAACAAAAAGTACCTGGTCGTCGGCACGGACTACTTCACTAAGTGGGTGGAAGCCGAGCCCCTGGCCAACATCAGAGATGTGGATGTCCAGAAGTTTGTGTGGAAGAACATTATAATCCGGTTCGGAGTGCCACATACGCTCATCTTGGACAATGGCCTGCAGTTTGACAGTAAAGCGTTTAGAAGGTTTTGCTGCGGATTGGGCATTACAAACAGGTACTCCACCCCCGCATACCCGCAAGGGAATGGCCAAGCTGAAAAGGTTAACAAGGTCATAGTGGGCGGTCTCAAGAAGAGGTTAGACGACGCCAAAGGAAAATGGGTGGAAGAATTGCACCACGTCCTGTGGACCTACAGGACAACCCCCCGTAGATCTACAGGGGAAACCCCTTTTGCAATGACATACGGTGCCGAAGCTGTCATCCCCATAGAAACAGGGTTCCCCACTCTTAGAACCAGCTCGTTCTCCCCGGCCGACAATGACAAACTGCTGAATGATAGTCTGGACTTAGTCGTCGAGCGCAGAGAAAATGCTGCTGTTCAACTGGTGTACTATCAACAAAGGCTCAAGCAAAGTTACGATGCCAATGTCAGACTGAGACCACTTGCACCAGGGGACTTGGTCTTACGGAAAGTCGTGGGCACCGCGAAGAACCCGCCCTGGGGAAAGCTGGGACCTAACTGGGAAGGCCCATATCGGATCCTATCAGTAGCAGGAATATGAGCATTTTATTTAGAACATCTGAATGGGAGGGCAGTAGTGCACCCTTGGAATGTAAATAACCTAAGAAGGTATTATTATTAATGAAAATGTCCATTCTCATATTTGACTCAACTATATTGCTTGTTCCTATGTATTAAACAGAACCTTGGTCGTGCTTGGTCCTCGGACCACACACCTCGGGTAAATTAATACTAAGTATTAAACAGAACCTTGGTCGTGCTTGGTCCACGGACCACACACCTCGGGTAAATTAATACTAAGTGCTAAACAGAACCTTGGTCGCACGTGGTCCTCGGACCACACAGCTTGGGTAAATTAGTACTGTGTTAAACAGAACTTTGGTCAGGCCTGGTCCCTCGGACCACCTACCTTGGGTAAATTAACACCCCTAAGTATTAAACAGAACCTTGGTCGTGCCTGGTCCTCGGACCACACACCTTGGGTAAATTAATACTAAGTGCTAAACAGAACCTTGGTCACACGTGGTCCTCGGACCACACACCTTGGGTAAATTAGTACTGTGTTAAACAGAACTTTGGTCAGGCCTGGTCCCTCGGACCACCTACCTTGGGTAAATTAACACCCCTAAGTATTAAACAGAACCTTGGTCGTGCCTGGTCCTCGGACCACACACCTCGGGTAAATTAATACTAAGTGCTAAACAGAACCTTGGTCGCACGTGGTCCTCGGACCACACACCTTGGGTAAATTAGTACTGTGTTAAACGGAACCTTGGTCAGGCCTGGTCCCTCGGACCTCCTGCCTTGGGTAAATTAACACCCCTACGAGCTAAACAGAACCTCGGCTGCGCTTGTCCCCTCGAACTACACGCTTTGGGTAAACTAATGCTCTTATTGTCTATCGTGACTGATTCCTCGAATTACGTGCTCGGTCCGACGAGCATACTCATACAATGTTCTCAGCATTATTCAATTTAATTCGTGAAATGACTCCATTGTTTAAGAATTGAATTGATTGACCTGGTAACTTCATTGGCGTAAACTTGCGCGTAATTTGTGTACTTAATGGCAATCCAAAGGTTCACGCCATAAGAACGATAAAAGAGAGAAGTTAATCTTGATCATTGCAAGATGGAAATACTTTCACTAAATTAAAGCTGAAGTACAATGACTTGACCAAATTCGAACCAAAAGGGAATGCAACTAACAGAGACACAAAATTCTAATCCTAAGTTTAAGATTCAGGGAGAGGGATGTCGTCTGAATGACCTAGCTCGGCCACAGAAGGGGCAACCTCCTCGTCCTTGTTAGCATCTTCGGCTTTGGAAGAGGCATCGACATCCGCGCCACCCTGCACGCTACCTCTTCTTTTTGAACCTCTTGTTCAGCTCCGAGAGGTGTTTGTGCTTGGCTTGATTGCTCAGGCGCTTGGAGCGGCAAAGGCACAGGGTCAGCCTGGGTCGCACGTATATCAGGGTGGAAATACACCTTCCCCGGCTGCCTAAGCTCTGAATCGGCCGGAACGCCTGCAGCACCCAATGCCTCTTCCCATGTTAGTGTACAGTATTCCCTGCACACCTCCGTTATCTCCTCGGCAAGCCTCTTCTCAGTCTAGTCCATCCTGCGGATGTATTCCGCCTCTTTCTCGATCTCAGCCATCCTCAGAGCTTCTTTGGCCTCCTTCTCGGCTTTCTCTGCCCTCTCAGCTCGGGCGTGGAGCTCCAGAACCAGTTGCCTCTCAGTGGCCAGCTCTATTTCTGTCATGTGTAGCCTCTTCCGCTGGTCCTCGGTCTGATCTTGGGCACTCTTTAGCCCGGCCTCGGCGCTCCTCCTCTCCCATTGTTTGGTAGCGAGTTTTTTGGCTAGCTCCTGCCTCTCGTGCTTCTCAGCCCCTAGGCTTTTTTCTGCCTCAATGCGGGCTTGGGTTTCAGTCCTAGCCTAGTGGCGGGCATCTCGGACCCACTCTTCAGCCACGTAGACCTGTTGGGCGAGCTGTGCAATAAGAAAGGCCAGATTGCATCACTAACATTGTAAGAAGAATGTGCGGTACATGCCGAACTTAACCAATTGTACAGTCAAGGGACCAAGAACTTACCATACCCAGGTCTCTCTTCACCGATATGAACAGGTCAGGCTGCCTCCACGCCCTTACTGTGTCCATGTCCTTGGGCAGAAGAAGAGGGCGCTCCAGAGCCTCGGCAATGTAACCGGACCGCCCCCTCTGGAAGTCCCTTATAGAGGCCGTGGCAGGGATCGGCACACCATCCAGGGCTAAGCTGGGAGCCCAATCTGGAGTTTGTTGAGTATCCAAGGCTTGACTTTCAGCTCGGTGCTCGGACGCGGACGTCCTCCTCTCACCCCTTCCCGTTTTCTGATGTTTGAGCCCCTTCTGCTAGGGAGGGGGCACCTCACCCTCTTCAGTATCCAGGTCCATGAACTTCTTCTTCTTCTTCCTAAGGTCGGGAATAGGAAGAAGTTTGGGACCAGTTGTTGGGGGAGGAGGAAGAGGTGAGGGTTGTGGGGGTGTTTTCTCCTTAGACGGTTCCCTGGAGGGGCCGCCCTTGTTTCTCCCAGAGATAAGATCTCTCAATCCGGCCCTTGGCCTCAATGACATGTTGCCTTCCTCCTCTTTGGTGCTCTCCGATTCGGGAATAGTACGGGGTTCATCTTGCACCTCCTCTTCGCCTTCGAATCGAAACCCCTCAATCTCCCCTTCCAAGGATATCCGAGGAGAAGCAGGTTCTTCCCTCTGAACAGCGTACGGAGGAAGAGTTCGCTGAGCCAGCAACTCAACGGGAGGGAGATCCTCTTTAGCCAAAAAGCCTGGCCGCGAAACGTCTATACTATGAAGCCGTTTGTCTTTGGCTCGGATGGAATTACCGACGTCTTGAAAGTTGCCCGATAACGGGGTGATGTCCAATATCAAGTGAGCTGCTCTTAGCTGGCCGTCTGAGTGGACGAACACCTCGGACCGTAGCAGGAAGTTCAAACCAGGGACATTCATGTGGCTAAGCTTTGGGGCGACGAACTTCCTATCTGCAGACAAAATCAAAGAACGTTAGATTTATTGCCGAACCATGAAATCAGACGCAGACATAACAAAATGAGATCATATCTAAAGCATAAGCCCAATATCGTCTCGACCTAACCCTAAAGCACCCCACCTGGCTCCCCCTCGGTAGTCGGACAGTGTCGGCCATCATGCCACGCCCCAGAGACGATGACGAAGTCGTCCTTCATGCCCTTATTGGACTTGGGAAGACAGGATAGCATCTTCACTATGGGAGACCTAGACTTTAGGTAATACCCCCCATCGGCCAGAGAATGGCACTCGTACATGTGAACGACATCGTGCTAGGTCAACTGCAGGCCCATCATCCGATTGAGGGCTTCTATTCATCCCAAGACTCTAAACAGGTTAGGGGCGCACTGGTGTGGACATAACCTATGGTTCCTATGGTAATCTATCGTCACATCACCCATGGGAATTGTCATCCCGCCTTCTAGGAAGGCTATCACGGGAATGACCACTTCGCCGGTGTTCCGATGAGTAAGAATGTTTTCCGGCGGGCAATAGCGAAGACTAACCCCCTCGGGAATGTTATATTTCTCTTTGAAAAGCTCCACAGCGATGGGATCATCGACCAAGTACTTAAATCTACCCATTTAGACAAATCGGAAGGAGACTAGGGAGTTTTCCTAAGACGAAAAACGCAAAGACAGAGGGCCAAAGTGCTCAGCCGAGGAGAATAAATCTTGAGGGGTGTAAACTTACAGAAGTGGATGAAATCGCTGGTTCAATAGCTTGTCAAATACCTAAGAACCTTTAGGAGAATGTTCTCGGAGGACTTAGAGCAGGAGAGCGTGGATCTGCTAAGACGTTCGAAGACACTGGAGTACTTAAGGCTATGCGAAATGAGCTACAGAGATCCCTCAAAGCGCTTTATATGGCAAGAAAAAGTGAGAAGGAATTGCCCTGCTCAAAATTTCACGAAAAAACCCTGATCGCACGATCTGCATCTCACCGTTGGTGAATAAGACAGGATGCCACCCAGAGCAATAAATGAAGCGCTTCAATTTCCAAGGCTTCGTCAGAAGTAAAGAAAATCGCATGTAGACGCTTCCACGTGGATGAATAGAAAAGCTTAAATGGGTCTTACCCCTAGAGGAATCAAAATCCCACCTTTCACCTCGGATAGGAGGGAAAGCCGGAATTTTGAGGGGCTATTGTAGGGGTAAAGGGCTCAATACTAGATATTGGGGTAAAAAGGCCCACTACCAAACAACGGGCCACGGGCCTATCCGAGAAGGCCATCCGTCCGAGAACTCCCTGTCATGAGGAATATACTTGGCCTAATTCCCTTCTGTCATATAAACTACGTGAAGGAGAAAGAGGACTTGTCCGAGGATGGCTTATTGCTCAGATCATCAAAGGAACGACCCAGATGGAGGTTCCAGCACCAGTCCTGGTACCGCCGAGGACTTCCCTAACGTCCATAGACCATAAGGGACAGGTGGCAACAAGGAGATATTTTATAGAGGGCTACTGCAACCGCATTTATGACCCTGCAGCTAACATCATAGCCGCATTAATGACCCTGCAGCTAACATCATGGCCGCATTAATGACGAATAGACATCTGAACAGTGACCCTGGTCCTATACAGCTACTACATGAAGGCCTTAGTGGAGGCTGATGGGACAAGTATCTGAAGGGAACCGCCTACTGGCACGTGAGAAGAAATGACATATAAATAGAGCCCGAAGCAAGGAAAGAAGGGAGATTGAACATTTTCTAGAGAAGCTAAAGAGAAGAGAACATAAAGAGAAGAAAGAACTAAGAGAAACCTTCAAGAATCAGCTAAGTCTTACTCATCGGACGGGTCCGAGCAGACCTCGGCACTTCCTCAGCACTTCGTCTACATTAGATTGGTCACAACCATACTT
Source organism: Lithocarpus polystachyus (assembly GCA_033629205.1). Taxonomy (NCBI): domain Eukaryota; kingdom Viridiplantae; phylum Streptophyta; class Magnoliopsida; order Fagales; family Fagaceae; genus Lithocarpus; species Lithocarpus polystachyus. The sequence goes on along the minus strand of CM066164.1, from coordinate 61,309,967 downwards.
AGGCCGGAAGCAAGCCCATTCTCAACCTTGTTAGTTCAGCCCACTCTCTTACAAATTCTATTGTGAGGGTACTTTTTGCTTACTGGGCCAGAGTCCATCTCTCCTGTAGGCCCCATTTGTAATTTGTGCCCCTACATGCATCTTTACTACAAGAAAAGCATAAATAAAAGAAAAGGATGATCAGAAACAACCTCTTGCATTGAGAACTTCTTCTTCTTGAGAGAATGTTTTAGGGTTCAAAGAAATTTATACAATTTTCTTTGAAACCTAAAAACCCTAGTTTAAGAGAGAATACCAGAAAGGGGGTGAGAAATTTGAGAGTGTAAAAAGGTGTCTCTCCTAGAGCCTAAAATAATGTGCTGAATTTTAAGATCCAGTCCCTATTTATAGAGACTGGAATGCTTAAAAAATAAGCAGTGGCGAGTAGAATGTGAATCGGGACGTGTCTTTCTGCAAAAAAGTCGAAAAGGATGTGCCTTATCGACACCCGAAGAAAGTTAGGCCAAAGCCCAAAAAGGTGCCATTTAGCACTTTGAAAGTACTGTTTGGCACTCCAAAAGTGCCGAATGGTACTTTTGGACACCAAATGCACTTTCGTGCTTGAGTGCATTTTGGACTCCTTTTTTGGGTTTTCTTGAGCTGGGCCTTGCACTTAGACGTGTTGTTTTCAATTTGTATTTTAAGATTTTTACATATTTTCTGGATAATTTAGGTATCTTCAACAACAATTATCTTGTAAATAAATACTCTAAAATAAATCTTGATAAAGTTCAGAGTATCTACAATTTTATTATTATCCAATTATCCTCTTTATTCCTATGCAAGTAATCCTATTTTAAACACTAATTATCAACCAATCACAAAATTATTTAATTAATTTTAATTGTTTAACCAATCAAAATTAATTTAAATTAATCATGCATGGTCGACTCTACCTAAACACAATGCATGCTGACCGTACAAACTTGATCATGAGATATCTTTCAATCCGAGGCCCGATTTGGAAACCGGACATACCGTTGCGACCATTAGAATCCTAAGATTATTTTTATGATATGTAATGAATGAATTAATGCATGTAATGCAATCATGATTTTTGGGGTACTTGGATGGTCACTTTAGTTATTCTCCTTGATTATATCATGGGTGCAAAATTGAGTGTCTACAATGGTGTGGCTCAGGATGTCTAGGCTGGATGCTGAATGTGAATTCAGAAGTGTGCAAGTGGTCAAGAAGATATATTGCAACTATTTATAGCTATGTTGAACAAGCTATCCATGGAGGAGTTTGAAGTCCAATGTTGGCTAATTTGGAACCAAAGAAATATGGTTGTCCATGGAGGTAAGCTACAGGACCCAACTCAGCTAAATATAAGAGCAAGAGACTACTTAGAGGAGTATAAGGAGGCTCAAAACCAACTTACTATTCCTGCACATGCAGTGCCGAGGCAGTCGTGGAGGCCACCATCGGGCTTCGTTTACAAATTGAATTTTGATGCTGCTGTATTTACACAGATAGGTGCATTTGGTTGTGGTGCAGTGGTTCGAAATGAGATGGGGTTAGTGATGGCGGCTCTATCGGCTAAGGGACCACCAGTACTAGATAGCGAGGAGGTAGAGGTGTTGACGTGTCGGAAAGCAATGGAATTTGTGGTGGATGCAGGCTTCTCAGAGATTATCCTTATGGGAGATAATGTAAATGTCATGAAAGCAATTTCATCCCTAGCTTTCAATCTGTCTTAGTTGGGACTGATATATGAAGACATTCGACGTTTAGCTGCAAGTCATAGGAGCTTCCCTGCTAGTTGTGTTCGTCGTAGTGCAAACTCTGTAGCCCATTCTCTGGCTTGTTATGCTTGCCACATAGATGATAATGTTGTATAGCTGGAACAATCACCACAACCTGTCTTAAGAGGCATTGTATTTGGATTCAAGTTCTTTAAATATTGCATGAATGATGTTTGTTTTCGGTTTCAAAAAAAAAAAAAAAAAAGTTTTTTGACCAACGCCCGTGGACAACATCCGAAAACCAACATGGGCCAAAAACAAGAGAAAGCTCAGGCCCAGTATCATCATGGTCGCATTTAAAAAGGAAAAACAAGCCCAATCTAAACCCAAAAAGAAAAAAGAAGAAAGAAAAAGCCTTAAACCAAGGTCAAATCCTTCTCTAAAAAAACAAAAAGCCCAAAGTTTCCATAAATTACCTAAACACCCCGCTGAAACCATAAAATGACCGACAGGCGGTTCCTTTCGCCTTTCCTTGTTAAAAGGATCACACACTGCCACAAACACAATATACACCGAACGAAAACCCCAAAAAATCTCCTTCTCCTTAAATGGCGTCCTCAGAATCCGTAGACGATAGCTTCCGAGCCCGAGTCGAAAAGGTGTTCGGATCCCTCGCATCCTCGAAATCATCGCCGTGGTCACTCACCGACGGCGAGGTCGAGCGACGAGAATGGAGGCGAGATACTAACGACACACGCGATCGCGACGATACGCCGTGCTCATCGGCGTTCGACGAGTGCTTTAAGAAAGACCAAAGAGCTTCGCGAAGAAAGCTTCGTAGAGAGCTCGATGACCAAAACGATGACGCGGATGAACAGTCCGATCGGTCGTTTAGAGGCGGAGATGCTGTTATAGACGAATGGGAAATCAGATCTTCGATCGGCTTGGACCCCACTCTCGACCGCGAGGTTTGTTTCTTTTCATTTTGCATAATTTTGATCTTAATTTATCTGTTTTTTTTTTTGGTATAAAGGATATCAATAAAAAAATAAATAAAAATTAATGTTAAGTGTCTAAGGGTCACTCGTATTGTGGAAACTAGTTATAAAATAGGGTAATAATAATGATATTTCTCGAATAGCTATTTAGTTTGATGGTTTTTAAGTAGGACAAGATGTTGAAACTTCAAACAAAGTAGGAAGCGATTGGTCTTTACATAGTATTGCAACTCTTTTGAGCGTTGAATATGCCTAAGTGACCATGAGCTTTGACTCAAATGGCACTTTCTCCTCTGCTAGAGTGAGTGGGGTTCAAAAGTTCCTTGTAAGTTGTAACTTACCAATCATATATGCCCAAGTAATGAGTTAAGGATTAAACAACAACAACAACATCAATTATAATGAGCGAAAAATTGTAGTTGGAGGGAAATGTTGACAATATATCAACTAATTAATAAATATCATACCCGAATTTGTGCTCTTGGGCATGAGCATAAACTGCTTAGTTCATCAGAGGTGAATGCCGTTGGATTACCTGGCAACTAGTTACGGTGGGTGGGGGTCTATACTCTTGGGCATGAGCATATATACTCTGCTTAGCTTGTTGGGGGTGAACACCCTTGGATTATATGGCAACTGGTTTTAGCAGGTGGGGGTCAGTTGTCTATAGGTTTTACTGGTTAGAAGCAAGTCCGAAGGGCTATTCTTTAGAAAGCTTCCTTACTTAAAAAAAAAAAAAAACCCAAATCTGTTGAATATGGATGCCCTATGGTTTTTTCTTTTACATGAGCAATGTACTTGTATGGGGTGGCATGGATGCTGTAGGGGGGAAGAGCCGTAGATGTCATCAATGTTGTCGTAGCATGCCGATAAGAGCGTCTGTATGTACGTTGAAAATAGTACTATCATGGGCTCTTTGTTTTTCTTTTACTTGTTCTTTTTCCACCTTTTTCCGGTGGAGGCTTACTCTCTTTGCTTTGCTTATTTGATTGGAACTGGTTGCAGGAAGAGGAAGATGAGTTTGACAAAGTGGCTACAGGCAGAGAAAATGCGGGCGATCGTTTGTTTATGGGAGATGTTTCTGATCATGGGTCTTATTTGAACTCTCACAATGTGCTCATCAATTCATTACATGGTACTAGTACTGCAAAGGATCCACGTGCCAATCACCTGGCTGCAAAAATTAGGCTAAAAGAAGATGAAGATGAAGCTGAAGGTCAAAAGTACAATTCTGGTGGTGCCCACGACTCAGAAGTTAAGGGGCAGCATGTAGAAACATCTGAAGATTGTAAGCAACTAAGATCCATATTGAAGAGGAAGGACAATAATGCCGTTTTTAAGCCACAAAAACGTGTCAGGTTTGACCCTAGTGTTGGAAGTGTTTTTGAAGAAGAAGAAAAGACTATGGCTGCCTCCTTGATGGAGCCTACGGGTTCAGATGATGGAACTTTGGAAGGTCAAAATGCTTCTAGGTTACCAGATTATTTACTAAATCCTTCCAAGTATACACGTTATAGTTTTGATTCAACGAGTGAATTTGATGAAGAATCTAATGCTCAAGCATATATGGACTTCATTAATCTTGTAAATAAATCAAAGCCTCCAGAGTCAAGGTTAGAGCCGGCTGATACTTCAGTTGATCTGTCAAAGTCTGTGATCTTTATTCCAAAGAAAAAGACTGGTGATGTCAAAGCAGTAAGTGATAGTGGTGTGTTAAATCAAAACATGGAAGAAGATCGTAAGCAGTTCTTGCATCGAGCAGGCTTTCTTGTAGGAATTGCGGCTGGGGAAGCCCAACATGAAGTTAGTGCAATGGAGGAGGATGAATCACAAACAAATGCAGCAGACGGAAGTGCTGGTTTTCAGAAATCTGGTCGGAGGTATCGGACAAAGTCAAGGTCGGATGACGACGATTCTTGATGTTCTCTGAAGTGTCAGACAGGCAGGCTTGAGCGATGGTTCATGATAGATTTCTGACAGAAATCTCATGGTATCTTTTGAACTCTTTTATCACATAAGCTTATTGTCTTTTGTTTGTAGCTTTGTGGGGTTATCAGTCATTAAACAGTAGTGCATATGAGATGACAGATGTCTTGGGCCCTTGGCCCATTGGTATGTTGCAAAACTCATGCCATAGGTCAAATCCTATCATTAGTTCCTATCACTAGTGTATGAGAATGCTACATTCTGTAAGAATATCTTTTGTAAATGAATAGCATTGTCACTTAAACGTTTACCCCCAATTGATTCATATATTTTGTGATGAGTACATATCGGTAACTTTGCAATTAAGCTATGCTAGCAATGGTTGTTCTCAACAGACAACAGCCATATTTTTATAATCAGTTAAATGATATGATCGTCTGCAAGTCACAATATCCATTACATGTTCACCTCTTTTTTATTTTTTTATTTTTTCCAGATAATTCAATAATTGTGAGAGGAGAGGGGGGGGGGGGGGGGGGGGTGGTGGGGGTGTTTGATCATTGAACGTTTTTCTTGGAAACACCAAGAGCTCCTAAATGAGCTAGAAGGTTATTGGCATGTTTACCTGGAAAAAATTGGGCTCTGGTCGCATGATTTACTTAACCCAACCAACTAAATGAGTCATGATGGGAAACATGTCAATTTTTTTTTTAATGGTTGGCTCCAAAAATTTTTGAAACCAAACCTTTGACTTTTTTTTTTTTTTTTTTATATTATATGGGCTCTCATGCTTTCTAGTTCCCTCTAAGAGTATTCATATTAGGCTGTGGATTTTTAGTCAAATTTAGTATAAATATCCTACTTTTGCTACTTTAACTAATCTACTATTATTTTCACATATATGTGTATATTTATATATATATATATATATATATTTTTTTTTTTCTATCCTAATTTTTTGTTCACATATCTTCCAGATCAAACAATCACAGCCCTGCCTCAAATCCATATCAAACAATCAAATCACAACATCAACAATCAAACCCGAAACATAAATCAAACAGACCTACTTTAGCTAAAAGAAAGAAACCAAACAAATGAACAATGGTGACCCACAACAACCGGCATCCTCCACCCAGATCACAACCCAACCAGCTTGACTACCCCACTCCCATCGCCTAATCGACCAACTCATGCTTAGATAGCCACCAACAATGGCCAAATCAATCAACCCAAGACAGTTGTGCCTACTTTCATTGCAATTGAGAGCCTTCTGTTTTGTTCTGGCATGAAGAGAAAGAGTGTGAAGATTAAAAAAGAAAAATTAAAATTATTTATTGAGCAAACCATTGTTCAAAAACTATTTTTGCTTTCAGTTTTGTTGAGGCTGATGCGAGGGTGTTTTAAGGGAAATTTAGTAAATTTTGGCTAAGCTCTTTGCTAAGCCTACTGCGAATGCTCTAATACTACGGTATTATGAAAAGTGAATTGCATTCATAAGAATAGACCTTGCATCTCATAATTATGGAGAGTGAATATTTATGAGATGCTAGGTCTAGCTATGGGAATAAAGTTGTTGGGATTAATAAAGTTGTTGGAAATAATGCAATCTACATAGTCTAGGGGTAACATGAATCTAATTGCTTAATTGCGTCAAAGGAAAAAGTAGATAATTCCTTTTTGTTTTTTGCCTTTTTTTTTTGAGACCTATAATGATAAATTTAAGTGAAACATTTTATATTTAACTGGAAAAAAGCTCATTATGATGAGTTAAACACATAATTTGATGAATAAAATACTAACTAAATTAAGGTTAATTTCAAATAGAGAACAAATACACGGTTCAAGAATAAAATTTAATATAAAGAAAATTTTATTTAATTTTCAACAGACGGTTTACCTTATCTTTAATTTTCATGGTTTAAGCATAGTTAAGTAAAGTTGTAATCTGATTTTAATTTAAATATTATGTAGGGTATTGGTTTACAAAAAATTGAAACCTCAAAAGTCTTTAGGAAAAATTAACTGTTACTAATGACTCAACATATATACAATATATTTTTTTTCCAATTAGTTTGGGGTTTCAATTGGCTTGAATTTCTATTGGTCTAATTTTATGAAGGCCTTTTTAGAGGTGAGAGAATGGTGTGTGGTATTTTTTTCAAAAAAATTTTGAACATTTATTATTGTAAAAATTTGGTGATATTTTATAATGGGGAAGACCTTTTTCTAAAGCAGTAGGACCTTTTTGTAACGCGTTTTGCTGGACTTGCATCTGTTTGTTTGTTTGTTTTTTTGTTTTTTTTTTTTTTCAGCTCAACGCTTCAGTTATTGTTTATTGGCTATGAATAGTGAAAATAGGCCAATGATAAACAGTAATATGAATAGTAATAAAAAATATTTTTTATTCTTTGCAGTTTTCAATTTTCAGCAAAATAAGCGGTATCTAAATGCATACTAAGTGCATAAGCTGGGAATATTCATTAGAAATTCCTCTTTCATTTTTTTCATTTCTTTCATTTTTGTTTTTCCAATTAAAAAATCATGTAAACGTTTAATGGTTTTTGTCCTAAGTTCTATTCCACCTCCCAACATTCTTTTTCCTTTTATATCCAACCAAAAAAAAAAAAGGAGTAAATTTATTTTTAAATCTTATAATTAATTGGTGTAACAAATTAAATCTTATATTATGAGATCTATTGAGTCTCAAATTTGAAATCTTTAATCAATATCTTAAGGTCATCATTAAGGGATCATTCCTTATAGGATGTAATTACCTAATGTATTAGAGGGACTACACAAACTTTGAGAATAGTAGGCACTAGAAGAGCTCTAAATACTCTCGTTAACAAAAAAATTCCTATAATTTTAAAAATAACAAATTAAAAATGATATTTTTAAAATTTATAAATTAAACTCTAATTTTAAAAAGAACGAATTAAACTCCAGGAATTTTAAAAGCAACAAATTAAACCTCAAAACATTTAAGATCAACATCATTATCAAAAGATCATTATGTTCAAAAATTAATATAGGTAGAGGGTTTAATTTGTTACTATTTTCATATCTTATGGTTTAATTTGTTACTTTTAAAACTATGGGATTTAAATTGTTACCTTTTAAATATTCACAGATTAATTTCTTAGAGCCTATATCATAGAATTTAAAGTGTAATTCTCTTATGGGTAACAATATTATAGTCTAAGCATTTTCATACCCATGACTATACACTAAGACTTAAGAATGTCAAACATTAATCTATGAGCAGTGAAAATTCCCAGATGCTTGCCATGCATGCTTAAGAAGGTAACATTAATAATCCTTCCTATAGGCAAGGCAAAAATAAAAAATAAAAGCTTATACAGCTGACTAAAATCAAGAACTTGTACAATCACAAAAACATGAACGAGAGGAATATCCTATAAACTGGAGGTATGTAACAGAAGAGAAGCAGAAATGTGGTATCTGAAATTCTGTAATCAATATCTGTGTATGTAACCTATGACGCAGTAATAAGCCACCCAAGTGGCGAATAAAGGAGATATATAAAGAAAGAAAAGAAAAAATCAAGAAAAACATATTTGAATGCCATATTGAATGTCATCATCTAGAGATAAATCCTTAAATCTTATGCTTCCATTCTTCAGCCTCAGCTATCGTCTATTATGTTGGAGATAACTCTTGTTATGTACACTGTATTCAGATTCCCCGTCCGCTACAACTTATCTGCGATCCTCCCTAAAGCATCTGCAAGCTTATTAAGGACACCGATCAAACTACTAACATCATCTTTCCGCTGTTCACGATCCAGTTGGAAATTCACATTCTGAGATTCAAGTTGAGTACTCAGCATTTTCGCATTTTTTTCCAGTACATCTACCAACTGATTCTGCAGACTAACTGTTTCGTCATCTTCTTCTATTGCAAGCCTTTTTCGCTTCCGTCCCTCTTGAGAAGTGGAACCTATCTCAGGATTTGAAGCTGGCTGTTTCTCGTTTGTTGTACCTGCAGATGGAAAAAAGTGTCATGAACAAAATATAGTTCTAATTATTCAATCAACAAACTTCTTATTATTCATGTCAATAATTAAAATATGTTCTTAGCACACGTAACTTGGAACTCCACTATTACAGAAACCTGTATTTTCTTACCTAATACAGAATGCAAACCCGTGGTCTAAAGCAGAAGGTAAGCAGTGCATCATGAAGGTCAAGTCTGACTGACCAGATGAATGGCATTTGATAAAGAATTTAAATTGAATGAAATTCAGCGCAACTCAAAGAACTTCTGTTTAATTTGAGCATTGTCAAATTAACAAGCATGAGCCTTCAAGTGGTTCTCAAACATATATTCCAGTATCACTTGATAGACAACTATTTCCAAAACATCAGATCCAACAAAAAGGCATAACATATGGCTGATCGGACAAGACATTAGACACCAAAGTGGAAAGCAAAAAAGGGCTAGATATCTGATCAAAGTCGCCAATCTTGACATCAAGGTTGATAGCTAAGACCTTCCTGAATTAACTATGTTAATTTCACATATTAACAATTATCCAGAGCTGCATATGAACTGTAGTTCTGACAAGAATCCTATGTTGGGTGTGTACACACATTTCATTTTATTATTATTTTAATTCAATTGTTACAATAGTCGGGGGAGGGGGGATTTAAACCATATATCTCCCTGTAAAGGAGACCAAGCAATATTACTGAGCTACAAGGCTCTTAGCAGCAGCGTTTAAAACTTTGATTTTTGGTAGATATAATGGAAAGGGCTACAGATAGTGCAGTAATTTTTGTAGCTACTTCTAAAAGGCTCTAAGTTCAACACACAGTTCAGAATTGTAAACAGACCTACAATTATATGATGCAAATAGTCTCAACGAGCATACTGCAATCCAACATAAGCATGACAACTTTGTTTAAACAGTTTATCATGAAAAAGCAGGACCCAAAAGGTCAAGTTGAATCAAAACAGACAAAAAAAAAGGGGAAGAAAGAAAGAAATCCCGGATTGTGACCTGGTCATTAGGCTAACAATCAGAACCCCAGTACACACGTGATCTTATCAACTTTCACTTTGCAACTTGATGTTGGTTTGAAAACATTGGCTTCACCTAGTTGATCATTATTTTCACATGCTAATCAATCTGTTTGTTTTAAACGTAATCCCATAACAAATCAATTTGTGCATTTTCTAACAAACACCTAAGACAATCAAAGGCTGAATTGCGTGGTAAGTTGAGTCCAACTGATACTTGTCCTACAAAAAGTCAACATTGTTAACTACGAACCAATTAGAGCTTTTCTCAATCCGCCACCAAAGTTTTTTCCGATTACTTTATCCTCAAGTTTTTTAATTTTATTTTTTATTTTTTTTATACATTATTAAGATCAAGAGCACTAGATCAGTAACAAGATTTATCAATCCGAAAAGCAAGCAGGAAAATAGCCTTACCTTGACCCTGACAGCTTCGTAGTACTGGTTGATACTGCTTCTCTGTTTAAAAAACACAAGGAAATCAAAACAAACACAAATTATTGGCAAAACATTTTCCAATAACCATTTTTGGTCCTAAAGAATTCATCCAAAACCTTAACAAAACAACAAAAAGGAAATGAAGTTTTATTATAACCCATGACTTTCACAAAAACCCAAAACCCAAAAAAAAAGAAAAAAAGTTTCTCACCAAAATCCATTAAAAAAATCCCACCCAACACTATATAAAACTTCACACTTCTCTAAAATCTATACAAAACCAATAAATAAGAGGACAAACCAATAAAAAAGAGGACAGAAAAGGCCACCACTACACGACTACAATAACAATTCCCACTGAAAGCCACGCTAGATATATCTAATATTTTTCTTCTATTATATATATAAAAAAAAAATTAAAGGTTTATAATTCAGACCAATCCAAAAAAAAAAAAAAAAAACTCAAAAATTGAAAAGTCCTCAACAGCAATTACCGGAAATTGGCGTAGGAGCAGGAACCTCCTTTGGAACCGGTGGAGCCTCTTTTTCGGGGGTCCGACTCCGACCCGATTCATCCTGCTCGAAATCCGAGAACAGCCCATCCTCCGCGGCGGCGGTTCTTCCACTATCGAACAAAACTCCGGCATCAGCCTCCGTATCCTCCGCCGCAGAACCCGGAGCCGCCAAAGCCAAAGAGAGGCCCGGAATTGAGGTCTCCGGAGCCCCACCCGACCCGGAATCGAGGATATCATAAACCTCCTTGTCGAAAAACCCGGGCAACTTCCTCTCCCTCCTCAAATCATTCCTCATGACCCAAAACGACTCCGTTTCCTCCTTCACCTGAGACTCCCATTCCTTAATCTTCTTGTAATCGCCGGCCAAATTGCTCCACCGCTTCCGGCACTGCACGGGGCCCCGGTTCACCCCGTGTCGCTTGCAGTACGACGACACGGACGCCCACTTCGGCTCCACTTGACCCGACCCGAATGGCAACCCGGCCGACCTGCCACGCTGCCTCGCCCGAGTCTCCGCCACCCGCTTGCCCTGTATCAGGACCAGAATCTCCTGCCGCGTCCACCGTGGCAGCCTCGGCGTTTTGTCGCCGTCAACAAACGACGTCGGGCGCGCAGCCTCGACGCCGTTAGTAACGCCGTCAGCTTCGCCGTCAACGGGGTTTTGTGCCAGACTTAATTGCTGCTCCAAAGCCATCATTAACATAAAAACGATAAACCCCTCCTCCCCCCTAAAAAAAAAAAAATTAAATAAAAAATAAAAAAATATAATTTTTTTTCAAAAAACGACACGTGCTTAAATAAGCCTTTTCTCTCCGTAGAAAGTAACGGCGTTTTATGAGAGACCTCCGTTACGGCGTTTAGAGGTAGAGAGCGAATTCATGTATCTCTAAAGAGAGAGAGAGAGGGAGAGAGAGAGAGAGATTAGAGACACAAAGAGAGGAAGGAGAGGAACTTATTAATCACTTATTGGGCTTTTGAGTGTTTTTTTTTTTAATTTAATTTATTTTAAATTTGATATATTTTTTTACTGGGATATACTATTCAGCTATTGACCCTTAACCCCATATTAGGGTTTTTTTTGGTATTATTTATTACAGTCATTATCTTTAGTTCTCAATTAATGGGATTCTTAATTTTCTTTCTTTTATTACAAATTAAAAAGGGTTACTTTTAGTTACTTCCTCGTTTTGGACATCTAATATATTAAGGGCAATAATATATTTTCATATTCTAATCAGCACCTTTCTTACGCACTTGCACTGCACCATATGGGTCATTTTCTTTGTGTATAATATATATATGGTATTAATCGCCTTTTTTTTGCTACTTTTTTTTTTTTTTTCTTCTGGTATATTCACATCAATTTTTCCATCGTAATATTTTGTCAATTTGTTTATATTCGAATTTTGAAAAGTTCAACTTCTTTCTCTTTCTTTGTCATGGGGGTGTAGAAAAAAATAGAAATGTAATTAAATAAAATAAAAGATGCGAATATTTTATTCTTATGTATTTGATTGATTTTTATTTCTTCCTCCAACACACGCAAATTGTGGTGTGTTGTTAAGTTAGACTTAAATAAGTTGATAAGGGCATCGTACCCTACCACTAAGTAAAAATTTCTCCACCTCTGCTTTCCTTCTCAACCTCTCTTATCCCGTTGAATCATTTGCTCTAATCTTTACTTAATGGCTAATGCTTATGAATGGCCCTTTCCATTAAAGCCACTTTTTTTTTCTTTGTTTGGACTTTGGACAAATTATTGGTGAGGGTACCACTCCTCTCCCTACATATGAAAACATCAACATCTCTTTCGTTTCTTTTTTTAGATGCAATAAACTTTCAACTTATTGCATTTGTTTTATGATAATTATTTTTTATCATTAAACTAAAATACTAAATTAGTTTTCACTGTTGGTGGAGTTTAAATTCCAAATTTCTTATTAAACGATAAGAGCTTAACTAGAATCCACATAAAAACATCAACATCAGAAGGCACAAATCTTTGGGAGGGTTCTCTCTTTAGCTCTATCTCTCTCACTCATGCTCCAAAATTTCTAATTAATAATATGGCCAAGCCAAAGATTATATCTTAAGATAATGGAAAGGTTACAAAGATGGGTTTGGAAGCACATGTGTCATGAGGGGTTGTGACTTAAGGGGTTAGTACGGGGTCATATTCCTCTTGTGATCCGGTGGGGACCGAGGTGGATGCCATATCGCCTGGCATTCTCATTCCCTAATTCCTATTTAGTCTTCCATTATATGGAGAGGCAACACCTTTCTTGGATGGACTCTACCCTCCTCTATGGTCTATACACATACGTGTACACACACACACACACACATATATATATATATATATATATATACATATAAATGCTTATATTAGCTTCTTTCACTCAGGTACACCTTCATCATATTATAATTTTGATTAGTTTTTAGATGGTCACAAAATTTTATTAATTTTTATTGAACTATATGTTAAGAGTCATTATTATTATTGAATTCATCATACGTTTCTCAAAAAAGAAAAGAAAAAAAAAAAAAAAAGAATTCATCATACATACCTTGTAATTATAATAAATCCTATCTTTAATCCATAGGTTGGTTTTGGAAGTGACCAACTCAAAAGAGCTTTTGCTAGGTTGGGTATTGTTAAATCCATTATAAAATTCAATATACACTCTTCTTAAGCAAAGGGTTGTATTTAAAATAGTTGAGACCCTCCACCAAGTGACAAGCCTTTTTAAGAGGGACATAAAAACCAGCATTAACTGTGTCATTGATGTTCTCAAAAATCAGTGACCTTAATCTTAGGCAGTGATGTTTTAGACTATGACCACAAAAGCTCATCTCATCCATGCATATGTAGAAATTTTAATAGCGTGAATCATTGTCATGAAAGAGGTCATCTCCGTTTTGCAACAAATAAAAATTATTCTTTTTCACCTAAACTCAAGGGCTGAACCGGGGTTGGGGAAGAGGGGGGCAATTGCCTTTGAACATGCCAACAATTTTAATACTTTGATATCTCAAGCTTAGAATTTTGCCCCCCCTCCTCAATTATAATCTGATTTGTTTGATTTCTTAATTTTTGGGTGAATTTATTTTATATATTTTTTGGTGATATTTTAATATTTTCATACTTTTTTTTTTATGAACGAAAAATGGGTAGAGGGGGCGACCTAAGTTGGCGTCCCCCTCTACTCATTTTATATATCATACTTATAATATGTATATTATAATCTCTTTTATATGTCAAAATTCTTATTTTGTCAATATCTTATAATGTTCAAAATCTGTAAAAAGAAAGAAAGGAAAAACGTTATAATTATCTTTCCAAGGGAAAAAAAAAATGCTAATATCACCTCAAGTTCTTTAATCTAAATGCAATAATTTATTCTCTTTTATAGAAATTTGTGTAATAAGCAATAAAATTTTGGAACATAATTACATGATGACATAAATTTACATAAGTTTTACTTGGTGTCTATTTTACTAATATAAATTTTTTCACTCATAAGTAGAATTTTTCCTTACAAAATAATTAAAAAAATGGCTTCTACATGCAAAAAAATACTTAACAAATAAACAAAATATAAAGTAAAATCCAAGTATCTATGCATACGTGTATATAAAATTTGTTTTTCCTAAAGTAAAATTCGTATTCCGCCATTACCCTAACTCATAATATACGTGCTAAAAGCCTTGTAAGTTAATTAGTTGGCACATCTATGGTTCAAGTCTCCCCTCCTCTCTTATAACTACTGAATTATAAGATAAATAAATAAACTCATAATATATGTATAAGTAAACAACTAAAAATTTCTCAAAAAGAAAAAAAAAAAACAACTAATTTGACGGTTATTAATCTCCTATACTTTTTACAGGGAATATCTTATCACATGGAGGCCTTGTAATTATAGTAGCATGAACTGCCATGTTTTTCTTTGATGATTCATGACACTTGGCACTCTATTGAATCTCTTATGATGGTTTTTTTTTTTAAATAAAAAAAAATTTACTAGTGTGATATTTATTATTTAATGTCATAAATCATGTTTCTATGATGAATTAAGGTTAACTTTTTTTTTATTAAAAAAAAAGTGAAAAACACCGCTCGACTGAAAAGATTATTAATAATTAATGCTCCAAAATTTTTTAGCCGACGGGGGATTATCATCGAAACTGCCAAGAATAAACCAAATGATAGAGAAAGTATCATCATATTGGCCAGCAAGCAGCAACATTCTCCCCATAAAAACAAACGGGAGAAATAGACCCAAAAAAATCTTTAGAAAGAAAGAGCCCACTTTTACAACAATTGTGAGCTATGCTAGAGTATTACATAATCTTCTAACCCAATTGTGAGATGGAAACATACTTTACATCAATAGAATCCAGTAGATCAAAGGTATCTTGGGTCATATTTATTATTCATTGTTGTGCTCATTTGGTGCCTCAAACTTCTATTTTTCATGGCCTGAATCCAGGTTTTATGTTCACACACTATCAAATTGGCAGTTTTTTTGTCAGTTTATCAAGTTCAAATAGGCTCCTAATGAGGCAAATCAAGCTGCTCATGTTTTGCTTTTCTGGTCTCTAAAAAATGAGTACTCAGCTTGTTTTATTCTTGGCTCTGCCCTTGCTGTTTTTTGCTCTGTATAAACTCTTGAACATGCTAAGATTATGGTTTCTAGTTTATAGTCCTTTGTTAATAAAATTTGTTGATTATCAAAAAAAAAAAAAAAAAAAAACATTACAAAGGGACAGATCTTTAACAAGCTCAAAAGTAAGTCTGAAAGCCAACACTTTAGCCATGAGAGGTCTAATAGCAGGAACTGTAGTCTATGAATTAAACCTTGTTGGAAAATTTTAGTGAATAAACAAGTTTTGATACATAAATAATATTTCAAATAATTAGCAAGAATGTCAATAAGCAATAATAAAATAAATTTAAGTAAATTTAGGAACAATCTCATAGTGCTATAGAATCACGCAAAGAGCGTTGTCCTCAAAGGTTGATTCGTGCCATCCAAAGTAAAACTTGGTGCGATTGGTTCTCTTGGCCAAACAAACCCCCAAGATTAGATTATAGCGTCGACCTTTGTGATGTACACACTTCTACTCACAAAAGGTTTAAGAACAACCCTTTATTGCCTTTCCTTAGAACAAATATTCTTGTAGAAAAAATATGTGGGAGAGAAAAAAATAGAGTTGTGTATATCTAAAATATAGAGTAGTAAAAGGACCCCTTAAAAAAATGTGTTATGATGAGTATTATATAGGCTACTTATGAAGATAATAGTCTATAGTTATTGGTTACTAATAACCCTTAAAAACTCAACGCTATTATCAATTGTTGCTTAATGGCAATTTTTCTCATAATTGCCCAACGGCTATTTTACTCATAAATTTCCAACGGCTAGAAAATAAATAAGAAAAAAAGTGTTTGGAACACACACCCACACCAACAATCCCTCACTTGTTACAAACACAAAATAGGAAAGGTATGCAACTAAAGAAAGCATGCATAGGATAAAGAATTATCCTATGCATAGGATAAATAAGTAGGAACTAAAAACAATGGTGGAGTTAAAACTCTTTTAACCAAGCTATTAGTAAACCAGGCTTACCACTCACATAACTTTTTTTATCAAGGTTGTTCTTAAGTTGGTTGGCGCCTTATCCAGGTCATGCGCTACTGGGTTTTATGAGAGCTCTAGAGACCAACCCAAAAAGTCTCATAGAAAGCGGCACAACTTCCACTCACACATAGGTGGCTTCCATCAAGAGTGCGTGCAGAACACCCCATCCCAACAAGTAAGGAGTATGGATCCATTAAGAGTCTAAAGCTCAACCTCCAATAATCTACAACTTAATCGGTGGCATCCATCAGGAGTGCGTGCAGATACATTCCATCCTAACAGGTAGGGATATGGATCCATTAAGAGCCTAAGCTCATCCTCACCAAATTCTGCAACTTAACACTGTCTCACACCATAGGGATGGACTCATCACTAATCTCCTTAACAAGATAGCGGAAAACACATAATAAATGACAGTGCCCACATGGACCACTAATGACCTCTACCCATTTAACCTCTTGTGTGGAATCACCCATCATAGATGTTGGGTATTAGCCACAGTGTCTCAACTTGGGTATCTCACTCACCAGCCTTCTTGCTAGTGGTTTGGTCAAAGGACCGGCCAAGTTCCTTTTAGACCTCACAAATTATTATCAATAAGTTGCCTCAGCCTCAATTGAATATGTCGACTTTTCCCATTTCACAAAGTCCAATGATATAACATCATTATCAATAAGCTGCCTCAGCCTTAATTGGATATGTAAACTTTTCTCATTATAAACTTTATTCTTAACACGTGTTATGATAGCCTGGCAATCACAAGGAAAGTAAACAGAGACAACAGAGTTAGTAAATGGAGGCATATCAATTAATAAACTCCTAAGCCATACAGCTTTGGACCTAGCCTTCTCTAAGGCCTTTAACTCTGCTTCCATGGTGGATCTCACTATCCAAGTTTGCTTGGTTGACTTCCAAGAGACAACCCCTCCAACTAGTGTAAACATATATCCACTAGTGAGCTTCACCTCATCTGTATCAGAGATCCAGTTAGCATCACAATATCCTTCTAAAACAGTAGGATAGCCACAATATGACAAACCAAAATCCTAAGTCCTCTTTAAATATCTCAATAAGGTAGATATTGCATCCCAATGCTCAATACTAGGATTATGAGTGTATCTACTCAATCTACCAACAGCATATGTAATATCAGGACGAGTAAAATTTGTCAAAAAACATTAAACTACCAAAAATTTGTGCATATTTATCTTGTGAAACACTATCACCACGATTTTTAACCAAGTGCACCTTTGAGTCACATGGAGTAGACATAAATGACATATCTAAAATGTTCAAATTTTTTTTTAAGAATTTTCTCCACATAATGAGATTGTGATAGTATAATGCAATCATTATCTCTAAGAATCTTAATGCCCAAAATAACATTTGCCTCGCCTACATCTTTCATGTCAAATTTAGGGGCAAGAAAACTTTTAGTATCATGCACAACATTATGGCTAGTTTCAAATATAAGCAAGTCATCAACATATAAACAAAAAATGACACCTTCATTATTATTAAACTTACTATATATGCATTTATCCGCACCATTAATCACATATCCATGTGTAAGCATCATAATATCAAATTTCTCATGCCATTGTTTAGGTGCTTGTTTTAATCCATACAAGGATTTAATCAATTCACAAACTTTACGTTATTGTCCAAGGACAACACTACCCTTAGGTTGCTCCATATAATATTTTTTTTTTATTTCCTTTCTAATTCACCTATTAGAAAAACAATTTTAACATCCATATGATGTATACTAGGTTTGTAAATAGATACAATGACAAACAACATTCTTATAGATGCAATTCTAATAAGAATAAGTATCAAATAATCAACATGATACTTTGCTTATAGCCTTAAGTTACCGAGCATGCCTTATACTTTTCTATGATCCCATTCGGTTATAATTTTCTTTTAGAAACCCACTTGCAACCATGCAATTTTGTTCTAAACACCCACTTATAACTAATAGGTTTAACCTTAGGTGGAAGCTCAACCCATTCCAAGTGTGATTAGACATAATCTAATAATTTGTTAAAAGCTTCCAATCATAGTGGTGCATCAACCAATTTAATTGCATCATAATAATTTACATGTTTATCTTCAACAATACAGGTAAGAAAATTGTTACCGTAACTCTTTTTCTTCCTAGTTTGCTTACTTCTTCTCAATTCTTGCACATCACAACATGATCATTAGAAGTATCAATAAGTTCATGAAACATATTTTCCTTATTTTTCAAAGAAAACTCATACTTAAAAAAATATTTTTAAGATTTAACAATAATATTAAATTCTAAATACATCACTATTGATGAAAATAATTTTATATCATGAACTATAGCAAACATAACCAATAAACACACAATCACATATTTAAGAATCAATTTTCCTCCTTTTAGGTTCATGTAGCATGACCTTAGGCAAGTACCCCCACACTTTGAGGTATTCTCTTTTTAGATTTGGGTAACATCTTAGCCAACCACTCCCACAATTCGAGGTATACCAAGTTAGGTTTATGTCATTCTCAACTTTATTTTTTTTTATTTATAAAAATTTCCAATACCTCATCTTCGGTTCCTAATACACAAAGTTAAATAAATATATAATGGTCATCAACAAAGATTACATAAAATCTTTTACAAATTTGCAAGGTTTTTTATTTATTTCAAATTTACAAAAACCTATCCATCATCTCAAAATAACACATATAGCGAATAAAATATGTAAATATATTTTATCAATATCACTCTTGCACTTGGTGGATAAAAGGAATATTTATTCCCACTAAATCTTATCCACTAGCCCAAAATACCAGTTGGATCATTTTATATATATACATATATAAAGAAAATTTTAATTATTTTCCATATTTTCTCATTTCATATTTATGTGTCAAGAGATGTAAGAATGATAGCACTTGTACATAGAGCCAATACCCTCTAGCTACTAAAACCACTCTTAGGAACATCCAAAATTTTTCAAGAATAAGACACTTAATATTTTGTAAAATTTGACATCATTATACCAAAATTGTATGATACAAATGTTTAATCGTTCGTAATTTCTTTTTCACATGACCATAAATGATTACTTGAATACGTTGGCTAGGAAGATAATATTTAATTAAATTATAGTATCATTATACTTTCATCATACAAAAGGAGTATTCAAGTTCATATGACACCATTTTTCTCACTTAACAATAGGAATGCCTCCACCATAAGTCTACACCATTTTTTTTTTGAATTCCAAAAAACATTTCTCAAACACATATATGTTTTTTATTCAATCTCATGTTCCTTAGATAAAAAAAATAAAAACAATGTATAAAAAGAAATGCACAATGCACAAATGCAAGATAATGAAACATTTAATGCATGAAAAGTCCTACAAAGATTGAAAGAATTAAATCACAGACAAAAAGAGCATAAGCTCAATCATAGGAACCCTCCCTTACCCAAACGGAACAAGTGTTTAGAGTGAGTCTCTCGTGAGAAGAGAGACAAGGGTTGAAAGAATGAGAACTAGGGATGCACATAGACCAGGAGGTGATAGCATTAAGAACTTGTTTCAACAATATACAATTTTCTCCCAAATCTGGTTTTTCTTTCTTAGCCCAACTTCCAAAAAGCTCAAGATTCTTTTAAAAGCTTGAAACTTAGAGCAATGACGTCTTAGATGACCAAAAGCACCACAATGGTGACAAACAATGTGTTTAGGTCCACTAGGCTTTTTAGGGAGGAATCTAGCAACATGGTATTGTTCTCTCTTCAACATGGAACATTGAGGTCTTATGTGACCGATCACACTGCAATGGTGGTAAATAGGAACAAACTTAGATCCATTCAAATTTCTAAGATGAGACCTAAACAAAGGTTTTGGCTTAAGAACCTTTTTCTCCATTTTTTTATTTCCTTTATGTGGAGGAATGTACACCAATTTTTTTTTAGAGGTAGAACTCATAATAGACACAAAATCGGGCTTCACAACATGATAGCAACAAAGATTTTCTTCCCTTTTAGCAATAGGCTCAACAATCAAACACTTGGCATGCATCTTAAGAGATTCATTTTCACATTTAAGATCATCAACAAGTTTTTTAGACAAAACAAGTTTAGCATCCAAGTCCACATTCAAACATTCAAACTCCTTTAATTTTTCAATAGAACGTTCAGCAAATTTCTTATACTTCTCAACCAATATGTTAGATTCATTGAGCTTAGCAATCAAATCGTCATTTTCACAAATGAACTTGCTTAAATTCTCATGAAACTTCTTAGAATTTTTCTTCAAGAGTTTGACATTTGGAATTTTAACAACACCTAAAGATACATATAACATGTCATCACAAGCATGATGATAAACACTCATAGAGGCATTTTCACTAACACATGGCATGTTACAATCAACATCCATGACAATTAATACAAAGGGTCAACGATCACGTGAAAGTTTAAATAGTGTAAAACACTATAACTTGTTTAGATCCCCAATTCTTAATTATGACTTGGTTAATTTTAATCTAAACACACTTGATGCGGAATATACGTGATTAGCAAATTAATTAATCGAAGCACTCAACAATTGTATGAATGAACAAATAAGTGCAATGCTAAAATGGAAAGGGAAGTGGGTAAAAGAATAGCAAACCTAAGATAACACCGAGATGTTTTATCGAAGAGGAAACTAAAGAATTCAGCCAAAAACCTCTTTGCGACCTTCCAAGTCGAAATGGTCCACTAGTGAATAAGTTGGAATACAAGGATATCAAAAAGACCCTTCAAGCCTAATCTACTCAAATTACTTGAGCCCTCCAAGCTTCAACTACCAATGAACTTCTCAGATTCTTGTCTTCACTAGTTATCCGAATCCCACAAAACCGCTCGATTGCACCGCTAAGCCTCATCGACTTCTTTTGGCAAATACCGAATGCTTCCTAAGTTCCAAAACACTCTTTACACTCTGAATATGTATGGATTGTGTTTATGTACAAATCTCCTCTCAAGGTATAACAATGGGAGAGGGAAGGAGAAGAGACTGGAAGGATTTTTCTCTTGAGGATGAGTAGCTCTCTCTAACAAGGTGGGTGTTATAGAAACCTTTCTAGGGTTTTCTTCTGAATAGCCTACTTTCAATTTTGTGGGTAATGAGGGTATATATAGTATGGGTGAAGGGTATAAGAGTCACACTTAAAATTCCAACTGTCAGTGCATCTCGCGGGTCATCTCGCAACTTGGCAAACTTGCGAGATGAGTCGTGAAACACACTGACTCTTTAACTTTTGACATGTGCTCCTCATATGACCTTTAATTGTCTTGATTAAATTTTTACCATTTAAGACTAAACCCATTACAATTAAATCTCACAAAATACAAAAAAATAAATTAATGAAATTAAAACATTTTTTGTCATGGAATAAAGCCAACATAAATGTTATGTGAAAAACCATAACTTAACAGTAACAAATGAAAAACTTGTATTGATTTATATGAAAGTAGATACAATCTTTGTATGACTCTTTATAATGAAATAATACAATAAACTCCTTTAATTTGATCTCCAAAAAGTTTTACGATGAATTAAACCAATAGCAGGAATTATGGTCTATAAATTAAACCTTCCACAAATTCCAAGATGGATGAAGTTTGTTGGGTAAATACATGTTTGTATCGCGTACAAAACATATGCAGCGGAAAATTAACGGATCTACTTCATTCGTAATTGATAACATGTACTATGTAAGTTTCAGAACACGTAGGCACAAATCTGCGCGCTTATGGAGGGTTCCAGGAACTATAAGAGACAAATTTTCTGCATTAAAGACAGATATTTGGAATGAATCCCACATCGCTTGGGAGCCATTCCAAACCCCTATTTTCACAATACAAATAACCATACATGGTACCTTTGCCAAACACAGAAATCCTAAAAGAAAACACTAAGATTCACTAAAAATAGTAAATTAAAGAGGGATTTTTTTACAAAACATCCTCAAGTCAATTTTCTTTTGATTGAGGCATTTTCTGGCCTTGATCTTCGAGTTTAAGATTAGTAATCACTTTTTCATTGATTGTGAATAGATTTGACTGATGGGGAACGATAAAAAATCAAGCCTAAGAGCTTTTGTTTTGAGGTATTGAGTTCTGAGCTCTTTTCTCCTTTTTCTGTTTTAATTTCATTTTTAATATTTTTTTCTTTGTTTATTTTATGCTTATATAGCTTAGTTTTTGTTAACTTTTATATTTATAAGCATGTTAGGTTGTTAGATTTATTGTTTTAAGTGTTGCTTCATTCTTTTGTGTTTTCTGCATTCTAGGCTAGGGTTTCTGAGCCAGCATGCACACGCAGGTCAAAGTTTGCGCATGCATGCATTTGACTTGCACGAGTATACCGCTACCCAAAAACCCTAATTTAATTTTTCTTCATTTGTTTCGCATGCTATCCCTTTATTTTGATTCCTTTTTATAGATATAAGTCCCTGTTCTCTGTTTATTGTTTATTTGTCTTTCACATGTTTAAATTAGGGTTTATCTTTTGTTTCCTTGTTTTGATGCCATGAACGCGCATTTACATGTTCATGCATTAATGCCATAGGTGTTGAGATGCAACAATGTAAGTGAGGTAAGTCATGCATTCACATGAACACGCATGATTTATGTTTAATAATAGATATGAACATGTTTGTTTGGATGAGTTATTCTTGATGTATAGATGCAATCACATGTTACTTAGATCTTTCTGTGCTTGTGTTTCTGCCATGATTGTTTGCTGCCTATATTTCTGCCTTGGATGTGAGATGATGCTAGATGAATGTTAGGTTGATATGAGATGCCATGTATGCTAGGCTTGGGTTGTGATATGCCATGATAGATGAATGATTATATTTTGGGATGATTGATGCCATGAATGTATGCGTAGATGTATGCTAGTGTGTGTGTGAGTATAGATACAATATTGAATATGCCTTTAATAGGATTAAGACATAAGACACAATGAGTAGAAGCCAACCCTAGGGTTGGGCAGTTTTGGGTACCTAACACCTTTCGAAAATTGTACGTAAACTCTGAACCCATACTCTGGTTGTAAGATCAAAAGGTGCTTCCCCGAGAAGACACTATATTCATGGTTCCTAGGCCATTGTAAAACTAGGTGGAGACTCCTCATTGTGTCCACAGTATTGAACCATCCCCTAGACTTAATATGGGAATTACCCTTATGGGAAGAAATCTCATTTTTAGGCTTCTAGGAACTTTTTATGTTCTTGCTTATATGTTGTTGCCCATTTGTTCTGAAAAAATGTCCTGACACCCCCTAAACTTTAACTTAGTGGCCATTACACCCCTTGAACTTTTATTTTAGCCAATTTACTCCCTAAACTTTACTCATGTGCCAAATTAGTACTTTAGTTGGTCTGCTATTAATAAACTAATGGAATACTCACATGACACTCATTTTGAGCATTAAAATCACTCAATTCAATTGCCTAAGACCCATCGAAATGAGAGAGAAAACAATTTTGAGAGAGAGAAACCCAGGAGAGAGACGATCCATACAGTTAGGTGTCAATTTGAATCCTAGGAGAAAGAGACGATCATGGTCCTGCCGACAATCTCACCGTTTAGTTTTGTGAGAGGGAAACATAAATTTGAGATGTGGAGGTTAGATTTGGGTTTAAATCTGAGAGGCTAAAACTTGAGAGTTTCAGATATGGAGGCTAAGGTTTTGGCCAGAGTGAAAAAGAAATCATTAAAGAGAAATTAGAGAAGAGACCTGTAGTGGCAATGGAGGTCTTGAGTTAGCCATGATGGCTGATCTATGGGTTTAGAGAGAGAAGTTGTAAAAGAGCAGCATCAGCTTGGGTTTGGAAACCTGAGATGAGATGTAGAGACTAAAAATAATTGTGGCTTCCCGTAACTATTTCTTGGTTGCTTATACATGTATTTACAGTTGTTGTACATATTACAAATTATTTGAATATAGTCATATATAGATAAAAATTTACTACAATTTATTTGCTAGAGTTTGATCTGATCTGGTATACTCTTGTGCTTAAACTTTATCTACAGTGGGAGATAAGGATGAGCCTATCTTTTTCTTTTTTTTTCCTCTCACGCTAATTGGTCTAGAAGTTTGTTTTTTTTTTTTTTTGTTTTTTTTTTAAATGATTTGCACATGTGATAGTTTTCTTAGTCACTTAACGTTCTAGCTAACAGATGGTCCTATTTGTCACATATGCAAAGTTTAAGGAGTAAATTGGCTAAAATAAAAGTTTGGGGAGTGTATTGGCCACTATGTTAAAGTTTAGAGGGTGTCAGAACTTTTTCCCAAACCTTTTTAATGAATCTTTACATTACTTCTCATTGAAATACAAGCTCTTCATTTACTTATCATTTAAATTCAAGCTCATTACTTACTTTTCATTTAAATTTCAGACTTACTTGTTGTTTAAATTCAAGCTCTTTACTTGTCATTTAAATTTCAGCTCTTTACTTTTATTGTCATTTAAATTTCAGCACTTTACATTTACTTATCTTTAAATTTATAACACTTGTACTATTGTTGCTCTTTACTTTTTCTCAACAATAATGTTGCCATAAATTGATTGCTTGGGAATAAGCTTTTCTAAGGAAATGATTTTTCATAATAAAAAAGAGTTTGCTTCCTTTTTCCAAAAGTTGTTTTAAAAAATAAAGTCTTTTCTTAAAAAATCCTCCTCCAAACTCTTTTTCTTAAAAATGTTTTCAAAAAAATATATTCTTTTATTTTTCTCCTTTAATCCGAAATTAAGAGGTTCTTTTTATAACAGAAAGGACTTTCAAAAAAAATGTTTTCTCTTACCACATTGGAATTTTCTTCTTTTCAAAATATGAGCAAAGTTTCTTAAAGAAATATGCATTTTCATAAAAATCATGGGATTTTTGGAACCCAAATCTTTTTTAAAAAAACAAACCCATGAATGTTTCTTTTGAAATCCTTTTTGTTCAAAACCAATTTTCCCACAAAAATGTTTTTAATACAAACTCCCCTTCACCATTAAAATTACAGGATTCTTGATTAAAGTCTTTGCAAAAAGAAAAAACCCATTAAGTTTTTCAAAAGAGCTTTTCTTAATTCTTCCCTTTAAAAAAAAAAAAAAAACAAAAAGGTTATCCACTTTTTGTATAAGAAAAAATATTTTCTAAAAGTAATGTTCTTATTCTCAAACCATTTTTCTCAAATAAAATCATGGGATTTTTCAAAATTAAACCTGCTTTTCTAAAATAATAAACCCATTAATCTTTTTCTCTTGTCTTTTCAAAATTAACATGCTTTTTTTTTTTTAGAAACTTTAGGTTATGTTTGGTAACAGTTTTTGTTTTTATTTTTAAAAACTTGTTTTTGGGAATATAAAGAAAAAACAATTTTCTTATATTTTTGAAATCAAAAACATGTTTGGTTAGTTGCTATTAAAAAAAAAAGTTTTTTGAAGAAAAAAATAGAAAATACTGAAATATTTTGTTACTAGGATTTAAACTCTAATACTAACTCATTAAATGACACAGATTCATTAAATTAAATGCGTATTTTCATTAACTTTTGAAAATTAGAAACTAAAAATAGCCTTGTGCATGTTTTCAGTTTCCTTCACAAATTGAGTTTTGAGAACAGTTTTTGTTTTTAGTCCATTTTGAGTTGCCAAACAAATTTTTTAGTTTCAAAAATAGAAATTTTTTTTTGAAAACAGAAAATAAGGGGCAAAAAACAGTTACCAAACATACCCTTAAGTTCTCCAAAATTTTTAGGTTCCCTAGAAAATGGAATTTTCCAAAAAAAAAAAAAAAAAAAAACTTTTTTTCTAAAAAATGAAAGCCTATTTCCCATTGCAAACTTTTCTTGTTCCAAAAAAACAAATGGATCTTTTTCTTTCAAAAAGTGATAAAAATAATTTTTAAAGCTTCCTCTTAACAATAAGTTTTTTTCATAAAAAATGTGTCTTTTCCAAAACCTTCCTTTCAAAAATAAAATAGAATTAACATTTTAAAACTCGCTCATGCATTTTAATTTAAAACTTTTCCTCAAAATTGTATTTTTAAGGATTTGTGTCTATGGGCAGGTAGGAGCAATGGGCAGGTAGGAGCAATGGGCCGGTAGGAGCAACAGGCCATTTGGAATAATGGGCTTGGAACTCCTTATCTATTTACACAGTGCATCCAAAGCCCAAGCTGAGGACTAGGGAAAGTCCGAGGACAGTTCAGTTTGGCCTAAAGGATCCACATTAAAGGTCGAAGAAGTTGAATGTGAACTTAACAATCCCGGAGGTTTCGCCGAGGACGAATACCACCTCGAATAATTAAAGCCGGGATGAGACTTGGAGGTCTGCCTGTTAGGAAGGTACCCCCAAGGATTCCGCTGGACTGGACGAACGTTGTGGAAGCATGTACCAAGAAAAGATCCCAAAATATCAAGGAAGAAGATTGCCACCCCTGCATTGAATGCTCTGCAGCTAATCCTCTGGCCGCATTTATGTGGAGAAGACATCTGAATAGTGACTTCTAGCCTTACAGCTCCTACATAGAGGGTTCTGAAAAAGCTAGATGGGACAAGTGTCAACAAAAAAACCATTACATCTATACGTGGAGGGCTCAAA
Organism: Lithocarpus polystachyus; assembly: GCA_033629205.1. Taxonomy (NCBI): domain Eukaryota; kingdom Viridiplantae; phylum Streptophyta; class Magnoliopsida; order Fagales; family Fagaceae; genus Lithocarpus; species Lithocarpus polystachyus. The sequence continues at coordinate 61,283,028 of CM066164.1, read as the reverse complement.
GAAAGGGGATGAGCAGTATAAAAAGAAGAAGAAACCTAAAGAGAAAGGGGGGAGAAAAAAAGAGAGAGAAAAGAATATAGAAGCGAAGAATAAGACTTGTATCCATTTCTGAACGATAGTTATACCAAACAGATATCCTCGGACATATGCCGAGGACAATCCTTTGAGACTAATCTCTGTGTTTCCTTCCAGTTTGTGATCTTAGCCCATCTAATTGACAGTCTAATCTGTACTAGCCCAGTTTTCTTGACCCACTCTCTACAAATTCATTGTTATTGGGCCTTTTAGGCAGATCCACCCACCTTTGGGCAGGAATTCTAAATCTGTGTCCTTACAATTAGCGCCGTTTGTGGGGAGGCTGATTGGTTAGAATATTAGATCGTCAATCATGGTAGGTTTGGGTCCACACCAATTGGAATCTATGGGGTCTTAACGAGAAGAACATCCTCAAGAGGGCCAGGAGGGAAGTGTGCACACCATCCACTCTGGCAAGAGTCATTCTAGGGGTGATAGACATGTTTCTCATGATGAACATGCCAAGGCCATGCAGAAGGAGATTGACTACCTGAAGAAGAAGTTGCGCCAAGAGCGGAGGAGGCAAAGTCCCTCAATCTCTGACTTTTCTTCTGATGGTGAAAAGGATGGCGAATATAGACGTAAATCAAGGACGCCCCCAAGCAAAACCTTCTCATATAAGGAGGACTATCGTCGAGAACACAGGAGTGGAGGTTCATCTTCGAGGGGCCTGGGAAATGATGCCATGAGTAAAGCACTCAACCGAATATCAAAGTCTCCTTTTACGCGCAAGATTGAGGAGGGATGACTTCCAATACAATTCACCCAGCCCACGTTCACTCTCTATAATGGCTGTACAGACCCTGTCGAACATGTTAGTTATTTCAACCAGAGAATGGTAGTGTACTCTAAGAATGAGTCCTTGATGTGCAAGGTGTTCCCATCTAGTTTGGGGTCTGTAGCGATGAGATGGTTCGACGGCCTGAGAGCGGATTCCATTGACTACTTCAAAGAACACACTCAGGCATTTGGGTCCCATTTTATCACATATAGCAGAGTTCCCCGGCCTCTGGATTCCTTGCTGTCTTTGTCCATGAGAGAAGGAGAGACTTTGAAGATGTACTCAGACTGATATTAGGAGATATTCAATGAGATAGAGGGTGATTTTGACGATGTGGCCGTCAGGACCTTTAAGGTCGGCTTGCCCGCCGAGCACGGATTGAGAAGGTCCCTAACAGGGAAACCCGTTACCAGTGTATGCCAGCTCATGGATAGGATTGATAAGTATAGAGAGTTAAGGAGGACCAGCAGCAGGAAAAGGGGAAAGGTAAGGTTATCCTTCAGGAGATGAGGGATTTCAGGTTAGATCGTTATGGCAATAACCGACAGAGGAGAGAATTTGAAGGGGAGTCTGGGCCTAAGGCTGCCCAAGCTGTTAGTACTGTGTTCCAAGAACCAGTACATCAAGTCTTGGAGAAGATAAAAAATGAGCCATACTTTAGGTGGCCAAGCAAGACGAGCGGAGACCTCGCAAAGCGTAATCAAAGTCTACATTGCCAATATCATAGAGAGCGCGGGCATACAACCGAGGACTAGAGGACCTTGTGGAGTCATTTGCAGCAATTGATCCGGGATGGAAGATTGAAGCAGTTCTTGAATCAACCTAACAAGTAGGAAGGTCAGCCAGGTTCGGGGATTCAAGGTAGTAATTCCTCTAGGCCCCCCTTAGGAACCATTTGTGTTATCCTCGCCGCGCCAAGTAGAACAGGATCATGCCCCTTCAGGGTGATGACTGTAGCTGGGCCGTCTAACAAGGTCCCTGGTCACGAGTCGAAGAGGGCCAAGATAAGGGCTTATCTAGTACTGAGCTTCTCGGACGAGAACAAAGCCGGAACCATACAACCTCATGATAATGCCCTAGTTGTAACCCTTAGGATTGGTGGTTACGATGTGAAGAGGGTGCTGGTAGACTAGGGCAGTGGGGCCGAGATTATGTATCCAGATCTGTACAGGGGGCTTAACCTCAAACAAGAAGATCTGACCAGTTATGATTCACTTCTAGTCGGCTTTGACGGGAAGGTTGTTATTCCACAGGGACAAATTAGACTGCCAGTTCAGGCCGGCTCAAAGGTGGTGGAGGTGGACTTCATAGTGGTGGACACCTTCTCCTCATACACTGCTATTGTGGCGTGGCCCTAGCTCCACGCCCTTGGGGCCGCTTTGTCCATCCTCCATCTTAAAGTGAAGTACCTGTCCGGGGATTGGGTTGAGGAACTGGTTGGAAGTCAGCTTGTGGCTAGGCAGTGTTTGGTGGCTGCTATCACGCACCAACCTGAATCAGAATCCTCGGCTCCCGCCAATAAAGAATTGTAGCAGTTAAAATCCAAGGCCTCGGCTTCTAGTGGCGAAGCCGAGAAGGTAAAGTGTAAGGAGTTAGGAAAGTTTTTATTGATGATGACCCGAAAAAATTCTTTCAAGTCGGCGCTCAGTTGCCCCTTCTGGAGAAGGAAGAGTTGGTGTGATTCCTGAGGCAGAATATCGACGTGTTCGCTTGGAATGCTTATGAAGCCCCGTGGGTAGATCCGAATTTCATCTGTCATCACCTGAATGTTAATCCATCTGTTACCCCCAAAAAACAGCCTCATCGGCGTTCTTCAAAGAAACATTCTGATGCTGTTAAGGAAGAAGTGGCAAAACTTAAGCAGGTTGAGGCTATTATGGAGGTGTTTTACGCCGACTGGCTGGCTAACACTACGGTGGTGAAGAAGAAGAATGGCAAATGGCGGGTATGTGTGGACTATGCGGACCTAAACAAGGCCTGCCCAAAGGATCCTTTCCCTATGCCTCGAATTGACCAATTGGTAGATGCCACTGTGGGACATCCTTGGATGAGCTTTCTGGATGCTTTACAGGGCTATCACCAGATACCCCTGGCCTTGGAAGACCAAGAAAAAACAGCTTTTGTTACTCCCGTTGGGAACTATCAGTACAAGGTGATGCCATTTGGGCTTAAAAACGCAAGGTCCACCTATCAGAGGATGATGACACGGATGTTCGAGTCGCAGCTAGGGAAGAACATCGAAATTTATATTGATGATATGGTGGTCAAAAGCAAGAAGGAGGCTGAACACATTGGTGATCTCGGAGACATCTTTGAAATCTTGAGGGAGCATAGGTTACGACTCAACGCTTCCAAATGTTCCTTTGGTGTGGTCAAGAAAGTTTCTAAGCTACATGGTTACTCACTATGGAATCGAGGTTAACCCAAACCAGGTCGAGGTCATCAATAAGTTACAGCCACCTCGAAATCCCAAGGAAATGCAAAGATTGACAGGGATGACCGCTACCTTGAATCGCTTCATATCCCGATCTGCAGATAAATGTAGACCATTCTACCAGTTATTGAATAAATGGAAGGGTTTTGAATGGACAGAAGAATGTGTCGTAGCATTCCAGCAGTTGAAGGACTACCTTTCTCGACCACCAATCATGTCCAGACTTGAAGCGGATGAAGTCCTATTTGCTTATATCACAGTGGCCGCCTATGCAGTAAGCCTAGTGTTAGTAAGGGTTGACAATGGTGTACAGAAGCCCATGTATTATGTGAGCAAGTCCTTATATGAGGTCGAGGTCAGATATTTGCCACTGGAGAAAGCTATTCTAACTATGGTGCATGCCACAGCAAGCTTCCTCATTATTTTCAGGTGCACACTGTTGTTGTCCTGACCCAACTGCCACTTAAGGCCTTGCTTTGAAGCATTGATTATACAGGGAGAATCGCAAAGTGGGGAACGAAGCTGGGGGCATATGACATTAAGTATATGCCTCGTACCTCTGTAAAGGGTCAAGTCTTGGCAGACCTTCTAGCTGAGTTTGCCGAGGCCCCAATAGAAGAAGATGTGAAGAAACACAACATGGATGAAAATTCAGTTGGAGTAATCTCCGTAGAATGAACATCGTCTTGGAAGGTCTATGTTGATGGCGCCTCAAACCTCAAAGGATCTGGAGTGGGGCTAGTTTTGATCTCCCCCGAGAACATCACGATTGAAAAATCGCTAAGACTTGGGTTTTCCGCCACAAATAATGAAACGAAATTTGAAACTCTACTAATGGGGATGACCATGACTCAAAGGATAGGAGGAAAGACTATGGACGTATTCTCAGACTCTAGACTGGTGGTAAGGCAAGTCCGAGGAGAGTTAAAGGCTTGGGACCCTAGAACGCAGGAATATCTAAGCCGGGTTAGACATTTGCAATCCGGGTTTGAGTCCTTCAATCTAATGCAAATTCCTAGAAGTAGAAATACACATGCAGACTCGTTTGCAACGTTAGCAACATTCTCGGCACAGAGTCTACCGAGAGTAATCCTCGTTGAAGATCTCTTGAAACCTTTTGGGTTGAGGAAAGAAGTGTCAACCATCCATTAGACAAGGGTGGGTCCTAGCTGGATGGATCCTGTCGTTTAATTCCTCAAAAATGATATTCTACCTGAGAATAAGCTGGAAGAGGATAAGATACGGAGGAAGGCTCCTCGGTTCTGGCTGTCCGAGGACCAAAAGTTGTATAAGAGGTCTTTTTCTTGACCATATCTGTTGTGCATACATCTCAAGGCAGTTGAAATTCTCTTGGAAGAGCTACACGAGGGAATTTACGGAAGCCACACTGGAGGGAGATCTCTATCTCATCGAGCTCTCACTTAAGGATATTGGTGGCCCAATATACACAAAGAAGCCCAGGAGTACGTAAAGAAGTGTAATCAATGTCAGAGATTTGCCCCGAACATCCATTAACCAGGAGGAGAGCTTAATCCTCTATCCAGCCCTTGGCTCTTTACCCAGTGGAGCTTGGACATCGTGGGTCCTTTCCTCAAAGCAACAGAAAACAAGAAATATCTAGTGGTTGGCACAGATTATTTCACTAAATGGGTCGAAGCAGAGCCATTGGCCAACATTCGAGATGCAGATATGAAGAAGTTTATTTGGAAGAACATTGTCACTCGATTCGGAGTCCCCCATACCCTTATCTCGGATAACGGGCTTTAGTTTGATAGCAAATCTTTCTGAAAATACTGCTGCGGACTAGGAATAACTAATCGGTATTCCACTCCAGCCTATTCTTAGGGGAACAGACAAGCCGATGATGTAAACAAGGTAATAGTGAGCGAGCTCAAGAAGATGTTAGATGACTCCAAAGGAAAATGGGTTGAGGAACTACCGCACGTGTTGTGGACATACCGGACTACACCTCGGAGGTCTATTGGTGAGACCCCTTTTTCGTTGACTTATCAGGCCGAGGCTGTTATTCTGTTGGAAACTGGCTTCCCTACACTGAGAACGAGCTCTTTCACTCCGCACAACAACGACGACTTACTAGGGAGAAGTCTGGACTTAATTGAAGAACGAAGGTAAAGTGCCATGGTGCAATTGGCCTACTATTAGCACAAACTTAAGCGAGGGTATGATGCCAACGTAATGCAAAGGTGGTCGGTTCTGCAAAGAATCCAGCCTGGGGAAAGTTGGGGCCCAATTGGGAAGGTCCGTACCGAATTACCTCTATGGCTGGAATAGGTGCATACTACATGGAGGATTTAGAGAATAAGGCGGTGCCACACCCTTGGAATGTAAATAACCTGAAAAGATATTATTATTAATAAGAATGCAATTTATCGTATTCCTGTATATTACATTGCGTATAATGTTTAGTTACTCTAAATTCTAAGAGTCAAACAGAACCTCGGTCATGCCTGGTTCCTTGAACCACATACCTTGAGAAAATTGAAATCTTCCTATAATTTTTCTAAGTATTAAATAGATCCTAAGCTACGCCTGGCTCCTCGGATCATCTGTTCTAGAAAAATTAATACCTTATGACACTCATTTAAGAGTCAAACAGAATCTCGGTTATGCCTGATTCCTTGAACCACATACCTTAGGAAAATTGACATCTTCCTATCATTTTTTTAAGTATTAAACAGATCTTAAGCTACGCCTGGCTCTTTGGACCATCTGCTTTGGAAAAATTAATACCTTATGACACTCATTTAAGAGTTAAACAGAACCTCGGTCATGCTTGATTCCTTGAACCACATACCTTGGAAAAATTGACATCTTCCTATCATTTTTCTAAGTATTAAATAGATCCTAAGCTACGCTTGACTCCTCGGACCATTTGCTTTGAAAAAATTAATACCTTATGACACTCATCTAAGAATCAAACAGAACCTCGGTCATGCCTGGTTCCTTAAACCACATACCTTGCAAAAATTGACATCTTCCTATCATTTTTCTAAGTATTAAACAAATCCTAAGCTACGCTTGGCTCCTCGGACCATCTGCTCTGGAAAATTAATACCTTATGACACTCATTTAAGAGTCAAACAGAACCTCGGTCATGCCTGGTTCCTTGAACCACATACCTTGAGAAAATTAACATCTTCCTATCATTTTTCTAAGTATTAAACAGATCCTAAACTACGCCTGACTCCTCAGACCGTCTGCTTTGGAAAAATTAATACCTTATGACACTCATTTAAGAGTCAAACAGAACCTCGGTCATGCCTGGTTCCTTAAACCACATACCTTGGGAAAATTGACATCTTCCTATCATTTTTCCAAGTATTAAACAGATCCTAAGCTACGCTTGGCTCCTCGGACCATCTGCTTTGGAAAAATTAATACCTTATGACACTCATCTAAGAATCAAACAGAACATCGGTCATGCTTGGGTCCCTGAACCACATACCTTGGAAAAATTGACATCTTCCTATCATTTATCTAAGTATTAAACTGACCCTTAGCTATGTCTAGTTCCTCAGACCATCTGCTTTGAAAAAATTAATACTCCATTACATCTAACTAAGTGTCATACAGAATTTAGACTGTGCCTAGATCCTCGAACCACAGGCTGAGGGAAAATCAACACTCTATGACATTCCTCCAAGGTAACTAACTACTACTTATTGATTGCTTGGATAATAAAAATAATTTATTGTTCTTAATAGTAAACAAAATTCTATCTTCATAATTAAGTTCAAACAGATGCTCATGAGCATCACTTAAAGGGTTTATAAGCACACTTATATTAATTTATGGATCGTTTATACAGATTCAAATTAGCCTTTCTCTCTATTGTTGTTCATAATGAGTAAAAAGTAAAAAATAAATGTTTCATTAACACAAGTATCAGACCACCAAAAAAAAAAAAAAAGTGAATGAATGATGAAAATTCATGCGCACTTTTCATTACTATAGACCTCTGAATAAGGCAGCTGAAGTACAAAAAATAAATTCGAGTTTGAAATAACGGTAAGAATAACAAAAGTAAATACAAAGAAAAACTCAATGAAGCTCTATTTTTTCTTTATTACAATCTTCCCAGATGGAGGAGCTTTGGACAGTTGAGCTGTAGCCTCGGTGGACCCTTGATCCGAGCTATTTAAATCACCCTTGGGAGGAAGAGGGAGGCTGGCGAGCACGATCTCCATCATGGGTGCCTCTTTATCCTTAGTAGGATCTTGGGGAGCAGCCGGGGGTAAGGTAGTGTCAGGAACTACCTCTTTATCCTTAGTTACGTCAGTGTCTTTCTCCTTGACCCCGTGCTACTCAACCACCCCTTGAGGAACGTTGGAGGAGAGAGAAGCCACGTCAGAACTACCTTTGACTGAATTGGCCACCTTGGGTTGAGTGTCTGCTGGATGACCACTAAAGGGAATAGCTCAGATAGCCGGAGGATAGTAGATATTCTCTGCCTTCCTAAGCATGGATGAAGCCTCAACTCTAGCTTGGTTGAGGGCCTCAATCCATACTTGGGAGCAATAATTTCTACACACTCCCGAGACCTCTGCCCTAAGGGCTTCCTCGGTCTCTGCCACCCCGACGTCATACCCTTGTTGCTCCGCTTCGTCCCTGGCCTTTTCGGCTTTCTCCTTTGCTTTCTCAGCCAGTTCCTTTGCTTTTTGAACCTCTTCCAATTTTTTCTTCAGTGCGATAATCTGCTCCTTGGAAGAGGATAACTGGTCCTCGACGTTACACAACAGCACTCTCTGGCCCTCGGCCTGTCTTTCCGTGTTATCCAGGGCAGCAGCTGCGCTCTTTCTCTCTTTCTCCTCCTCGGCCAGTTTAGTTCTTAGCTCTTGGACGCTTTTTTCGGCCACCCGAAATGCATCCACAGCCGTGATTCTCCTTGCCTCTTCATCTTTGGCTCTTCGGTGAGTGAAATTTACAATCTCCTCAGCCTGGAATGCAGCTTAAACGGTCTACGACAAAAGATGAAAAGTTCATTTAAGAGTGCGTACTCATAGATCGTTAGAGGAATAATGATGAAAAATAAAAGGAAGTGTAAAACTTACCATAGCTAAATCCCTTTTCAAGCCAAGAAATACCTCATATTGCCTCATCAGTCTGAGGTCAGCCATGTCCTTGGGCAGAAGCAGGGGTTGCTCCAACGAATCTGCCACATACCTAGCCTTTCCATCCTGAAAGTCTCGGATGGAGGCATCTTTAGTTAGCAGAGCTCCATCCAATTCCAGGCGCGGTCCCCAGGCTGGGGCGGCAGATCTGTGGTCACCCCTTCGTTCCATCTCGTTGGCCGACCTGGATTGTTGGGTTCTTAATTGTTTTCCCCCTCTTGGAACCTCAGTTTCTTGTGGAGGGTGTTGTCTTCCCGTCTCCATCACTTACTTTCCCTTATCCTCCCTCTTTCTTTTGTGGTCCGGAGGGTCGATACGGGATGGTGGGACAGTGGGAGGAACAGGTGGCTTAGACTGTGCCACTTTGCTAGGGGCTTCTCTTCCGGGCTGTGATTCTAACAGCTCCTGTAAGGTCGACCTCGGCTTCCTCTGAATCCACATATCCTCGGCGCAGGGTACGGACTCTACAAAGTCCCTAGGGATATTTGTCGGTACTTCTGGAGAAAGATGCTGGGCAAAAGCCTCGAAAAGATCCTCCGAATTAGAAACGTCTACTATCTCTTTTTGTTTCTCTTTCTCTTCCTCATCCTCTTGATTGGAAGGTTGCGAGGAGGTAGCTTCACCAGAAGTGCGCTGAGGGGGAAGGTTGGTTATGGGAACCCCTTCGAAGATTGGAAAAGTAGGTAGTGTGCCTTCTGGAATGGAAGCGCCCTTAGGAAGAAGGAAGCCTAGAGCAGCTACTCTGATTCTGTGGAGGCGAGGATCTTTAGCCTTTATGACACATTTTGGTGCCTGGAAGCTAGACGAGATGGGCTTGTACCCTAAAATTATGTGCGCCGCTCGGAGTTGACCGTCCGAGTTCACAAACACCTCGGCTTTAAGAATTTTGTCCAAGCTGTCTTTGTTCACCAACCCAAATTTAGGTTCAGCGGCGTGCTTATCTGCAAGGTCATTGTGGTGATCAAAGGCATTAGAACCATAATTAACACAAGTAAAAGGGAAATGGGTTAAACAATGTAAATCTTCCTAAAACTCAAACCCCACCTGGTTCTCCACCCCTCGTCGGGCAATGTAAGCCGTCGTGCCAATCGCCCGACACGATTAGAAAGTCCTTATTTAAATCCTTATTAGACTCGAGGAGACACTGGATTAGCCTAACCTTAAGGTATCTTGATTTTAGATAATACCCTTGACCCTTGAGGTGGTGGAGATTATAGACCCAATTGACATCATGGTGGGTCAATCCTAGACCTAGTTTTTCGTTCAGAGCATCTACACAACCTAAAATCCTAAATACATTGGGTGCACACTGAGTAGGGGTCAGCTTGTGGGCTATAAAGTAATCCCTCATAACCACACCCATAGGGATTTTCATCCTTCCTTCTATAAAGGCAATCATAGGGATTACAACTTCTCCCTCCTGCCTCTTTTCATGCCATTCACCATCCTTACAATACCAAATGTTTACTCTTGGAGGGATCTTGTACTAAATCTTAAAGTTTGCTATTCCCTCCTCAGAATCTACCAAACTCTTAAACCTACCCATTCCCAAAGAGTGCTAAAGAAAACTAAAAGGATTGAGAAAAGTATATGGGGCCGAGATGAGAAAGAGCACAAAGAGTAAACACAAATATAATATAATATGGAAAAAGAAAGGATAATGACTTGAAAAGACTTACAAAAATAAAGGAGGTCTCCTCGGACAGGATTTGGGTGTTTAAAAAGGACACGGGTAACGAAGACTGCAGATAGAGTTCAATGTATGTGCACTAGAACTTAATGAATGCTAAAGTGAAGCAAAAAGTTGATTGAGAAAGTATTTATATCAAAAAAGCAATCAAAAGCGGGAAGATTCCTGCCCATGACCTCACAAAACTCCTAGCCACACGATTCGCATCACACCATAGAACATGAGAGACACGGAGCCGTCATAATTAAATGAAGACGCATCTCGAGGGCTGTAACGTCAGGAGCGTGTCCTGAGAAGTTAAAAAGACGTCCTTGTAGGCAAAAATGGGCCGAGATCTGCGCATATCCGGTACAGTGACATCGAAATCCTCCTTTCTGTCCGAAGACCCAAAAAGAAGTATCTCGAGGGGCTATTGTAGGGGCAATGGGCCAATGGGAACAATGAGCCAGTAGGAGCAACAGGCCAGTTGGAATAATGGGCATGGAACTCCTTATCCATTTACACAGTGCATCCAAAGCCTAAGCCGAGGACTAGGGAAAGTCCAAGGATAGTTCAGCTTGGCCTAAAGGATCCACATTAAAGGTCGAAGAAGTTGAATGTGAACTTAACAATCCCGGAGGTTTCGCCGAGGACGAATACCACCTCGGATAATTAAAGCCGGGATGAGACTTGGAGGTTTGCCGGTTAGGAAGGTACCCCAGAGGATTCCGCTGGACTGGGCGAACGTTGTGGAAGTATGTACCAAGAAAAGATCCCAAAATATCAAGGAAGAAGGCTGCCACCCCCGCATTGAATGCTCTGCAGCTAATCCTCTGGCCGAATTTATGCGGAGAAGACATCTGAACAGTGACTTCTAGCCTTACAACTCCTATATAGAGGGTTCTAGAAAAGCTAGATGAGACAAGTGTCAACAAAAAAAAAAAAACCATTACATCTATACGTGGAGGGCTCAAAAAAAGGGGAGGAGCAATATAAAAAGAAGAAGAAACCTAAAGAGAAAAGGAAGAGAAAAAAAAGAGAGAAAAGAATATAGAAGCTAAGAATAAGACTTGTATCCATTTCTGAACAATAATTATACCAAACAGATATCCTCGGACATATGCCAAGGACAATCCTTTGAGACTAATCTCTGTGTTTCCTTCTAGTTTTTTGATCCTAGCCCATCTAATTGACAGTTTAATCTGTACTAGCCCTGTTTTCTTGACTCACTCTCTACAAATTCATTATTGTTGGGCCTTTTAGGCAGATCCACCCACCTTTGGGCATGAATTCTAAATTTGTGTCCTTACAGTTCAATTTCATTGAACCCATAGAAACTAATCAAGCTTACATAACCTCTTCCTCCTTTTAGGCACTAATAAATTTCCATTGTCATCTTTTTTGCATGGTAAAAATAAGGAAAATTGTGGATGACAACAAGGTGCTATGCTTCCAACTCTTTTTTTTATTTTCATGTTGTAGTTTATTTGTGTATAATAGTTAGTATTCACATGCTATTTATATAGTAAATAAATTCTCACGTGCTATTATATATACTATACTTTTAGCTATGTGGTAAATATCTTACACATGCTATTTATGTGTATATCTCACATGTCTTGATTATAAATATTCTTTGACTTAAATATTCACATGGTATTATAAGTAAATAAATACTCACATATGTGTGTGTGTGTGTGTGTGTGTGTGTGTGTCTATATATATACAAGGTCGGCTCTAGTATAAAAACAAGCGAGGCGTTTGCCTAAGGACCCGGTAGAAAAAGGTTCCCAAATTTTATCCAATAAAATAATTTTTTTTATAAAAGTATTCATTATGACCAAATATTAGCCAATAAATAAAATGATATTTTTATCAAATGAAAAACAAGAAAAAAGAGAGAGAAATATGTTACGTCCACAACATTTTTCACAACAAATCCTATGTGGCAGGTTGTTACTGGCTGTCATTAGTAGGGAAAAAAAATAATTTCAATGGTGAGTTCAAATTAGAATCAATAACAACTTATTACTTTGGATTTGTTGTAAAATATTGTGAATGTAGCACTTTTCACAAAAAAAGAAAAAAGAAAAAAAAAAGAGCAATACACAAAGAATTTCACAAAATTTTCCATAACAGTTGAGTTGGCAAGCTTTTACTAGTTTTCATTTACGTCTACCACTAACATCATTTTTTTACTTACCACTACCAATCTGTCACATCAACAACTGTGAAAAGTTTTGCCAATTTTTTTGTGTTTATAGAATTCCTGAAGAGAAAAAAAAAGTTCTACATGGTTAATCAATAATTTTGCATCTAAAACAACATAATAGAATTTAAGTAATATTAAATTTTTTTCTCAAAAAAAGTCATCTTTAAATATACAAAAAAGTTGCAAATCAGTTTTTGCCTAAGGCTTTCAAATGCATCAAGCCGCCCTTGTGTGTGTGTGTGTGTGTGTGTGTGTGTGTGTATTGTTTGCAAATCTTTTTTCAAAAATCAAAACGCCATGTATTCTATTTCTTCATCAAAAGATAACGTTTGAATTAAATTTAAATAAGGTACTATCTTTTGGATAGGCGTTGTGGGGTCCCTAACACCTTCCCCACACGTAATCAAATTTCCGAGTCCAAGATCTTTGGTTTAAGACTTTTGATTTACCTTAATTAATGAACCTTTAAAAATTAGTTTAGTTAATTAGGTAACTTAAAATGAATTGGACAAATAGGTGACCAATCACACCTAATACAAAATCAATAGCTGGTGGCGACTCCTAAAATAAAATTAAGAAAAAGGGACTCACACACACACACACACACACACACACACACCCACACCTCATCCTAGAAACACAAGAACACAAAGATTCACGTCACTAAGGACCCAATGTGTGATCAAACCCAAAAACCCATTTTTCAAAATTCAACCAATTTTTTGGGGGCGTCCACAAGTTGCATCTCACGTTTAGGTCCGAAACAATGCCATAAGCCAATAGAAATTGTTTAGGGTACGAACTCCACCCATCAACTGTTCTCCTTTTTTATTAAACGCAAGACATACCCTTTTGGCAAACTGAAATATTAGGTCATTATCATAGATTTTACTTATGCTTAAGATGCTAGCCACTTAGCCTTAGGACCTTCAATATAGAGCACATCTTCAAGGGCATGCATACCAGGTAATTCAATTGTACCTTTACCCACAATTTGGGATTTACTCTCATCACCAAAGGTGACAGCTCCACCTGTACATTTCTTTGAAGTTTTAAATAGTGAGTTGTCCCTAGTCGTGTTTCCAAAATACCCACCATCAAGATACCATATACAAGTATCAAGGACTTTCATGGCAAGATGAGCAATTAAGCACATTGGTCATCCTTTTTCACCCAAACTTTCTTGATAGCAGGAAACCCATCACGACCAGACCTAAGCTATTTTGGTTTAGTTTGAATAGATCTAGCAATCAAATCACGAATGACCAAACTACAGTGAAAAGAGCTTGAACTCTATTTTCTAACCCTAGTTCAGTTGGTTTGGTGAGAGTTTTTGGGAACTTAGAAGAAAACATTTGGATTTAGTGTGCCATGGACACCATAACAATGACAAGCAGGATTATTGTTTAATTGGGCATTTTTCATGTTTGTATGTTTAGACACATAAGACAAACTTAATTGATTTTCAAGAACATTAATCTAATCACACAATGCAAGGTTTTCTTGTTAGTATCTATCAACCAGTTTATTTGATTTTACCAATCCATCATGTAGGGTTTATTTCTCAAGTTTTACTATCGTTGATTTATAACAAATTCCTTAAAAGATTTTATTCGCTACAATTTTCAGTTTACATACAGAGTTATGCAATGACAGTATTCATAATCATGCAAGTTATCACACAAGGAAATCAATCCTTAAGTAGTGCAACTTGCTCTAATACCACCTGTTACATGTTTAAACCCTAGCAAGACTTGCTACCAATTTTAACAAATTTAACTTAGCGAAGTGATTAATTATGTCAATTTAGATTGCAAGCATCATGGATAAGGACAAAAACAAATCAAATTCAGACACACACACACACACACAAAAACCATATATAATTACAAAGAGAAACCCTTCAAGGACAAAAACTCTTTGTGGCCTAGCCCAGTAAACATAATCCACTATGAAGATAGTCGCACTACATGACAACTTACAAAGCCTATGTACATATACTCAAGCCTCTAGCTTCTACTAAAACCAAATTACACCAATTGTTTCTCCTCACAGTCTCCAAATGCAAGTTGACACATCAATTGCAAGTCTGATCACACAAACACTTCAAGGCCTCTTGAAGATTTTCAAAAGTTCTCTCTAGTTTTCAGACATCCAAAGCACTCAAGGTCACACTCAGTATTTTGGTGAAGTTTTCCTCTCAAGAATGTTCAATGGTAGAGGGTGAAAATAAGAGAATGCAAGGTTTTTCTATCTAGGGTTACAGGAGCCTCTATCTTCGTTCAATAGTAGACATCCCGCCTTTGATTTGTACTTTTTATAAGAACGCGTTCTTATAAAAAGTACAAATCAAAGGCGGGATGTCTACTATTGCATTTGGAAATATGGCAAGTTATTAGGAATCTTGCTCTGTTGCTCAACCAAGGTTACGGGAGAATGTCGAGCAAGCTTCTCCATAAGTCCATTTTAATACTCTTGCTTGACATTTCAATGCTTGCTTGACCAAGGTCTTCATGACAACAACTTGAACTTATTTCAAATCTTTTTCCTTGATTACAACTTAAATGAAAAGTATCCACAAAAATCAATATATTTACAGTCAAAACTATGACACAGAATTAGCTCACACTAAAATAACTCTTACATACAATAAATACAATATGTCATTTTAGCTTTTGTGAAAAATATTGTTATGTTATTATATTTATTGATTGACCATTGTGGCCTGTGATTTTCTTTCTCAATAATTCTAAAGTCGCAAAAAATTTCATAAAATAATTTACACACATTGAAGTTAAATATAATTGATTATAGATAATAAAGTAATAACTCTAGTGTGGTGACACGAAAACTAGTCCCCATGGAGTTCTTCACAAATTCTCACTCAAACTATTCAAACAATATACATATAAGTAAGCAACAAGAAAAAAAAAAAAAAAAAACACTCCACAATGGGAAACTCAAGCAATTGATTTCTCTAAACTCATCTATTACAACTTCAAGTTAGATATTACCAAAAACAACTCTCATGTTCCCGTAGTGTTATCTTTATACTCTCTCTCTTTGGTTTATTTTTCTTATTTTTGTTCTTTTCTCCCCTTTTCTTTCAGATCCCCTTTCTTTTACCTCTCCTCCCCCTTTTATAGCTTCCATCCTTGTTCTTATCACTACAATTGTCTTGTTGCCTGCCAGAGCCTCATGAATATTTTTCTCAACTTTATCGGATTCCTCCTCCCTTATCTTGGAACTCTGACTTTTGGGGGTTGTTGGTACTGTTCAGGCTGTCTCATTTGTATTTAATGCGGCAAAGGTGAGGTAAGAGCCCCATCATTAATGCAAAGATAAAGATTCTCAACCTTCTTGCAAGTTCCGGAACTTTCCCATGGTTCCAAGAATATCCTAGAAATCACACGTGGATCACCCGTGCACCGGACCTCGGGTAAGGTGGCACATTTCCATCTCTACGGGAACTAATCTTTTGTGTGACTCATTTTTTCCGTGGTACGTGGGATGACCCCAGCTTTCCTCCTTTCAGGGTTTATTACCCATTGAGCCTTCCTTTCAAAACACAGGCCAGGCCCAATTATTTCCTGTGACCCAATTGCTTCTTAGGCTGGTTTGTCTGAGAGGTGATTGTTCCACTCCCCACATCTAAGATAAAGTTTGGCTACAAACTTGGTTGTAGCAATTGGCTATAACTCCCACACACAAAAAAAATTAACATGACTACATATATTGAAAATATAATTTTTGAATTGCATGCTCTTTATGTTTGTAATACACATGTCAAATTTTGTGTCAATTGGATGTTATTTACTATTTGATCTTTAAATTTATTTTTTATGCATAATGTTAAACTACAAAAATTTGAAATTTAAACATTTGATTAATGACATAGTTATTAATTTTTTATTTTTGGAAATTTTGAAAACATAAAAGATATAAGAAAAAAAATGTAAGTCAATAATAGATTTGTCAAAATTTACATCCACTAAAAAAATATTAAGCTGAGTTGTAGCCATTGATTACAACCAAATTTATACCCAACTTTTCTCTTATAATAAATCCTATCTTTAATTCATTGGTTGATTTTGGAAGTAACCAAGGCAGTGATGTTTTAGAGTGTGACCGCAAAATGACAAAGTTTAATTACAAACTCGATTGTAACCAATGACTACATCCTCAATATCTTTTTATTGGATGTGAATTTTGAAAAATCTACCATTAAAATACATATTCATCTTATATCCTCCGTACTTGCACATGTTTTAGAAAATCAAAGATCAATAATTATGTTATTAATCAAATGTTTTAATCTAAAGTTTTTGAAAATTAAAATTATACATAAAGAATAAATTTATGGATCAAATAGTAAATAACATTTAATTGACACAAAATTTGACATATATAAAAAACATATAATACAATGATTTTTTTTTAGCCCAACAAAAAATTTGTACTTGTGGATTGATCATCATGTCAAGAGTGCGCAATGGTATAATTAGATTTTCTAAACAACAAAGTTTAGTTACAAAATTAGTTGTAAAGCTCGGGCACGATGAGCTACTTTCAACTCCCAAAGGGTCTGTGTGAGGATTTAGAAGGAATGATGAGAAGATTTTAGTGGGGTCAGAGACAACAAGAATCAAAGATTGCTTGGGTCAGTTGGAAAAAGATATGTAAATCAAAATTTAGAGGGGGGTTGGGATTTCGGAATTTGCAGGCTTTCAACCTCGCTATGTTGGCAAAATAGGGGTGGAGGTTAGTGTTGATCCCTGACTCTCTAGTGGCTCGAATTTATAAGGCAAAATACTATCAGCATGGGGATGTTTTCAAGGCCAAGTTAGGCTCCAATCCCTCATATGCTTGGAGGAGTATTATGAATGGGCTAGAAGTGGTAAAAAGAGGAATCCGATGGAGAGTAGAAAATGGAAATTTAATTCATATTTGAGAAGATAAATGGTTGCCAACTCCCTAAACATATAAGGTTATTCCCCCCCCCCCCCCCCAAGCAATTTGGTGATTTTCCAATGGTGTCCGCTCTTATTGATACAGATACTAGAAGTTGGAAAGTTGAGTTGATCAGATCCTTGTTCCTCCCTTTTGAGGCAATCACAATCTTGAACATGCCCCTAAGTCACAACTTACCTGAAGATGAGATTATTTGGGTGGGCAACAAAAAAGGAAACTTCACAGTGAAGAGTGCTTACTACATAGCACTAAGTGTGGTTAAATCTAAAGATGAAGGGGAATACTCAGATGGGGACAGTAGGGCCTCTCTCTGGAAGAAGATTTGGCACATGAATATACCAGAAAAGATAAAAATTTTTGCTTGGTGAGCCTGTGTTAATGGGCTTCCAACAAAGGTTAACTTGCAGACGAAAGGAATTACTGATGGTGTGCTCTATCCAAGTTGTGATGGAGTTCCAGAAACCATTTCCCATGCTTTAATTGATTGCGAGGTGGCCAAAAGAGTGTGGGATTGTTGGAAAGATTGTCTTGTAAATCTGGTGTCTAATTACTGGGTTGTTTCTGACTCAACTCTTGAAATCATTGCGGCTGGGACCTCCACGGATTTGGAAAATTTTTTTGTGGCAGCTTGGGTGATATGGTATAATAGGAATCAAATTGTGTTTGAATACACTTGTCAACTCCCTTATCAGATATGGAATTTTGCTATGGATTATTTGAAAGATGTCAATGGAAATAGGAGAAGTCAGCTCCTTCATCGGACCGTGGAGAGCGGAAAGTGGGAAACTCCACCTTGTGGGCCTTTAAAATCAATGTTGATGGAGCCACTTCTGAGCAAGGAAGAAATTTTGGGGTTGGCGTGGTCATTAGGTACTTTAGGGGAAAGGTTTTCGCTGCTTGCTCTGAATATCTCGCTGGTCTGTTCTTTATGATGGAAGTGGAGTTGCTGGCTGTTGAAAAAGGTATTTTGCTTGCAAAAGAGTTGAAGATATCAAATATCATTATTGAGTCTGATGCGTTGGCAGTGATTCAAAGCATAGAAAAGGGTGAAATTGGTGGCTGCCTTGGTCATTTAGTTTAGGGTATAATTCTCATCCTTAAAGGTTTTGTTAGCTGGAGCTTAAACCATGTGAAAAGGAATTACAACAAAGTTGCACACAAATTAGCGTAGGAGGCCAAAAGAAGAGAAGAATCTAAGTTCTAGAAAGGGACTTATCCTTCCTTGATCTCTCAACTAATCCAAAATGATTGTATTTAGTTGTATTCTCTGATGATTGTTCTGTCTGTTGTAATTCAATTTCATATTGAATGAAAGTGAATATTTTCATATCAAAAAAAAAAAAAAAAAAAAATGGTTGTAGCCTAAGGCTACAACCTTATTCAATATATTTTTATTGAAGGTGAATTTTGACGAATCCACCATTAGATTACATTTTTTTTTTATCCTCCATGCTTACAAAATTTCTAGAAAATTAAAGAATAATAACTATATCGTCAATAAATTGTTTAAATTGCAAGTTTTTGTAGTTTAAAATTATGAATAAAATATAAGTTTATAAATCATAAAATAAATAATATCCGATTGACACAAAATTTGATATATGTATTAAAAGCATAAAGAACATGTAATTCAATGGTTAAATTTTCAAAATAAGTAGTAATTTTTATTTTATTGAGTAAAATTGTAGTCTGAGGCTACAACCAAATTTTGTAGCTAAAATTTATCATTTTCTAAATATATAGTTATGTTAATTGTTTTAGCTGATAGTTGTAACTATTGACTATAACCAAATTTGTAGCCAAACTTTTTTTTATATACAAAATAAAATTTCTACTTTAGTCTAATATAAGTATATATGTGTGTGAAGCTCATTCTTGAAAACTTGAACCCCAACCCTTACCCCCCCACACTCTACAAGCACTTATACTGATCACCACATCAAAGAGTGCGTGGTAGTTGTAACCAAACTTTATCCTATTGACTATAACCAACCACACCCTACAATCACTTATACTGATCACCCCATCAAAGAGTGCGTGGTAGTTGTAACCAAACTTTATCCTATTAACTATAACCAAATTTGTAGATAAATTTTATCCAATTATTATTTAGTTTTATTAAAAATGAGACAAATAATCTTTGGTCAACTCAAAGGATGCGACTCCAACCAATCCGCCGCCTACCCATTTTTTCTATTTTTGGCATTACATTTCCCTTTTCCAATTCACAGAGCCATGTCTCAGATGTCTGTCTTCAAAAACATAGCATAGTAGCGTACACGCTTCTTTGGAACTTCGCTATCAATTGACAAATCTCGTCTTTTTCTTAGAATTGTTCTGCTCTAATGGAAAAGACCCACAATTCCCAAATACCAACGAAAAGCAGCCATAAGAATGAAAAAGAGCCAGAGATAATAACAGACAAGAATCAGATGAGAAAATGGTCAAGGGCCATGAGATCCCAAGGCAAGACCATAGGCTTGGTACCCACCATGGGATATCTCCATGAGGGCCACATATCATTGATTAAAGAAGCCCACAAGCTCACAAATCTCATAGTGGTCTCAATCTATGTGAACCCAGGTCAGTTCTCTCCAACTGAGGACCTTTCCACATACCCATCTGACTTTGATGGTGATATCCAAAGGCTCATGGCTGTTCCTGGTGGTGTTGATGTTGTTTTCCATCCCTACAATCTGTATGACTATGGGAACTCTAGTGTTGGTGGTGATGGTGAGGTAGAGAAGAAAGGGGCAGTGTCTTGTGTTGAGGAGAGAGGTTTGGGGCATGAAACTTGGGTGAGAGTTGAGAGGTTGGAAAAGGGTATGTGTGGGAAGAGTAGACCTGTGTTCTTTAAAGGAGTTGCCACTGTTGTCACCAAGCTGTTTAATATAGTGGAGCCTGATGTTGCTGTGTTTGGCAAGAAGGATTATCAACAATGGCGGATTATTCAGCGGATGGTGAGCTCAACTTCTCTTCTATTCTATAAATAAAAGAGGAATATGGTATTTTTATCTTCATTATGAGTGTCCCAAATTCCCTTTTTTATTTTTTGTATGTTTATTTGGAACCTGAAAAATGAAGAGGATTATAAAGCAACCCATTATGACATATACACGCAACTCAAGTGTTATCTTGATCTTGCATAGGGTCTCTGTGAAGAGAGAGAGAGAGAGAGAGTC
This sequence comes from Lithocarpus polystachyus, assembly GCA_033629205.1. Taxonomy (NCBI): domain Eukaryota; kingdom Viridiplantae; phylum Streptophyta; class Magnoliopsida; order Fagales; family Fagaceae; genus Lithocarpus; species Lithocarpus polystachyus. Next base: position 61,262,572 of record CM066164.1, on the reverse strand, counting down.
TTCCACTGCTTCACATTTATCAACTTTTTATTAAATTATTCATTGAATCTAAGAAATAGTTTTATTCTCATTGTATTGTGATTTTATCATTAGACTTTTCTGTTGTGCAGCACTTCACTTGATATTACGTATGACATTTAAATGAAATGAAGGGTCTATTTGCTGAAACTTATTTTGCTGAAACTAAAAACTTTTTGCTAAAAACACCGTAGATAAAGGTAAAAGTTAGTTAAAATAGACCTAAAAATAGTACAAAAAAATGCAATAAGACTCATGAATAGTTGCAAAAAAAAAAACTAAATAGTAAATAAGTTTGCAAAAATAATTTTTGCCAAACAGACACGAAATTTTCAACAAACTGGTTCTGTTCTTTGGTTGGAAATGTTAGTGTTAGCTCAGTTTTGAGCCTGACCAAATGAGTTTTGGGTTTGTAATGATTCTAGAGACCTTGATTTGGTCTTGTTTCATCTTCTAACCTAGTTGTACCACTAATATGTAGAAAGATATTAACAAATTGATGTCATTTGCAATTTCTAGCTGGTCTGACTGTGCTGTTTGTTAATTTATTTTCTTACTGAATTCTTACAGGTTCAAGATCTTGATTTTTCCATAGAAGTGATAGGTTCTGATATAGTGCGTGAGAATGATGGCCTCGCAATGAGTTCACGCAATGTGCACCTATCAAATGAAGAGAGGAAAAAGGTTCTCTCAATGTTGGTTATTCCTTTAATATTCTCATGAAGCTTTACTACTAATTTTGCGTATAGATACTTTTCTCTACCATGAAAACAATGTTTTAAAGGCTGCTTAGTTTTAGTTATTTTGTGAATAAAAGATCATCAGCATTGGCTGCTTACACCAGTTTTTTTCCTCCTCCCTTTGCAGATATTTTGACTTTTGATATATAACATCTTATCTAATGTATCTTAATTATTGTTATTTTTTTCTATCCTATACTTCTCTAACAAATATATTTTTTACATCATTGTATAATTGCTTCTGTAAATTCTGCAGGCATTGTCTATAAACAGGTCATTGTCAAGAGCTAAATTTGCTGCAGAAAAGGGTCAAGTAAACAGTGGAGAGTTAAGAAACATGATTATCCAGGAAATAAATGAAGCTGGTGGAAGAATTGATTATGCTGAGGTGAGGCATGAAAAATCCTCCTGAATTTATGTTTATTTTGGACAAATTAGAACTTTTGAGTGATACATAGTGGCATAGCATTTTCCTTTTCAAATTATTGGATAGGTAATATTCTAGCAGTAGTTGAACCAATATAAAAAGGTCGTACCCACAGCACAAAGGTCAGGACTTGGGAGAGGTGAAGGTAACTTAACCCCCGCCCCCCACCTGCCCTTTTTTTTTCCCTGTAGAAGTTGATTCTTGGACTCAAACCCATGACATGTTGCTTTGGGTGGAAGGCACTTGCCACCACAGCAAGGTCTAACCTCTTAGTTGAAGTCGCATAATTTTTTTTTTTTTCCAGAACTTGATATTGAGTAGTCATGCGTATAAGTAAATTCTTTTGATGCAGTGTCAGTAAAAGCGTGCTTTAAGTGCAAAGCTCAAAGTGCCAAAACCCAAGTGCTTTTTGCCTCCAAAGCGAGGCACATTTGAAGAAGTGCGCTTTTTCAATAAAGCTCAAAGCGCACTTTTTTTTTTTCTTTAATTTTTTTTTTAAATGAACCAATTATGAATCTTATCTTAATACTATTGAAATAAACCGCTGATTTAGTATATACAAGTCAATTTTATGGTACAAAAACTATCATGTCCCAAAACTCCTAGTTCATTCTTAGGAAAAAAAAAAGGTATGATTTAATTTATTTTGATAATTGTTTAGTTACTTTAGTAGTTGATGTTGAACATATAATGAACGATGCACTTAAGACTTATATTGATTAATACTCATTAAGTGGAAATTTGATTAAGAGAATGATATAAAATGTTGTATGAATTTTATAAAATGTTATATTTCAAGTTATATGATTATTTGATCACTTGATTTTTGTATTGACCATTAAAAATTATTTTCAATTTATTACATTATATTTTAAAAATGTGCGCTTCACTTCAATTAATCACGTGCTTGCACTTGGGCCTAGTCTTCAGGAGGCCTTTTCACTTAAGTGCCCCTAGCGCTTAATTTTCATAACTGTGTAAGAATATAAACACTCAAGGTTTTTGGGCGATCCAACTGGTTGCAGGGTCCAGGATAAGTTGATCTTGATTATTATTGGGGTGGGAATTTAGTAGTCTACTGCATGAGTATGTTTTGACTAGGTGTAAATAGCATGCAGGTCAATTTGATGCAAATACATGAAAAGAAGTACCTCATTTTATCATCCTTTGCCACTAAGTAGCCAGCCCCTATGTGTTGTAATTCATGAGATCTCTGCTTCCATTTATTACTTCAGATTTGAGTCATCATAGGTAATATCATACTCACCGTAGTGCCATTCATTATCATCTTCTTATCACTTTAAATTGTTACTTTATTAAGTAGAAACCTTTTGTTGTTGATTATGTTCAAGACCAAATAAAGCCATCAAAGGCTAGTGTTTTCAATTCCTAGGAATTTGGCAAACATCTGCCTTTCCTTTCCGATTGTTATAATCTTCCTCAGTGGATGTTCTGACCTACTCATTCTATCCCTCTATAGTTTGTTTCTTTTCTCCTTTGAAGCCTGCATGTGTTTGTTTGTATCTTCTGGGGTATGCACCTGTGCTTTGTCTCTTTGAGTTGGTGGTGGGACTCTTTGTTCTGTTGTAGTCTTTTTCCCAACACAAGAGTTCCCTGTGCTTTTGTATGTTTTTGTTTGCTTTTTATACAGTCACTACCCCCCCCCCCCCCCCCCCCCCCCCAAAAAAAAAAAGACATCCAAGGCTCGTTTCTCTGTCCAAAGTGTTACATTTATGAAGTGAATATTTTTCATCTCTATAGGTATATAAATTAATTGTTCTGATTTTTTTTTTTTTTTGGGGGGGGGGGGGGGGGGGGGGTGGGTGGGGGGGTGGGAAGGGGGGGCCTTTTTTTTTTTTTTATTGTTATTTTTGGAGCCACTTGCTTATAGTGATTGTTTTGTACTAAAAGGAATATATGGTTTACCAACAAGAAACTGGCTGAACTGTTTTACTCAACTATTAAGAAACTGGCTGAACTGTTTTACTCAACTATTAAGAAACTGGCTGAACTGTTTTACTCTACTATTAATGCAATGGGGCTTCTTTAATATACTCAAAGATAATAGTAATATTTGGAACCCATCTCTTATCAGAGTAGTGCCTACTAACATTGTAAATAGAACTCTAGCATTTACTTCCCTGAATGTTAAGAAGTTTAGGTTAGAATGTGTTTTAGTTACATATGTCTCTTGCTATCAGATCGTAGACCAAGAGACTTTGGAGGCAGTGGAAGAAATCAAGAGCCCCGTAGTGTTCTGCATTGCTGCCTGGTTTGGGAAGGTCAGGCTGATAGACAACATGGAAATAAATATTTGAAAGCCGTATGCTCAGTTACTCAACATTGTCCAAAACTGCGTTCCTTGTCAAATTGGTAAAGGTCTTTCCTTATTTTTTTTTTTAAATGGCAGTTCAGCAATCTTGTTCTGACTTTACTCTTATACAAACAATATACGTGGTCTGTGTGTTTTTTTTTTTTTTTTGAAGAAAATGAAAGAAAAGAATATATCTGGCCGACCATAACTAATTTGTTGAGAATCCATAGCCAATCCCAAAATTTTAGAATTAAGGCTTTTTGTTGTTGTTGTTGTTGCCCCCCCCTTTGAGGCATACATGTTATATCTTTCAAATTTAACGTTTTAACTTTTAACATACCAACAAAAAGAAATGATAAAGCTAAAATCCAATTTTGTAAATAGCAAGAGTAGAATTTACTAATATATTCTGTGTTTAAAAATATATGTGAAAATTACAATTTGAGATAGAGGAGATGGTTGTACTTAGTAGGTAGCTATCAAATGCATGGACATAACACAGACTTAATTCTCTTGGATCTCAGTCAAGACCACCTGTTTGAAACATTTATGATTTCTCAAAGATGAAATATATATATATATATATATATATATATTATATATATAGGTAAAGCTGAAAAAAACTCAAATTAAAATTTCAAATTAGAGTTCAAATTTTGTGCCATGTGTTCTAAATTAATTATTCTTAAAGAGTTTTATTTCTTAATTTTAGAATAAAATGTGGGACTATATTATAAATGTTGAGTTATTAAATACAAAAATCAAATAGTCTAGAATAAATGAATCGTAAAAAAAAAAAAAAAGTATTTCATAATAATTAAAAAAAAAAATATGAACAATTTACATTTTATACCTAATAATATCTTTATAAAATATTTTAAAAAGTTCACAAAATATAAAAATGATTATCAATAATATTTAAATTATATATATAAGAATTATATTATACATCTTATTGTATATCTTTAAGTATATTCATGTATATACATGGGGTTACAAGCTTGTATATATTAATAACTAAAGCTTAGAGAAAATCTAATTGGATTTCAATTAGATTATCAATTTTGCACAATGTGTCCTATTGAATTTTTAATTTCTGTGCTAAGTGAATTATTGAGTGTAAAAATCGAAAAATCCAAATCCAGTTAGATTCTAAATTAGATTTTAATTGGAGTCTAATTATGCGTCATGTGTCCATTTAATTTTTTAATTTTTGTGACAAGTGAATTATTATGTGCAAAAATCGAAGAGTCTAAATCTAATTAAATTTTAAATCATATATATATATATATATATATATAAAATGAGAAACTATTACATACTTTAGAAATGTATGGTTTAAAAAATGTGTAAGCTAATATCATGTATTTTTTGAACCGTATAATTGTGATTTTTTTTTAAATTGTACCCGTGCATATGCACAAACTTACACAGTTTACAGGTAATGCTCCAATTTCAATTCGGCGCAAAATGTACCATGTCCATGCTCACCCATTCATGTCGTCTCCAATTTCAATTCCAAACCGTCTGCACAAATTGCTTTCACATTCATTTTTCTTTTATTATACAATACATTTTTCTTTTATTATGTACACCACTTGGTAACTCATGCAATGCACAAAAAAAATTTGATAAAAAATATTTATACATATAATATGTGTTTAATTAATAAATATCGATAAAAAAAGGGTTAAAATTAGTTTTAACTGTTGTTAGCACTAGATATATATATATATATATATATATATTAAATAATGACCTGAAAATTATATATTTTTAAATTTTTATGTGGCATGAAGAAATCAACAAAAAGTCAATTTAAAAAAAAAAGTATATATATTTGGATCTCATACTCATGGATTTGTTCATGAACACATTATTATGTTTAAGTTTGAATTTTGTTTGTTTATTAAATAAATGAACATAAACAAGAATTTTATTGAGTTGAGCTCAAACAATTCATAAACAGATCAATTTATTTATAGGCCTAATCATATCGCATAAATAATAAACCTGAGATGTAACTCATGCTTTGTTATCTTTTGCTCGAGAAAGAGATTTATTTGCTTGCTTCTTATCAATTGTCATATGAATTTTTCAATATAAGATTTTGACGACAGCTCAAAATGAAATATCAGATTACAAACTTAGAGGGGAAATGGTTCAAGCTATGAGGTTAGTAGCATATTATAATTATTTTTCAAAAAAAAATTTGTTAATATTCTTGTCTATTTCATTGTGACATTTATTGTTTTATGAGAAAAACTTAATGAAAGTCTCATGGTAGAAAAATGAAGAAATCCTTTCTGCAACTCACCCAAGTCATGTAGCATTGTGTGCCTTAGAAATATTAGCTGCCAGTAGAGTAAGGAGATTTCGAACTTTTTATGGTCATCACAAGTCACAACATACGAGCCCAGGTTTTGGCCTCGAAAAAACTCCCGCAGGGCACACCCTGACTTTGGTGAGCAGTGGGTGTTATGGCAAGGATCAGTTTTACAAAAATAGTTTAGAATTTTTTTTTTTTTTTTTTTTAAAGCCTTGAAAACAATGAAAACATTGACACTCAATTTATAAACATCAATTTTATGATGAGAGAAGGAAGTGCGATTTGAATTCAAATCGCGTTAGATTTATATTTTCCTATTACATTATACATAATAATATTTCAATTGTTTTTGGAGAAATTGGTTTAGAAAAAGAAAAAACAGAAAAAGGGGAATGTAGAATATTAAACTTTTCTGGAATTCATATACTTATCTTTTTATTTTTTTTAAAGGGAAATTCATATGTTTATTCTGATTTTGTGAAATAAACGCAAAATGTAATTGACCAGTTAATAATTCAACATATGATATGAGAATTAGAATCGTGTAAATGCAAATTGTTATTGTATAATAAATATCGCTTTTGTCTAATACGGTGGATAAGTTTCATCCAAAAAGAAATACGGTGGATAAGTAAGAAGCACATGGACATGGCTATGGTTATGGTTATGTCTATCAGTTCGAGGATATCCTGCCCTATGTCTCTACTGGGGTTTCCTTTTTACTTACGCATAATTGTGTTTTACTTTTTTTCTTTAATCACCCACTTGATCCTTGGACATGCATTTGGGCTTGAGTGGCAGACAAAGACTAAATTGTCTTTTACTACTAGTTTGGGTGATTGATTGGTGTGGCCTCTCACCTTAGCCCACTTGAGATTTAAGAAGGGGGTGGTATTTCATAGAATGGTTGGAAACAATAAGCTTTCTTTTATATGAGAGTGAGTCCCACTTCTGTAGGATCCACTTTTTTAATGAAAGGGATGTTATATGTAACTGTCTTACAAAATTGTGAATAGCTTAAGAAAGATGCATCACTCTGCAGCAGTATTACTGCTTTTGGAGTTGCTGGCCCCAGTTATTACTCTTGAAGACAATGAGATACTCAAGGGTATCTCTGCTCCTCAAGATGTAAAAGATATTGTCTTTAGTCTTGGGTCTAACAAATTTCCTTGTCTTCTTCTTCTTCTTCTTTTTTTTTTTTTTTTTTTTTGATTTCAGGTGTCTGTCTTCTTCAAATACTATTGGGACAGTGTCAAGTTCTATTTTGAGAATGCAAAACTGTTAAAATCTTTGAAACACATTTTTCTTGCATTACCTCCTGAGATTAAAAGGGGCATCTTTGGTAACAACTTTCACCCAATAAGCCTATGCAATGTGGTCTGATCTCGAAGATTCTAGTTACAAGGCTTAAACAGATTCTATACACAGTAATTTCCCCTTGACAAGGTGTACTGTGATGGCACAAGAAGTTATTAACTCAATGAGCGAAAGGAGAGGGACGACTAGCTTTAGAGCATCTCGAATAGGCTCTTTAAACCCATTTTTGGAGAGCAAACCCACAAAAACTCAACTTCAACAGCCTCTCCAAATTTTTATTTTTATTTTTATTTTTAGAGTTGTTATAGTAGCTCTCTTGACCAAGTGAGCACTATAGTAACTCCAAAACATTTTTCTCTCTTAAAATAATCTACAACAGAATAAAAGAAATAATATCTCTTTCCTTCCTTTCTCTTTGTTCACTTTCTCCCCCTTCTCAACCGAACTCATTTCTCTCTCTAAAATGTATCTAAACAGCAACTCACAATCAAAGCACAACACAATTTTTTTTTCATAAAACCAATCTAACTAGAACAACAAAGCTAAAATTAGAACAACAAAAAGATCAAGAACGCACACACACACACAAAAGCCAATTTAACCCAATCCTAGCTGCATGCACTTGGCACTGGTGAGGAGGACAAGCGGCAATGGACGTTGAAAGCCAATCTAACTTGGCCAATCTCCATTGATCGAGCTACTCTTCTCTCTCTCAGGATTTGGTCGACCTCCACTAACCTTCACATGGGCCCTTAACTTGAGTGAGGCAAGTCTCCCTCGAAGGTATGGTGGCAATGCGGTGGAGCAAGGTGGTGATTTCTCATGTGTGTGTGTGTAACAAAAAGGAAAGGGTGGAGAACAAAAAGGAACAATTTGTATACTCCAATATAACGTGTAGACTTTTTTTTAATGATAAGTTAATGAATAATAATCCCTTAAATTAAGATTAGATGGGTTTCCATTTTTCTTCAAATAAAATAGTCAGGGTAATTGATAAGTTAATGAATATTAATAATTAAAAGATAAAACTAGGCAAAGATTAATGAATAAATTCATTTCAAATTAAGAAATTTGATAAATTTTTAAATTGCATAGAATTTTTATAGGACTAGTACAAAACTAACATTGATTTGATAAAGACTGACAAATAGATAATGTAAGTGTGAAAATTAAAAATAGATTGTTAACAAAAAAGATCAAAAATTTTGAAAATGTTACTATTGAAAGATTTAAAAAATATAGTAGTTGGAAATTTGAAAAATATAGTTGTTGGGAATGAATAAAGAAAGAATAGAGAAAGAGAATGAATGAAGAAATGATATTTAATTAAATATTAATAAACAAAAAAAAAAGATAAAGTATCTATTGAAAAGTGTATTTAAAAATGTAAGTAAAAAACAAAAGTAACTATTTATACTCTAAACAATGCAAAAATTTAGAGAAATTATTGGAAATGCTCGTATGGGCCTCAAATTGGACATGGAACAAGCCTATGGCGAGATCAAAGTGGTCCTCTATTTACATAATCTTGCCTGGTGCTCAATAGGCATTAGATAAAGATGATAGAGGAATGTATTTCTAATCATGCCTTTTCAATTCTTATTAGTGGAAAGCTTTTTTATTTTTTTCATTCCTTCAAGGGATTTAAGGTAAGGAAATCATCTTTCCCCTTTCATTTTTATTATTGTGGCTAACCTGTTTGGTAGCAATGTTCAAGTATTGGTATACAAAATGATGTGAAAATTATGGTTTAAAAAATGTTGTAAAAATACGTTTTTAAAGTATTCATAATGCGAAAAATGTATTTGGTACCATATTTCAAATAACATATTTTAAAATGTGAAAAAACATAATTGTGTATTTGGTATGTGTATGTGTTTTTTTTTTTTTTAAGTGATTATTTTATAGTAAAAGAATACTATTTTATTTAAGGAGAGAGAAAAAAAAAGTTTGGTCTTGTTAATGGACCCACGATTTTTAACTTATTTACAAAAAGATAATTCAACAACGTTTTTTTGAAAAGTGAAAACTAAAAACTAATATGGATAAGTTTTCAAAATACATCTTTTAAACACCTTAATTTGAGAATTGTAACTCAAACACCAAAAATTAAACATTGCTAACAAAAAAGATTTTTTTTTTTTTTTTTTTGGGCTTACAGTTTTCAGCGTTTAAACATTGAAAATTGTTGTTTGAACATTGCTACCATCAATAGAAAGGAAGGCCAGCTACAAGGCTTCAAAGTGTCGAATGGGAGTCTTTAAGGTTAGCCGCCAACAATTTGTTGATGATATGTTCATTTTTGGAAGAGCAAAACTAACTGAAACAAGGAAGATTGAGGATTGCTTACAAAAGTAACGATAGTGGTGACAATATATGAAGAAATGTCAGCCAGATCTTTGCAAGTAATATTACCCAAGGTTGAAATTAAAAAAGGCACGATCAAATGATTTGTATTTGGGTATTCCGATGAACAATAATATGCCAAAGAGCAAAATCTTAGATACAGTGGTGGAAAGGGTGAAAAGTAGAATTCAATGATGGAAATATAAGGTTATGTCTCATGCTACTAGGACATAATTAGACCTGTGGTAGCGGCTACTCTCCAACAATACTTGACATCTTCTCTTACTTTCCCTAAGTTGTTCTCATTGAAGGGATTTTTGGTGTGGGGAAAAGACTGATGAAAAAGAAAAAAAGAAAAAAAGGATTATCTAAAATCCTAGAAATCAGTCTGCTTACCAAAGAGGGGTGGGAGGTTTAGGTCCAAGGATAATGAATGATGTAAATAGACCCTTGATAGCTAAGCCAAGCGTTTTGATTGTATGGGATAGGTCATGGTTTAATATCCTAAAAGCAAAATTCTTGAGGAATACCACCTATATGAAGGTGAAGATCCCAAAATAGTTGTTCTTGGTAATGGAAATCAGTTTTGGGTGGCAGGGATTTGCTAAGGGGAGTTGTAAATTAGTAGTATGTACTGAGGTACCCTTAAATCCCTATTATTCAACGGTTTAAACCAATCTCTCAAGCAACTTCTAACTTATTTGTGATTTGGGTGGCTCTTAGTGTCTGTTTAAGAACAATTTAGCTTTTTGTTAAAAACTTTTTCTTAAAAGTAATGTAGATAAAAATTAAAAGCTAAATAAAATTAATTAATTAATTAATTAATTAATTTTTTTGTTAAAAATACTGAGCACAAAAGTAGAGTGAAACACATATAAGTAAAAAAAGTTAGTATTTCACTATTTTGTGCAAAAATCATAATTGGACTTGACTTTTTGACCAAAAACATAAAAGTAAAACCCACAACACTGATAGAGAGACACATGAGACCCGCAAAACGAAAACCAAATTATAGCATATAATTAAGACTCAAATGCGCACTAAATGCAAGATAAATTATGGATATGGAATTGACAAAAGGTTTTTAAGATTATTGTGGACTAAGATTTTGCTTCACAACTTAGCCAAAAAAAAAAAAAAAGATTTTGCTTCACATATTTTTAGAATTCACTTGCCACCACAAGGTAATATGAGTTTCCGGTAGACTTTAATGAGTTGCTCAAGCAAGTCTCAAAGCTTGAGCAATCTCTTGGCAACGTTTCAAGCAAGATAGAGTAAACAGTAAGAACAAGTATGATAAACTATAACAGGCACTATAATGTTATTTTTTATATATATTAATGTCATAGTCGTTCCTATAGTTTAATTATTCTTTAGTTTAGTAATGTTTTTATTACAAGAAATAGTCATTTCTTATAAATAGGTATTTTTCAAAACGACAAATAATTATTTCTCTCAAAAAGGGTTTTAATAACTATTTTTTAGTAGTACAATAATTCCTAAAATTAATATATTTTTAAATAAGCAAAATTTCCATATACACGTAAGAATTATAAAAATAAAAATCACAAAAAATAACTAATCTTTCTCTCATTAATATATTTTCAAATAAGCAAAATTTTCATATACACGTAAGAATTATAAAAATAAAAATCACAAAAAATAACTCATCTTTCTCTCATTAATATATTTTCAAATAAGCAAAATTTCCATATACATGTAATAATTATAAAAATAAAATCATAAAAAATAACTCTTCTCTCTCTCTCTCTCAAATTTAAAAAATATTATTTTTACAAAAATATAATTTTATGAGTAAAATATTTCTTAAAATAAATCTTAAATTTTATTCTAATGTTACAACTCAAAACCAAACTTATGAATAAATTTAGCTAGTCCATTACAACATATTTTATTCCTAACAATAAAAATTACAATTCATATTGTAATCCTCATTTGGTGTACCAAATGAATAAATATTCTTCAAAATGACAAATAATTATTTCTCTCCAAAAGGATTTTAATAAATATATTTTAGTAGTGCAATAATTTCTAAAAGTAATATATTTTTAAATAAGCAAAATTTCCATATACACGTAAGAATTATAAAAATAAAAATCATAAAAAATGACTCATCTCTCTCTCGTTAATATATTTTCAAATAAGAAAAATTTTCATATACGCATAACAATTATAAAAATAAAATTATAAAAAATAACTCCTCTCTCTCTCTCTCTCTCTCTCTCAAAAATTTAAAAAATATTTCCTAAAATAAATCTTAAGTTTTATTCTAATGTTACAATTCACAACCAAACTTATGAATAAATTTAGTTATTTCATTACAACATATTTTATTCTTAGCAATAAATATTACAATTCATGTTGTAATCCTCATTTGGTGTACCAAATGTACCCTAAATTTTTATCCCCCAGAAGAGCTTGCTTGAGCAAGCTTCTTCAAGTTGGAAATTTTCAAAATAATCATGGCCTTTATTTGTTTTTAAAAAAAAAAAAAAAACAAGGAATTTGCATCTTTTAATCTAAATACAGTCACAGATATCAGCCAATTAAAATTTAAAATACTAACATTAGGGGGAAACCTAATTTTTTGCCCATCCTTTGGCCAATTACGCTTTTTTTTTTTTTTTAATTTATTTATGGAAGGATCCCCATTTTCTTGGTGCCCTCTGTATTCCAGGGCCGCGGCAAAGGAGATGGGAGCCCATCCTTATGTGATTGTGTTTGTCTCCTTTAAAAAGGTAGCATTATTCAGCCAAAAAATGCCACACTAAGGAGCCTGGTATCATATACAGAAACCTTTGGTAGGATTTTCCTGTTCCACAAAGAAAAATAATACTCAATATCGGAAACAAACAATTTCACAATGCACAACATGCTAGGGAGTTGTGATTGGATTTCAACACTAATACATGGGACTACCACAGGTACTTAGTACTTACTGGAAAAAAAAAATAATAATAATAATAATAAAATTTAGGTGCACCAATCACAAAGTGTCAGTTTAAGTATGTTGTGGATTTTGATGTGTACTTAGGAGTAACTCTAGACTTACTCTATACAATAACTTCTCCAGGCAGCCTACTTACTCAAAATCAATAGTAAATCCAAAATAATATGGTAGTAGTAAAGAAATAATTACCAATAATTTTGCCACTATCAAAACCAAAAATGAATAGAATGATACAAATTTTCTTCTAGAATTACAATGTCATTCACAACCACTAAATTACCATAAGGGCATCAAATAACTGTAATGTAAGTGAGAAAATAAAATACCAATACAAATCTACTATTTAATTTTCAGATGAAAGAAGAGACCCGTATCAGACAAATGAATTTCAGCCAGCACACTCCCAACACAAAAATAAATGAAATAAAAAATAATATAAATAAATAAAATAACATAGAAGTTAAAAAAGTGTAAGGAAATTTACATCCACACTTGAATTGCAGATACTACTTACAGAAGGGTGGGGGACCAGTACAAGAAAGAATCCAATGCAGAAGCTTCAACCGCCTAGTACAAACGCTTACGACAGTCAGCTGTACCACAGTAGCATGGCAACTCCTTTATTTTTCCATCAGGACCAGAAACGCTATCAAGTTCGTATCCATAGTCATAAGTGAGCTCCTGCTTGTAACATTAAACACTGTTATTATTCCACAGAAGAAGCTGATTATTAAAAGCTAAACATTTTTAAGAAAAAGTTCTACCTAAGTGTTGGGTTCAAAATCCAGTCCCAGATATGTAAAATCTAAAGATTATTAGCTGGACAAACAAACCAGTGAAGTAAGAATACTAGCCAAAACAAAACTTCCACTACCCACATCTGGCACAACAGACAAAATAACGTGATCGTGAACAAGACTAATGCCAGAACAGGTAACTTGCTACTCAGACACATTTCATCATTCATTACCTCCAGTACACTTTGTTAATATTTCTATAATATTTTACTGAATTAGTTATAGAAAGGTTATACTATTAATTCTGGAGGTGAATATATTGATTATTGACTGATGGCATATAAAAATAGCGTCTGTTACGAATAAGGACAATATCACTGGCCACACAAAAAGGAGGCCCCCCATTTTTCTTTTACATATGTTTGCAAGCCTCTTCATCAATCCTCTCCAAAGTATATTCTTTTTTATGAATACAAAGAGTATTATTAACAAAACATGAATCCAAGTGCATACAAGAGAAATGCAAATAAATCCTCTCCAAAGTAGATATTGCATTAGGATACCATAAGAAAAAAATGTTGCAACCCTCATGTATGAAAGGTTTGTAGCTATGATATTATCACAGACCTTATTAGAGCGATTGACCTTTCAGTAATTGTATTCATATATATTGGTTAACACCATAGTTACAGCGTGCTTCCTAGCAGATGCTAATACAATTTGCAATCCCTTATCAAATTTTAAGGGCTTCATTCAAACTACTGAAAGAAAACACTGAAGACAACCTCAATGTCAATGCAAATCAAAGCAGGAATTATCTGAATTCACACTTCCATTATGCTTTGGAGGAATAAAAAAGAATGGGGGTAGGGGGAAGTATAAATGAAGCTCAACAAAGCTTTACCTGCATAGGAAGTATGTTATCTGCAGCAAATAACACCACTCGCGCAAGTCTCACGTCATGGTGGGAACTCAAAACACACTGAACAAAGAGGTTAGGCTCACAACTATGATTAATAAATCTGGCAACATTACCATATAATCCCGCATCTATACAAAACTCAGGCCCAGTTTCTGATATATGGTCATTTCTTTCCTTAGCATGATTGCTTGAAGGTATAGATACATCACGTAATCGCCTCTACAAAAAAAAAAAAGAAAAAAAAGAAAGCAAAATAAAAAACAGAGGAATATTTTGAAATTAAGTGATCTTACATGGTTTCTGTATAAGATTGCTAATAATCATTTAGAATTGGCAACAATTTATTCCCTTTTTTTTTTTTTTTTTTTTTTTTTTTTTTTTTGCTACAGAAAGAAAATATAAGGGAAATAGTAGAGAGAGAGAGAGAGAGACAGACAGAGAGAATAATTGTTGTCATTCTATTTAATTATAGAGCAACCTTATACTATTTCCCTTGTAAGTATAAAGATTAAAGACAATTTAGAGAAAGTTTGTCTATCACCCACTAGACAACAAAGCAGTATAAAGCTGCTGCAACAGAGGGAATTAAAATTTGCAAAAGCAGTATAAAGCTGCTGCAACAGAGGGAATTAAAATTTGCAAGTGGCATAGTTCCTATATTTAAGCAGTTTAATGCACCTTAACAAAACAGTACAGATGACACAGCCTCAAATTTGAATTCATGCATTTTTTATTCGTACCTCTCTCCCTCCTATCCCATTCATTGTTTGCCAGCAATCAATGTCAAATATATAGTCATTCCCTGAGACATTGTCTAATTCATCACTCTTCCTGAGAATTCCAATGTATTCACAAACTGGTGCACCAGAAGGAATCAAGTCTCTAGACCTAACAGCCCAGCCTTTATCCTTGGTACGATAGACCTGTTCAAAGAAAAATGATTTATCATCTGTTACATAAGCGATATACTAGAAAACACTACATTACTATTTGATTTTAATTATATGACCTCAAGTTGGTACTTCAGTCCCCGCTGAGATGTACGATTTAGGCAACTAGGTCCACAGCCACATCTTGGACCACATTCAAACACAACGTCCCTTGGTTCAACTAATCTGGGAAAAAGGAAAGAACAAACAAAAATTACAAATATTTCAAAAAAAACACACACACACAGAATAAAGACCAATAATTCTCAAAAAGATACCTCAGAAAAATGATACCAAGCTTTAAAAGACAAGAAAATACAAGTAAACATAATAGAAACCAGAAAACATAAATCTTTAAAAATTCAAACAACATGCTAACTTCCGGGGTATTTTCCAGCTAGCTGAAAAAGCAACTAAATAAAAACATAAAGACATAAAATCAGCATAACATTAAGCTTCATGGGTAACATCTAACATAAATGACTAAGCATAGCTAGTAATATACATGATAAAACATATATATATATATATATATATATAGTATAGAAAATGCACGCAATTTCATTTGCTTTAAGTTTTAAAAAACGTTTCACAAAATCAGCATTAAAAAAAGGAAATGAAAAAAAAAAAAAGCATTAATAGATATACGTGTGGGTATAATATGGATTTACATGAAAATTATGGGACTAAAATAATGTCAAACATGTTAAATAATTTTTTTATGATATTTTAGTAACAAACTTATGTTACCTGAGGATAATTTCATAAAATATAATCAAAAACCAACTAATTAAGTATTTAATTTTTTTTTTTTAAATTTTGGACATGTTTTCAAGCAATATAATAAGCAAAAAATTTATGTTCTCATAGTGTTATGATTTAAAACAATTTGATTATTGTTTATTTAAAATTTAATATACATACATACATATATACAAATTATATACACACACACACATTAAGATCTAATCATCCAAATTATAAATAAAAATAAAAATAAAATCTTAACAGATAAATAAAAAATATGAAAAACGTTGACTAAATTTTGATGGTTATATTGTCAAATATAATAACACACCTCAACACAATAAACAATTATAATGTTGATAATTAGGAAAATTAGAGCATTTTTTAACAATAATAATACGAGAATTTTTAACAAGTTTTTTATACAATTAATTTTTTTTTTTTTAAATGTATATTATTTAAAGTATCTTTGTTTCAGATGGTAAACCAGAGTTTAAAAAAAATACATGCATTTGTGTAATATACTGTATAATACATGTACAGTACTATGTTACTACACAATCAATTTCTGTTGACCAACCATCATCCACAACCCTTTGAGCCATTAACTTTTTTTTTTTTTTTTGGACAAGTCCCTTGAGCCATTCTCTAATTTAAACTATATATTTCCCATGATTAACATTATGTCAAGGCCATCAGTTGAGTTGTAAAATGTGGAAGATTACGGTTAGATGCAAAGGATGGAGAGAAGAGTGAGCAGAAAAAGGGTATAAGAAAATAGGTTTGGGGCCAAAATTGATTAGTCCCTCACCGTATCATATATTTACATTGAAGTGACATGACATGATTGCAAGAACACCATTACTCTAATATAAAATAATAAGCTAGTATAAAGATAGCACGAAATAACTCTAACATCATCAAACAAAAAATTCAAACCTCACCTTCCACCATCATGGTGCACGTACGGGAAGTCATTGCCATTTAGTTGGGCACAAGAACACTTCTCAGCATTAGTACATTTTCCTTTGCAATTGCATCCAGGAGCATTTGGGGGGATAATTACATTTTTTGCAACTCGATTAGACTTGATATATTTAAAACCTACAATTCCAAAACCGTGTCAGCAGTACTGGCATCCTCAATAAATATACTACGAATAATCTACCAGCAAGGCTGGCTCTAGGCCTAAGGCCCTGCTTGTCCCAAAAATTTAAAAAGGTGGCCCCCAAAATTGTAGAATGAAAGTTGATTTTTTTTTTTTAAATAAAAAAATATAGGTGGGTTTTGCCAATACAAATCCAACCCAATTGAAACCCTAAAATGTTTTACCAAAATATTTGTTATAAGTGTACCGAATAATGATTGACAATCAATTTTCCTAACTTGGTTTTTTTTAAAATTTTTTTGATGAGGTGTAAAAGGTATGTTAATAATACCTTAATACAAAAACTTAATTAGAATGTTTGCATCTCAAAAAACAAGAATGGTGTATAAACCCTCAAATAAAAATTATATATATATAAAAAATAATACTTATTTAAATATTAAAAAATCTATGAAAATTTATCGCCTTTGGCCTCAAAATATATTGAACCAGCCCTATCTACCAGCAAAGTCAACCCAAAAAAATTTAAAAATTAAAAATAAGAAGAAGAAGAAGAAGAAATCAAACACATTTCAATAACAGAAGGGAAACCTTAAGGATAAGAATAAATTGTATAGTCATTTGCCATTGAAGGAACAGAAACTGCAAATAATGACACGAGTTTATGAAGAAACATATAATTGCACATAATTTGCATTTTTCTTCATCAAATTCTCCATTGTAATTAAATATAAATTGATACTAAACAATTACCTGAGGGTGCAACAGGTAGAACATCGCATACATTTGTAGCAGGAATACGTATATTTTCTTGACCGCCGGAGATATCCTTGCACACCAATCTAGAAAAATAACTGACACAAGTTATGCTTATGAAATACAAAAATATTTTTCATTAGTGTTTATTTCTTTTTTCTTTCCTATCAATAACAAAAGGGCATAACTCTAGTAGACAGGAAGTATTTGTTCATTAATGTGGCAGCTTACAGAATTCATACCCATTTATTTCAGAACAACCTTTAGAGACTAGCTGCCGAGAAAAATCTACCTGACTTAAGAAATTAAACTTAATGTAAGAATAGTACTATGAGCAAGAAAGAGGTCTGTGTAATCAGTGCAAAGACCAGAAAAGCAAAATCATGTATAAAAATATGACATATATTCAGCCTAGAAACCATCCAAAAGAAAAATGCAAGCTACAACTGGAAAGCACCCAAAAGAAGAGTCAAAAAAAGAAAAGTACAAAAGTTTTGTCAATCAAGTACCTGAGAATAACTCTATGTTGCACCAGCTAAGATGAGACATGATGACTTAGGACAAAACCAAAACAATACAACATGAAAATTGAAAAAAAAAAAAAAAAAAAAAAAAAAAGGTCATCTTGGAGTTAGCACCAAGCAAGAGAAAACATCTAAGAGTCAGCAACCTATGGTTGGTTAGAGTCAACACCACACCATTGAGACAATTTCAATAGAAATTTCATTCATCATCAAAATAATCCATCTCAATAGAAGCACAATACTTTGCTTATATAGACTACTAACCCTAATTCTAACTGACATAGGAAAATCTAATTCTAATTTTGATTGACTTGGGAAATTTAATTCTAAATGACTAAGGGAATCCCAAATATTGAATTACAAAAATAACCTTGACTCTAGGAATTTAAATAAAAATAATAATAAACCAAATTATATACAAATAGCTATAGTAAAATATAATAGACTTGAAAAATATAACCTTGCGCTTACCGCATCACATGCCACATGCTAACAGAAATAATTATTTGGAATCCAGATATGGATACAACAAGAGTTCAACAAAATCTACAGAAATACTAGATAAATCTATACATGTATAAAATCCATTACAGAAACAAGAAAACAATGCATAATGAAAATATATTTGATCACTTGTAAGACAGGCCATTGCACTCAATAGTTTGCAAATAAATATATATATTTATATATTTTTTTTTTTTTGGATAAGACAAGTTATCAAGTTTCCTCCCAATTACATTCTTTTTTTTTTTTGGATAAATAAAGAAATCATTATTAATAATTAATATAAGGAGGAAATTCTCAAATAACAGGAAGTGTATCAAGCTCCTAAAACATTACAATCTAAATTTAATAAATCTAAAAACTTCTAAGACGTGGAAAGGAGAGCAATCCCATAGCAATATATCAAAGTGCTTACAAATATATCTTGTATCATTCAAGCCAATTTCCAACATAGGTTGTGAGTGCTACACAAAAACTTCCTGGGGAAAAAAAAAAGAGGAAGAATTGTTTGCCTGATTTGTGACCAATTTGGGCTGTCCTTCAATTTGCCGTAAACGATACTTAAAAACATTAAATCCAAAAGCACTTCTCTCATTCCAACAATGATCAACCTGCAACATAGTGAAAAAGAGACAGAACACATATTAGACTTGTGGTCAACCTAAGAACTTCACAAGGATATAATTATCAGATGAAATATTTTTTTAACAAAATATAATCACATAACCTATTATTCCTTTAAAAATAAAAAATTGTTATAAGATCCTTAATGATAATTAAGACTACAAGAATAAAGAAGAATTTAAGAAAAATAGTCTCAGCATAATATTAGGAAAAGGAAAAAAATGACAGATCAGGATTTCGTTTAAACAAAAGCACTTGAATCAGAAGAAAGCCTTAAAAGTTTTTAATTTTCCAACCCACTCATATAAATCCTTAATTACTCCAATAGAGCACCAGCTAAAGAAGATGAATGTAGAAAACCAAAAACGATGTTTTAAACAGAAGAAATACTGAAAGAAAATTTTTTGATAAATTACAAAATCAAATGTTATTTTCAGAATCTAAGATCATAACGAAATGAGCCCTAAGGTTCAACAGTACCTAATACGGAAACAAATGTAGATATGGATATGAAAAAAAGATACCACTACGACATAGTACAAGTAATACATTGATTTTGAAAAAGATATGGTTTTACTATTTCGTATATACACTGACCCATGTGCGTCACACAGAGAGAGAGGCATTGCGTTATCAAGATTGATAAAGTCTTGATATTTTTATTAAGAGCTAAAAATAGATTTGTCAAAATACAATATCAGCAAGTTAAGTTTTGTTTATCATGCATGTGTCCTAATTTATCCATTCAGAAAGAAGGCATTATAATATATCTTCAAAACTATATTCCTATTCTATAATTTATCTACTACAAAGTTTGTCCAATAAGTAGACATGAGTAATAGGGTGCCAATGTGATTGTCTTAACAAAAATATTATAAAATTTTCAGTTATTCAGGAAGGATTGATCTTGCATATGGCAATATCAGTGTAGTCAACGGTAAGTCGGGCACTGCATAGGCAGAGCCAGGGGGGTCAATTAACCCTCGTCATTGCACCCAAAAAAAAAAAAACTAATAATATACTTGAATGCTTTTTTTTATCTTTTTTTTTTTTTGGGTGAGAATTTGTTCTTGTTAAAATTAATAAAATATTATTTATGCTATATGTCAAATTTTAAAAAAAAATGGAAAGAAACATACTTTATTATGTCTATTATGGTTTAAAAGTTATAAAAAGAAAAAAAAATGAGGGAAAAATAAAGAAAGAAGAGTTTAATTTTTTTTTTAACATAAATTATTTATTTCATTAAAAACAAAAAGGAAAGAAACATATTTTATCCATGTCTATCATGGTTTAAAAGGTTATAAAAGAAAAAACATATATATATATATATATATATATAGCAGGAGGAAAAATAAAGAAAGATAGTTATAATTTAAGGGGAAAAAAAGGGACTTTATTGTTATCTTTCAAAAGTAATCAAATATGCCAATAGGATCTCTAATTAAAATTTGTGTATAAACAATAAAGTATGAAGATGATTACATAATAAATCTTAGAGTCTGATATTGTTTTCTAGTCAAATTCAAAATTTTCAACCTTCAAGTAATACATGTTCATAGTCTTTTTATGAGTCTGCACTAACCAAATAACAGAAATTTAGTTAAGTTGGACTTGGTATTTATCTGATTATAAAAAATCTTTTCATTCACAAGTGGAATCTCAACTTCGAAAAAATTGAAAGGGGCACTTTTCATGTAAAGAATTCTTATGTTAAAATATCACTTAAGTTTTTAATGAATGCCTTTTATTTTACAAATTGGTCTCAAATAATATATATCGATAAATAAGAAAATTTTAAGAAGAAAGACTACTTCATGAACAAAGGACATTAAGTAGTCAAATAATTACAACCAAAAAAAAAAAAAAAAGATTATGTACAAAAATGTTGCAATATGATTGTTAATTTGTAGAACAACACCCCCCCCCCCCCAACCCCCCACACAAAAAAAAAAACAAAAAAAAAGATAGCAAACAAACCATTAACTCCATCACAAAATATTATCAAATCTGTAAATTTGCCAAATTCCAATTGATCAGGAGAAACAAAATATATCCCCACAGATTCCAAACAATAAAAACCATTTGAAGCATGCATTTATAATGTCTGAAATCTCCACGTGTCTACTACATGCACATATATATATTGGTGGGAAAATGCTATTGTCAAACATGAAGCTTGATTGAAATTTAATTGGAGGAACAAAATATAAGGACAAAATATTGAAGAAAATAACATGGCATAAATCCAAAAACTAACATACAGTTTATGAAAATTCTCAATTTACACAAATCAATTTCATGGACTTCAAAATACTTATATAATTCTTTGATAACAAACAAACATTAAATTCATAAGTATGTTCTACCTTGTACAAGCCATCATATGTGTAAATTTTGTGAGTATAACTGCCAGCACATTTATGTCCACGAATCACTCTAATAGGTAAATCTTGATCCATGTTGTTCTGCAAAAGATAATAATCACATACTATAAGCTTGATTTGATGAAAGATTTGTTACCTTACCCATATCTGCGCACAAAACAAACATATTATTACAACTAAATAAATGTGGATTTGACAGCCACAATACCTAATTACATATTAATCACAACTCATATCATTCTAATAACATTTGACTTAGTTCAAGTTGAACTATTCCATAGCATGTTAGCATTAAATGTAACAATATTAAAAACTGCTTTTAGAGTTACTGGCAAATCTAGATTCCCGCTGCTAAACCTAAATAACTGGTTTGGCCATTTGGGTATATTTATAAACCAATAATTTTTGCGATGTGATCCTTGGTTCACAAATTCACATTCTAATTCATGCAATTCATGTAGGCAAGTTGAGGTTTCAAACATAACTTGAATTCAAATTTGATTTATTTGATTCCAAACATATGAATTTGCCAAAATAATTTAAAATTCAACTCATTTTGGCCATTTCATGGCTTTCCAAATAGGTAGTTAAGTAAAATACTATACAGAAGGAAAAGTGTGATTTCAACTAAACTATGGTCGCTTAATACCTCAACACCTATTAGACATATATCAGAACTGCACATCATTGTTAGATCCTAAAACCTAAATGGACACCCTTGTACAATGGGAATTGGCCTATTAGTGATGATAAAAATTAGGCATTTTGGACACGTTCTTTTCGTCCCCCACCCCCACAACCCCGCCCCACCCCCCCCCCCCCAAAAAAAAAAAAAGAGAACAAAAATTAGTTCTTAATTATTTTTATTTGTTATTAGGAGTACCTCTTACTAGGAAAAGGTTTCACAATAGCCTAAATAATGGATTTGTTTAGTCAATAAATTGTAGTAAATAACATTCAACTAAATGAATTCAATAAATTCCAGCAGCTTATTATAAGTTTGAGGGTATTATGATTGCCTTCTCCTTCCTATGTGTGACTGCCTAGGATTTATTTTTCATAGTTTTTCATTCTAGTTGCTTTTTTGGCAACAACGCCCATCAAATTCATTCAAAACCAGTCTTTTATATTATTTAAGCTTACCTAAGCCCTTAGACATTAAAACCTATTCAATAACCCATCAAAATCTTATAAAAAAATCCTATTAAAAAGTGCCAAATTTCTAAAGATCCTACATCAGAAAACCTCTATACAACTTTTTTGTTAGGAACTTAAAATTTTAAATAAGTCCTATTCAGTAGGAAAGATAAGAAAAGGCATTCTTGACCCAAAAAAAAAATCCTATAAGCACAAATAGAAACTTCTAGGGTTACTAATGTATCTTGAGGTATTAGAAAGAAAAATTAAGGCTCTCTCCTTTCATGAACTTTTGGAAAAGTTCAAATCAATCACAATTTTTTAATTTTTTGATAGGTATAATAAGTATTTTATTGAACAAGACTACTTCATGTACTAGAAAGTGGATACAAAGAAGTCTAAAGAATTATAAAAGGTTATGTACAGAAAGATAATGGTTCTAAAAACTCAAGAATGGAGTCACTATTGTTAAACCCCCCACCGTCAAGACCAATCAAACAACGATCTAGCAAACAGCTCTATCAATTGTATCCCTGAAAATTCTACATGTACAACAAGTATGTTCCTGCCACAAAGTCCACATCAAACATAACAAAACCAAGTTCCAATATCCAAAGACTGCTTGGAGCCTTAACACACCAAATACTCTTTCAAGGGAGCATCATAGCCCAAGGGCCACTTAAGGCATCATAAAATGAGCAAACATCATAATCTCTGTTTCCTTTCAAACTCAATCTCTACCCTCCCAATAAGGGATATTAGAGTAAGAAGATTGAAGAAGGACGTTGGTCATTAAAATCTCACAAAACTTACATCCCAATTCCTTGGTTCCCTGTCACTTTGTCCTCCCATTAAGGAATCAGCTAAAGCATCACAAGCTAATGAAAAATCATATAAGCCAGGAATGGCCATACTTAACGGTTGGTCACCACACCATCTATCTTGCAAAAACTGAACTTGGCTACCCTCACCTACCTCAAAGGGATAAAATGTAGGAATCCTTCCCTCCCCACGTTGATCCCTTTTCATAAGCCACAACCATGAATTCCATAAACATTTTTTGTGCACCAATCTCCCCACTCCTCTCCATATTTCTCAACTGCTACAAGTCTCCACAACAGCATATCCTCAATTCCAAAGGACCATAACAATTTACCTAGAAGTGCCTGGTTAAAGGGTTACTAACTTCCTAACTCCCAATCTGCCGTTAGCAACAGGAAAGCACACTACAACCCACCCCACCAAATGATGTTCCACCCCCAAGAAAAGAAAATTTCTCTACAATTACTCAATTTTGTTTGCCACACTTACAAAAATGGTGAACAGTGAGAGATAATAAGTAGGTAGCCTCAATAGTGTACTCTTCATTAACATTAAACTTGCCCCTTGTGACGAATAGAGTTTCTTCCAACCTGATAATGTGTGCTCCATCTTCTCTTTCTCTATAATAAGATTCCAAACCGACTTTCCTCGAAGGAAGCCTCCAAAGGCATACCAAGGTAAGACATCGACAAATACCCAATCTTATAGCAGAGATATCTGCAAGTACTAACATATTTTAAACCTCACCAACAGGAACCATCTCACTCTTACCTAGGTTAACCTTAAGGCCTGTCAGCTTCAAAACAAGTCAACACCATTTTCGAGTATAAAGAATTTGCTTGGGATTAGCATCACAGAATAAGATTGTATCATAAACAAACAATAAATGACAAACACACAAACCAACAACAGCACTAAAGCCCACCCTGACACCCCTGAATAAATCTTCCCTCCTCAATTCTCTTCAACATCCTCCTCAAGATAACAAAGAAGATAACGAGTCGCCCTATCTTAATATTTTTTTATAGATATTTCAATACTCCACTCATTCTAGATACATTCGGAAAGTTAAAACCTAAAACAACCATATTAGTTATAAAAAAAAAAAATTCAAGAACATTTTTGGAAATATTTAATTTTATATCTTAGTATGCGATGTAATTTTTACTAGCTAATTTAGTGAGGCAAAATTCCTTATATGACATGTGAACAAATACTAAAGAAATATACTACATGCAAACATTCATGAGGAGAGTGTCTTTGAATTCATGCATGTACTTAGAAGTACCTGAACAAGAATGAACCTATTTAAGATTACTTTCCCTTTAGGACACAAAATTTTCTGTTTAAGTGTCTGAAGAACAAATTCCACCAACTTAAAGAGGAAAAACCCATGTAATCAAATAAAAATAACATGAATAAATAAATAAATCAAAAGTATAAACCATATTTCCTTATTACACACCTTAAGAACCAAATTACCACGACACATAACTTGATACTTAATTTGACGTTTATTTCCAAGTAAGCCATTCCCACCTTGGCCTGCATACACAACTTCCAAATTGTCAACATCATCTTCATATTGGCCAGACAAGACGATTGAAACTGCAACGGGCAAGGTAAACTTCCTGCACTCTTCCTGCAATAATCCAAGAGATAATTAAACAAAAATTAAACATATAAACTCAAAGTGCATTCCACCAACATTTAAAGAGAAACAATCAGTAAACAATCATTAAAGCCACTGAACACCATGGTTTTGTAATATGGATTATTAATCCCTTAAATATACTAATATACCTACTTTTGATTTTTAACAAGATAGTTTGGAGTTATCCTTCACTATAAAGATAACTGGTATTCAAAAACAACAAAATTTCATAACCTGACCAAATAAAAGAGGAACCAAGGCCTTTTCACCTATCATCGTGATCTTGGCAGGACATTGTATTTCCTTAGCATCCCATGCACCCAAATCCTCACCAATTTTACACAAAGTTTCAAACATACTGAAAATCCCAGTTCTGAGTCAATGCAATTTAACTTTATATATATATATATATATATATATATATATATATGCTTAGAAACTTTATCACTAAACCATATACTTGGATGCCATTAACTTATTGTTGTATACGCACTTTACTAACCAAATCCCACAGAATTCTTAATTAAATGTAGATACACTACCATTTTGCAAGTTTCTCCAATATAATCAATTCCATTCAACCAGTCTCCATGAAGACCTACAGCCACCATTTCAGCCCGTGAAAGGAATTGTTGCCCAACCTTAATACCTGCATTATGAAAAGTAATAATAAAATGGTTTTAAAATGCTTCGAGAAGCCATTAAACTATTAATGTAATTCATAAAACCCCAACAGACAACTGACTGCACGAACCTGGTAGATGGCCTATTTTTTTGCGGTACAAAATTTTATTTGACCTCACCATCTGCCATAATTCACAGAGCAAACGTTAGGAAATGGAGTGACAAAATAGATCCGAGTTACTCTACACTGCAGTAAATCAAAGTTACCATAAATGTTCACATATAGGAAATCGAAGTTATTAGCCAGCTTCAATTTTATTTTTATAGCAATAATTTACTAATATGAAACATTAACCTAGTATTAAAATAAAGATATGCAAAAATTGATCAATATGAGTGTGTCCACATGCAAAACAAAATTTAATGGCATTATATTTACTATTATGCAATAGCATACGTAAAAAATCCTAATAATGTTACAAGACACAATAAAATGTAAGGAGCATGCTTGTATCTTATGTATGCAAATATTCACGAATAAAATTTTCCCTTTTCTTCTCTACATTAATTTTCAAACATCACCAGTATCAAAATGCATGTGTACCCACCAATGAGTCCTCCACGAATAAGAATGGTGGAGGCTAAGGTCATCACTTCAAAACCCACTGGGTGTCTTTGTAACATGCACCAACGAAAAAAAAAAAAAAAACTGTGTGCGCATGCACCAAAAGATACAGGAAGTATGTGACAAAGCTAAGATAACTCCAAGCCTTCGGTCAAAGCGATCTTTGACAATACTTATCAAGTCACCAGATATTTGTAAATTGTACAGCTATTAAGACTCCAGAATGAATCTAGGCATATCATACTATCATTATTTGCAAGTTCAAAATGCTCCTCTGCCTGATAACGATATTTATAACCTGATATGATTTCAGCATTATCCTGATTTTTAAACCATGGTTACTATGCATCAAATCATTAGCAATAAGACCAATTAAAGCCACTGGGACTGAGGCTGAAAAATTTCTACTATGCAATGCATTGTGTACAAGTAATATATGTGTAACACATAAGCCAGAAACTTGCCTCAGAAATAGCCTTCAGATCAGGTCGCTTGGTAAGACTCTTTGCATGATCATCATATGCATTCCCATTCTGCAAACATTTGTAGCATTAATGTAAATAACCATTAAGATCAATAATCACCAATATACAGTTTTAGCCCTGATTTTAAAGGCACTTCAACATCTACTGCTCTAATATGTCTTTGGAACAGAATCACTAGAAATATACTGATCCTTAAGTAATTTAGTATACAGCCACAGACACAATCTGATTTTGAAAGCATGAATTGGCCACTTGAAAAGAACTAGCATGGAAATTTGAAGATTATAAAGAACAATTAAAGCAACACAATTACTATAGAAAACCTTGAATCCAAGAAGGGATGCAAAATAATGGGTAAGTGTAATTACAAATTTATATATATATTCAATCAGAAATTTTGGCAATCATATAAACGCTAACAACAAAGTAAATCTCACATGATGATAAAATTGAAACAGATGGATCAATAGGGTGGCTAGCCTATTCACATTAAAAAGGTTCAACCCATGTACACAAACAAAGTAGTGCAACCAAAGCCTTGTGTAACAGACTGACAAGTATATTGTGTATAAAGATGACATTCACAGATGGCTAGCCTATTGAAATTAAAGGCCTCAAACCACATACATAAATGAAGAAGAACTAAAGCCTAGCGTGACAAACTGAAAAAATTCAACATCAATTCTGTAGTTTCTCCAAAACTGCCAATAAATGAAGTAAAATTAAGAATTAAAAGTGAAAGAGAGCAAAAGGGATTGCAAAAAACTATAACTTCTAAGCAAATTGACCAAAACTTTAATAAAAACAACCAATAAAAAGTAAGGCGAAAAAAAAAAGGTTAAAGTTCAAGATTCTCATATTATTTTCTGAACCATTAGAAAAGTGCACATCATCCTTAGGCTTAAGGCAACTCTTCTCCTCTTCCTGTGCACAAGCATAGACAGGCTATGTAAAAAGAGATTATTGTTCAAATTATTAAAGCAGCCAAAACATAGCCCTGCACACAAGTATTAGAAATTTGCAGATATAGCCGAATAGCCTTTAGCCTTCTTGCATCTCTACTCATCTATCCACATGCATAGACATGCTAAGGAAAAGATTAATTACAATAATCATTAGAGTAGAAAAAGTAAGAACTCGAAACTTATCTATTCCAGACTAATCAAATCGAGGAAAATATTTTTTTTTTAAAAATTTAAAGATATTTGGGTCACTACAGGATTCTTAATTGTTTCAATTTCAAAGGATTTATGCTGTAAATTAGTCAAAAGAAAAACATCTCACAAAGAATACATAAAGCCAACCCTAACTAATTTGCTAAGGATCCATAGCCAACCCCAAAAAATTTGGACTATGGCTGGGTTGTTGTTGTTGTTGTAGTCAAGAGACAAACATTTAAATACCAAAACATATCACATCAAAGAATGTTATTATAAAATTTAACATAAATATATGCACTAGAATATTTAAACCCCTACAAAGTACTAATTTTTTACAGTTATTACACTATGTGTGCCCAAAGGGGTTATTAAGCCTTACTGATACAAAAGGCAACTTGGTATGATCTATCTTCAAATGGTAAAAACATTTAGTTCTGAATAATGTAAGTAAGAAGTTAATGTAAAAGACCAAAAACAATAACTAACAACTGCGGCATGTTGAAGTACCAACATCATTTGTTTTACTTGTATAATTGCACAATGGGCAATTGGGCGTTTTTGAAGCTAATACTACATCTCCTATAAATGCATTGTTTCTTCCGTAATTTTAACGATCCTAAACTATTGAAGACATGTCCAACTTCAAACATTCCCTTTTTTCCTTAATTTGATTCGCAGGGTAGCAAGCTAGCATTAAAGAGATTTGTTTAATGATAGAAAGTTTTAATGGAAATAAAAGCATTTTTAACAATCTAAAGGCAACTTGTCTACTACAAGTAAAATGCATAGATACGTAAATAACACACACACGGACATTATTTAATCACCTGAACAAAGCGAAGGTAAAATGTAGTGAAAACCCTTAGTGTCTCTTTCACCATTACAGAATCATTGACTCGAGCATGGCCACTGTTACACCCCATCTCGAGATCACTTCTACATCCAATGTCTTCCACAAAAAGCACTTTAGTATCATTATTGCTAACTTGATTTTTGAGGCCATCTGATAACCTCTTTCTCTTACTACCATTGGAAGGCTTTTTAATTTTATCATCGGATTTCTCTTTAAGCCTTGAATTAACCCGTCCTTGGGAGCTCTTCGATCGCGGGCTCCCTCGCATGGGAGTCTTTGGTTCAATCTTTTTAATACATCGAGCAACATTCTTCTTATCATCGGCTAGCACTTTACTTTGATTGCACGTGCACAAGGGGCCAGCACCGGAATCCTCTAATATAGCCATTGACTATAAACAATTACCACAACCTGCATTCAGAAAACACCAATTACTTAAGTATGTTGCAAAACAAGACCCTGTTAACATGTTTTTCGTTTCGATTTCAAAATATCTCTGGCGCCTCCGCCCAAAACAGAAGACTAAAAAAAAAAAATAAAAAAAAAAGGGCCAAACGATATCTTTAACATCAATAGACAACAAATTCGGTATTAGCGAGCAAGAAATTTCACAAATAAGCATTGGCTCAATTTTCAGCTTCAAAGAAAATAAAGAAGGTTCAATTTCATCACAGACATTAAAAAGAGAAAAAGAAAGAAAGAAATTTGCTAAACATGCTACTCCAAATCCATAGAGGTTTACAAAACAGCTAGCTATTTATAATAATTCTCAATTACAATTAAAACAATAGGACACAAAACATATGATTTTCCACAATTGCGAAATTGTGCTCAGATCATGAACTAAAGAAAAAAAAAAACAAAATCCAGGAAAGAATCAGTGTTACCTGCTCCACTCTCTAAATTCTTGAGCTGCGGGAAATTGGAGTTTTGATTTGGGGGGGCGTTGTTTGATTTTGGTAGCTGAAGACTAGCGTTTAAAGCGCGCGCGCGAGAGAGAGGAGAAGAGTGAAGTGAAGAGAAGGAGTGTGTGGTAGGGTTTTGATTATAGTCAGTCCATACATAAATACGAGACGTGGATGGACGGTAAAAGGCAATGTTTGAAAGAGCCGAGAGCAGCGGGAAGAAGAGAAAGCGTGGCGTCAGAGTCAGACTATGCTATTGCTACTTATTTGCGACCCTTTTGGTTTTGGATGAATTTTCTTTTTTCTTTTTTTCATTACTTGTTTGGTAAGTAAAAAGGTGTAGGGAATAGGGATATGCATTGAATTCACCATCCCAACAAAGCTTATTAATTCTAATGTTTTGGGTAAGTTTTTTTTTTATGGTTTATAGGTTGAGTTTTTTTTTTTTTTTCTTATTAAGTTCGAGTAGATCCAAGTTTTGGATCTAATCAAAAAAATAATAATAATTTAGAACATTGGAGTAATCCTATAAAGCCTTTTTTTTTTAATTTGGTTTGTTCTAAATTTTGATGTCAGTTTATTTAAATTTATGAGTTTGATGTATTTTTATATTTTATATTTATTTAAGTTTTTTAGTGTGATTTATTGTAATATTTTGAGACTCAATTTTGATGAAGTAAGAAATTTATGCTCTTTTTTTAGAAGAATATTTTAGAATATTGTGCTTAATTATTTTCTTCGCATGTCTAAGAAATCTTTTCCAATCATTCAAGTTCTACCCAATGTAGTCCTTACTCATGCAAACTTTCTCTGAACCCTTCCTGATGATTTGCCCATTGTTATTCCTCGTGTTTCATCTAGAGCTATGTGGATTCCTCCTCCTCACCCGATATTTAAAGTCAATTTTGATGGTGTCATGTTTAAGGAGGAAAAGAAAGCTGGCATTGGGGTTGTGATCCAGGATTATTTGGGACAAGTTATGACCTCCATGTCTGAAAAGATTTCTTTACCATCCTCAGTTAATGAAGTTAAAGCTCCAGCTGTAATAATGTTAGGGACACACTTCTTTAACAAGCAAATTTCGCAATTACTAACGTAATTGACTGTGAATGGTGGACACGACTGCTACTCATGGATCTATCGCTTTGTCTCTATCACTCATAGTTAGTCACTTCAATAATCATGAATTTTATTGATAAACTATTGTATCTATAACATTATTGAATTTGAGCACTTAAAGTCTAAAAACTCTAAAATGTCCGCTAACATTTATCTTTCATCTCTTGACGTTTTGTGGGTTTTAGATGCCGAATTTTTATATAAATTCCAAACTTTAGCTAGTTAAAATAATAGTAGAAGAAATGTTGTATTCTACTACATAAAAGAATTCAAGGAAATGAGACATGTATACAACTTTACAAGTATATTGCTATATTCTTTAACATTTTCATATTGATTTATTTTCTCATTTTATTTTGAGGAATCAAATTACATGTTTAAACTTTAAACTTTATGTATTTAAATTATTCTGTTAATTTGATTGTTATTAACTATGAATTTGATTATGCTTGATTTCTTTATTTTGATGATATGTAATATATACTGTGGATACAGTTACATAATCATATGGTTATATATATATATATATATATATATATATATATTGTTATTAAAATTGAATAATATTTTTCAAATTAATTTTACTTTCAATCTTGTCTTTTGATCTTATCCCTAGAGTTAATATCTTGGTTCCACCATTGGACATATTCGCCATATTTTCATAACTTGTTAGAATAGTAAATAATGAGTGGTTCTTAATCTTACTTACAACATAACTTGTTAAGGTCGTAAATCATGAGTGGTTCTTAATTAAAATAGAAAATCATGAGTGGTTCTTAATCTTACAGTAAAACTTGTTAAGATGGTAAATCATGGGTGGTTCTTAATCTTTACTTACAACAAGTTAGGGATGTTAGTTCTTAAGTCTATCAATGCCATCATATGTGACATTATCATATTACAACATAATAAAATAAATAAATAAACTATCTTAAAAATGCTTACAAATCAACGAGTTACTGGCTTTGCTCACTATGAGGTGAGGTGAGACTTGAGAGTAGTAAAATAAAGTTTCTCTCTAAACTAGTTTGAAGAAAAATCCTTCAAACTCATCATATATTTTTCTATTCAGTGTGAATTTTGAAAATGTAATCATTTGATTGCACGTTCTTATTATATCATTCATGCTTGCAAAATTTCAAGAAGATCAAAGATCAATTACTATTTCATCAAACAAATGTTAAAATTTTAATTTTTTGTAATCTAAAATTGTGTATAAAAAACAAATTTATTGATCGAATAGTAAATAACATCCGATTTGAACAAAATTTGATATGCATGTTAAGAACATAAGGAACATGAAATTCAACAGTTAAATTTTCAAAATTCACATCCAAAAAAGAGAATGTACGGGGTGCTACTTCCCCTTAAACCCATTGTTCATAAAATTCCTCACGATGATGCCACGCGTACAAGGCCTTGGACTTCTTGGGCCTTGAGTCTTAGGATACCATGCGTGATTGTGTACTGTGAGGCCTAAGAACTTGGCCCAAGCAAGCCTTGACACTCATCTAAAGCCCAAGAACCGTAATAAAACCATTATGACATGAACGGCGAAGGTGAGACCCTGCCTGGTCGGGGAATGCAACTTCCCAGGAAGGTGAGTCCCAAGTTGCTAGGTATTGCCTAAGGAGTATCGCTGCCAAACAGATCTTCTAATGTGGGAACCAATTCCAATGCCACTCTTACAGCCTCCCATTCCAACTAAACACTCACTTAAGGATAATAACATTGGACCTCATTTCCCACTTACTATAAAAGTAATCATAACTCTCCCACTACTCTTGAGCTATAAATAAGAGCTGAGAATGAGGAAAAGGGGTTGGCGGAGGGAAAGAGAAAATCGTGGAAAGAGAACAGTCACCCTGAGAGAGGAGAGAGCAACTCGATGAGGCATAAATAAGGGTTAGGACAGCAGGAGTGTGATCAAGTTGCCGAGCACGGAACCACCCATTGTAGGAAATCCAAAGCCCACTAAACAAATAGATTGTGAGCCCAAGAAGAGGTTGAGCCCAATAACCACAATTGGGCGCGCATAATTGGCGCCGTCTATAGGAATCTCCTGCGTAGCCGTGGTTCCATTGAGACTTGCACGGGAAGATGTCTGGGGGACAACCAGGGAGTTATGCTGAAAGCGGCTCTGGGATATTTTCATGGGGATCCACATGACGAGAAAGAAGGCAGAAAAGGCGCGAGGATAGGGAGCATGAGGAAGGAGGGCAGTCTGGACTCGGAAAGGGGTCATTTCAAACGTATCGAATAGTATCCGGCGCCTCGGGGCTCAACCGTTTCGACATAAGGGATCAGGAGCTTAAACAGAGGGATCAAGAGCTCGAGCGTCTACGTAGACTGGTGAGGTATTTGTAATTGGAAGCAAGAGGTAGGCGCAGAAGAAGGGACCACGAGGAGCGAAGAGAAAGGTCGGCTAGTGTCGGGGATCAACGTGAAGCAGGGTCCCATCAACACGGGTCTCATCGGCACTGCGATCGCTCACGGGAGTATGCAGACCGAGATTCGAATTCCCCAAAGGGGGGACAACCTCAGAACGCGGCCATGGACACTATGAGTTGAGTATTACGCCGAGTTGCCTGATCGCCATTCTCGAGAGATATTGAAAAAGTAGCAATGTCGAGCATATTTACACATCCACCGTTCAATTCCTACGATGGAAAGACAGACCCGGTGGAGCATGTAAGCCACAACATTCAAATGATGTCTTTGCATGCCCATAATGATGCATTGATGTGCAAAGTGTTTCCTTCGAGCCTCGGCCCCACCGCTTTGAGATGGTTCAATGGGTTGAGGAAAGGCTCAATTCACAGCTTTTTCGAATTGATTCAGGAGTATGGCGTATGGTTCATGACCTACAGCCGAGTTCTGCAGCCCGTGGACACGTTGCTATCAATGAGAATGGAGGCTGGGGAGACCTTCCACAGCTATGCTAACCGATACTGGGAGCTGTACAATGAGATCGGCGGAGGTAATGAAAAAATCATGGCGAGTACTTTTTGGATGGGGTTGCTTGAGGATTCCGGACTGCGTAAATCGTTGACGAGGAGGCCTCCCGAGGATATGAGGCAGTTGATGAGGCGTATCGAGAAGTATAAATGGTTGGAAGACGACCGGTTGCAGACCAAGGGCAAGGCCCCAATTATAAATCATCCTTGGCATATCGGTTTTCAATCAAGACCCCGGAAGAATTTGAGGATTCTGGAGCCAAGACCACAAATGGGGGAGGTGAATGTAGCCTTCAAGGAACCGATGTACAAGATTATGGTTCGAATCAAGAACGAGCTGTATTTTAGGTGGCCGAACAAGATGGGGGGAGACCTGTCCAGGAGAAATCAAAACTTGTACTGCACTTACCATAAAGACAAAGGGCATACCATCGAGCAGTGTAGGGTGTTAAAAGATTATCCAGAGCAACTAGTGAAAGCGGGGTATCTGAAAGAGTTTATGGTGGATCCAAGAAATCAGGAAGCCGGTCAGGGTGCTCGGCCACGCGGAAATCTTCTCCCACACCCCTTTAGGGGTGATAGAAGTCATCCACGCAGCTCCAAAAGGCGCTCGGGTGTTCGGGAGAAGGGAGGTACTGGCCGTGGTGCCGGCGGAAAGATGCATGAGTAAGCAACCCTCCGAGAAGAGGTTCAAGTACACTTGGGAGCCCATTGCTTTTAATGACGACGATATGGAAGGCACAATTCAACCACACGATGACGCCTTAGTGGTTACAGCCCGAAAAAATGACTTCATAGTAAAGAGGGTACTGATAGATCAGGGGAGCGATGCGGATGTGATGTATCCTGACCTATACAGGGGGCTTGGCTTGAAGAAAGATGACCTATCCAAGTATGAAACACCATTAATGGGGTTTGACGGCCATATGGTGATTCTAGAGGGACAAATTTCTCTTCCCGTGAGTATGGAAGGTAAGGAAATGATTGTAACATTCATAGTGGTCGCTTCTTTCTCCCCGTACACTATGATCCTTGGAAGGCCATAGATTCATGCCATGGGGGCTATGTCATCCACCATGCATGTAAAGGTCAAGTTCCGCACTGAGCAGGAATTGCCGTAGT
This sequence comes from Lithocarpus polystachyus, assembly GCA_033629205.1. Lineage (NCBI taxonomy): Eukaryota > Viridiplantae > Streptophyta > Magnoliopsida > Fagales > Fagaceae > Lithocarpus > Lithocarpus polystachyus. The sequence continues at coordinate 61,227,409 of CM066164.1, read as the reverse complement.
AAGGGGCGATCAACAGGTAGCCAAACAGTGCTTGGTCGCCGCAATTGACCTAGGAGTCAAACAAGCAAATTTAGTCGAAGGGACCCCCTTATAGCAATTACAGGAACCCTGAGAGGAGGCAGGGACAGGCTGTGCCGAGGACCTAGTAAGGGTGAAGATATTGCCAGATGATGACAAGAGTTTTCTAATTGGAACGAGTATGAAAAGTGAAGAGAAGGTGGAGATGTTGCTGTTTCTAGTGTAGAACATAAACGTGTTTGCCTGGAACCCATATGAGGTACCCGGGTAGACCCCGAGTTTATAGTGCATAAGCTCAACGTGGATCCCCTATGTCCTCCCAAGAAGTAGAAGCCAAGGAGATCGATTAAAGAACACGTCGATGCTATTAGACAAGAGATCAAGAGGTTGAAGGAAGCCAAGGCTATAAGGGAGCTTTTCTTCCCTGAGTAGCTTGCAAATACCGTGGTGGTAAAGAAGAAAAACGGTAAATGGAGGGTCTGTGTTGACTTTACCAACCTGAACCGAGCATGTCCCAAGGATTCGTTCTCGATGCCGAAGATTGATCAGCTTGTAGATGCCACATATGGGCACCCAAGAATGAGCTTTTTGGATGCTTTTCAGGGTTATCACCAGATTCCCCTAGCTACGGAGGATCAGGAGAAGACAACATTTATAACCCTTGAGGCTAACTATCACTATACAGTGATGCCGTTTGGGTTAAAGAACGCCGGGGCTACATATCAACGAATGATGACGAGAATGTTCAGGGACAAGATAGGGCAAACAATTGAGGTGTACATTAATGACATGGTATTCAAAAGCAAACAAGAAGTGCAGCACGTTGACGACCTCAAGGGGTGTTTGAAGTACTCCGACAACACAAGCTTCGACTCAATGCCGAGAAATGTGCTTTCGGAGTGGGGGCTGGCAAGTTCTTAGGGTATTTGATTAGTAACCGAGGAATAGAAGTCAACCCCAATCAAATTCAATCTGTAAAACACCTTAAATTGCCGAACAATCCAAAGGAGGTTCAAGTGCTAACTGGCATGTTGGCTGTCCTTAATCGATTCATTTCCAAGTTCGCCAACCGCTGTTGACCATTTTATCAGTTTCTAAAGAAGTGGAAGGGGTTCTAATGGAGTGAAGAGTGTGAGAAACCTTTTCAAAAGCTAAAGGAATATTTGATGTGGGCACCAATGTTGTCAGTCCCAAAACCCGGGGAAGATTTATTCATGTATCTCTCAGTTTCCAAGCACGCCATTAATGCTGTACTTATGAGAGACCAAGGAATGCAACAACTAGTATACTACATTAGTAAACCCTTAGTAGATGTCAAAAAAAGGCATTTACCCTTGGAGAAGTTAGTATTGGCACTAATCCATGCTACACGAAAGTTGCCCCACTACTTTCAGGCTCACACTGTTTACATATTGATTGAATATCCTCTGCAATCACTATTGAAGAGATCTGATTTCACAGGAAGAATAGCTAAATAGGGGACTCAGCTGGGCTCCTTTGATATCAGGTACAGGCCAAGAAGCGCGGTGAAGGGACAAATTTTCGCTGATTTCATTGTAGAATTTTCCCCGAGAAAGGGGAAGGAGATGGTCTGCCCCGTGGAGATAATCCCTTGGAAGGTCTTCGTGGATGGTATGTCCAGCGCATTAGGGGCCAGGGCCGGGGCCGAGATCGTAGTCATCACCCCAGAAGGAATAAAGTTGGAACATTCATTTAGATTAGGTTTTAAAGCCTTCAACAATGAAGCCAAGTATGAGGCCCTGCTAGCCTAGCAAAGAGTTGTATCAGATCTGGGTGCTACGGAGATAAAGGTATATTCAGATTCTCAGCTGGTGGTTAATCAGGTACAGGGAAGTTTTAAGGCCAAGGATCCCAGGATGATGGAATACTTATGGTTAGTGAAACAAACTAGGGACCGCTTTTTGAACGTCAAGGTGGTTCTAGTGTCAAGGGGACAGAACCGGCACTCTGACTTGTTGGCCACATTGGCATCGTCTTCAACCAAGGGAATTCCTCTGTTAATAAAAGTGGAGTTAGTAGCAGAACCAAGTATCAACATGAAATGAATGCTTCACAGGTGACAACAGCTGAGCCATGCTGGATGGATCCGATCATTAACTTTTTAGCCGAGGATTGTGTGCCTGCTGATGAGAAAGAAGCAGAAAAAATTCACCTGACAGCAGCTCGATATTGGTTATTAGCTGATCGACAGTTGCATCGAAGATCTTTTGATGGGCCTTACCTGCAATGTTTACACCCCAGTAAAGTTGAAGGACTTCTAGTCGAGCTGCATGAAGGGGTGTGCGGCAGTCATGTGGAGGGATGTTCGTTAGCGCACCGGGCAATGACACAAGGATTTTGGTGGCCACAAATGCAAAAGGACGCCAGCGAATACACTTGGAAATGTGAACAGTCCCCAATGATCCACCAACCAGCAAGGACCTTGAGCCCCATTATTAGCCCATGGCCCTTTGCGCATTGGGCGCTAGATATCGTAGGTCCATTCCCTCGAGCGACGGGAAACCGAAGATTTGTCCTTGTGGCCGTGTACTACTTCACCAAATGGGTTGAGGCAGAAGCATTGGCGAACATTCAGGACGTGGATGTTAAAAAGTTTGTATGGAGGAATATAGTGACAAGATTCGAGGTGCCAAAATCCCTAGTGTCAGATAACGGGTTGTAGTTTGATAGCAAAGCTTTCCGCTAATTTTGTGGCAGGCTTTATATCACGAATCGGTATTCCACCCTGGCATATCCACAGAGCAACGGCCAAGCAGAAGCCACCAACAAGACCATCGTGAATGAGTTGAAGAGGAGGTTAAAGGGCTTTAAGGGCAGGTGGGCGAAGGAGTTGCCCAATGTTCTATGGGCTTACCGAACTACTCCGAGAAGGTCCACTGGAGAAACCCCGTTCTCCCTGGCATACGGGCCGGAAGCAGTCATACCGGCTAAAGTGAACTTGTGCGGTTCCCAAGTTTTAGGATTCAGCCCCACCGAGAATTCAGAGTTGATGTTGAAACAATTGAACCTGTTAGAGGAACGCCGGGAATCTGCGACAGTACAGTTAGCAGAATATCAACAAAAACTTGCCTGGAGATATAACAAAGACGTAAGGAAAAGGGAGTTCGAAGCAGGAGACTTGGTACTTCGAAAGGTAGTAACGAATACACGAGACGTCAATGTAAGGGAAGTTAGCACCAACTTGGGAGGGACCATATAGAATTACTGCTATTGCAAGCGCAGAGGCATATTATTTAGAGGATTTGGCCGAGAAACCTCTTCCTAGCCATGGAACACCCAGAATCTGAAGAAATTCTATCACTGATTATCAGTACGCGGGGGTACCTGTTGAGTGTAGTATTATATGTGCATACTATTAATTAATACAAAAGTGATGTTTATCCATGCAAGAGTACTTGTACTTATGGTTCCATCATTTTTTTTTTACTCATTTGCCCCGGTTTATATACGTGCAGAGAATTAAGCTAAAGTATTCTAAGGACAGAAACCTCCCCTCAGTTCGATCCCTATCATTGAGCAGGAGGAATCCGTACGCTAAAGTATTCTAAAGACAAAAACCTCTCCTCGGTTCGACCCTTATCACCAAGCAGGTGGAACCCTTACAACAAAATATTCTAAGGACAGAAACCTCTCCTCAGATCGATCCTTATCATCGAGCAGGTGGAATCCTTACGCTAAAATATTCTAAGGACAGAAACCTCTCCTTGGTTCGATCCTTATCACCGAACAAGTGGAATCCTTACAACAAAATATTTCAATGATAGAAACCTCTCCTCGGATCGATCCCTATCACCGAGCAGGTGGAATCCTTACAGCAAAATATTCTAAGGACAGACACCTCTCCTCGGTTCGATCCCTATCACCGAGCAAGTGGAATCCTTACAGCAAAATATTCAAAGGACAGAAACCTCTCCTTGGATCAATCCCTATCACCAAGCAGGTGGAATCCTTACAGCAAAGTATTCTAAGGACAGAAACCTCCTCTTGGTTCAATCCTTATCACCGAGCAGATGAAATCCCTACACTAAAATATCCTAAAAGCAAAAGAAAGTCCTCGGTTCGAACAGGTGAGAATCTAATTTCAAGGCTTTGACAGGAACCAGTTTCCTGCTAAAATTATCATTATCAGACAGGGAAAATCTTACTTTGGATTACTCTAAATTAGAAACAAGCTTCCCAAATGTATCCTAGTTTCCGAACACATGGGCACTATGTCAAATTATTCGACGAGAAGGTAACTACCCTACATTTCCCTAAAGGACCAAGGTACATCAAAATTTATTCCTATCCTTGCCTCCATACATGGCCAATTCTTTCTGATGCATTGTTCGGATACATTCTTCGGATACATGCCCGAACTGAACCACACAATCATTTGGAATACATGTATTTATAAGAAAGAAAAACAATCAACAAACACTGTGGGGAGGATGATAGCAAACATCTACAAACATGATTAAAGCAAGCAAATAAATATCAAACCAATGTTCTATCACCACAGCCCAGTGACTATAGGAAAAAAGACTTGGTAAAACGAAAGTTATATTATCGTTTGGACACCACAACCCAGCGTCCATAGGTATACTGAGCATATAAAAGTAAGAAAAAAACTGCTATTAAACATAGATAGGAAATAAAAGGCAGGACACAAAAATTAAACGAAGGCATCGTCTGGTGTGAGTTGGATAACATCGTCAGGCGCATCCTCGGTTAGCTAGTCGGTAGCTTGCGTATATCCTTGTTCAGCCCTCGCAGCATGAAGGTTACTAGTGACCTCGGGGTCGTCCATTTTCACATAAGTGTCAATGGTGTGGACCAACTCCCTCATGATAAGGGTTTCCTCTTCATCCGCGACATCTGCTTGGCTGTGGACAGGGGGGACAGGAGTTGGGTAGGGAATTTGGTCGAGATTTCTCAATGGAGAATCCTCTGCTACCCCTATGGCTTGAAGAGCTGCCAACCAGCCTTCACCGAAACCATGGTTCCGAGCTTGGTGAACAACGGGCTCCATGGAATTTTCAGCATCCGCAAAACCTAGATTGTATCCCCTCTGCTCGGAGGCATCCAAGGACACCTTAAGATCGGCAACCTCATCTACCTAGGCCAGTGTTAGGCTTTCGGCCTTTGCCAGCTTGAGTTCCAAGCTCCCCAGCTTGGCCTCCCCTTCGGCTAGCTTCTTCTCTGCTGCAACCTGGGAATTCTCGGTAGCTTAGGCCTTTTTCTCCGCCGCCTCTACTAATTTGCCCTTCTCCTTGGCCGTGTCCTCGACCACGTCCTTCAAGGCCTTCTCCCTCTCCACGTCTTTTGCCAACTCCTTCATTCTTTCATCAAGAATGTGAGTCAACTGTGCGGCCTGATGACACAACATTAATCAGATATCACAATCAATCAGATATCACAAGTGTAGGTAAAAGGGGAACATGCATGCGAACAAAGCAAACGAAAAGTAAGGGGTTACCGCAACCATGTGCCATTGAAGGCATTTTGCTAGTGATTCCTCAATAGCCTCTGAGAAACAGTGGATGTCCTCGGGCAAAAGCAAACCGTGCACCAGGCTTTGGGCAATCGACCCACCCTAGCCCTAAGACCAAGTCCTCACGTTGGCAGTTGCCAGCAGAGGCTCGTCACTGAGCTTGAATGAGGGCTGCCATTCCACCATGGTACAGAAAAAGGACGTAACATTTCTCCCGACCCGGGCGGGCGGGCGGCTCGGATGCACCAGTTGGTTCTCGGATTACAAGGTTACCGGGTGCCTAGGGAGGGGTCTTAGAAGAAGGAGGCGAAGGCGGATCAGCAATGCGCTGCTTCTTTTTTGCTCAACCAGAAGGGGGAGGTGGTGTCCTATCTCTGGTGGGAGGTTGTTGGGACTGAGGAGCAGATCGAGTGTCAGGCAGAAACCGGTCAACTGTTAGGGCTCATCTGGTTACCATTTCTTCACCCCAAGTAGCTGTTGTTTCAAAGGGTTGGGTTGGATCAGCTGCTACTTGCTCGGTGGTCTAAGCCAGAGTGTCAGGCCCTTCAACCAGAATGTGCGCCTTGCGGCTTTGGGACACTCGCTGGGCCGATTCGTCTCTGATCGAGGCAAGGTCCTCTGCAACAGTATAATGAGAGCCAAGTGTTAGGATTAGTGCCCTTAAATCCTATTGTATAATGCCATGTATGATACTATGTATGACATTATGTATTAAATGATGTATGACTTAATATTATAATTAATAAAGTTGTTTTATTATTATCTAAAATAATGGTAACATGAATATTCGGACATTATCAAATAGTCCATGAGATGCATAGTATGTGATTTAGTCACAAAAGATATAGATCACAAGTTCTTTATAAACTCATAATTTTGGTTTGTAGTCGGTGATGAAATTGGGCATTTCATCTGCGAAGACTATAACATATTAACTAAGATGATTTGTCTTAATTATGGAAGTGGAGACTTCTAGTTGATATGTTGATATGTTGATATGTTGATATGTGTAAGAGTTAAGACATATTGAAATGGACCGCTGTGAGATTTATTATTCTCCTAACGGCTGTCAATTGAATAATAAATCTCACGATTTCTATTCATATAAACTCTTAATCCTGAGAGAATAATGGACCTGATTATGAAATGTAGGTTGCTTTGATATATCAGGAGTGAGATCTAAAGTAACGGTCAAAATCTCAGTATATTGGACAGCCACATTTAGTGTTGATGGAACATATATTCTCAAGATGGAATTCATAGTCTCTTAACGGAGATATAAAATATTCCCTTGAGATAAGTTTAATGGGTTCAGTTATTCAGAGAGTTAGGCCTAACCACTTTAGTAAAACTAAAGTATATATTTATGAAATTAGATTTCATAAATATATGATGAATAATTTAAAAGGATTAAACCGGGTATTTAAGGATTAAGATGTAGTAATTTACAAAGTGGCAGTCTATATTCATAACTTTGTATTACTACGAATATTTTATGAAGGGGTTGCATGTATAATAAAGTCTTGGGATATAATTTGTTAATAAGGCCTAGAGTGCAATTATATTTATATAGTGGTATTAAATATAATTAATGGAAACTTTGGACTTGTCAAGAGTTAACAGAAAAGCCCAAGGCCCATTGGAGCTAGTGTCTTATTTGGTCCCACTTCAAGCCACACACTAAAGCCCAATTAGGAAGGTCCAAACAGCTAACCCAATTAGATAATCAGTTATGTGGAGAGAAACATACAGAATTTTATATTAGAATGAAATAGTTTGTATGTTCATGAATGTAAGAGAGAGACTCCTTCATATTCTCTCTAGAACAAACACATAGAACTAATTGAGAGACCACACATCTTGGGCATCAAGTGAAATTGGAATGAAAATCAAAAGTGTTTCCAAGTGCTTTTCTTCATTCGGTTTTGAAATTCACCATACCAAGGTACACTCTCTTGTTCATATATTCTGAAATTTATACAGCACATGTTATCAATTGCAAATGAAGTAGATCCGTTAATTTTTTCGCTGCATATGTTTTGTATGCGGTACATACATGTAATTTTTCCAGCACCAAGGTCCCGAGCTTCACTTGTAGTTAGTGAGGGCGAGAGGAAGTTCACGTGCCGGACGTCTATGTACAACAGGAGTGGGCTAACTACGTGCAAAGCCTGGCCGAATACCTGCTAGGTCGAGCATACGGAGTCAACGCCAAGTATCAAATGGGATGCTCGGAGCTGTCCATCTGTATGAACAAAAATTTTTGATCTAAGTACAAAATTAAGATCTTGTACGTGTACAACTTGGAGATCTGGCTGAAACCTCTTTGATTCTGCAGCCAAAAAAAAAAAAAAAAGGGAACCGATTAGTTCAATAAGTAAACAACTAAGAGAAGCGAACTCAAAGCAAATAAGGGTTCTCAGTACTGACCAACATCGTGAGTTAAGAACGGGAAAGGGAGCTCGTCGGCAAGCCAATTGCCGCTAACCCAGACAAATTCCCCTTCGAGTTTCTATTAGAATCGGGGAGGCATGATATCAACCGTACCCACTTATCTCTGGTTTTTAAGTAATAATCGGACCTAATATTTTCGCATAGACTATACATAAAGTTAATATCGTGATGGTTTAACTACAAATCGAATATGCGGTTTAACCTACTCACATAGCTCACCACTCAGTAAAAATTGGGAGGGAGTTGGTCGTGCCACAGACCATAAAACTTAAGGGTGCCTACAACGAGGAGGTCAACTGGGAACCTAACCCTACCCTCTAGAATAGCCATCAAAGGGAAAAAGACGTTGTTTACACCGGTGCGCCTGTGGATGTCAATATCTCCCTTATGGCAATAGGCGATATCAACGTCTCCAGGGACATTATAGGCTGCCCTAAAGCTAGCCAAGGACACCTCTGAAGATAAGAGGTGAGAAAAACCCATTCCTAAACTAGGATCGAAAGAAAATTGAAAGATGAAGAGGAAATGGAAGGAAAGGCGAAGAAGACTTACTTTAGGGGCTCTAGAAAGGAATGGTGTTCTAGGCTAGAATTGGATCGCATGAAAGCACTATACTTAGCAGAGAGGAAGTTTGGAGAATGAAGAATATAAAGGTGAAGTAGGGATTCAGAAAGAACTATTTATAGGAGCCAGAAGAAGGGAATAAATAACATTTAATAAATGGAAGCGGGAAACCCTACAAATCCCCATCTCAACTGTCATATGCGCGCCACCTCAGTTCATGAACCGTCAGATAATGATGACGGCTGAGCCAAAAGTCGTGTGCAACACGCTTTTTAAGGATGCATTAATGAGTCTTTTAGACCGCTCGGTATCTGCCCGTTAGACTTCTCGGATAGTGCACGGCTCTTGGAGTCCTTGATTCATCCTCGGGGGCCGGTCACGAATCAAGGGGGGGCTATTGTTCGGGGTGCTACTTCCTCTTAAACCCATTGTTCATAAAATTCCTCACGATAATGCCACGCGTACAAGGCCTTGGACTTGTTGGGCCTTGAGTCTCGAGATATCATGCGTGATTGTGTACTGTGAGGCCTAAGAACGTGGCCCAAGCGAGCCTTGACACTCATCCAAAGCCCAAGAACCGTAATAAAGTCATTATGACATGAACGGCAAAGGTGAGACCTTGCTTGGTCGGGGAATGTAACTTCTCGGGGAGGTGAGTCCCAAGTTGCTCGATATTGCCTAGGGAGTATCGCTGCCAGACAGATCTTCTAATGTGGGAACCAGTTCCAATGCCACTTTTACAGCCTCCCACTCCCAACTAAACACCTACTTAAGGATAATAACATTAGACCTCCTTTCCCACTCACCATAAAAGTAGTCATAACTCTTCTACTACTCTTGAGCTATAAATAAGAGCTGAGAATAAGGAAAGGGGGTTGGTGGAGGGAGAGAGAAAATCATGGAAAGAGAACAATCACCCTAAGAGAGGAAAGAGCAACTCGATGAGGCATAAATGAGGGTTAGAACAGCAGGAGTGTAATCAAGTTGCCGAGCACGGAAAAACCCATTGTAGGAAATCCAAAGCCCACTAAACAAATAGATTGTGAGCCTAAGAAGAGGTTAAACCCAATAACCACAATTGGGTACGCATAGAGAAATATGAAAAGTTTAAAGAGTTTCTTTTCAAACTAGTTTGGAGATAAACTTTGTTTAAAATAACAAAGGTACTTATTACCCTATAATTATCTATCCATTTAAGTGATAGAGAATTTGGGGCAAGGGGGTGGTGGATCAAGAGAGAAGGGTTACCATGCAATTTGGCATAACCTATCATTGGATTTGATGGAGTCATTGTCTTATGTAACTCATAACAAAGACTAACATGGAGCATTGTCTTATGTAACTCAAAATAAAGACTAACATGAAGTGAAAAAAAGAAAATAAAATGGTAGAAGCATATGAAGTTATTGATCAATGCGGAGAGATTTCCTAGCAATATGACAAAGTTATAGCCTTTTTTATTTTATTTTATTATCTATTTTTATATATATATATATATATATATATATATAACCGAAGCGTCTGAAACTCCCACAAATTTTCACATCATCATTTTAATTTATAAATTTTTTTAATTTTTAAAACTAAATAGTGAGAGAGTCCTAACAGGAGTCTCCCTCTCTTTTTTCCTCATCATTTTAATTTATAAAAAATTTTAATTTTTTAAACTAAATAGTGAGAGAGTTCTTATAGGAGTCTCTCTCTCTTTTTTCCTTAATCCTAAAGTTTTTTTTTTTACGTGAGTCTTTTTAAAAAAAAAAAAAAAAACCTAAAGTGAGTTCTTTAAAAAAAATATTTCTAATGTGAGGTCTAATTAAAAATAATAATTATTACTTTTTTAATCCTAATTCTAATGTAAGTCTTTCAAAAAGTTAAAATTTTCGGTTTTACATTATATATAGATAATAATAATGATGTGGCAAGCTTTAAGATTGAGAATGCAATTTCTAAATCTACTATCAAGATAACATATATTAGATTGGTAGTGGATAGTAGATTTAATTGCAGTTGAGTATTATGTGAAGTTATCACCATAAAATAGCCTACGTCGGAATGTGTTATGTGAAACCAATGATATGAAAGAAAAAGAATTTTTCTAAATCATTATATTGAACAAATTAGTTATTTTCATTCATTTTCGAATTATGTATTTTTAAAATTTAAGTCATATACCTTTATGTAAAATAAGTATTTTTAATTTTTATTTAACTATCCCGTGCATCACACGGGTTAGGAACTAGTTATTATGAAAAGTTATTTTAAACTAACTGCTCAAAGTGACCCTTTTCTTGCGATGTGCCAAAGTATACGATTGGATTTGATGCTCACACAATCTTCTTATATATAACTAACATATAGTCTAACTTGAACAAAAAAGATTATAAATGTTATAATATCACTTTTGTTAGTTTGTGACCCCATCATAGTCTAAAATGAATATATACCTCTCTCTCTCTCTCTCTCTCTCTCTCTCTCTCTCTCTCTCTCTCTCTCTCTCTCTCTCTCTCTCTCTCTCTCTCTCTCTCTCTCTCTCTCTCTATATATATATATATATATAAGAAATCTATTAGCAAACAATATGAAAAATTCTACCATCCTTTTCGACATAGCTATCTTATATTATATGACCTCGTCACATAATAACATGGAAAAAAATTTTTAATAGTGACCTTGTTTCTAGTTTTTGTTTATTGTAATAGGACAAAGTTTAGATGCAAAATTAGTTGTATCTTAACTTAAAGTTACAAACTTACTCAATAAAATAAATATTACAACTGTTAGGTTCTAAAGATTAGGAACTAATGTATTTAGAACTTCAATTTGTATGTTGGCAAACCATGATCAAAACAATGTTTAGTCGTGTGTTAGACTTGCTCAAAGTATGGGTCTTATTGTAAAGTTGGAATCGAGTTTTTATGCAGAAGTACTGTTCACTTTCTGTATGACTCGATCGATCGAAAATTAGACTCGATCGATCGAAAATCGTGCAGAACGTTTTTCTGCAGAAAATTCCAACTCAGCCCAAGCCCGTTTTAATGTATAGGGTTTTATGTTTTGCCCTAAGTATAAAAGGGAAAACCCTAGCCACCTTTTTAGAGTTCTGTTTTGCTGTGTTTGTGAATCTCTCTGTGAGATCTAGAGGTGTTTACCTTCACATACACTTAGGGTTTACAAACTTGAGATTTATGTCAAGAGTTGTGTAAATCATACAGTTGCAGAATCAAGAGAACACAAAGATATACAAGCAGGTGCGCTTGTGGATTTGCTGAAGAATTCCGAAAAGAAGGAGTACGTGGATCTCGGAGCTATCATGGGGTCATGGTAGTAAGTTTCCTACACTTGGGTAGCAATAAGATGTTAGTGGTCTAAGTCTATTGTGTAAACTTCAATTCTTTCATAGTGGATTCAGTTTACCTTGAGGATAGCTAGGTCAAATCCTCCCCAGGTTTTTACCGGTGTGGTTTCCTGGGTCATCAGATCTTTGTGTTGTTTATTTTCCGCTGCTTTGTTATTTTTGCTTAATTGTGTTAACTTAGATTTAATTAAATTACCTAAGTTATTCACTTGGCTAATTCACTAGGTTAATCTGTTGGGTTTAAGGGGTCTAAACGAACTGACAAGTGGTATCAGAGCGGGTAACTTTTTGTTTGATCCTTTGATCTTTGAGCTGATCCTTGACCCCTGTTGTCATGGAACACGAACACTCTCTTGTTGTTCCACCTCACTTTGATGGAAACAACTATGCATATTGGAAAGTAAGGATGAAAGCTTTCCTGAAATCCATAGATGAGAGAGTTTGGAATTCCGTTGAATACGAATGGGAGAAGCCCACTACTCTTGTGAGTGAGTGGCAAACTTCTCAAAAGGAGGCAGCCGCTTTTAATAGCAAAGTTATGAATGCTATTTTTAATGCTGTTTCCATGGAGGAATTTAAGAGAATCTCTAATGTTGAGGTTGCTCATACTGCTTGGAAAATCCTCCAGACTGTGCATGAAGGCACGAAGGCAGTTAAAATTAATAAGTTGCAGCAATTAACTTCTAAATTTGAAAGCATTAGAATGAATGATGATGAATCTTTTGATGAATTCTATGCTAAATTGAATGATATTGTTAATTCTGCTTATAATTTGGGTGAAATCTATGATCAACCTAAAATTGTTAGGAAGATTCTTAGATCTTTGACTAAAGATTTTAGACCCAAAGTGACTGCCATCACTGAGAGTAAGGATGTAGACTCCATCCCTGTGGATGAACTTGTAGGATCTCTTCAGTCCTATGAGTTAGACCTCCCCAAGACTAACAAATCCAAATCAATGGTTCTTAAGTCTGTTGATGATGTTGATGATGGTGGATTTGATGATGATATCTCTGCTACAGAGATTGCCTATCTTGCTAAGAACTTTAGAAACTTTCTGAGGAATAATAACAGAAGGGCAAGAGGCAAGAATACTGTTGAACCTAGAAATTTTAGGAAGAATGAACCCACTAAGGTTAATAACATTGAAAAACCTAAGGAGAAAGTAGGTCAATCTTCTAATAATTCTTTGGGACAACAATGTTATAGTTGTCAAGGGTATGGTCATTTAAAGTCTGAATGTCCTACTTATTTGAGGTCTAAGGGTAAGGCTATGGCTGTAACCCTTAGTGATGACGAAGTTTCCGACAATGAATCCGCTAGTGATGAGGATGGAAACTTCATTGCTTTCACTGCTACCACTGTGGTCAATGAAAGCATACCTGTTGAAGAGAACCCTTCTGATGGGGAACTCTCTGAGGATGCAGATTTACAGGAAGCCTACAATAAGCTTTGCAAAGTTGCTGCAAAGGATGCCATGAATGTTGAGTTAGGCTTGAAGAAAATTGCATCTTTGGAACTTGAAAAGAAAAATTTACTCGTTAAATTGTTTGATGCAAATGAGCTTTTGAATAATGTGAAAACTGAGAACATGCTCTTACTTGATAAAGTTAAATGTTTGGAACTTGATTTATCTGTTGCTAGAGAACAAACTAATAGGTCTGCAAGCTCCAAACTTGATCACATGTTGAGTATTCAAAAGTCTCCTTCTGATAAAACTGGTTTAGGTTATGAGGAAAGTATTTCTGTACTTGAATCATCTTCCACTAAATTTGTTCCTTCTTCTGAACCTCCTAAGAGTGAGATTGTCAAACCCCTGGTGAGTGAACCTGTCAAACCTGTTAATGTTCCTCCACCTAGAAAGATTAGGGTTGATCTTCAAGCTTCTCATTCTAGAGCTTCTACTTCTACTAAGGGCAAATTGTATGATAAGCCTGTATGGGTTTGTCATTTTTGTGGAAAACCTGGACACATACGTCCAAATTGTTTTAAGTTGCAAGCTGCGAAGCGAGCAAATAAAACTAAAGTACCTGTGCCTCAAGCACATGATCCTATGGTACTTATTGGTGAAATGGTAAAGGCGTTAAACCTTTATTCCAATCCTGGAGTTGCTCAGAATTCTAATATGAATCATAACTCCAATGCAAGAGTTGCATCTAAGAAGTCTTGGATGCAAAAGGCTCAATCTAATTGAGTCTGTCTGACATGGTCCTTGTGCTTCATGGCTCAATCTTTTGTGACCTTTGTTTCTAGGATTTGTATTGCATTACATTCATGGATTTCATTCTAGGATGTTTGTTTCTTTGTTTAATAAAAAATAAAAATAAAAAAATAAAAAAAATTTTTTTTGCAAATTGTGTTTTACTATTTTTTCCTTAAATTTGAAAACAAGGTTGGTCATTCAAAATTTACATGTCATAAGTATGTACCTTGTTTAGCTTTGATGCACTTATTTCTATTGCACTTTACTAGCTAAAGTCTTGTTGTGCATGTTGTGTGGGAAGATGTTATATTTGTTGATCACATGATCTTGATCTTGAAGTCTTATGTCTTTGATTGTTGGACTTGAACTTATTGAGAAAGGCATAAATAACCATCTCACCACTGTTTATTAGCCAATCATGAACACCTTAGTGCATATCATAAGATTTTGTGCTCGAGAAAGTGTAGCACATGCACAAAAAGAACATAAGGTGTAGCCTCTAATTAAAATTGGTGTGTACATTATTGGGCTATAATAATATCACAAATTCAAATAAAATTGGTGTGTACATTATCCCGGCTTTTATTAAGTTTCTAATCAATAAATTTGAATATTGAGGCAAATCAATAAACTTACATGATTGCAAGCTTTTATTCTAGGAGATGTGGGAGTTATAGGATGTAACTCTTTAAGTGATAGTCTCTTTCAAATTCATGTGATGGATTTTGTAGAAATTGTGATTGATCTCTATGTGTATATCACCTCACATGTTTCTCAAGCTTATGCTAGTTGCACACACTACACAAGCTATTCTTTGCTAGAATTGTGTACATGATATTGTGTGTGTTTTTGGCCTGACCAACCAAGTTTGAGAATTTTGGGAATTTGATGCAAAACATGTTTGCTTGTTTGTTATTTTTGGGTATATTGAGAGAACATTATGCTTTGGGAAATCTGGGTTGAATACATGTTTTTTTTTGAAAACATCTCATCTCATACTCATGCATTTGATTTTTAAAATCTGTTGCTTTGAGAAGTTTTTGATCTAAAATGTTTGGTTTTTCAAAAATATGATTTTTCCAGAATTTCGATCGATCGAAACTGATTTTCGACCGATCGAAAATCTTTTAAAATGCTCAGAAAACTCTCTGGTTGGCTCGATCGATCCAAGCTTATTTTGGATCAATCGAAGGTAATTTCGATCGATCGAATGTAATTTTCGACCAATCGAAACTCGAGATGACAGTTTTTAAAAATGTGCTTTTCCACGTGACTTTTTACTTTTCAAAAACTTTTTCCAACTCTTTTGTCTTCCTACCAACCGGTCAGCCTATTTTTTGGAGATTTTGTCGCTTTCTTCCAAATCTTTTGCTATAATCTCTCTCTCCCACAGCTGGTAAGACCTATATACCCATTCCTTTGCATTTATTTTCTAATTTCATGCATTATTTTCATGCATTTTTGGGTATTTTCGTCATTTAGGATTTTTGTCTTTTTGGGAATGTTTTTGAGTGTTTCTTTCTCAAATCTTTTATGGGTTTTTGTGGGGACACCTTACCTAAGCTCTACATGTGGTTTAATTGGATTATTTTGGTGTTTTGAAAGAAATTTGAAATTCTAAGGCTTGAAATAAAGAAAATTTGGGGTTTTGTTCAATTGGATTGAAATTGATGAAATTAGCTTGTTGGATTGATTAATTTGATCATTATATTGAGTTAATTGAATGTTGTATTGATCAATTTATCAATTTGTTGTGTTTTGAAAAATTAGGTTTTTCAAATTGGGTATTTTTGATAAATATTGCTTGCTCAAGCCAATTTTGTTAATTTGGATTACTATTGAACATGTCACTGCATTAGTACATGCATCATTTAATGTTTATGCTCATGCATCATATAGAATTAATATTTTTTCTATATATTTTTTTATGCTAACTTGCAGTCTGCCCTTGTTATTGTTTTTGCTCTTTTCTTTCTGTGTCTATCTTTTCCTTAGCACTATGCCTAGGAAAACTAGAGCCCATAGGACTTCTGATCCTTCTCCTTCCTTTGACACTGAGAGGTTCCCTAGTGAGTCAAACCAAGTCACTTATGAGACTTTGAACCTTAGGCGTCAGATTTGGGCTAAGCGTAGGGTTATCTTAGATGAGTTGGATCCTGAGGTGCGACGTAACTTTGAGCGTCGGGGTTGGTTACCTTTGCTCGAGTATGAGCATTCTCCTCCTCCTGCCACCTTAATTAGAGAGTTCTATTCGAACCTCTCTATTCATGTCTATGATAACGACACCTTAGTCAAGGTGTGGTTACGTGGTGTGGAGTATCGCATTACCCCTTCGGTAGTGTCTGATGCTCTTGGGGTGCCCATTGTGGACCATCCCGTTTTTCCTTACGAGGAGTCTCCTCCCCTTGATGATGTCTTGTCATACATCACTGGGTCTTCTATCCAGTGGGGTTCTGATCCTCGGATCACTTCTGCTGAGCTGTCTGAGCTGCACTATCTTTTCTTTAGGATAGCGTGTCATTCTTTGTGGCCTATTTCGCATGTCCACACCATTCCTCTTGAGAGGTGTGTCTTTTTGTATGCTTTGGTCACTGATGCTCCTATCAGTTTTCCGCATCTGTTCCTTCGTTCTTTGAACGAGGTTCATCGGTCTAGTTCTACGGCTCATGCTTTGTTTTTTCCTGTTTTTATTCATAGGATTCTCCTTTTTCTTGGTTTTGGTGAGTATCCTGCTTCTGAGCCTGTACATGTTGTCGCTCCTATTGGTGCTACCTTTTTAAGGCAAAGGGCTGCTCAACTTCGAGCTAGCTCTAAGCGTTCTAGGGTAGAGCCTTCCGATGTCACTCCACCCCCTTCTTCTTCTACAGATACTCATGCAGCTGGGACTTCTTCTGATCCTGCTGTTGCTGCTGCTGCTGCTGATGTTCCTCCACCGTTTGATGAGGTTTTTGACCTTCGTCGGACTCTTGATACTGTCGTGACCGTTCAGGCGGCTCATGGTCAGCTTTTGGTGGACATTCTTCATGAGCTACGTGCGTTACGGGTGGATTTGGCGAGCTCTCGTCGATCTCCTCCTCCACCTTTTGATGATGAGTGAGTGCCCTTTGGCAATTCGTCACAAAAAGGGGGAGTACATAGTTCATTGTATCTAGGAGTTTTTTTTTTATTTTTTGTGGAGATTTACATTTTAGGGGGAGTTTTTTTGTTTACTTGGTAGTGATACTGCGGAGCTTGTGGAGTTATTAGATTGTATCTAGATGCTTCACTGTGTATTCTCATTTTTAGCTCTTGTTTAGGAGATTTATTTTGTTGAGATACATTTGTAGGTATTTGTTTCTTATTTCACTATGCTACTACTCTGCTTATTGATTTATATTGATGATGTTATTCATGATATATGTCTTTATTTTGTGTCATGTGAAATCAAGAAATTTTTATTTATGTATTTCCTGTTTTTTTTTCCACACATGCGTTTATGTGTTTGTTAAGTGTTACAGGAATATACAGGTTGCTTTCAGTCGAGCTGCTGTCAACTTTGCAACTGTTAGATAGTGGTTTAGGTTGAATTGTTAAGTGGCTATTTTTATTGTATTGGGCTATTTCAATTTGTAACTTTGAGCTTTTTTGTTAAGTCTGTGTTTTGTCACGGATTGCCAAAGGGGGAGTTTGTTAGGTTCTAAAGATTAGGAACTAATGTATTTAGAACTTCAATTTGTATGTTGGCAAACCATGATCAAAACAATGTTTAGTCGTGTGTTAGACTTGCTCAAAGTATGGGTCTTATTGTAAAGTTGGAATCGAGTTTTTATGTAGAAGTACTGTTCACTTTCTGTATGACTCGATCGATCGAAAATTAGACTCGATCGATCGAAAATCGTGCAGAACGTTTTTCTGCAGAAAATTCCAACTCAGCCCAAGCCCGTTTTAATGTATAGGGTTTTATGTTTTGCCCTAAGTATAAAAGGGAAAACCCTAGCCACCTTTTTAGAGTTCTGTTTTGCTGTGTTTGTGAATCTCTCTGTGAGATCTAGAGGTGTTTACCTTCACATACACTTAGGGTTTACAAACTTGAGATTTATGTCAAGAGTTGTGTAAATCATACAGTTGCAGAATCAAGAGAACACAAAGATATACAAGCAGGTGCGCTTGTGGATTTGCTGAAGAATTCCGGAAAGAAGGAGTCCGTGGATCTCAGAGCTATCATGGGGTCATGGTAGTAAGTTTCCTACACTTGGGTAGCAATAAGATGTTAGTGGTCTAAGTCTATTGTGTAAACTTCAATTCTTTCATAGTGGATTCAGTTTACCTTGAGGATAGCTAGGTCAAATCCTCCCCAGGTTTTTACCGGTGTGGTTTCCTGGGTCATCAGATCTTTGTGTTGTTTATTTTCCGCTGCTTTGTTATTTTTGCTTAATTGTGTTAACCTAGATTTAATTAAATTACCTAAGTTATTCACTTGGCTAATTCACTAGGTTAATCTGTTGGGTTTAAGGGGTCTAAACGAACTGACAACAACATATTTTGAAAAACTAACAGTTGAATTGCATGTTCTTTACATTCTGAATACACATGTTAACTTTTGTGTCAATCGGATATTATTTACTATATGATCTATAAACTTATATTTTGTGCATAATTTTAAATTACAAAAACTTGTAATTTAAAAAATTTATTGATGATATAACTATTAATTTTTAATTTTCTTGAAATTTTGCAAGCAAGAAGGATATAAGAAGAAGATGTAATTTAATGGTAAATTTGTCAAAATTCACCTTCAATAAAAAGACACCAAGTAAGTTTGTAGATTAAGACTACAACTAATTTTGTGTGACAATATGAGTTACTAGTTAATGTAAGTAAAATTATTGATATGTATAACAATGTTACCGTTGAAAATAATTAAAAAAAAATATGATGATGAATTGCCGATGAATATGATGTAGTTATGTATGTCATTTTTACTATTTAAAGTGATTAAAAAGGAAAACCAACAATAAAATATACTAAATAAGGCAATAATCAATTTTCACCTTCTATATGAGGTCCTAGAGTTCTCTCAAAAAAAAAAAAAAAAAGTTCACTATTAGAGATATCATACAATTTTTTTTTTTTTGATAAGAAGATATTATACAAAATTAGTGTGGATATTTCAGAATATTTCTCATAAATATAATACAATTATCTACTAATAAGGTAAGTTAAGGCTTTTTCCCAATCTAGTTGTGTATTTAAACATTGTTGTCCTGTTTGGACAAAGTTTGGCTCCAAACATATTTAGAGCCTTGGGTTCTAACCACCAATAAAAAGATAACATTTGTACTTGTCATGTGCTTTGCATATAACAAGGTATATGCCTCTTTTTATTGGTGGTTGGAGGCTTGAAGCCCAAGTTTGGAGCCAAACCTTTTCCAATTTATTTTATTCCAATTGGAATGGAAAAGAAGGAAAAAGTTTAACTACACTCAATAAACTGAACATTACTACATATTTTGAAAATCTAACCGTTGAATTGCATATTCTTTACACTCTTAATACACATGCCAAATTTTATGTCAATCAAATATTATTTATCATATAATCTATAAGTTTATATTTTATGCATAATTTTAAATAACAAAAATTTGCAATTCAAACAATTTGTTGATGACATAGCTGTTGAGCTTTAATTTTCTAGAAATTTCGCAAGCATAGAAGATATAAGAAAAAAATGTAACACAATGGTGGATTTGTCAAAATTCACCTCTAATAAAAATATATTGAGTAAGATTGTAGTTTAAGACTACAATTAATTTTGTAACTAAATTTTATCCTACAAAGAATTCTATTTCGATTAGCTAACCAATACAAATCATCCCCCTATTCCACTTCCGCCTAAATTTTGAACCATTCTAGTCCAACCCACTAAATTATGGCCGATATGATTTTTTTTTAAGAGAGAGTTTCAACCTATAGCATCCACTCCTGATATAGCTCTATTATCAGACCAAGACACCAATTGATTTTTAGTGCAAGTGGAGATTGAACCTCAGATCTCTTATTCAACCATCATAAACTTTACCAATTGAGCTAATTAGAATCCACCGGCAAAATGGAATTGATAACATTATTTTAAGGGGTTGAAACTCACAAATAATGTAATATTGTTTAACAGTGCTTATTTATTTGTCAGACCAATTAATTGAAGTAAAATCATATGTCATTTTTTTATTAAGAAGGAAAATCACATGTCATTTGCCTATCTACGTAAAACACAAAATGATATTTTTTTTTTCTTGAAGTAAGACACAAAATGATATAAACTCAATCCAAAAGCTCTTTTATGGATTGAATAGTCAATTCCTTCTAAATGAATTTGAACGTTGAGAACGGCGAACATCTATCAAATGGAAGCAATTTAATTTTTCATTATAATTTCAACAATTCTACTTGATACCATTTAAGGCCTCATTTTAAAGGATCCAATATCAAGATCATAATTCTATTATATTATAGCTCAAATTGTCACCTTGATATATCCAATTCCGAGAAATGAATTGTAGTCAAGATTTTTTTTTTTTTTTTCATTTATCAAAAAATCTGCATTGCTTTAAAAAAAAAGTAATATCAAATCGGATGACAAGAATAAAATCAATTTGCAATGGCCTTATATGTAGTAAAATACTCATCATCATTTAAAGATTTTATTAATTCTATATTTGGATGGAGGAAGGTGACTAAAATGTATTTAAAATATACCATAAGGCTTCGTTGGTTGGAAGGATGAAAAATGTTTAAAGGACTGAAAAGATTTGGCAAAAATGCAAAGTGCGCCTTCTAAATTTGACCAAAATTCATTTCAGTCTTCTAACTTTACTTTCGTTCAATTGAGTCCTCTGAATTTCAAGTTATTTAATTAAGGCCTTTTTGTCAACTTCTGTTTTTTTTTTTTTTTAATCTAGAAAATATTTTTCAATAATTAATTTAAAATTTTTGAAGATTTTTTTTTTTTTGGATACTTAACTGCAACATTTAATAAAATTTGATGGAGAATTCTTAATTGAATGAACATGAAATTTAGAGAACTCAATTGAATGAAAGCAAAGTTAGAGGACTGGAATGACTTTTGGTCAAACTTAAAGGGTTCAATTTGCACTTTTGCCAAAAGATTTTATTTTTCACCATGTATGTTTGGTTGGGAGGGTAAAAAATTCTTTTATTAGGCTGGGAACAAAAATAAAAAGATGAAAAATGTAGTTGATATAAATTCACTCTCATGCCCCTATTATATAAAACATTATAATGTTTTTATGCTATATTACCAACAAACATAAAAAATACTTTTATAAGCATGTTAATCTATTTTTTTAATTACACAAATTATTTCTTATAAAAAAAACTAACATACAAATTTATAAAAAAAAAAAAAAAAGATTATATATATATATATACACACACACTGCTGCACGTATATATTATATAAAAGGCTAAATTGCAAATTACACCCCTAAAATTGGGGATGTTTGGATTTTATACCTTAAAATTTCAGAATTTAAATTTTACCCTCTAATGTTTGTTAAGGCTCATTTTCGGGAGCCCAGCAAGAAGAAGCAGCCCAGCAACATCAACAGAAAAGAATTAGAAAGTAGATAGAAATCTCATTAAGCCCAAGTGGTAGGAATAATGTATTATAGGTCCATAAAGCAAATAAATGGATCTTGAAAAAGTAAATGGGCCTGAAAAGGCCTGGAAAGAGAGAAACAGCGAACCGTGGGCCACGAATGTAGAAAAGTGAGAATGGGCCATGTCTATTGCGGCAAGTCCAAAGTAAAGTAAGTACAGGGCCATAAAAAAACTTATGAGCTCTAAGGATGAAGTATGGAGCAGTTGGGCAGAGGAAGCCCAACGAATTAGTAAAGGCCCATGGAAATCACGAAATTAGAAAGGACCAAAGACGCCTAAAGGAAAGTAAATGGGACACGGGAGCCCGTAGGCAGACATGGCAAGAAGGCCCAATGAGGCTTATTAAGCCCTTAGAAAGGAAAACAAACAGCAGGCTCAAAGAGGCCCAATGGTACTAAATTATATCGCCATAACATGAATGTCAAAACGGCGCAGCAGGAAGCAATAGCAAGGCCGCAAAGATTAAAACACGAGAGGATGCAAATGAGCTAAAGCCCACAATTGAGCAAAAGCCCAGATCCCAAACGGCAAGTCAGTAAAGAAGTAGCCCATGCCACAAGAAGTTAGAGGTGAATGGCAGGATGAATAGACAGACGCCCAGACTGCGGCAAACGCATGAACGGTGGGCAGATTTTGGACCGACATGAAAAACAGAGCACGTGCAAGGCCCAGGTCTCACCAGCCTGTACCCAGCCAATACGGGAAGAGGTGGGTCATGGGTCAGAGGTAAGGGGGGACGTGGTCTGGTGGAGGGGAGAGGGAAAGAACCTATTTCAAGGATCCCGCTCAGGCTACTTTTGGGTGAGTGTCCTGTTGGGATGACATGCCACCCGAAAATAGTAAAGCTGAGTTGGAACTATTTGGTGCATGCCATGAGGGAAGAAAGAGAAAACACCTTACTGTGGCAGGTAAGAATGCCACGGCAAGCAAATAGACAAATATTTTGTCCCCGCCTGGTGATGTGGTCTGGCGCGGCCAGCGCAGGTAAGTGGCGCTGGTCGGGTACCTAACCAATCAATAATAGTCAGCAAGGACACACACACACCAGAAAAAAGGCAGTTAGAGGGTAAAAAGGTAAAAGCCAAACCACGGTAGGCACTATATAAGGACACTCACTGTGCACAAGGAAGATGGGAGGAGGAAGGGGGAGGAACTGAAGGGAAAAGAAAAATAGAGTAAGAGTAAGGGAAAAGAAAGATGGCGGGCATGCACCAAAATGGGTTGTTTTCCCTCTCTCCCTCTCAAACTCACGCTCTCTATTGTTACTAACTTGGGCATGAGTCATTTAGGACCGTCCCTTCAAAGCCATTAATCTCTTCTTTTGAGAAATTATTCGCATTGAAGGAATGTTGTCTCCTTCTTGGCTTGCACCCTTTTAACATATTACGGCAAACTAACAGTTTTATAAGTTTGCCTTTATTTCCTCTTTCTTTCCTTCCGCATTTACTTTCATGTTAATATTCAATTTTGTTGCTATTTCATTGAAATATGTATTCTTTGCAATGTCTCATCGTTTAAGTTTAGTAAGCAAACCTCTTTGATATTACGTTATATCTGCCTGCTGTAATCATCTCAAGAAGGTCTGTCTGCCACGGTCACATAATATAAACTGCGATAGAACAGGGCATGGCTTGCACACAAGCCGGACCAAGGTGAGTTGCAATTGGACCGATCCCAACTCTCTAATCCATAATACTTTAAGCTTAGCACGGCAGGAAGGAGCAATCCAGCCTAATGTTGTACAAAAGGCCCATAACACCCATTACACACGGCAGGAAGGAGCAATCCAGTGCAACGTTGTACAAAAAACCTATAACACCCGTTACAAAATTGGTGACTTCATTGGGGAGTTGGGAAACAAACAGGGACAGAGATCCTCACAAGCAAATGCAACCGAAATCTAGGGCAACGTGAAATATGAGCGCCGTTCCCTTTCAAGCAGAGTCTAGGCCAACAACACCTCACCAACGCCAGTCTAATCCGTCAGTTGAAGACGGATAAGACGAAAGAGAAGGGGAGCCAGCATGACTCGGAGCATGCAGCAGACAAAGAGGAGACACCAGCTGGACGTGCTCCTAGAATGCAGGACAGCGTTACATTACTATGGCGGAAGTAGCCGCTCTCCTAGAGCGTGAAAGAGCCAGAGCACCAAAAGAAAGGTTTTATGCACGAAGGCCGCCTTACCCTTTGAGAGTGCTCAGCAGGCCATACCCGGAGAGGTATGAACCGCGAACTTTCGTGTAGTATGATGGCAGGAAGGGAAGTGTCGTCGAACATGTAAGCAAGTTTATCGACACTCTTGGCCCTTATGCAGCAGACGAGGACTTATGCCTTCGGGAATTTTCTAAGTCATTGTGCGATCGTGCTTATACCTGGTATACCAGTTTAAAGCCAGGATCAATCCCAACTTAGGATGATATGATGGACGTATTCTGCACTAAGTACTTTCATGGAGAAGAAACGGTGACGCTCGCAACTTTGCAAGCTTCCAAGCAAAGGAATGGAGAGGATCTAATGGAGTATATCAAGAGGTTTAGAGACATAGCACTTGATTGTTTCAACCATTATGAGGAGAAGACACTGGTGGAAATGTGTATGACAAATATGATTAGGGAGTACCAAGCTGTTCTAGAAAACTTGGAGATTTCCCAGTTTGCACAACTGTTGCAAAAGGCTAGGAGGATCGCTCAGTCAGTAAGGCCGACTCTTGACATAAGAAACGCCTCACAGGCCATGACAGCTTCCGCAAACGAAAAGAAAAGAAAGTCAAAAGGAAATGAGCGTGATACTCCTCCACCAATACCATGCACCCCAAAGGAGTTGGATGTGCTCCTAGATAGGTGGATAGTAGACGAAGTTTTTAAGCCCAATAAAGTCTTTAGGGAACCCACAGAAGAAGAGCGGAGGGACCCATGCTTCTGCCGATTGCATAACTACGTGCAACATCCTACCGCAGAATGTTGGGCACTCCGCAGACTAATATACCGTAGGATCAAAGAAGGAACCCTGGAGCTAACGCAACAAGAAGTTCAAAGAAACCCACTCCCGAATCATAAGGGGCAAGGTGTAGCGATGGTAGTAATCTGTGCAGAACTAGGGGAAGACGAAGAGGAAAACCCAATCCTGCCTACCGCAGCAATTACCACCCTACAGAAAAGCTCCAACTTCAAGAACTTGTTTGATTAATTGGGTCTCACGGCGAAAGAGCAAAAGATAGCCACCGAGGCTTTGGTAAGCATCGCCTCCGGGGCGGGGATAGAATGTTTAACAGTAGAAGCTGCAGAGGATAAAGCTTTCCTACAATAATCGAGTGAAATCACTTTCAGTGATGAGGACATGGAGGTGAGATGCCCTGACCACAGGAGACCCTTTTATCTGGCTGCATCGATAAATCAAATTCCTATCAAAAGAGCCTTGATGGATACAAGCACCTCAGTAAATCTTGTTCCATTAAGCACCTTGCAAGCAACAGGAATTTCAGAAAAAAGGATCCAAGGGTGCCCAATGGAAGTAACTGGGTTCAGAGGAAGCGGCGAATACACTACAGGCCATATTCAATTATGGTTAAAGGTGGGCCCTATAGCCTCTTTAACCCGGTTTCACGTAGTAAAAACATAAGTTTCATGCCACATGTTGTTGGGAAGACTATGGCTGCATAAACACCGGTTAGTCCCATCCACCTACCACCAGTGTGTGAAGGGAAGACTGAATGGTAGGATGATACGAATAGCGGCAAACCCATCGCCATTCAAGCAAGCAGAGGCCCATTTGGTGGAAACCATGTTCTACGACTAATGGGCGCCATCGGGGGAAAATTCAGTGTCGAAGCCGCGAGGCACCTTCGTTCCTAGGTGGGAGGATATCCAGGATGACCCAGAACTTGACCTAAGAAAGTTGCTGTCTCAGAAAAGGAAGAGGAAAGAAGCGCCTACCACAGAAGCAGATGATGTACCACGATGCGTCAGGGTTCAGGGCCTTGACGGCAGAATCGTATACAAATTATAAAGGTACACGGGGCCCACAAGTGAAACACGAGCGGGCCCCAAACAGGAATGGCAACACAAAAGCCTAATGTGTTGCATAGTTCAAAAAGGATTGGAGGAAAAGAATAGCGACGAAGATTTTGTGGCAGAAAAGGACACACATGTTGTGTTAGAAGAAAAGCTAGAGGAAGTTAACTTGGGGTCCGATTTGCAGGAACTAAGACCCATCTCAATCAGTTCGAAATTGTCAGAAGAAGAGAAGTTGGAATTGATAATGATGTTGAAAGAATACAAAGATGTTTTTGCTTGAGACTATAATGAAATGCCCGAATTGGATCCTGGGCTAGTGATGCACACACTAAATGTGGACCCGGGGGCCAAGCCAGTGGTCCAGCCTGCTAGGATATTCCACACTGAGATAGAAGGACAGATAGCCAAAGAAGTACAGAAATTGCTGGCCGTAGGATTTATCAAGCCCATTCAGCATCCACGCTGGCTGTCCAACATAGTGTCGGTGAAGAAAAAGAATGGGCAGATAAGATGTTGTGTAGATTTCAGGAATCTCAACAGAGTCTGCCTAAAGGACGAATTCCCTCTGCCAAACATGGATCTACTAATAGATTCTGCGGCAAGAAATGCCATGTTCTCGTTCATGGATAGGTTTAGTGGGTACAATCAGATTAGAATGGCGCCAAAGGATGCAGAGAAGACTGCCTTCAGAACACCCATAGGTAACTTTTACTACACGGTAATGCCATTTAGGTTAAAGAACGCGGGTGCAACTTAGCAGCGGACAATGACGGCCATATTCCATGACATGATGCACCGGAAATTAGAAGACTATGAGGATGACATAGTGGTGAAATCAAGAAAGCGAGAAGAGCATGTCCAAGTATTGAGGAAGGTATTCGAAAGGTGTAGGACTTTTAAGCTGAGGATGAACCCTCTCAAATGTGCATTTAGGGTATCCTCTGGGAAATTTTTGGGCTTTCTAGTCCATAGCAGAGAAATAAACATGGACCTGGCCAAGGCCACGGCAATAGCAACCATGAAATCACCAGCTACGGTTAGAGAATTGAAAAGCTTCTTGGGAAAAGTCTCATATATTAGAAGATTCATCCCAGGGTTGGCATCTATTATCTCTGCTTTCAGCAAGCTGCTCAAGAAAGGGCAAAACTTTGAATGGGAAAACGCACAGCAGGTGGCCTTCAAAAGGCTGCAGCAGATCATGATGAACCTCCCCACTGTGCAAGCCCCAATCCGTAGGAAGCCACTGTTGTTGTACTTAGCCACCAACCAATATGCTGTGGGTGCATTGATAGCTCAAGAGGACAGGGACAGTAATGAACAACCGGTTTACTATATCAGCCGTGCCCTAAAAGATGCAGAAACTCGTTATCCGAGGGCGAAAAAGGCATGTCTGGCCATTATGTACGCCTCCCAAAGGCTGCGTCATTATTTCTTAGCCTATGAAGTATGGCTGATGACTAAATCCCATGCCATAAAAGCCTTACTGCAACAGCCGATTCTCTCGGGCAGAATATCCCAATGGCTGTTACAATTGTCGCAATACGACCTAAAGGCGAGAACACCCAAGGCGATAAAAAGTCAGGCTATAGCCGATCTGTTAGCACAGTTCCCAAGAGAGGAAGAGTTCCCGCTGGATGATGAAGTGCCAAGAGAAATAGCCATGGTAGAAGAAGTCAAGGAGCAGTGGGTGATGAGATTCGATGGATCCTCTACCGCCCAATCAGGAGGAGTGGGAGTGGTTTTGTACCATAAAGAGGACGAAGTTGTGGCATTATCCTTTAAATTAGAGTTTCCGTGTTCGAACAACATGGCAGAATATGAAGCCTATCTAACCGGGCTAGTCACAGCTCTTAAAATGAGAGTCAAACATTTAAGAGTAATAGGGGACTCGAACTTAGTGGTCAAAGGTAATTTCTCTTTAAAGGAACCTAGCCTGGCCCCATACAGAGCAATGACCCAGAAGATGGAAGAGAAGTTTTTGACCTTTGAAATAGAGCATGCTCCGAGGAATGAAAACCAGTTCGCAGATGCGCTAGCCGCACTGGGCTCACAGATAATTTGAAGGAAAAAGCACTCGGGTAGAAGTTAGTAAGAGGGAACAACCTATCATTGAAGCATTGAAGGAAAGATTCTAAGAGGAACGGTGCGAAGAGGATTGGTGGAATCCAATAACAGAGACCTTGATGAAAAAGGGAGAAACTATGGAGTTAAAAGTATTAAAAGATTATGTACTGGTAAAGAGAGAGTTATACCGCAGGATGCCAGAAGGGGTCCTATCTAGATGTGTGAGCCAAAAGGAAGCCCAGAGAAAGTTAAAAGAAGTGCATGATAAGACTTGCGGATCCAGCAGAGAAGTCATCCTCTACCACAGACTCCAAAGGGCAGGCTTTTATTGGCCGAGTATGGAAAAAGATGCGGATCAAGTCCAAATCCAATGTGAAGCTTGCCAGATGGTGGCAGATAGGGCGGAAAGTTACGTAGTATTTATCAGCGAAGACTAAAGAAAGCCATTCACCCAATATTTAGCGGAAGGAATCCTGCCGCAAAAGCACAGTGAGCGGTACAAGCTCAAAAGACTAGCAACACGTTATTTTCTACACAATGGAGTTCTCTTCAAGAAAGGATATGACGGAGACCCATTGCGATGCCTGGGTCCCGATGAAGCGACGGACATGCTAAAAGAAGTACACATGGGAGAATGCGGGGAACACCAAAGGAAGTTGAAGTTATACAGATGCCTGCTACAGGTGGGTTATTACTGGCCTGCCATGAAGAAAGACGGTAGAATTCGTAAAAAGGTGTGATAGTTGACAGGTACATGCTAACTTAATCCACACCCATCCGCAAAGCTTGCACAGCATGGTTACCTTATGGCCCTTTCACACTTGGGGGCTTGATCTGGTGGGACCAATCAATCTACCATCATATGGCTACATATGGATCCTGGTAGTTACAGAGTACTTCACAAAATGGGCAGAGGTAGTGCCACTCCGCAAAGCCACGAGAGGAGCAGTGGCAAACTTCATTAAGGAGAACATAATTGTGAGGTTTGGAGTACCCCACAGAATCATTAACGACAACGGTACACCTTTTGTCAACAGTGATGTGAGGAGAATGTTAGAATTCTATCAAGTCAAGCACCACCGCTCATCGCCTTACTATCCCCAAGGAAATGGGCAAGCAGAAGCAACGAACAAGGTCCTCATAAAGATCATTAGCAAAATAAGTCAGGAGTACGCAAGCGGGTGGGCGACGCATCTGCCAAATGCTCTTTGGGCTTATTGGAATTCATCGAAGTCAGCCACCGGGTTTTCACCTTTTTCTCTAGTCTACGGAACAGAAGTGATGAGCCCAGAAGAAATAATGACTCTATCATTAAGAGTTATGCAAATGCACGAAAAGGAAAAAGAAGGGGGAGTTTTTGCCGCTGAAAGATACGAAGACTTAGAGGGACTTGATGAAAAAAGAGAAGAAGCTCAAGAACGTAGCTGCAGATACAGACAAAGAATGACGGAGGCCTATGGCAGGATGACCAAGGAGAGAGTGTTTCCGGAAGGGCAACTCGTATTAAAAGTGGCAGACTATGTCAGGAGAGGCATGTCAGGATTGTCTAAGTTTGCACTGAAATGGGAAGGGCCACTTGTGATAAGGGAAGCACATCCAAGTGGGTATTACCGCCTAACTCAGATGGATGGCAAAGATTAAATGATCCTATCAATGGAAAATGGTTGAAACGGTATTATGCTTAAGGACAAAAGCCATATAGTTACTTTTTTTTTTCTTTTTGTCTTTTCTCTTTGTTTCCCTCAAGTGACTGTGTCACAAGACATGATTGTAACATGCTTTCACGTAATGAAAAGAAGTATGAAAATTACAAAAAGCATACCATGTCATAGTAGTAGATAAAAGTAGTAGCAAATGTAGCATCATAGTTACAAACCCAAATTATAGCAGTCTAAAAAAAAAGAGGGAAAAAGAGAAGAAAATGAGGAGGAGGAAGTAAAGTTCAGTAGGAAACATAAAAGGGGAGGACAAACCAAAAGATAAGTAAACTAAAAAGAAGGGAAACTACATCGTCAACGAAGCCCGGAGATAAGGGATTGATCCTTAAAGCGGCTGAACTCACCAATGCTCGAGAGAAGACGCCCATGGCAACCCTCCAAGTCTGCCACCTCTTTCTTCAGGACCTCAATCCGTGTGTCAATGGCAAGCTGAACTCTCCTCATGAAAAGGGCTCGAGCAATCTCACGGAGGTGATCAAGAATAAACTCCATGGCGAAGCCAACACTTACAAGCTCTTGAATTGCAGCTCTCCATTGAAGGATCCTCTCGGAGGAAATAGTGTCCACGAAGTTATGCTCGATATCATTCATCACACTTCCAAGCATTTTCAAAAAATGTTCTCTAGCAGAGCAGCCCAAACGAAATCCTTGCATAAAATCACCGCGGCTGCTGTAAATTGCCTCCAAGTGAGAAACATAGTCCTTAGGGACTCTGAAGCCGTGGAAGCCCACATAAGGAGGACCAGAGCCCCAAAATTCTGCAGGATCAAGATCATTAACCTCAGGCTGATCAAAGCGGGCGAAGAAGGCCGCGGCCTCGCTCACTGGGTCCGTAACCGCGGCAGAACTGCTGCCCAACTCAAATTGGGAAGGGGTGATAGGAAGTGGGCCTGTTAAAAAAAAAAAAAAAAGAGGGAGAATGAATTCATGAACAAAAAAGAGAGAGAGAGAGAGCGAGAGAGTAAAAAAAAAAAAAAAAGAGGGGACTGAGACCTGTGAAAGCAGGGGCTGTGAAGGCAACAGGAATAGGTGCATCGGGTGTGGCAGAAGGAGTGACAGTGGGTGCATCTGCTGCAATTTTTGGCTCCTGGGAGGTTTCTGTAGGAATAAAAGCACAAAGTGAAAGGGTGTTAAAAAAAAAGACTTAACAAAATAAGGAACACGTACCCATAGACTCAACCTCGTGCTCAACACCTTCATCCTTCTCCTTAGAATCAGAAATCCTCTTTTTCACGGCAAGCTCATCATCGCGATCCTTGAGAACATCCTCGGAGCCCTCAGAAGACAAATCCATACCAGGTCCCCGTGTAGCGAAGCCCGGAATGGAGGAGGGAGTAACAACCAAAGAGGAACCATCCTTTGCCGTTTGAGAAAGAGTTAAGGATCACTGGTAGAAATAACAAGAAGGGTGGTAGGAGAAACAGCCTCGGTCTTAGAAACACCTGAAGGAACAGTCTCCTCAACCTTTTCTGAATGAATACCCTTGCTCACAGATGCTGGCTCAGCAGGAGGGGTAGGAACCTTAGTGGGGACTCTTGGTGCAGCAGCAGAAGGAGTGGATGTCACAAGTACTATATCAGTCCCACCAGGGAAATCTCCTAAGGGTGTCCCCATGGAGGCGGAAAGCTCTTCAGCTGTGGGACGATATATAGAAAGAGGCTCGGGCTCGTCCTGAGGAACAAAAAAAAAAAAGTCCATAACTGGTAATGAAGCCAAAACGAGGGCAAACAAACAACGGTGTATGGCAGGGGAGATATGGGCAAAAGAAAAGAAAGGAAAAAAAAAGGGAAGAGACATACTTCGGACTCAGGCTCGTCAACTGATATGGGATGTGTAGCAGATGTATCTTCCTTGAATTTGGAATGCAAAGGAAGCGGAAGGCAGTGATAAGAAGATGAACCAACAAGTGTATAAAGATTAGCCGTGGGAAGTCAAAGATTAAAAAAAAAAAAGAAACAAAGTTGAAGGCAACTTACCCGCCGCTCAATAGTAGTAGTTACAAGAGGTGGAACGGACTTCCTCTTGCTACCTCGTGTCCTGCTAGAAGGAGGAGCACTAGTAGATGGTTGTGGAACAGTGGACTTGGACTTGCTAACAGTAGGACGCACGTCAGAAGAAGCTTCAGAAAGATCACCACCCTTTTTGGCAGACTTGGGTTTGGCAGACCCCTTTTTAGGCACCGGAATGTTCGTCACTTTTACTTTCTTCTCCCAACCTGGAGGATAGTCACCAGCGTGCCAATACCAACCTTTTTTCTCCTCATCCCACTCGAAGATGGCAGACCGATTCTGTTTCCTAACATAGGCTAACACAGACCTAAAAGGCAAAAGCAAACGAGGATTGGCCGAAACGATTGCACTAAGTCCATCAGGAGGAATAAGAGAGAAACCATGACTGCCCACCAATTCTTGCTCGAATGAAGTCATCACGGCCTGCTAGTATCCATGCATGGCAGGAGTACAAATGCCCTTTCTCAGTGAGCCTGGAATGGTAACTGCATAGAAACGCTAGCTCCAAAATGCAAAGGCAGTATGTCTCAGGAACGGCTAGACAGATGTAGGAGACTCCATGAGAAAAGAAAGACTGTCAGGAATGTCTTGATCTAACACAAACTACCTTCTTACCCGGTTGGCAGGATAATGCACGAACCTAAGACCTTCATCAGCTAGATAGGGCAGCCATCCAGCATTGCTAGCCGCCAAATAAGTAATCCCCGTCTCGTCAAAATTAGCTAAAGAAGTGGTGGTACCAACGGTATCAACAAATGAACCCATAACTGAATCAGCGCATGTATAACCCGCGCCCAAATCTCTGTAAGCCCTCCAAGAAAAACCCACTTCTTTGTCAAAAGATTCAACAACAGAATAATCAATGGGCTTCAAACCAACCCAACGGAAGGCCAACGGGAAATTAGACTCAAATCTGCCACAGAAGTTAGTGATAACATGAGGACAAGATTGATACTTCTCCTTAGTAAATCGAACGGGTCTACATCTCGCTAACTGCTTCGCGCAGCGTTCGTATAACAGGTGTTGCAAAATGGTACTATGAACAGCAAAAGTGACTATATGGCAAGAACTCGCTTGGCTCTCATCGCTCAGCAGGATGTCCAGTTGGACATACAAATGTCCAAAAAACATAGGAGCCAGCGGGAAACTCACCCCGACTGATATTTTGATGGCCAATCGAAAGTACATGGGCTTTATGGCATAATGAGCATGGGAGGCAAATATGAACTTACACAACCAGAAGGCGATGAAGGCCGCACGACGGGCGGCGGTGGAAATCTTAGCGGAAGAACTGACCTAAAATGATAGCTTTGCGTTACCAATCATTCTCTTCTTCAATTCGGCCTCAATGGCTTCCTCCTCCAGCGAAAGCTCCAAGGCACTAGGATCGGCGTCACCGAGGATGGGTAAGAGTAGTTGATTGGCCACATCTTCCAAAGTTACAGTAATCTCGCCACAGGAAAAGAAGAAGGTATGGGTGGTGGCGCACCATCTGCGAACTAGATGGTGGAGATTGAAAAGGTCCCTGAAGTTTGATAAGCAGCGAGAGGAAACGACGGCCTTTAACACACCGGCCCACTAGAGTAAACCCATAAAGCCCATGTCCAATAACTCTCTATCAACCCACTCTCTCCAACCTAAGGCTGTACCTGACTCATATTCAAAGTGGATGGGCATAGGGAGCGAAATGCCTTCACGGATGATGAGATCATAGATCGAAGAGGCCAACGAAGCCCAAGAAATGTCTGTGTTTCGCCGACAAAGGGTGAGCCACACACGGTCCAGCGGCGGTGGCATATATTCACCGGGAACCTTCAGGAAGTGAGGATAGATGTCATACCAAGGGTCGATAAGGGGAGCACACTCACCGTTCGAAACGCGCTGTGTCTCTTCCTCGTCGGAATGGTCTGATTCGGAATGAACAACCTCCTTGCCTACATCGTGAGCGGCAGGAGGATCACGGGCGACCTCCTTCCCCTTACGGCGTGAGGAACTTTGGTCTTTCGCCAGTGTCATTGTGCAAAATTTGGATTGGAGTAAGATGGAGGGGAGTATCTTGGGAATAGAAGGCGATGGAGAAAAGGTAGTAGGGAGAATGTTTGCGTTGAAAGAAGAAAGAGTGCTTGAGGAAGGATTACAAAGAGATTTGTCCTTAGGTATCAGTGTAATTAATAGTGGCATGAAGAGATACGATGGGTCAGCCATTGGAAGAGGAATGAAATTAATGAAGCGCCGGCTCAGCATCAAGATAACTGCTACATGGGGAATTCGAAGAGACAGAGCTGTTCATGGCAGAAAAAGGAAAAGAAAAAAAAAATATATTTATATATATGTATACATAAAGATATCTGAACATATGTATGAGTTGGGGACCACTGTTCGAAAAAGCCTGCGAAGGAAAAGAAAAAGAAAAGACAAAAAGGGTAGGAAAGTCTTTTATTCACATATGAACCGCAGGAGCACTTCATATGCTCAGGGGGCTAAATGTTGAGACTCATTTTCGGGAGCCCAGTAAGAAGAAGCAACCCAGCAACATCAACAAAAAAGAATTAGAAAGTAGATAGAAAGCCCATTAAGCCCAAGTGGCAGGAATAATGGATTATAGGTCCATAAAGCAAATAAATGGATCTTGAAGATGTAAATGGGCCTGAAAAGGCCTGGAAAGAGACAAACAGCGAACCGTGGGCCACAGATGTAGAAAAGTAAGAATGGGCCACGTCTATTGCGGTAGGCCCAAAGTAAAGTAAGTACAGGCCCATAAAAAAACTTATGAGCTCTAAGGATGAAGTATGGAGTAGTTGGGCCGAAGAAGTCCAACGAATTAGAAAAGGCTAAGGACGCCCAAAGGAAAGTAAATGGGACACAGGAGCCTGCAGGCAGACATGGCCAAAGGGCCCAGTGAGGCTTATTAAGCCCTTAGAAAGGAAAACAAACAGCAGGCCCAAAGAGGCCCAATGGTACTAAATTATATCACCATAACATGAATGTCAAAACGGCGCGATAGGAAGCAATAGCAAGGCCGCGAAAATTAAAACACGAGAGGATGCAAATGAGCTAAAGCCCACAATCGAGCAAAAGCCCAGACCCCAAACGGCAAGTCAGTAAAGAAGTAGCCCACGCCACAAGAAGTTAGAGGTGAACGGTAAGATGAACAGACAGACGCCCAGACCGCGGCAAACACATGAATGGTGGGCAGATTTTGGACTGACATGAAAAACAGGGCACGCGCAAGGCCCAAGTCTCGCCAGCCTGTATCCAGCCAATACGGGAAGAGGTGGGCCATGGGTCAAAGGTAAGGGGGAACGTGGTCTGGCAGAGGGGAGAGGGAAAGAACCTATTTTAAGGATCCCGCTCAGGCTACTTTCAGGTGAGTGTCCTGCTGGGATGACATGCCACCTGAAAATAGCAAAGCTGAGTTGGAACCGTTCGATGCATGCCATGAGGGAAGAGAGAGAGAACACCTTACCGTGGCAGGTAAGAATGCCACAGCAAGCAAATAGACAAATATTTTGTCCAAGCTTGGTGATGTGGTCTGGCGCGGTCAGCACAGGTAAGTGGCGCTGGTCAGGCACCTGACCAATCAGTAATGGTCAGCAAGGACACACACCAGACAAAAGGCAGTTAAAGGGTAAAAAGGTAAAAGTCAAACCACGGTAGGCACTATATAAGGACACTCACTACGCGCAAGGAAGACGGGAGGAGGAAGGGGAAGGAACCGAAGGGAAAAGAAAAACAGAGTAAGAGTGAGGAAAACTGAGGAAAGGCTAATACTAGCTAAAAAAAAAGAGAAAGCAAAAAAGATTGAGTGTGAGAGACAGCGCCCCTGGCCCCCTTTTTTATAGGTGTGTTGGGCCAAACCCACGTGAATGGGTGGAGTCATGTTATTGTCTCTCAAAATAGAGGTTCGACTAGTTATATATTTCCCTTTAGATTAAGGGTTTTACAATGAAGTCGCCACTTATTTAATTATTGGAATAAATAAGAAAACCAAAATTGAAAATTCCTCATTTTATTTATTTGAAATTGAATTTACATTGATTATAGGAAATTACATGGCTTTGGTACTAGATACAACCTAAGATAAAGTACATGGCTTTGTTTCCTAGTTACAATCTAAAAATAAAAAATTACAAGGATAAATATTTGATCTATTAACCCTTGATCTAAGCTCGGAGGCTATATTACAAGGTGGGAAGGTGTTAGGCGGGTCCTTGCCTGGTGAAACCGGTCTTCTAGACTATGGTGGCCAACATTCATATCACATCATTCAATATGTTATCAATCAATTTGCATGTTGAATTTAAAGTGTGTGTGTGTGATAAACCCTAATTCAGTTTGTTAAGCATTGCATATGGATTGAAAAATAAATTCTAGTGAATGTGTGTGTATGGTGATATCCTAGATTCAAGGAATTGAAAGAATTACAAAACAAACATGTTTTTCATATTTTTTATGTGAGTTTAAGATCTAAACTAGTGTTTATGCATGAACATGTAAAGAACAACCAAGAACATGTAAAGAACATATAAGAACATTTAAGAACATTTAAACATATTCAAGAGAATTTAAACAATTACTGTCATGCTTTAATTCTAAATTCTCATCATGGCAACACAAAAAACAAGTTAGGTAAAGAAATTATACCTTCATGCAAGATCCATATGGTGGAGGAGGAGACTCTTGGTAGAGGCCCTAAGGGTGGAGGGAAAGAAGAGTTAGGAGAGGAAGAGTGAGTCTCACTCAATACCTTGAATCTCAGGAAGACCAAGATATGACAAGACTACTCAACTTCACTATAACTCAAAAGAGGGGAAAAGAGGGGGTTTTCTGTGTGTCTTGGAAGGAGAGGGGGGTTTATATAGTAGTAGTGGAGGAAATATGAATGGAAGGCCATTAATGAGGGTTGACAAAAAATCATGAACCTAGACCTCATTTTAGCCTTTGGGGAAATCTGGTGCATTAAATGGAAAGATTGGTAGGAGTGAGGAGCAAGCCAAAATTCGGTTTTCCCGTAGTTGCTGTAACAGCCTGTGGAGCAAACTTCGAAAAATCATATCTGACTCAATTCTGATCGGAATTATTTCGTTCTTGTGCACAAATTGAAGCCCCAGATGTCTAGTTTCTGGGAAAATTAACCTCATTCACAGATTCAAAATATTCTGAGAGATATTGATGAAATGGTGAGCAGAGGTCATTTGTTAGAAAATGGTTTCAAC
The DNA here is from genome assembly GCA_033629205.1 of Lithocarpus polystachyus. Taxonomy (NCBI): domain Eukaryota; kingdom Viridiplantae; phylum Streptophyta; class Magnoliopsida; order Fagales; family Fagaceae; genus Lithocarpus; species Lithocarpus polystachyus. The sequence continues at coordinate 61,190,642 of CM066164.1, read as the reverse complement.
ACAATTAACATTATTATGTCCCAAATTAGCTCCCAATTAACACTAAATGGCTCCAATCACTCTCATTTTAGACTTAATTGGTTCCAAATTTACCCTAATTAAAAGATAATTGCACAAATTATTCATTGAATAATTAATGTTTATCTATCTAATTAATTAGGTGTATGCAACCTCACCATAAAATGTAGTCCTAACTAATCAAATTGTAACACATCATTAATCTCAAATTGGTTATAATTATAACCAATTGGAATCAATTGTTCATAATCACATATAGCCGGACTCAATTTGTGATAGTGCATCTCGGCCATTGATGATAACTTTCAATCTGACGGTCTGATTAGGGCTTATGACCAGTCGATTTGATCGTTACAACATCAAGATCATTTTGGTGAAATGAGATTAAGGATCAAGATGCATATTTCCAAGGCGAAATTACCCTTTTACCCTCCATGTGAGGTTAAATACGGGTTGCAAAATGGGGTGTCAACATTGAGAAAAGAAAGAAAGATAAGAAAAAACTAAGGAAAGAAAGATGGCGGGCATGCACCAAAATGAATTGTTTTCCCTCTCTCCCTCTCAAACTCACGCTCTTTATTGTTACTGAATTGGGCACGAGTCATTTAGGACTGTCCCTTTAAAGCCATTAATATCTCATTTTGAGAAATTATTCGCATTGAAGGAATGTTGTCTCCTTCTTGGCTTGCACTCTTTTAACATATTACGGCAGACTAACAGTTTTATAAGTTTGCCTTTATTTCCTCTTTCTTTCCTTCCGCATTTACTTTCATGTTAATATTCAATCTTGTTGCTATTTCATTGGAATATGTATTCTTTGCAATGTCTCATCGTTTAAGTTTAGTAAGCAAACCTATTTGATATTACGTTATATCTGCCTGCTGTAATCATCTCAAGAAGGCTTGCTTGCCACGGTCACATAATATAAACTGCGACAGAACAGGGCATGGCTTGCGCACAAGCCGGACTAAGGTGAGTTGCAATTGGACCGGTCCTAACTCTCTAATCCAGAATATTTTGGGCTTAGCACGGCAAGAATGAGCAATCTAGCTCAATATTGTACAAAAGGCCCATAACACTCGTTACACACGGCAGGAAGGAGCAATCCAGCCCAACGTTGTACAAAAAGCCCATAACACCCGTTACAATGTTCTATTTTGTTTGTATCAACAGTCACTTCATCTATATTTTCTATTAAGTGTCATATAAACTTGCCAGGTATGTTTAGTTTGCCCAATAAAATGATATTACATCATTTTTGTAACCTAAAAAAATTTAAATAATTAAAAATGAAATGGCATAATAAAAATGACATGTCATCATTTTATTGGATGAATTAAATACGTGTGATAAGTTTATATGGCACTTAATGGAAAATATGGATGACTAGACTACTGATGCATGTGGAAAAGAACTTTAGGTGGTAAAATCCAAATTCAGAAACTTCCAAATATAAAATTCAAACACCTCCAAACTTTAGGGGTATAGTTTGCCATTTAACCTAAGTAAAACAAACAAACAAGTTGAGTAGTGAGTTTCATTGTCTACCCATAAATCTAACAACTAAGGCATGTAGAGATTATGACGTGGCATAATCAAGGATGGAGCCAGGACTTAGTGTTAGAGGGAGCGGCTTTACTGTTCGCTATGTGCGGTAATTTTGGCCTCTAGCTTTGCTGCTTAACTAATTACTAAGGGATTTTCTATTTTTAATTAATTTATTTTTTGTGCTTTTGATATGTGCGTTGTTGCTAGGTAAGGACATGATTATTTTATTTAAAATTTTTTAAAGGGTTAGGTTGTTTGTTTTTGGTAAAATTGGTTGATTGAACTTAATTGTTTTTAGTTTTACTATTGGTAATTTTTGTTGTTGGGCTCATTTTTTTGGGCTTGTACTTATAAATTTTTTTTTGTGGCCTTTAGAAAGTGAAAAATGCTAGAGTTACAATTTTTTTTACAAATTGTTGATGTGGTAATTTGTTATTGGTAAGTAAAAAAGCGATGTAAGTGGTCTAGATGTAAACCAATAAGAATTTACTACCTCAACAGTTTGTAAAAATGCTATAGAAAAGTTTGTAACTATAATATTACTTTTAAAATAATCAATGATATTATTAAAAGGGGTAAAATGTAATTTTATTGAACGAAATTGCTAGCATTAATAACTATATATATACTAATATTTTTTAGAAAAAAAATTAGGGGGGGCCACTGCCCCCGATGCTCAAGTCTACCTCCGTCCATTGGCATAGACCTCTTCCGCAACCTTTCCCAAATTTCAACATTTTCTCTCTCATCCTTCTCTTTCAAAGTGACAAAATCAACAATTCACAAATTTTTACACACGCAATTCCAACACCAATAAGTAGCAAATTCAGCTATACAATCACAAATTCCTGCTAACATCGGATGCATGAACAACATAACAATGAATAGTACTCATGGGCAAAGAAGCAAGAGCAATATGGAAACATTAAAGAGATGTACAAGCAGACGTTTGAGTCCAAGTCCAACTCATGCAGTTGTAGCCCTTGCTTTCATCGAAGGTAGTTGTGATCATTGTTGCGGTTCAGGCAATCAAAATTTTCGGTTGAATGGCATTTGTCAATGTGAATGACTGGTTCATGAGCTTGAGGTCTCAACCATGAGTGGTGAGAGTGTCCATGCACAAATTGGAGTCTTCACAGTGGGGAAAAAAATAACTCAAGAGTTAGGGTTTACTACTTAAATTTTTTTATGGAAATGGTTCACAATCAGAGTTTCTCTCTTTGTGAGTGTGTGTGTGGAGAGAGTGAGAAAGAGATTGGATGGATAGGGTGGGAAAATGAATAAAAAACAAAAACAGACAAAATGTTGAACTATAGTACCTCACCATGCTTGGCGATCGAGAATCTGTAGATTTCAAAATTTTGACATGGTGGTGCCATGCAAGGTTGCTGTAGTGTGATTTTTTTGGCTGGGTTTTAGTTAATTAAATTATTGACTAAAAATGCTATTTGCATAGCCCTAATACTCTTTAAGTTCATCTAAACAAAATTTATATGACACAAATAAAATTATTTTGAAATGATCCTCTCCAATTACTTTAAAATGAATTTCATGATTATGGTTTGGAAGTTTATAGATCTAAAGTTGCCATATACTTTAAAATCAATTGTAAATTTGTAATTCCTTGTGTTTGATGGAATGAAATTGACGTGCTATCATGTACATATAGATTCATAAAAACTATACGTGATCCATGAAATAGACCCTTTTACAGTTTGCTTCTCCTTTTTCTTCTTTACACTCTAAACAGTTTCAGAAAAAGGGTTCAGATTGTGAATGGTTGGGTGGTTGCCCCTCTCTGAACCCAATGATTTCTATCAACTTAGTCCTTCAAATCAACCACCCATGACCCTTCTCTTCTAAACCATATACCCAAAGATCAATATAAAAAAAAAAAAAAGAATAATAATTTTCTTCTCATGTTATGTTATGATGTGGTGGTGCCAATGTACCATAATTTCTAGAATATAGACCGTATACAGTGAGGACCACGGCCAACTTTGACTTGCGCATTACCTTAATTAAACAGTTTTCTCAATCTCATGCCATCAGGATTTAGGAGTAGTTAACCTGGCAGAGCTTCCCAAATAAATCAATGACCATATAAAACACAGCTTGTATAGTGCCACATTGAATTTGTCACCGTTTTTGCTACCACTTAATGACAAGGACACGATTATAATTGATGAACCATTAGCACACGTATCATAGTTTTTTGTTTTTTTTTTTAGAAGAAAGAGCACATATCATAGTTGTGTTCACAAAAGTCGTATTACAAAAATTTGATTTGAACTCTTCGTTGTAAATGGGAGGAGGATGGTGTGAGTAGAATGAGATCTTGACCCGATAAAAGTTTAAACAATTGCTTTTTACTCTTTAGTTTGAAAGATGGTAGATAAAGCGGATTAAAGAGAATTGTAGATAAAGCACGTGAAAGAAAATGTAGCGGAGATTCTCGTAGTCGTAGGGTGGCTGGCTGATCAAACACAGACACAAGATCCTGAGCAACAAATCATTGCTCCCACATGCATGTTCATTCTAATCATTCTTTCTATTTTATTTGCGCTCTTCTCAATTTTTTACTCCCTTACTTAATTCCCGCTTGACAATCATGTTCCTTATTTTGCAGACAAAATGCTAGTTTCTAATCTACCAAAAGGGCCATCTGGTAAATTCACAGACCTGGCCACCTGGACAGTCTAATTAAAAAAACCAACATCTTCTGGGTGAAAGTTAAAAATTAAATAATAATAAATAAATAAAAAATCAAACACCAAGTTGGCCCAACACTCCCCCTTCAAATCTTAATATGCATACTTTGACACATCTTATATATTTGTAAATTTGTAATTGAATTATATCACTTACACCTGAGATTACAGCTCATATTTGGTGCAGTGACGGAGTCATGTTGGGGTAAAGACCCTCCCAATTTAAAAAAAAAAAAAATTCTAGTAAATATATATCTGTATAAGAGTTATCCATAATCGTTTAAATTTTTCAATGAATCTATAAACTCTAGCCCCCCATCCTAAGTTAAATTTTTTTATATTTTTATAAATATATTTTAGATTCATCTATCTCTCTCTATATATATTATCTATATCATATTATATTATATTATATTATATATATAATAAAAGTTGGGATTAGACGCCGTAATTGCGCCACATGGCTTCACCAAATTGCAGAAATTTTAATAAATTTTTAGATTTTAAGAATAGATATATACATATTTTTTGGATAAATATGACAAATCAAGTAATAAAAGAAAGTAGTATTTCATTTACAACTATAACAGTTGTGTCTATCTAAAACGTTATCAACAAAACCTAAAATCAATAAAATAGAATTACCTAAGGATAAAATTTAAATAAAAAAGAGAGATAACAAAACATAAGAGAAAAAAAAAGATCAAATTTGCATTTTTTTTTTTTACGTTTCTTTAAAAAACGTAAAAGGAAAAAAAGATGGGGCCTGCATTTTTTTTTTCCCTACGTTTTTTTTTTTTTTTTTTTTTTTGATGGATAAATTTGCATCTTATGTCATCTTTTTCCTAATAATAAAGTTTAAAAAAAAAGTATTTGAGTTTCACCTAAATTACTTTTTTTTGTTCATATCATCTTCTTTACAACCTAAAATTCCCACTATATATACACAGAGTTTTTTGGTGTTTCATTATTTCTATTACGTACTTTACAATTATTTGCTATATTCTTCTTTTGATTTTTCTGACTTTATGGTACATTAAATGAAGAAGGCAGGGATGAAGGTAGAGGTTGAAGAAGCCATGGAGTTGGAGGACCAACTTCATAAGCGATTCAAGCACGACCCATCTCTACTAGCAGCAATGGAGTCCGGCACAAAGCCTGTCATAGAGGTTGCAATGGAGGCGTCACAGAGCCTGCATTGGGGCCGTCACAGAGCCTGTCACAGAGTTTGAAATGGAGGCCGTCATGAAACCACCAGAGTCCATTCGGAAGTCCATGTAAAAATTGCCAATCCGTAAATACTTTCACTTCCTTTTTTGGTTTTTAGTCTCATCTCATTGTAAAGTTAAATCACCACTTATTTTTGGTTTGTTTGTTTTTATTATTGCAAGACGTGACTGGGTATTATGATCATCAGATTTACCACTTACTTCAGAGAAAGGTGTGAGCCATTGTTTAGATTTTATTTTCATTTTATTAGGTAATTTTTTTTTCATTAAATTGATTAGATTTTGTGTATTTGTTGCCTTTTTATTATATATAATATGATTTTTATCAACAAGTTTTATAGATAGGTTGAAATTCTTATAATATGATTTTTTTTTAGAAGTAAATATAGCAAGCGATATATTTGTATTTTTTAATTTCTTATTACATGATTATTTGTTGTTGACATCAATATTTTATAATGGATTTAATTTGTTATGACTTTTGTTTAGTGCTTTGTTCCATGTAATCTATATTCTTTAATTAAAAGCAAATTTTGCTGTCAAACATGAAATTGGGTACGAGAGAATTCATCTGTCCAAATTTCTATGTAAGTCTATCTTCACTTAACTCTATTTTTTAAAACTCAAAAATTTAGATATTTTTTCATTAATGAATTGAGGTTTTGGCTTAATTTTGTTTTCAACCGTTTCAATTATGGAATTCATTATTTTTTTCATGTGTAATATTAATATCTGAGTTTTTTTTTTTTTTTTTTTTTTGATGATAAAAAAATAATATATGTGTTCTTAAAGGCTAAAACACAATACAATTACAAACATTACTTTAAGTTAAGGTGTTATATTTATTTATTAGTAAGTTAGAATGTTACATTATTTTCATTTATTATTAATTTAGAATGTTACGTATAGATACATATGTTGGTTTAGGGTTGATATAACTTATAATCATTTGAATGGAAACAACACCAAAACAAATTATTTAAATATCAAAATAAGAAATAAAAATTAAATTTCTTTTAAGTGTACAAGTACAAATTATTTTTTAATCTTAAATTTTGAATTAATTCTTTTTCATTTTATTTGTTATTAAATTTAATTATATTATAAAAATATTTTTTATTAAGTTGTGCATCGCACGTGCATAATACTAGTCTATATATATATATATATATATATATATATAACCGAAGCCTCTGCTAGCTCCACAATTTTCCACGTTAGCATTTTTTTTTAATTTTTAAATCTGATTTCTTTTTCTTTTTATTAAATATATATACTCTCCTTTCTCAAACCAAATGCTCTTCCCCGATATAATTTTGAAACCAAACCACTAAAGCAATAGTGCAAGGGCAGAATGGCAGAACCTCTCCTTTTGACAAAGCCAAACCCAGCACCTCTCCTTTCAACATTACTCACCAAACACAGAACCTCTACACTATCTCAAACTCAAATCCAAGCTATTTCACAGAAAGCTTGCAAGGGCATGGCCATCCAAGCTATTTTGCAGAAAGCTTGCAAGGGCACGACCATGGGAGCCAATGTTTTCAATCTCCAACCCAGCCTCTATATCAAAGCATTCTCTCTAGGTATCTCTCAATTAATCTATGAATAATATCTTTTCCAATTGTCTTTAATTAGGTTTTTCTGTCAATTTAAGGATTTCGTCTTTAATTAGGTTTTTTTTTTTTTTTTGTCAATTTAGGGATTTCAATTCCTAACCCCTTTTTCTCTCTATTCTTTTTTGTTGAAGCCAGGGAAACACTCATAGAAAATCAAATTCTACAGGTTTTGTAAGAAAGTGGAGATAGTATTGAAGAACCTCCCAACCTTCAAAATCTAACAACAATCCTACAGGTTTATTTTGCTATCTAGGTTTTCTAGCACATCTGATTTAGCTTAGCTTAATCATTTGTTTGATTGAATAATTATTTGGGCACCTAAAACGTTAGCCTTCTTTATCTTCACTTAGTCCCCTATTTTTTTTTTTCAAACCTTCTACCTCTTCTGTACAAGTTCATGTTTATTTTGTTTTGGTCTGTCTCTGATTGTAAAATGTAGGAAGAAATTTTATGTTCTCAGTTGGGTTGTAGCTATTGTTTTGTTTTATAGTAGAATTGTAGTGAAACTCTTGCAATTATTCTTTTTAAGCTATTCTAGCAGATGTTAAGCTTATTTTTTGACATAATGGTAAATTGTGTATTGTGGTTTTATGTGAATTTTTTGGTTTTAGAATTTTTGATATATTCTACTATTTGCAACTAAACTGTGTATTGTGGTTTTATTTGAATTTTTTGGTTTTAGAATTTTTGATATATTCGTTAGGTTTTGTAGAGATAGTTTACCTTGGAGTGAGGGATGGACTCACTAAGAAGCTGGAATAACCAATCGTAGATGGGTGGGATCTCATTTCAAATTCTGAGACATTTTGATTTTTCTTCCCAGTTACTTTATTGCTTTTTCTTTTTCTTTTTCTTTTTTTTTTTTTTCTTTTTTTGCTTTGAGAGACCCCATTCCTTCCTTTTCCTTAATTCTTTGTTGAGAGATTTTTTTTTTATCCGTTTCAAGAGCATGGTTTTTGGGGTCCTTCGATTTTCAAAATGTGACAAACCTTTACTCGAATGTCATTATCTTTAGCATCTATTTCTAGCACAGCAAAGTTGGATTATTTACCTCTGTATTGTACATGTCTACAAGATACTATGCCCTCTGATGTAGACCTCTCTCTGTTACTGTGATGATTCCTTTGAAACTTCAATATTCAATGGTGTGCAAATGATGAATATTGGATTTGTGTTATGAAATGAAGCAATCATCAGCATAGCCAAAAATGCACAGCACATGATTTAGACTGAAATAGGCAAATAGGACACTTAAATCTGTTTGCAAAAGTACCACAAGCGAATATACTTCGCATACAATTTTGACAGATTATTATAATAATAGTTTTGACCAGCTTGGTCTTGAATTTTTGAAACAATAATTCCAGTTTATAATTTTCTCATTGACACACTCTTTTATTATGTATTTACAAGCTAAAGATTGTAATCATAGACCAAAAAAGGGAATTCATTTCAGAAACTGTTCCAGCTTCATAATGTTCTCAATTTCTTTAACAACCTCATCATCTATTTTAGGCCTTTTGTCTCCTGAGTCTGCCACACACCTCATTGCTAAATCCACAAACTCTTCTAAGCCTTCAAGATTTTCTGCCATACCAATGAATGGATCAAGAATTTTATGAAGATTGTATAAATTCTTTGACTAATTGATTGCATTCCTTACTTCTACCACAATATACTTCCCTTGCAATGAAATATGAGTAGGCCATCCACATAATAGCCTTTCTTTGTAATAATTTTTTAACTTTTTTATGATGGCTTTTGCTTGGTTTTGTATTTTGTATTATGCATAATTGGTTGTTGTACATTTGGTTGGAGTCAGTGATATGCTATTGCTATGATGAATATTTGTGCATATTACTTTCAAATGATCATATCAGCAAGTATTCAGCATTCCAAAAAATAAAAATTAATGAAACTCTGATTCCAAGCAAGGTACTTGGAGTGGGTACTTTCTCTTTTTAGGTAGCTGATGGGCTTGAATGGAATGACCTTTTTACCGCAAATATTAGTTTATATATAGATAATTGTACTTTTTTTTTCTAATGAATTCCGTGCATTTTAGGAGAGTATAACTTATCGTCAAAAAGTGGAACAAGAGTTTATATTGATTTGGACATTCCTGAGACTGCTAAATTCAAAGATCAGTAAGTGCTTTGTTTTGAATTCACATTTTTAATTTATTTACAGTCTCTACAATACTGCTCAAAGCGTCAATGCAAGCCATATTGTGAAAATTGATGCATGGCACCGTTTTTGGTGGGTAATAGGTATGCAACCATAAATGGCCACATCTGACTCAAATACTAGGTTTACTCATAGGATTACACTTTCTCAAACTTAGTCAGCAAGCAAAATAAACATAATAAAATAGGCGTGATTACCATGACCAAGGAAAATACCTATGCTTACCACAAATGCAGAGTCACAGGTCATGTTGTATTTATATATGGCAAAAGATAGTACCATTTTCTACCTTATAGCACAATTCGTACTGGTATTTTATTTATAACTTGGATATATTGAAGTTTTTTTGTGTGTGAATAATCTATTTTGTTAGTTATTTCTGAATTTCATGATGAAAACCAATGGAATACTTATTTTCATGAAGATTATAAAAATGTTGAACTTTTTTAATAATTCAATAGTTGGGGTGGGGTTATTATGAAATTTATTGACATTAAGAGTGTTTGGTTTTACATTGTAAATCTTTGATGAATTGGTATAATTTGGTGTTATACTTGATACTAATTTGGCAAAAAATTAAGTAGCTTGAAGAAGTTGAGAAAAGAGAAGAGCCTAAGAAATGGAGGAAATACATTCTTGAAAAGTATTGGATAAAGCTTGAAGATGTAAGTACAATTGTATATTTATTCTATTTACTGGTTCTTTTGTAATACTTATTAAACCAAGTGTAAGAGCACATTATGATTATTGTAATATATCACTTCATAATATATGTATTTATCTCATTTTTAATATTACTTCATAATATTACATGTTTCATCTTATATTAGAGCCAATTTAGCTTTCAATAATTGAAATTTGAGAAATGTTTAAACCATTTGATTTACAACAATCCCATGCATTGCACGGGTTAGCGACTAGTCTATATATATAAAACCGAAACATCTGAAGCTCCCACAATTTTCCACATTATCATTTTAATTTATAAAAAAAAATTTAATTTTTAAAACTAAATAGTGAGAGAGTCCTAATAGGATTCTCTCTCTCTTTTTTTTTCCTCATCAATTTAATTTATAAAAAAAATAATTTTTTAAACTAAATAGTGAGAGAGTTCTAATAGGAGTCTCTACCTCTTTTTTCCTTAATCCTAAAGTTTTATTTATTTATTTTTTAGGTGAGTCTTTAAAAAAAAAAAAAAAAAACCTAAAGTGAGTTCTTTAAAAAAAAAAAAGTCTAACACGAGGTCTATAAAACCGAAGCCTCTAAAACTCCCACAATTTTCCACATCATCATTTTAATTTATAAAAAAATGTTAATTTTTAAAACTAAATAGTGAGAGAGTCCTAATAGGATTCTCTCTCTCTCTCTTTTTTCCTCATCAATTTAATTTATAAAAAAATAATTTTTTAAACTATATAGTGAGAGAGTCCAAATAGGAGTCTCTATCTCTTTTTTTCCTTAATCCTAGAGTTTTTTTTTTTTTTTTTAATTTTTTAGGTGAGTCTTAAAATAAAAAAAAAAACTAAAGTGAGTCCTTTAAAAAAAAATTCTAACGCGAGATCTAATTAAAAAAAAATATAATTATTTTTTTAATTATAATTCTAACATAAGTCTCTCAAAAAGTCAAAATTTTTGGTTTTATATTATATATAGATAATAATAATGATGTGACAAGCTCCAAGAATATGAGAATGCAATTTGTAAATCTACTATCAAGATAACATTGATTAGATTGACAGTGGATAGTAGATTTAGTTGCAGTTGAGTATTATGTGAAGTTATCACCACAGAATAGCCCACGTCGGAATATGTTATATAAAACCAATGATATGAAAGAAAAAACATTTTCTAAATCATTATATTGAACAAAAAATTACTTATTTTTATTCATTTTCAAGTAATACATTTTTAAAAATTAAGTCATAAACCTTTAAGTAAAATAAGTACTTTTAATTTGTATTTAACTATCCCATGCATCGCACGGGTTGGCGACTAATATATATATAAAACCGAAACTTCTGAAACTCTCATAATTTTCCACGTCAGCACAATATTTAAATAAAATTATTTTTATTTAGTTTAAACTTAACAATGAGTGAAACTATATCTCTCTAACAAATCTAACTTAAACTCAAACTCATCATTTTCATTTTTTTTTAAACAAAATTATTTTTGCTTAATCAAAATTTAACAAGAAGTGAAACTCTTTCTCTCTAACAAGTCTAACTTAAATTCAAACTCAAATATTGATAATTTATATAAAAATAAAAATTATGATAGGACTCAAAAAAGAAAAAAGAAAAAGAAAAGAGAGACTCACGTTCATTAATCATTTTGTGGCACATTATCTTTATTTCCCTCTGAATTTTGTTCCGCTATGTTAGCTGCCATTTGTAGCAATGAATGTCTAAATCCAAAGTGCACCTCAAAACTACCAAAACTCAAATTTTGACGGTTGATGCTTAACAATTTGTCAAGACAGGGCAAGCTTTTTATTCAGTTCTAGAGTAAAATCATAAAAAAAATCAAATCAACAGACAACTAATCTCTCTAATAAGCAGTTGGAACGTTAAAAAAAAAAAAGCAAGCAATCTGATTCAACTTTCTTCTTTGATTAATGAATTTTATGTTGAATTTGTTTATATTATTATTATTAATAAAATTTCAATTCAACATATGTGGATATTTTTTTTATATTGTTATTAATGAATTTTATCTTTTATATCAAAATTTTTTATTTGATTTCATATGTGTTTGAGATTTTCTTTCTATCTTATTCTTTTATTATGTTTAGAATTGATTTTCTTTTGAGTATTTGGGTTAATCTCCATATTTATATTGACATTGTTTTTGTGAGTTTGGATTTTGGGTTGAAATTTCTACTAATTATTTTTTTTTATTGTACATGGCAAATAAAACATCTCTATTTTTTCGGAGAAAAATCAAAGCTGCAACCTATATCTTCCAGCCAAAGGAATGATAAATTTTTATTTGGTATGTTATATATAAATTTGTTGAATTTGGTTTGGTTTTGAAGTAAAATTTGGGGATTCCATAAATTTTGAAGTTTTAAGTCTTGGAGTTTTTGGTATTTGTGTCTCAGTGGGTTGATCTTAATTCTTCACTTTAAATGCTTTTTATTTATGTTCATGGGATTTTTTTTTTTTTTTGTTTTCTTATTTAAAGCTATGATTTTTGGTTGATTAATTATTTGTTTGGATTCAACATAAAAGACAATGGAATTAGGTATTATAATTTTGATATTGTTCCATGTTTTGAATTGTCTATATTGTTATTATTGCGAAAAAATCATATTGCTACTCAAATTTGAAACTTGGTGTGTCTTCCTCATATCATGATCTTTGTTTATATATTTACAATTTATATTAGTTTTGACTGTGTGTATAACTATTGGGAGTTTGGTTTTATTAATTTAAGAATTGTAAATTACTTGGTAAGTTTCAGTAACTATGCACTTGCAGCTCAATAACTTTCAATGTTAGAAAACACTTCTAAACTATGGAAAAGTATAGAAATTAAATATTTCTTCATTTTTTTTAAAATACTAACTAGTAAAAGGTCTATTTACTCATTGTTGGATTTTTTTTCCAGAGTCAATAGCTTTTCTGTGCATCGCACGAGTTAGCAACTAGTTTAAATAAAATTACAATCCTATACAATTTATCACCAAGCTAATTAATTGGACAATCAAACACCGATAATAACACAAGATTATTTTAACAATTATCTTGAAAGAAAAAAAGAGAATAAAAAAAAATCTAATTTTTGCTCCAACCTCATCGCTGAACTTGATTTGCCACCTGAAACATGAAGAACACAGTTTGAATTTGGCATTAATGTATTGATGAACATAGTTTTGACTAGAATTTTTTTCTTCTCTCTAAGTTTTATCTCTGATAAATTGACCAAGTATTACCGAATAGTTGTTAAATTATCAATCTCAACTACACTACTGTTGTTACTAAGTTGATGAAAACAACATAACTGATATGGCAAAGATTGATCCTTGCTTATATTTTCTTTGTTTTGTTTTCTTTAATCCAAATGAGCTCACTTTCCCTTATAACATTATTCTGCCAAATTGCTCCATGATCATACCTTTTGATAAATCATCCTAATTTGTGTAGTTTTACCATGAAGTGGACAAGAAAGTGTTTCCGATCACATTATTTATGCTTAGAAGTATGTCACAATGGAAGCAAATGAAACTGAGGCCTCACAACCTAGTGGACATTCTAAGCATGTTGTACAGTTTTTTTGTGAATAGACATGAACAAACGTTTGTATATTTTTTGTTAACACAAGGTTAGTGATATTGCTGCTTGTATATTTTTTGTGATGTACAAAATATTGTATATACCATTTGGCAATTTTTTGTTGGGAACTTGTGAATTTGTGATGTTGGGAGGTTGGCAAATTGTGATGGTTGTGAATTTGTGATGTTGGGAGGTTGGCAACTTGTGAATTTGTGATGCTTGTGAATTTGTGATGTTGGGAGGTTGTGATGTTGGGAATTTGTAATTTTCGGATGTTAAAAAAATGTGAAGTTGTGATAGCAGGAACTTGTAATAGCAGGAAGTTGTGATAGCAAGGAAAATAGAAAGAAAAAAAAGAAAGAAAGGAAAACCTATAGCTGCATTTTAAAAACGCGGCTATAGTTCCTGGCGATGCCAGAAAACACTGCTGAAAGCAGGTTATAGCCGCATTTTCTCCAAACGCAGCTATAAACCACCCCTATAGTCGTGGTTTGGACCGCAGCTCCAAGCAGGTCTATAGCCGTGTTTTAAAAACGCGGCTATAGTTTCTACAAATGTTCCTAGCGACACCAGAAAACGCTGTTGAAAGCAGGTTTATAGCCGTGTTTTTGAAAACGCAGCTATAAACCTACCCTATAGCCGCGGTTTTGAACGCAGCTCCAAGCAAGTCTATAGCCGCGTTTTCTGAAACGCGGCTGTAGGTCTGGGCTGCGGTTCTAAACGCAGCTCTAACTAGGTCTATAGCCGTGTTTTTAGAAACGCGGCTATAGAAAGATAGCTCTAACCGGGTCTATACCCACGCTTATAAACGCGGCTCAAAGCTGGTCAATAGCCGCGTTTCCAAAAAACGCAGCTATAGGCTCGAAGCCTATAGTCGCGGTTAGGAAACGTGGCTTTAGGTATGCTCTATAGCCGCGGTTACAAAAATGCAGCTATAGACCCGCTGGGGGCTATTGCTACATGGCATAGGCCTGGGTTGTAAACGCGGCTATAGGAAACGCGGCTATGTTCTATAGCCACGTTTTTGGGGTCTATAGCTGTGTTTTTGAAACGCGGCTTTAGACCCCGTTTTTTGTAGTGTTGAAAAGCCTCTATGGCTTACTTTAGAGTTTTAGATGGTAAGGTCTCCTTCCTTATCCTTGATAAATTACACTGCTTTTACAGTCACACTATCACTGACGGCACCCATCAGCTCTCTCTCATTTCTTTTAGTTGTCTGGTTTGCTGTTATACTCTTTCATCCCACGGTCCAAGAAAAGAACATGTTTAAGATTATAATTTTTTCCAGGTTCTACTCGTGTATGGGATACAACTTCAACTTCGTCATTAAAAGCAAAAGTAATATTCTCAAGTTTGACATTTCTTCTGCTTGTTATTTGTCATTAAATTAATAAATATATCAATAATATATAAATACAATATACGGTTATTGAAACTGATAATATATATAGTATATACTAGAAATAAAATAAGAAAAATTTTAGATTTATATTATAGATTAAACAAATGTATATAATATTATTGTACACATAACATTATAGACATTTGCTTAGTTTACAATGTAAAATTTACATTGATAATACAATATAAACCTATAATTACCCATAAAATAATAGCATAATGTATAATTTGTTATCTCATATTTGATTATATTTTCGTATGCATGAAGTGTTTGTTTGTCTACTCTTTTTTTAGCAATTTTTAATCGACCAGTAATTTTGTTGTATCTTAGTCATTATGCTTAATGAGTTATAATTTAATTTGAAAATCTGGATTTATGGGAAAGTTAAAATTTATTGATTCATTCTTAAGAAGAAAGAAAAAAAGATGGTAACATTATTATTTTAACTACTGTATATATGAGAAAAACTAATTAATCATATTTTTATTAAAAAAAATCATCTTTTCTTTTTTTTTGTTCAGCCTCCCAAATTTAAATTTCTGACTCCACCATTGACTTTGTGAATATCAATCTAAACACCTGTTAGGTGATGTGGTATTGAGTGGGACAATCCAAAGTTGGCAGCAGTTGCATAGGATTAGAATTGCTACAAGCGTGTTCTATTTGGAGGATTAGTTGATAGGTTTTATTATTGAATAATTATCCTCTATTTTGTATTTTCAAACGGAGCATTAGTTTAGGATAGGTGTTATTTTATCCCTTTGTTTTAGGATAGCTTAAGTTTATCTCTATCTCATTGTCATGATGAAATTTCTATCATGTAAAGCCGTAAAGATCTTACTAGCCTTTGAGCACGCGCTTACACACATACTCAGAGACTCATCTATTTTTTTTTTTTTTTGTAAAAATTAATAATTTGAATCTATTACAATTTGGAATTACTATATTTTTCAATCACAAAAAAACCTAGTGATGTGATGAGTAAATTATTTCATCCAAAACGTAAAACACTCATCACACTCTAGGTATTTCTATGATTGAAAAATGTAGTAATTTCAAATTATAATGGATGCAAATTATTAACATTTACAAAAAAAAAAAAATAGAAGAGCAATTTGAAAACCATCAAGAGAGTGGTCCTGTTTTGTAGGTAATGTTTTAGTGGGAGTTAAAAATGTATCTACTTATCAAAAAAAAAAAAAGTGTATATATCTTTTTTTTTTTTTTTGATATTTAGTTTTGTTTTTTTGATAAACATGGGGTGTTTTTTTTTAAGTTAAAAAAAAAGCAGCAACGTGGATTGTTTAACTTATTTTTCTATTAAAAAAAAAAACGTATAGTTACTTTGAAGAAGGGGATTAGTGAAAGAGTGTTCTTATTTTGTAGGCAATGTTTTAATGCAAGTTAGACATGTATTTTTACCAAAATATTTTTTAGTTTTGTTTCTACTTAAACCTAGGGGTTTAGGGGTATTTTGGAAAAAAAAAAAATCCAGTCCAAACAGGAGAAGCCCCTTAAATAGTAGTATAGATACTCCTATATATATAAGACCTACGAATAATAATAGAATGCAAGCATAAAATTAATCCGCAATAATGCTATTTGGGAGGTTTGGTTTTTCCTCAAACTAAACCATCTTAATTGCTTTTACTAAGATAGTTACAACCATCACCATAGCTCCCCATGGTAAACGTGGTGCTAGTCGAGGTCGAGGTGGTCGTGGTAACTTGGGTTATAACAACTTGGTATCAGAGCAGGTTATGGATGATTCACGTATTGACCATTTGAAGGCAAAGATAGACTCCTTAGCTGTGGAGCAAGTTTTGTGAATTATAGGAAACCTTGAACACGATTAGATCACATATTGGGTAGCCATAGTCATGAACGAGGGGAGAGCCCATATGATAGTGGTGGTTTTTCGCCGATTCAACCATAAGGGGGTCTCAAGACTCGACTATGGTAATTCCAAAAGTCACCAAGCTTGATTTCCCTCATTTCAATGGCAATGAAGATCCGACAAGTTGGATTTGCCAAGTGGAGAAATTCTTTGAATTTTATAAAATTACAAAGGAAGAGAGAGTTCATTTGGCAACGTATCACCTTGAAGGTGAGCTGCAATTATGGTAAGGAGAGGGAGGTTACTAGGCCACTCCTTAAAGAAGGATTGTACTTTAGATAAAGTCCAACGGAGTTCGACGATTTCTATGGCGAGCTTATCAAGCTCAAACAAATTGGCTCAGTCCATGATTATTAGGGTCAATTTAAGAAGCTTCTTAGTCGAGTAAAAAAACTGCAACCTTCTTGATAAGGCAAAAATGGATTGACCCCTTTGGCAAATTAATTAATTAATTATCCAAGTTAATTAATTAAGGCAATTTAAGGCTACGTTTGTTTCGCCTGAAAACACTTTCAGGAAAACATTTTACACCCTTGTGTGTGTTTGGCAGCTACGGAAAATACGGTCAACGGAAAAATCATTTACGCTTCGACCGGAAAATAAGCCACTTTGGGTGTAAAATGAATTCAGCTTGTGTTTTACCTTCAAATGAATTACACCTCAGTTTTTCGGACTCACAGACGCATAGAGAGAGAGAGAGAGAGAGAGAGAGAGAGAAAGAGTAAGAAAAGGGAGTAGAGAATGTGGTACTGTCTGAAGCCCAGATTGCGTCGTCAACGTCGCGCCGCCAAGATCGTCCTGCTAATCGTCCCGTCGAGTTCGCGCCGCCAAGGTCATCCTGCCGATCATCCCGTCGAGTTCGCGCCGTGAAGATCGCGTAATCGAGTTCGCGCCCTGAAGATCGCGTAATCAAGTTCGCGCCGTCAAGATCGCCGTCAAGACCGCATCTCTTCCTCCTCCCTCTCAGTTTTTATTTTTGTTTTGATTTTTGAACTGAGTTTGATCGTTGCCGCCACCGCCCTCTAGGTCAGATCATCCTGCTGATCTCACCGTCCGCCACTCGCCGATTTGCTTTCTCTCTTTGATCTTTGATTTTTTTTTTTTTTTGTTGTGGTGGTGTGGGTAGTGGTGTTTTGGTGGTTTTTGTTGTTGTGGTGGTGTGGGTGTTGCTGTGTGGGTGGTGGTGGATTACAAAATGGCTGAGAAAATGTGAAAAATCTGTGGTTACTGGTGGATTTTTTGATATAAAATTTTTTTGGAAGCTTAGAAAATAACTGAGAAAATGTGAAAATTTTGTAGGAAATAGCATTTTCAAAATATTACCAAACACTAGAAATTATTTTTCAGACTATTTTCCATTGCACACCTAAACGCCTGGAATTTAATTTCCTTACAGAAATTTATTTTCCCCTGCATTCATTTTACACTTGGAATTCAATTTACATCAAACCAAACGTAGCCTAACATGCAATGGCATGGTAGTACAAACAAATCACCAACTAAACTAAATGCAGTGGAAAATAAATTTGACATGGGTGATTTGTTTACGAATAGAGAAAACCACCAAGGCAAAACCCCATTAGGTGAATTTAAGGTCACCACTCCTAAGAATCCACTATTATCAAAACTTAAACAAAACTTACCAAGGCGAGCCTGTCGATGGGCAATGCGACCAACACGGGTGTTCATCTGACACATCTCATCAATGAGAGAGTCAAAGCGAGCATCCATGCACTGAAGTTGTGCCATGATGGCCTCCAAGGTCACACCAGCTACCGAAGAAGAAGGAGCAGAGGTGAAGGAGCCGAGGAAGAAGGAGTTGCAGGAGCTATAGGATCGTCTATCTTCACTCGTGGCTGCTTCAGTTGAAGTTGGGCCTCACTTTGCCAAACAGAATCGACGCTGATGGCACTTATGGTGGTGAAGTAAGGAGAGCTGGGAATGGGGATGAAGAAGTGTCAGAGGATCCGCGTGATAGCTAAAGGAAAGATGAGCTTATCACGGGTCGTCATATCTTAATACGCATTGAGGATAGATGTGATGAAGTGAGAAGGGAAGTCAATAGAGAGGTCCTCAAGAAGAGCCAAAAGAAAGATTTGATACGCTCCTTAGCTTTAAATATAAAACCCATCTCGATGGATTGAGGTATCTATCGAGATCTGTCGAGCATTAAATCTCGAAAGAAATGAATAGGTCGAGGTGCTGTTGAGAATCTGTCAACGGCAAAATCACCTCGATGGATCGAGAATCTGTCGAGACGCTATCGGACAGATAGAGAGCTCAGAAATTTGGATCGATAGATCGAAGAAGCTGTCGAGAATCTATTGAGGAGAAACCCAAAAATCTCGACTAATCAAGAATTCGTCAAGATCTATCGAGAAAAGGAGAAAGAAGGGCTCGATAGAAGGTAATCTGTCGAGAAACTATCAAGCTTGAAAAAACAAGTTTTCAAGAAAGAAAAAACACATAGAGATGAATGCAACAAGCAAGCTACTCAAACATAGATCCAATCAACATACTAAGCTCTCAAAACATCTCTCAACAACTATGCAAAACATTCATAGATCCAGAACACACACACACACTAAACAAGTCTAACTAATTTTATATTTCAAAAAACAAGTTAAGATAGTTTAATGAGCATATATTAACATGTGTATTCATTGTGATGGCCAAATCACATTGTACCTACACATGTATCAAAAGTAGCAAAGAATTTTGTGTGTTGTGTGTAAAACATAGCAAGAGCGCATAAGTGTCTTATATTATGACGATTTGAGATATGAGAAAAATCAAATGCACTCACACACAATCATAACTGCTTGATGGGGACTATCACATTCGAGATACATCCTATAACTCTCACATCTCCTAGAAACACGCTTGCAACCATATTTAAAAGCATTTTGATTCTTTTTGCTTTTATTTTCTTTACATATTTTCTTTTTGAACATATCATGCACGAGCATATAAGAGAGAGAAGAAATACCCAATTATGTAAGCCAAAACATCCCAATTTTGCTATGCCAAAGCACACAAATGTTATACATGATTGGCAGGCTTTAGTGGTGAGATGGTTATTTATGCCTTTCTCTTAGGATTTTCAAGTCTTTCCCGTCACAAAGAGTGATATAAGTGTTAAGTATAAGAGATTACTTAATTGTACTCATCACAAACACGAGCCACAAAGTTCACTTGCTTAGTTGTGCATTGAGATGTTCATCTAAGATACAAATGATACAAGGTTTAGAAAACTTTGTTTCAATGGTCATCCAAGGTACACAAGTACCAATATACACAAACACACACTGTTTTTGTATTTTTCTGATTTTTCAATTTTTTTAAATGAAAAGTAAAAATAGACAAAAACTGAAAAACAACCAAACAAAAACATGAAGAAACACACAAAGCATAAAACTAGATTGGCTTAAAACAAAAAAGCAAAACAAACAAGTAATGCATAACCATAAGGGGAGAGAGAGAGAGAGAGAGAAGTGATTGAATCACTTTGAGCATTTTTTCCTTCCACACCTTGGAAGAACCTTTCCTTTACGCGAACCTTTGATCTGGAGGTAAGGAGGAAGAATTGAAACCGTTCAAGTTCAAAAGGAACATGAGGGCCTTGAGAAGATCTCCAAGATGAGTAAAAGAGGATGGAAACTGATTCTTGTTTCCAAACGAGAGCATACTATTACTTTGTTGAGTGGCTAACCTCTTGTAACAATTTGGACGAGTATGCCCTGAAGCTCTACAATGATGACAAAAATGTGGCTTCTTCGGTTGAGATTTTTTGTTGTTTTTCCTTTAGTCCTAGGGTTTCTAGCCTCTTTCTTTTCAACCTTAGGGGGTGCTCCTAAAATAGATTTGTCTTCATCTAAGTTCTCACTAGCTATTTCAGTTTTAGCTTCATCATTCTTGGAATTAACATTATCAGCAGGAGAGACAAACATAGTAGTACTAGATGAGGTAATATTAGGAGAAGAGAAATCATACCCCAAACTAATTTTATTAGAAGTATCTTTCTGAAAGCTTAGCATCTCATCGAATTTTGCACTGGAAGTCCTATCCAATTGAGCTCTGACTTAAAACAAGTATGCTTCAAACTTTTTGGTCCTTTCAGCCAAGAAATTGTTTTCAAACCGCAATGCTCCAATGATTTGATTGGCTTCATGAACCTTGGTAGAGAGCTCCTCTCGATCTAGCTCCACATCACTCAGCTTCTTGGTGGCCAGCCTATAGAGTTTCTCATGCTTCTCGGAAACCTTGTACAACTTAGCATAGGCTGTATGGATGTCATATTGATCCTACATTTTCTCAAATTTTGATTCCACCAAGTCCTCTTCTTCATCTACTGCTTCTACAATCCCCTCAGTAGGATCCAGTATGGCAGTGAAAGCACTCAAGATTCCCTCGTCATTACTGTCATCTAACTCAATCTCAGGCTCGGTGTCACTCAAGGTAGCAGCAAGAGCCTTACTTTTTCCAATTGACTTGAGATATGCTAGACATTCTTGTTTCATGTGTTCAAAACATTGACATCTGAAGCACTTTGGTTTGAAGGGAATAGTATACTGACCGCCATCCTTAGCATCCTTCTCATCCAAAAATTGCAAGAAAGTTCTCATGCGTAATTTCTAGTATGCATAGTTAGTGCCATCAAATAAAGGAGGTATAATAAGAGATTGTCCTCTATCCATGACAAACAGGGGTTAATGGATCACATAACAAAGATTAAACCTAATCAGAGTGTGCTCGCTCTAATACCACTTGATAGGGCAAAAATGGATTGACCCCTTTGGCAAATTAATTAATTAATTATTTAAATTAATTAATTAAGTCAATTTAACATGCAATGATGTGGTAGCACAAACAAATCACCAACTGAACCAAATGCAGTTGAAAATAAATTTGACACAGGTGATTTGTTTATAAGGAAAACCACCGAGGTAAAACCACACCGGGTGAATTTAAGGTCACCACTCTTGAGAATCTACTATTATCAATAACAAGCGGTTACAAGTAAAAGAAATTCCAGTACCCAATACCAACCTCCAATTGAACCCTTTCTTCCATACCCAATTGGACTTGTATTGTAGCGGCAATCTCTCATTTCAATGCACAAATCCTAGTATGTGACTAACCAATGATGCACGAATCCCAGTACGTGACTAACACACCAACTTAAGGAAGATGTTGGCTGTAAAGTTCATCAATTCATCAACAATAAAGATCAGGAAGCTCTTTGGTCACAAAACCTTTGGCGTAAAGACGTAGTAGTTTCTACAAATGATGAACTAAAGCAAATTTTACTTTCGGTCACAATATGCATGTATTCTGTTTTCAACACCTTGCATCCCTTTATGACGGCTCTTAAAATAATCCTTATATATGTCTAAGGCTGTGAGAAAAGAAACCCTACACAAATACTCAAGGATATGCGTGTAATCAAATCTAGAAAACCTGATTTCATAATTCTTGACAGATACAGCTTCTGTCGAGCTTCTGTCGAGCTTCAACATTAAACCTCGATAGAAAGGATTCTGTTGAGACATCTGTCGAACTTTAATGAATAGCACTTTCTTCACTTGTTTCTTAGTCAGACTTGCATGACTTCAATACCTAAATTGAACACTTGTTTCTTGAAGTACTAAACTCATCCTAGATCTACCCAATTACAAGTAAAGTGCGTTTTGTCAAAGGATTAGCCAATTACATAAATATGTCCCTAACACTTCTCAATAAGTTGCTTGTTTCATCAATGGTCTGAAGGAGAATGTAAGGGTTGATGTCCAAGCCATGAAACCCACATCTCTCTCAACCGCAATAGGGCTCGCTTAACTCTATGAGTTAAAGTATCAGAAGAAGACCAACTTGTATCAGGACTGAACCATTAAAGGTCATCCACCTGAAGAGAATGAGGAACCTTTGCAACATAAGTCCTAACATTATGACTATCAAGAAACTTACACCTCTAGAGCTCAAGGAGACACAGGATAAGTGGGATAAGGGCTTATGCTAAGAAATTTGCACCAAGACATAAATGTAAGAAATTTTTTTTTTATTAAAGGGAGTTGGCTTGATGAAGATGAAGAAGAATCCCTTGATGACAAGGGATGATTTAAGCGGGAGGAAATTTTACATGCTATGGTATTGAGTGGGACAATCCAAAGTTGGCAGCAATTGCATAGATTTAGAATTGCTACAAGCGTGTTCTATTAGGACTTAGGAGTATTAGCATCTAATCCATACAAACATATGGATGCATTTAAAATTAAACATAATTTTTATTATAAAAATATAATAAATAGTTAATCAAATTATTTTTTTTAAAAAAAGCACATGCATTAATGCATATGTATAGATACATTTAAAATTAAACACAATTTTTATCATAAAAATATAAATAATTAGCCAAATTATTTAAAAAAAAAAAGTAAATGTAATTAGTCACATATTAAAATTCTTACCTAAATTTAACACTACTTATGATCATTTTTTTTTTCTAATTTTAAATAAAATAAGATAGAACATGCGGTGATTTTTATTGTATGGTGATTTTTATGAATTAAAAAATTTAAGTGGACACATGACACAAACTTAAATGGATAATAATAGTGTGATCCCCATATAAATTTAGACATATTGCGTAAAATTGGATTCTAATTTCAAATTCTAATTGAAATTTACCTATTAATATATATAGATTAGTTGATAGGTTTTATTATTGAATAATTATCCTCTGTTTTGTATTGTCAAATGGAGCATTAGTTTAGGATAGTTGTTATCTTATCTCTTTGTTTTAGGATAGCTTAAGTTTATCTCTATCTCATTGTTATGATGAAATTTCTATCATGTAAAGGTCCTATACAAGACTCAAGAATAATAATAGAACATAAGCAGCAAATTAATCTGCAGTAATGCTATTTGGGATGTTTGGTTATTCCTCAAACTAAAACTATTTTAATTGCTTTTACTATTTTTCTCAAAAAAAAAAAAAAAAAACTTTTACTAAGATAGTTTGAGTCGTAACTCGTAATATCATCACTTGACATGTGAGTAAGTTGTGACAAAGTTTGTATCCCTAAACTATTTGTTCCTAATCACACCTTATCTTGTATGGTACTTATAAGTGGAAATTTTCACCTTATCTTGAGAGGGAGGGAGTATACTCCTGGAATACTCTTTAATCACCACCTCATCAGTAGCCAATAATATCATGAATCAGTGATTGCCTCTAATATAAAGTATCCCACATTATGGCCAAATAAAATTTACCGTGATTGGTTCTGGTTAAGGAGGGGCATATGATATATTTTCAGTTTATCACGTACGTGGAGTGAAGGAGCAAGTTCGAAAATGTTCCTTCGGGATTTGGGAAACGCTGTCCTACACTCCTAAAGAAATAAAAAGAAAGCAAAGATTGCATCAGCTATATCGTTAATATTGTAAAATAGGTAGACAACACAGCTCACGCAATTTATGTTTCGAGAAAACAACTCACGCAATTAGTAAGGCGATGGACATCATCCTAAAGAGGAGTGTCCTTGCCTTCTTCTGTTGTATATTAAAGCTTTACCTAACATCACGATCAAGACGTGATCAGCTTAGCTATGTGTCCATTGTTGTAACTTGCAAGGCATTTTTTTGGCACAAAAGTGGGGTTTTTAGGAACTATTTAAAGAATAATATTGTTGATGAATAAGAAGATAATTACAATAGATAGGGAGCACCAAAGGCTAATTTGACACTGGGATAAGTTGCCCCTTCAAATATTGGAAGTAAAGTTGATTACTACCAAGTACCAACTACCTATCAGAGTGACAATGTGTATTGGTGGATCGTATTTGTATTATGTCATAGTAGGGGTTTTTTTTTTTTTTTTTTTTTTTTTTGAGAGAAAAAGTAGGGTTTTTTTTTTTTTTTTTTTTTTAAGAAAGCAAAAGTAGGGGTATTTGATTTATCCAAAATAAATAAATAAGGATATTTTACTACGTATCCGTTTGGAAACAGTTTATTTAGCTGAAACTAAAAACTTTTTGCTAATAATATTGTAGATAAAGGTAAAAATTAGCTGAATAATACAGTGAAATCTATAAATAGTATCAAAAAGTGCAGTAGAACCCATGAATAGAAGCAAAAATAAGCTGAAAGTTGAGATAAGCTGAAAAATTCAACTTTTCCCAAACGCACGCTACATAGGACAACTTGAATATGACTTAATTAATAATTGTGGATTGATACAATACTACTCATTCAACTAATTCAATTTTACTCAAAAAAAAAAAAACTAATTCAGTAATTTTGCCATTTATTCTCAAAAAAAAAAAAATACTAATTAAGTATGTTGTGTTGGATTGACACAAGATATAATTTATTTAAACCTATTTAAAAACGCGCATGCGCACACACGTGTGACTAAAATTAATTAACATATTTTAAGCCCATAAATTATAATAATAGATAGAATGATAGATAAATGAATTACATATAGATTATGTTTCATAATAATATCATTAAAGTTTTAATTGCATACAATCTAATTTTTTATAGTAAAATTTATGGTTTCAACGTAATGAAATATCATTCAAATTTTGAAATATGCAAATAATAAAAATAATACAAAAATAAGAGTTCTTTTTTCTTGGATAAAAGAATCAGTGCCTTAGATTTTCAATGAAAATTTTATTGACATAACCATTAAAAGTTTTTTAATTAATCAACTTTATATTTTAAATTCAATTTTATTTTTTTTTTTGATAGGTAAAGAGGCAAACTTTTTTTTTAGAGAATTTCAACCAATAGCGTTCGCTCCCGATAATAGCTCTTATCATCAAACCAAAAGACCAATCAGTTTTTGGTGTAGGCGGGGATTGAACCCTAGATCTCTTATTCAACCATCATAAACTTTACCAGTTGAGCTAACTGAAACTCACTTAAATTCAATTTTCTGATAGATTCAAATGAATATTATTATTTAGGTTAAATAGGTTTGTGTCAAAAGACTCAAAATGAGTTGAAATGTCTTGACATGAAGAATGAACCTGAACCCGGTCATTTTGGGTTTTTCATACGAACCTTGACTTACCCCAATTAGATTCTAGTCAACTCTCATACAAACTTGGTCAAAGTATTCTAGCCTCCGGGGCAAATATTTACTTATGAACTTATGAAATTCGACATTTTACTGTTTATTTATGCTCAGTCACCTCATCAAACTTGGTAAACACTAATCAAAGTTTGTCAAAGCGTGGTGAAAAAGATCTAAATTAGGATATCACTACAACTAAAAGTATTTTTAGCAACGAAAATTAGTGAGGAAATATTTTTCGTCACTAAAAATACAACTTTAGCGACGAAATATGAATTTCGTCACTAATAATGAAATAAAATTACAATATATCTGAAAAATGGGCGCCAGCGGAGGGAAACTTGGCGTGAGCTTAATTAATCTATAGCGACAAAATATTTCGTCGCTAAAAGTTGAAATTTTTAGTGACGAAATATATCTTCACTGTAGGTATTGCTGTGGCTAGTATTAGTGACAAAAATCCTTTCGTCACTAAAAGGAAGAATTAGCGACGAAAAATAGTCGTCGCTAAAAATAACCATGGTTTTTCATTCCATTGTTTTAGCGACGAAATCACAATTCGTCACTAAAAGTATGCTATAGCAACGAAATATTAATTTCCTCTCTAAAAATCTTAACAAAATCTGGGTTCTTTAGTGACGAAATTTACCTTCGCCGCTAAAAACATTGACCCTTTATATCTATTGCGACGAAAAGTAGGCATTAGCGACAGAAATAATTCGTCGCTAAAGACCTGCCTATATATATGCCCTTTTTATTTCTTCAGCCCCTTTTATTTCTTCAACCCCAAAAGTCTGAGCCATCAATACCAATTCTAACCCACCTGACCCACGCCGTCGATAACCAAACAACCTCCTTCCCACTGCCTCGCCGTCGACATCGAAAGCTCCTTGCCGTCGACTTCGAAAGCTCCTTGCCGTCGACCTCGAAAAGCTCATCTCTGCCACAACCCAATCCCAATCTGCCAAGCACCACCGCCTTTCCCTCATCTCTGACCAAGACCGCGGCCTCAAGACCCAGTAAGACCCTCCTAAACCATCGTCGAAGCTAGCGAGATCCTTCCATCGTTGAAGCCATCGACGCCATCGTCGAGACCCTCCCCACTGGGTTTTGTTTTGTATTCTCAGGACAAGCCCCAGCCACTTCCCGATGCTACAAAGGGTTAGTATTCTTGTTTGCTTAAAGACTGAAAAGAAATTTGAGATTGGGGAGAAAATAGAACAATATAAAATACGCATTCTCTCATCTTCCCAATGCTACAAAGGCTAAAAAGCTGGAAAAACCTTCCAAATCTCATCTCTCTTTCTCTCTGTGAATTTAAGAGAATTTTGATGGGTTTGAGTGGAAATAATGCGTATATTTTGAGTCTGTCTTTTGGGAAATGGAAAATTGTCTACTAGTTGTTTTGCTTTGTAAGTAGTAATAATTTTTTATTATTTTACTGGTTAAATAATATTGGGGTTAGAGTCTGGGAGTGGCCAACTATAAATGTCCGATGTGTGAGGCACCTAAGTACAAGGATACACGTGCCTAAGGTAAAAAGATTCCTCATAAGGTATTGCATTACTTCCCGTTGACACCAAGACTGAAGAGATTGTACATGTCAGGCCAAAGAGCTAAGGACATGAGATGGTATATAGACAAACGTGTAGACGATGGGATAATAAGGCATCCGGCTGATAGTGAGGAGTGGAAGTAGTTCGATTTGCAACATCCTCATTTTTCCCTTGAATCTCGCAATGTAAGGCTGGGGTTGGCTGCAGATGGATTTAACCCTTTTGGGAATATGAACAACAACTATAGTATGTGGCCTGTCATTCTTATCCCCTACAACCTACCGCCTTGGTTGGTTATGAAAGAGCCATATTTTATGTTGTCATTACTTATTCCTGGTTCCCATCAACCGGGAATGAGATTAATATTTACTTGAAACCATTGATTCATAAGTTGAAGGAGTTGTGGGAAGAAGGTGTAGAAACTTATGATGCTTATAGTAAAGAGTATTTTCAGATGCGTGCAACTTTGTTGTGGACAATACATAACTATCTTGGATTTGATAACGCATCTGGGTGGAGGACAAAGGGTTATCATTCTTGTTACACTTGCAATGATGAACCATATTCAGAAGCTTTGGAAAGTAAAATTGGATTCATTAACCATCGAGCTTATTTTCCTATGAAACATCGTTGGAGACATAGTCGATTGCATAATGATTTATCAGAGAAACAGAAGAGATTTTTAGAGTTACAAGTGGGAAAGATACAAGAGCAGCTAGATAGAATGCCAAATATAATTTTAGGAAAAGCATCCAAGTAACAAGAAGAGACAACTCATTAGGGAGCCAAATTGGTCAAAGGTAAGTATTTGTACAAGCTTCCATACTAGAAGAATAAGAAGCTTAAGCACAACACTGATGTCATGCATGTGGAGAAGAACATTAGTGAGAATACTTACGTTACTTTGTTGGCATTAAGGGGAGAAACAAAGATACTGACAAGGCACAGATAGACTTGCAAAATATGAACTTTAGGCACACGTTGCATTTGAAACAACGTCCTGATGGATCATATGACAAGCATCGGGCTTTCTTTTCATTAAGCTCAAATGAAAAGGATGGTTTTTATGACTTTTTGAAATCAGTCAAGTATCTGGATGGCTATGCAGCCAACATATCAAGGTTAATGAATGCCAAAAATGGTAGATTATCTAGTTTGAAAAGCTACGACTGTCATGTGTTACTACAACGAATTCTTCCAATTGGGTTGCGAGGGTTTGCACATAAAGACATTAGTATTGTATTGTTTGAGTTGGGCAGCTTCTTTTAAGACTAATGCTCAAAGACCCTAAAGAGGAGTGAATTGGAGAAACTAGAAGAACGTATAGTTCTTATACTATGCAAGCTCGAAAGGTTCTTTCCTCCAGCATTCTTTGATGTTATGGTTCACCTTGCTGTTCACTTGCCTCAAGAAGCAATTCTAGGAGGCTTAGTACAATATTGGTGGATGTACCCAATTGAAAGGTAATTAGATCATTGATGCATCCATCAATTGCATCTTTCCCATGTGGTATAAAATCACATCATATGCGTATTTTTTCCTTATAGATACCTTGGAAAATTGAAAAGATACGTTTCCAATCGAGCTCGACTAGAAGGTTCGATTGCAGAGACTTACATTCTCAAAGAATGTATTAACAATTGGTCTTTGTATATTGATGGGATCGAAACTGTGCATAATCGAAGAAAAAGAAATGAAGATTTTGGTGAATCTAGCGAAGGATTGATAGTTTTTTCACAGACTGCTCGACTTACAGGTGGTAGGCGGAATGATGGTAACTTGTCTCGTGCATTGCTTGATACTGCTCATTGGTACTTGTTGTACAATAGTCCTGAGCTAGAGCCTTATTTAAAGTATGTGATTTCATATGCATGTATTGTTTGATCAAGTTTTGAATATTATCTGCAATGCGTAGCTGAAAATAAATCACAAACAGTGAACACAAAAGCACATTACATAGTCCTATTGGAGAAGTTATAACTCAAATCCAACGACAAGAGTTTCCTAAGTGGTTCAGAAAGCGTGTAAGACATTTGAAATTTAATCACACACTAATAAAAATTAAACATTTAAATAGTTTCGTCATTACTTATTACTAATTAATATCACTTGTTGTATGTCATTATAGATGAATATTTTGAAAGTTAACGAGTCACCAGAAGCTAATAAACAGTTAAGATCATTAGCAAATAGTCCTAAGTCGCATGTGAAGGAGTACACAGTTTGTATGGTCAATGGTGTAAAGTTCCATACAAGGGACCTAGACAATCGTCGTGTAACCCAAAATAGTGGTGTATGTATTGAAGGGGACCATAAGGGAGAAATGCACGACTTCTATGGTCATGTGTACAAAATTTGGGAATTGGAGTATGTGTTTTGCCATAGAGTTGTTTTGTTCTAGTGTGAATAGTACAATACTAGTACCAATGGTCGAAGGAGAATGATAAGAACCGATGCACACTGCACAAGCATTGATGTTACAAGTCGGTGGTATGAAAATGACGCTTTTATACTTCCTAGTCAAGCAAGACAAGTTTTTTACCTTCAAACTATCAAATTGGGTGAACCTTGGAAAATTGTGCAATCCATCTAACATAGAGAAGTGTTTGATGTTTCGGAAATCGGGGGTGGAGAATCCAATAATAATACAGAAGATAGTGACGCATTCCAACAAGAAGCGATTGTTGATGTTGTCTCTCTCAATGTTGAGGACAATATTATTGACTATTGTATGGGTGATGTTGAAACTGAGGTTGTTCTTAAGGGTGAAACTTCAAGAGATGCTAATCAAAATGAAGAGCATGACATACCTGATGTTGATCTTGATATGGATTATGATATGTAGAATTCATAACAATTGTCTTAAATGTTGTGTGTGTGTTTCTTTTAAAGTTTTATGCTTGTATAAGTAGCAATTGTTTTTACTTATCTTGAACTTGATATGGATATTGATGTGGTCATTTGTTGTGTTGAGTTAGTTGCAATTGTGTTCAAATTTTGTACTTGTGAATTGCTTGATATGGATAATGATGTGGACTATGATGTTAAGTTAGTAGCAATTGTACTTATATTCATGTCAATACATAGTTTTCATTTTAATGCCCAAAAAGGCCAAATACACTCATAATATACCAATGTATGAGATGACAAGATTGGATAAAACGAGGCAAAACCAAGAGACAATTGATGCTTTGGGATTGAAGCACATCTCAACTTCTCTAAAAGATTCTGCTTAGTCCAATTGTGCAAAAGGGAAAAGAAGTAAAGCTAGTGTTGTGGTAGATGATGATTATGTACCACCTATTGGTTTAGATGACAATGATGATGAGTCATCTAATTCTGTAATCCATAAGATACAATAAATGTTCCATAGAGTACAATAGATGATAATAATTTTATTGTTTCGTTACTTGTAATGACTTTATTGTTCCATTATATGTATGTTTGTTAGTTACAGATGGCACCAAGACGACTTACACGCTCGCGAGGTGAGGCATCTATCCCGATGGTCCAATCTACGGAAACACCTCTTAAAGCAAATCCTCCCACCCAAAGTTCTTCTAGTGCGGAAGCGCAGACTACTAGCGCATTAACTAGCACGATTGGTAATTACATACTTAATTACAACTGCACCCTGTTTTTACTATTGAGATTATACTTCACTTAATTTAGCTATAATGTACATGGGATGCATAATTTTTTAACATTAATAATGTTTATATAAGATCTACTAACAAAAATACCCGTAGAACAACACGTGGTATAACAGTACGGGCACTTGTTGAAAAAAGTGGTAAGTTGCCAGTACGTATAGCTGCAGAGTATGATACTCCTGTTGGGAAGAATGCATGCAAGCTTGTCAATCAAATTGGCGTACAAGTGCGAAGTAATTTGTCCAATTACAACGTGAAAAATTGAAAAAATGTTGATGCTGTTACTAGAGATGTGGTGCTTCAAAATATCGCGGTAAATTTATGGTCTTTAATATCTAAAGTTTATGCCATCCAATTAGGATAAATTGGTATGGTTGGCATAATTATTGTGATCTTTCGGTGTAATTTTTAAGAAAACTTGATGTAGAGATTTTTCAGGCTAAATAATGATTTTCACAAAAAAAAAAAATTGAGGACAAAATATAGTGTGTGTGTGTATATTGCATCAAATGGATGTCATTTTTTTTCCCTTACGCCATGTGACACACTATAAGTATATTAAAATTATTAACATAGTTTCCTCTAAGTGAAAATTCAATTACTAAAAGTTTCTAAAAATTTGAACAAAATTATATTGTTTATTATATATTAGATTAATACTCTACAATTTTTTTTCCGTCATGTAAAGTTTTATAGGTACTTTATTATAAGCGAAAATCTATTCCTGAAGTTTTGAGTAATTAAAAAAAAAAAAAAAGGCTATGTGTAGTAAAACTCACCTACTAAAAATTTTAAATAAATTGAAAGAGTTTAACCATTTAATTTAAATTACTTTATTACTTCTATTAACTATATAAAAAGCGGCTATGTCACTATAGTGTTTTGGCACTGTTCATTTAGTACTTTTGCATTGTTCATCTACAGTGCTATTTTGGTGAGACATTTTTTTTTTTCCCTAGTAATCAGTTTTTGTTTTTTTTTTTTAATATTGATGTAAGCTGATATTTATATTGTTATATTAACGCAACAAATTTCACAATATTTTCACAATTATTGATGACTATGCCGATACAGTGATTTGGCACTATTCATTTAGTGCTTTTGCACAGTTCATTTATAGTGCCGTTTTAGTGAGCTTTTTTTTTTTCCAATAATCGGTTTGTGTTTTTTTTTTTTCTTTTAAATATTGATGTAAGCTGACATTTATATTGTTATACTGGCACAACAAATTTCACAATATTTTCACAATTATTGACGTATCAATTTCTTACAAATCAAAATAAAATAATAAAATATGAAATTGTAACCAACCACAACTGAAAAAAGATGTTTTCCCAATGCCGCTACAGTGCTTTCGCACTGTACATCCAGTGTTTTGGCACTGTTCATCTCCAATGCCATTTTCGTAAGTCACTTTTTTTCTTTTTCTTTTTTTCAGTAATCGGTTTGTTTTTTTTTTTTCTTTTAAATATTGATATAAGCTGACATTTATATTGTTATACTGACACAACAAATTTCACAATATTTTCATAATTATGGTTTAGTTAGTCACTTTTTTTTCAGTAATCGGTTTGTGTTTTTTTTTTTTCTTTTAAATATTGATGTAAGCTGATATTTATATTGTTATACTGACACAACAAATTTCACAATATTTTCACAATTATTGACCTGTCAATTTCTTACAAGTCGAAATAAAATAATAAAATATGAGACTGTAGCCAACCACAACTGAAAATAAATGTTTTGAAAAATGTTACAACACTTATTGTTATCATAATATTTTCACAATTGTTGAGATCTCAATTTCTTATAGATCAAATAAAAAAAATGCTAAGTCCACAATATTTTAACATTAATTTTTACAGTACCTAAAGTAAGTCCACAACATTTTAATATTAATTTCATAACAAATCATAGGTAAGCTATTATTGATGGATAACACTGGAGCAACAGTGCTTTTGGTTTATTCAACTAGCACTGTAGCTACAGTGCCGAAAGAATTTTTTTTTTTCCAGTAATTGGTTTGTATTTTTTTTTCTTTGAAATGTTTATGTAAGCTGGCATATATATTCTTATACTGATACAACAAATTTCACAATATTTTCACAATTATTGACATGTCAATTTCTTACAAGTCGAAGTAAAATAATAAAATATGAGACTGAAACTAACCACAACTGAAAATAAATGTTTTAAGAAAATGTTACAACACTTATTATTATCACAATATTTTCATAATTGTTGAGATCTCAGTTTCTTATAGATCAAATAAAAAAAATGCTAAGTCTACAACATTTTAACATTAATTTTTACAGTGCCTAAATTTTTTTTCTCAGTAATCGGTATGTGTTTTTTTTTTCTTTTAAATATTTATATAAGCTAACATATATATTGTTATACCGACACAACAAATTTCACAATATTTTTACAAATATTGGAGTATCAATTTTTTACAAGTCAAAATAAAATAATAAAATATGAGACCGTGATCAACTACAACTGAAAATAATTGTTTTGAGAATAACAATAATAATGTTATCAGTTTAAAACCAATAACAACTTGTCATTTAAAATTTGTTATAAAAATATTATGAATGTAGCATTTCTCTCAAATAAAATAAATATATATATATATATTTGCATCCTAAAAATGAAGATGTTGTGAAAATATTGTGATATTTTGTTGTATTCTTAGACTTCTTTTTCAATATAGTCAAATTAAGTGAGTCAAAATTTACGATTTTACACACAAAATCTATATTGATTTTCTCACTACTGGGGCAGCACGTGCCTTGCACGTGCAGCAAACACTAGTTATTATAAATGTAGGTTTCGAGAAGGACTTGCATAATGTGCTTTTACCAATTAAAACATAACTTTTAAAATCTTCTCAAAAAAAAAAAAAACATAAATTTTTAAAAATGATTCTTTAAGTATTACAATACATTCTAAAGTTCAATAATTTTAATCAGTTATTAAATTATTTTCTTTAGCTTACATGTAGCTTTTTATTTTTATTTTTTAAAATTATCAAATTACTAGCATTGCTATTATGCTAAATTGCTAATAACAAAGCGAAAGAAAGTGGGGGAGGAGGGCTTTGCTGTTGGAAATTTAGATAACTTGTACTTGCTAATTAAAAACCAGCATTGGCATGTTTAAGGTCATTAATGTAATATTCGAGCCCCATCCCCCAAGCATGTAGATAATGGTAAATGCAATCAAAGCGAAAAAGGGAAAAAAATATTAAGGTGGGTAAATGCAAAACAAAAAAGACACTTACACTTTGAAAGCAGTGACTGTGTGAGCTTCATCTTCATTTATTAAAAACTAGGTGGAAGCCAAAGGCATTGTAGCTGAATTGGCACCTCCCCATATATAAAGTGCTTGGAGGTCTAGGGGGAAAAGGGTTCAAGCTGCAGGGTTAGCAGCATGTTGCACTACAAGAAAATGTACTTTCAGTGAGGAAAAAATTTGTCACTAAAAGTCCAGTTTTTCGTCGCTAAAAACCTTTAGCGACGAAATTTACTAATTAGCGACGAAATGAGTTTCGTCGCTGTAGCCCCGTCGCTAAAAGTCCTAGCGACGAAAAATTTCGTCACTAAAAGTCCGATTTGTATAAAAAAGAAAAAACTTTTAGTGACAAAAACATTTCGTCGCTAAAAGTTTTCCTTGCTAAAAACACTATTCAGCGACGAAAATATTTCGTCACTAAAACCATTTCAGTTTATTAAATCATATTTAGTGACGAAAAATTTCGTCACTAAAACTATTTTTGGGTACTTTTAGTGACGAAAAAGTTCGTCACTAAAAGTATTTTTAAGAAAATCCAAGCACATATAGTGACGAAAATTTTCGTCACTAAAACCATTTCTTACAAAATTCTACTACATTTAGCGACGAAATATTTCGTCACTAAAACAATTTTTTATTGCTATATTTGTGACGAAAAAATTCGTCACTAAAACTTATTTTATGTTTTTTTTTTTTTAAATAGCTTTAATATTAACATATACCCTATCATTACATTATTAAAACCTCACATTTGAATAACACATTTATTCCAATAACACATTTATAAAAAATCGATCCATACATTCCACAAATAACAAATAAAACAAGTATCCAATTCAAACTTCTTCCATACAATAATTGTTCACAACACATACAATAACTCAAAATGTCTTATAATAATACAAAAAGTGTAACATAATATAATTAGAACCAACAGAAAATGTCCTCATACGTCTTCAAGTAATTGCCAAAAGTATATCCCTTAAAGTCACCAATAAAAAATCTGCACAAATATAAAAACAATACTACATTAAAATCGTAAAGTAAAAACATTAACTATATTATAAGAAACATTTCTAACAATACATTAAGAGTAATCACACCTATGAATTAAAATCACAACTCCTAATGTAGGTATGAATTAAAATCACAACAACTCACCCGTTTACTCCAACACATGCAAGCCACCCATTTACTCCAACACGACTCACCACAAAACCAATCACAAACATCACAACTATAATGCTTACAAGTATTGAAATCAAATAAAATACTATTCATCACATCTAATCAACAATACTTATTCACATTTGGAAGAAATAAAAAACAATCCTAATATTAGTTTAAACCACTTATCCATGTAAGCCACCCGCTTGCTCCAATACAACATACCACCACAAAACCAATTTCCAACATCACAAATATAAAGTTTTACAAGTGTTTAAATCAAATAAAATGCTATTCATCACATATAATTAACAATACTCATTCACATTTGCAAAAAATGAAAAACACTTCTAATATTAGTTTAAACCACCTTATAACACCATGCAATCCATCCGCTTGCTCCAACACAACAAGCCACCACAAAACCAATTTCCAATATTACAAGTATAGAGTTTTACAAGTATTTAAATCAAATAAAATAATATTCATTACATCTAATCGAAAATACTTTTCACATTTGCAAGAAATGAAAAGCCTTCCTATTATTAGTTTAAGCCACCTTATAACACCATGCAAGTCACTCACTTGCTCCAACACAACAACCCACCACAAAATCAATTTCTAACATCACAAATATAGAGTTTTACAAGTATTTAAATCAAATAAAATAATATTCATTGCATCTAATCAAAAATACTCATTCACATTTGCAAGAAATAAAAAACACTCCCAATATGTATTTAAGTCACCTTATAACACCATGCAAGCCACCTGCTTGCTCCAACACAACAACCAACCACAAATCCAATTTCCAACATCACAAGTATAAAGTTTATAAGTTTTAAACTAGAA
Source organism: Lithocarpus polystachyus (assembly GCA_033629205.1). NCBI lineage: Eukaryota > Viridiplantae > Streptophyta > Magnoliopsida > Fagales > Fagaceae > Lithocarpus > Lithocarpus polystachyus. Next base: position 61,154,144 of record CM066164.1, on the reverse strand, counting down.
TTTACTTACTTTGCTCAAGCTAAGTTTACAACTTTCTAAAAAAGTCCAAAGTTAACTTGTGTTTTTCACCTTGTTCCTCACAATTTCTTCAACCACAAAAGAGAGAGATGGAGATAAACGAAAGGTAACTTTTAGTTAGCTTTATCCCACATACGAAAGGAAAAAAAAAAACCCCATGAATAATCTTACCTTTATGATTATATATGACCAGTGTCCAGTTCTTGTTCACAACAACATTTAAGATCATTTCACTTGTGTCTGTTTCAAAACAAAGTGTTGGGTTTGGCTTTCTCTAAAGACTAAACTCAAAAGTAGTTAACAAAATTGGGACCTCCAAAATATAAACACGCAAGCCATCTATGCTACAAATGAAGATATGCATATATTGAAAAGCACTGTTAGGTCTTCTTTATCTCCACACTAGAAACAACAAGAATGCACTGATAATCCTTGATATCCCTTAATAGACTCAAAAGTGTTTCACAATTATTCATCAAGCCAAAGTTGTGGATAGGAAACCATGATATCCAATGTACCATAGGCCAAACAGGGTAAATTTATCAAGGTACCTCGCCCCTTAAAATCCTAAATTTAGATTGACCTTTCCCTAAATAACAAGTTGTGACTTCTTGTCACTAAAGCAAACATAAGTAGAAAGTAATACAAAACCAAAACAACAGTAAAGAGGACATGTAATCGGTAAAAGCATCCTCATATGATCATAGATTTTTCGATACATCAATAGTTGGGAGAGGGCATTTAAACCCTAAATTTCTCTATTGGAAACATTAAAAGGTGCCAACCAATTAAGCTAGCAGACTCTTGGTGCTCTTCCTTTCTCTATTAGCTAATGACCTCTGATCCACTTTCTCCCCCCATATGGACCGGAGTGTTAGGTTGCAAATTCAATACCACTAACAAATGTTTTACTTACCAATAAAGATTATTAAAAAAAAAATCAGCATTTTGACATACAGAAACAACTGTTACAAAAAATACTAGAATCAAACCAAGAACCTTTTTTTTTATATTGGTAAGTTACACAAAGTGGTCTTAAACCAATCCCCTAGCATCCAACTGTCTCTTACAAGTAAGTGTCATTTGAACCAAAGCTCATTCACTAATTAGTCCAACAAACATTGTGGCCACAAGTACTTGTGTGACCGAAATTCAATCATTATTTTGGACAAAACTTAGGTACAATTACTTGTCTATTCTACCTTAGTTTCCCTGATCAAATTCAACCGGCACAACCATGAAGTTTTTTTGGCTTATTAGTCATCATTTTCAAGGTCACATAATTGAATTTAACAGAATAACATGAGGTGCACCACGTAAGAAACTGTAACTAAGTTTTACCTAGCTTGGTCAAATGAAATTTTATACTAAACAAAACAGTCATTTCACAAACTCTTTAGACAAACATGTCAAACATCAAAATCAGATAACAAAACCCATGTAAGTAAAATCAAAACAATCCCAAAATTCTCTCCCACAGTACTTGAAGCTTGACCACACTGGTTTTCTCAGTGGCAGTAAGCACACCACCCTTCTACCGATCCGAAAGAACCCCCGAAAACAAAACAAATGCTGCGAAACCCATCAAAATGAAGAAGAAACCCATGTCACATTTTTTTTTTGTTTTTGTTTAGAAAAACAAAAATATAGAAAGAACAAAAAAAAAATCACCAGGATCGCATTGCTGGCAAAACTTGTCAACGTCTGCAACATTGAAACCCAGAAAAAAAAAATCAAAAATTCATAAACAAAACAAAAATTAGAAAGAGACCCACAAAGAATAGAGTGTACCAAGAGTGCGAAGGGTCGTCGGAGCTCGGGGAAGGTGAAGGGTCATCGGAGTTCGGGGAAGGCGAAGGGTCGGAGCTCAGAAGGCGAAGAGTCGGAGCTCGGAAGGTGAAAGGTCGGAGCTCGGAATGCGAAGGGACGGTTGGCGACGGTTGGCGAAGGTTGCTTTCTTCAAATCGGCGACGGTCTTCAAATCGGCGATGGTTGCTTTCTTCAAATCGACGACGGTCTTCAAATCGGCGGCGGTTGCTTTCCTTAAATCGGCGACGGTCTTCAAATCATCGAGGGTTGCTTTCTTCAAATCGACGACGGCGACAGTTGCTTTCTTCAAATCGGCGACGGCAACGGTTGCTTTCCTCAAATCGGCGACGGTCTTCAAATCGGCGGCGGTTGCTTTCCTTAAATCGGCGACGGTCTTCAAATCATCAAAGGTTGCTTTCTTCAAATCGGCGACGGCGACGGTTGCTTTCTTCAAATCGGCGACGGTCTTCAAATGGCGACGATCTTCAAATCGGTGATGGTCTTCAATCGACGACGGTGGGTATTTTTTTGGTTTGGGAAAACTCTAGAAGAGGCAGCTGGGTATTTTTTTCTTTTTGGACCGAAATAATAGAGGCTGCTGGGTATTTTTTGGTTTGGGAAAACTATTTATATTCACATCTTTAGCAACGAAGTGGTTCCGTCGCTGATGCCATTTCTTTTACACTTTTAGCGACGAAACAGGAATTTCGTCGCTAATGCCCATTTCTTTTACGCTTTTAGCGACGAAACAAGAATTTCGTTACTAAAAAACCTAGGCTTTGTTAACATTTTTAGTGACGAAATTCCTATTTCGTCGCTAAAGCATATTTTTAGTGACGAATTTTAATTTCGTCGCTAAAACAATGAAATGAAATCTTGTTATTTATTTTTAGCGACGATTTTATTTCGTCGCTAATTCTACCTTATAGCGACGAAATAATTTTCGTCACTAATATTATCCACAGCAGTACCTACAGTGACGAAATATTTCGTCACTAAAAATTTCAACTTTTAGCGACGAAATAATTCGTCGCTATAGATTAATTAAGTTCGCGCCGAAGTTTCCCCCGCTAGCGCCCATTTTTCAAATCACAATAGCGACGAAAATTATTTTTCGTCGCTAAATGTTATAATTTTTTCCCATTATTAGCGACGAAAAATTTATATTTTTAGCGAAGAAAAATTTTTCCTCACTAATTTTCGTCGCTAAAAATACATTTTGTTGTAGTGTTGTAATTATTTCTCAAAAAAAAGTGAAAATTAAATTATTGGAAAAATATATCCAAATCAAATTAATTTATGTTGATAAAAACGGATAAATCAAAACTTACTTGTGAAATCTTTTTGTGACATTAATGTGAAATAAAGAGCAAGTTTTTCAAAAGGTGGGGTTGTCTGGGTCACCACAAATTTTGACCAATTTCCCACATTTGCTGAATGTGTAACAAATTTGAGATTATGAATCAATTGAATATAAATGATTCAAAGTTCAAGGAATGGTTTAAGTATATTAATCACGAAGTGTATATATATATATATATATATATATATAAACATTTGAAGATTTTGAAAATAAAGAGATTTCAATAAAAAAATTTAGATAAATTTAGTTTTTGTTAATTTATGTGAAAAAGGCTAGAATATAGTTTTTTTTTTTTTTTTAAAAAAAACCTAAGTATAAATATGTTTTAAAAAAGAATCTGAATTTGGTAAGAATTGGGTGTAAAACCCATTTAATAAAAGATTGTTATATCAGATTTTTACTTAAAACTCAATACATCCTACTACGCCTAATAACACCATATCAGTTTTTTACTTAAAACCTAAAATATAATGTTTATTTAGATGTTATCCTATGTGATCCGATGTATTTATATTTTAGTAATGTGATGATGTAGCATGTCCTTATTGGATGGTATAAACCTTTTGCTTTACACCAAGTCCTTATAAAATTTAGTCTCTTTTGAAAAATGTTGTTAAAGTATGTATAATTAAAAAGAAAATCTTATGTATATATGCTTATACATTTGAACATTTACCGTAATTAGGATTATGAAACCCTAAACCACACATTTATATATATATATATATATATATATTTAAAGTGTATAGTTTTTATATGAAAGTCTAAGGTTAGTTATATCCATTTAAAGAGAATAACAACCTTATTAGTGATAAGTTGTATATATCAATTATTTAAATTACTTGGACATTTGTAAAATCATAATGCACAATTCTAACAATTGTTTTAAACATAAAGAGAAAACAAAGGGTTTTAATCCATGCACTTTATAACTTGTAATTTAAATGAAGATGTTTAGTTTTTGTATCATTGTTTATTTTTGTACTTATATAGTACTTAATTTTTTTTTTTAATCACCGTGCACCATTGATGCGGTGGTCACTCCACAAATATAAATGCTTGTGGGAGTGTTGGGGGTAAGAACCGGAGTTTAAGTCTCCAAGAAGAAACTTCACACACATATACACTTAGATTAAGCTAAAGTATAAATTCTATGTTGTATAAAAAAAATTAATTAAAAATAGATTAAAAAAATATAAAGTTTTTTCCCAATAGTGGATTTTTTTTTTCAAATTTAATAATAAATATACTGTTTTGTAATACACATATGGGGTTATAATTAAAGTATTTGATTTATATTTTAAAATTATTTTATTGGACTGTTTTATATTGCTATACAAAGTATAAAAATATTATATATACGAAGAAAAAAAAATTTAACATTTAACCTTCATATTTATATCTAGCCTTCTATATTTTTTTACAACCTTTAAAAAAGGAAATTCATTAAAAAGACCATTTTCAATAGATTTTTACTTTATTAATATTGTGTGCATGTTTAGTAGTTATGTAGAAGGTACAGCTTTAATAGTAGAGCTTTAATTGAAAATCATTCTAATGTTTGAAAAATTAAAATGAATAATATTATAAAAATTTTGGATTTAATTGCTCCCAACAAGTGAGAATAAGCATGTTCAAAGCCCAAACCATTGGGTCACACACATTTTGTTGGTAAGTAATGAGAAATTAATAGTGTATATATATATATATATATATATATATATAAATACAATTTTAAGTATCAAATCTATTAAAAAATTAAATGACACATTACAATTTGATCACGGTTGAATCCCGATCCAACCTCAAAAACCTTAAACCTCACAAATTTTTAGTTATTTGAACAGTTTAGATTTCAAAACCATGCTTAAAACTCTTTTTTGGTTGTGCTAACATTTCACACCTTGTCCCTTTCTTGCCGCTTAAAAAAAAAAAAAAAAAAAAACTTTAGAGCTCTTAAAACTCTTTTCTGATTGACTAGACATGATTAGATACAAACACAAATACTTGAGTTTTATATAGATATTATAAAAAAATTCCAATCATGGAAAGTAATAAGACCTTAAAATAAGATAAAGATTCCAAAACATTTACATCTCAGATCACGAGTTTAAGGTGTAAATCAAGGTCTTAACAAGGTGGCAATCCATTTAAACGCCCTAACGACCTTTTACCTCAATGAATCCATCTAAAACCAAAATCCTTATGACATTATGAACGCATGAATTCGTGTCTTGTGGCACATGATTCCTTCCCAAGATCATGCTAACATGCTAAGTTTATTTTAGAGAATGATTCTCAAGATGCCAATGTTTCTATGGCCACCTTAACAAACTCACATTTTTGGACTTTTGGAAGGATAAAATATCTCTCAAAATTTCTCATTAAAAAAAAAAATCCCCCAAGTTAGGAGAATTTGGAGGGGTAGGTATTCCATTTATATTATTAAAAAAATTATAAATTTTTATACATATTTCTTTAAATTGCCAAATTTGTCTTCCTTTTCTCCTCCCCACTTGTGCCTAAGCATTCTTTGAAATCCATTATTTTAATAGGTTTTACAATAACACAACCATGCGTTACCAAACTCTGTACAAGAAATAGCAAGATAAAATCCAAAAATCGTTCATCAATGAGAAGGTATGGTTCCCATTTTTTCAAATATTTTCAAAGGGGAGTAGGTTCCAATTAGCTCAATTGGTAAAGTCTCTGCTGGTTGAATAAGAGATTTGGGGTTCAATCCCCGCTTATACCAAAAATTGATTGGTGTCTTGGTCTGCCGATAAAGAGTTATTATTAAAAGCGGACGCTATAACTCGAAACTCTCTAAATATATATATATATATATATATATTCCCAAAGAGGATAAATGAGAAAAACCTGGAAAATTGAAAAATAAGCTCAATATGTTAAACATCAATGATAAAGATCAAGAAGATCTATTCCGAATCCTTGAATCAAACAATTCGTCTGATTCTATGGAAGACGATTTATCTTCCTCATCTGATTCCTGTTATCACTCTGCTGATGAATCTTCTGGTTCACCTAACATTAAACTTGGTTGCAGAAATTCTTGTTGTAATACTATCAAAACTATTAACACTCTCACAAAGCATGAAGAAAATAAAAAATTGTTAATTACTTTAATAAATCATATCCAAAACCCTGAATTGCAAAAAGAATATCTTGATAAATTCAAGAAAAATCTAACCAAAGATGAAAATTCTAAAAAACTTAAATCAACAATAAGTTTTGAGGAAACTTTGGAAAGATTTAACAAGAAAAAACCTAAAGAATTAACTATTGATGATCTAAAACATAAACTCAATATTGTTGCTAAAAACAGGGATAAAAGAAGATTTTACCAAAGTACTTTTTCTCAATCTGAAAAAGATCGTGTTAAAAGGAAATGGAAAGAAAAAATAAATGTTTTAAAAAGACATTCTGTTTTTTGATTTTCTTGAAAACCATTATGTTTCAGAAGATCCTGTCCAACAAAATCATTTGAACGTAATCAAGAAATCAAATTTTGTTAAAGAAGATAAAACTGTTGTTAGGACTAGCCATCCGCCTCTTGAGACAATTCTTACGACTTGTCAAAAGACGAAGATAAAAGCTTCTCCTTTCAAAATTGCTGATGTAGAAACCCCTGCCTCTGGTATTATTGAACAATGTAATTTTACAAACAAGTCTTGGCATATTATTGGTCAACAGCTTGACCGTATTGAAGAAAAATTGGTTGAACAAATTGTTTCTACAAAAGCTGAGAAACCTTTGATTGATTTACCTAGTCAAAGAGAAAAAATTGCTTTTAAAACTTCTCAGTTAAAAACCCTTGACATGTTTGAAAAAATGCTTTCTGATTTAAAAGTCAAGACTGAGAGCACTACTTCAGGTGGTATCAAACTGTTTTTCTTTCTAGAGTTATGCTCCGGAAAGACTGCAAAAAGCCGTATTGGAAAGAAAAATTTATTGATGGTCTGCCTCCTATTTTTGCTCATAAGGTAAAACAAGAATTAATTGGAAAAAAATGATTCTATTGACTATGAAAACTTAACTTATAGTGATATTCTAAGTACTATTAACAAACTAGGTATTAACATGTGTAATGACGAAAAATTGTTAAAAAACCAATTAAAAAACAAGAAAAAAGCTAAATATGAAATGGGTAATTTTTGTGAACAATATGGTTTACCTCCTATTGCTCCTTCTAGGCAAAAGAGAGAAAAACATGATAAAAGACACAAAAATATGTGTTTTGTGTCAACAGAATGGGATGGTTTAGAATCTGCATTTTCTTCAAAAACAGTTTCTTTACTATTTATTGAAATAACTGCATCAACATTAGAAGTAGAAGTAGCACTTTCAGTCTTGACTTTTAAATCAAAAAGCATTTTTTCAACAATGTCAAGGGTTTTTGACTGAGAAGTTTTAAAAACAATTTTTTCTCTTTGACTGGGAAAATCAATCAAAGGTTTCTCAGGTTTTGCAGGAACATTCTGTTCAACAATTTTTTCTTCAATATGGTCAAGCTGTTGACCAATAATATGCAAAGACTTATTAGCAAAATTACACTGTTCAATAATACCAGAAGTAGGAGTCTCTACATCAGCAATTTTGAAAGGAGAAGCTTTTATCTCCGTCTTTTGACAAGTCATAGGAATTGTCTCAAGAGGCGAATGGCTAGTCCTAACAACAGTTTTATCTTCTTTAACAAAATTTGATTTCTTGATTACGGTCAAATGATTTTGTTGGACAGGATCTTTTGAAACATAATGGTTTTCAAGAAAATCAAAAAACAGAATATGTCTTTTTAAAACATTCATTTTTTCTTTCCATTTCCTTTTAACACGATCTTTTTCAGATTAAAAAAAGTACTTTGGTAAAATCTTCTTTTATCCCTGTTTTTAGTAAGAATAAATTCATTGTACAAGCCAACCATATCAATTTCAAAACTTTGATTAAGAGAAGTTAAAACTCTCAATTGGTTTTGATAAGCAGGAGGTTCAATAGTTTGAAAATCAGAACCAGAAGGAGACATAGATTTTGTCTCTTCTTCTTCTTCTTCAGTAGATTTCTCATACGGAGAAGAAATTTCAGGTTTAGTTAAATAAAAAGCAGTGCTAACTTGGGAGTTATCACTTGAAACTCCTTTTAGTTTCAAATTAGGTTTAACAAAACTTTTTTGTAAATAATCAGCAAGATCTTGATCTCTTTTTGAAACACTTTCAGATCCAGCAAAGGAATGCCTTCCTTCGTTGATCTTTAAAGGTTTATCATCATGAAAACTTATTTTAATAGTTCTATCAAGATATTGTTGAATATTTGTAAGATCAATTTCATGATAAATAGGTTTAGCAGGTGATGAAACATTTTCCAATAACCATTATATTCCACTTACTAGTGGTATGTATATTAGCAGTATGCTCTTCAGCAGCAAGAGTCCTTAATTGGAAGGATGATTCTGCAGTATAATAAGGGTTAATAGCATAGTCAATATCAATTTCAAGTTTTGAAACAAATTTGAATTTTACTCTCTGTCCAAAAGGATCAGAAGTGATTCCATCATGGTAAACAAGAAAGGGATACAAAGTGTTAATGAATGGAAGTCCCAAAATGACTTTGTCATGCATATTTTTTACAAGGACAGAAGGAATCTTGAAAGAAACATTGTTATGGTAAACATGAGCATTGCTCAATTCATATTTGATTCTCATTTGAGAACCATTTGCAGAACTCGTGAATTTCTGCAGAATTCACCAATGGCAAGTAGGCAGTCGAAAGACAAAGGCCTTGCCAATGAAAACCAAATTGTTAAACGAGAACCTACCTCCTCTTTGCAAACTGTTAACCGTTTTACTACTTTAGGTACCATACCTAAACCCAAGTTGATAAAAATCTTGATTAGCAACAGTCTGATGATGAACAAAATGAGCACAAAGAAAGAGATGATTCCAGTCAACAAGCTCTTCTTTCTGGTATAGGTATTACTAATGCTATTAACTCTCATACCAGTCTTGTTAATAAAACTATTCCTCCAAAATGGTTTACAAAAGTAAATATTGTTGTTTCTCTCAATTACAATTTCGATGTTATTGCTATGATTGACTCTGGTGCAGATGATAAACCTTTAAAGATCAACGAAGGAAGGCATTTCTTTGATGGATCTGATAGTGTTTCAAAAAGAGATCAAGATTTTGCTGATTATTTACAAAAAAGTTTTGTTAAACCTGATTTAAAACTAAAAAGAGTTTCAAGTGATAACTCCCAAGTTAGCATTGCTTTTTATTCAACTAAACCTGAAACTTCTTCTCCGTATGAGAAATCTGCTGAAGAAGAAGAAGAAGAGACAAAATCTGTGTCTCCTTCTAGTTCTGATTTTCAAACTGTTGAACCTCCTACTTATCAAAATCATATATATATATATATTCCCAAAGAGGATAAATGAGAAGGTGAAAAGTAAAGGCTAAAAGGTTTGATTTGGGTGGAGTTGGGTTGGCTTGTACATGTTAGCTGGGCTGTTTGGTAAAAGCCTTTAGTTGCAGCCTTTTTTTTTTTTTTTTTTTTTTTTAATCTTCATATTTTTTTTAGGCAAAGTTTTTGCTTTAATAAACTCTATTTAAAAAAGTTGGATCGAAGTATCCGTTTGGATACACGTATGCGTTTCACGTTTGGCGTTTCACGCTTTTTTTTTTTTTACATTGAGAAGCGCATTTCAGTACCTTTCAGAGGTTCCGTGCACTGTTCACAGACAAACCTTTTTTTATCAAAACTTTCATTAAAAATAAGTCTCACAGTACTATTCACACATTTAAAAATTATTTTGCTACAGTGTTTTTAGTTTTCAATTTTCAGTAAAATAAGCAGTATTTAAACGGATCCAAGTTGCGTAAATTCAATATTTGGACATGTCCAATGCCGAATTCACACATCAAATCTGGATTGGCATCAATCTGAGGTTCTCTTCTTGATGCTTGAAGAACATAATGAGGGCATTTATGTCATTTTGTTCTGGTAGAGGCATTTTAATTAGTGCCGAAATGAAATGAGGATCCAAATATTTTAAAAATAATGTCTTGGTTGTAGTAATTAGGACCACGCGTCAATGAGACGGAGAGTTTCACGTATTCTAATAAAGACCACTCTGTATGGTTAGCCCTTTTCTCTTTATCTAAAATGGCCGCTCATCCACTGTAATTGTTTCCCCCCGATCAGGGAAGCCAATTACCCAATGCAAATCCGTACAGATAATAGCCAGTGCCACGCAGTTTTTGACGCGTGTCTAATAAAAATCTGAATTTTTTTTTTTTACAACCACCAACTCCAAAATGCTATTGCTCGTACCACAAGATTATCAAAAATAAATTTTTTTTTCCTCTTTAGAAAGCTGAGCTCGAAATTGATTTTAAGTTATTCTTCTAACTAATTATTAAACGTGAGTTTCAATTAATTCAACTAGTAAAGTTTTTAATAGTTAAATAAGAGATTTAGGATTCAATGCTATCATCAATAACGAACACCATAAATTATAAAACTTAAAAAAAAAAAAAAAACTTATCAAAGCATTTATTTATATTAAGCTACTCGCTTCTATTCTCATTAGGATTAGGTATAGATAGGGAATTTATAGATCAACAAAAGCAAACCAAACTCTTATAGTTCGAAGCCCAAATCCAACTACTTCTTCGTAAGTGAGGTGAGGTGCTTATTTTGGTTTGAATATGGGGTTGACCTTTTTTGGTTGATGTAGCCACGACTTTGGTCGTAGTCAATTTAAACACATAAACCCCTAGTAATAACCAGTAATAAGAGGTAGGATAATAGGTTCTCATACTGTGACCTAGACCCTAGCCTCCTACCTTCTAGTCCACCCTTGAGAATTTTTTAAAACTTCCACAATCTCTTCTACCCAGATAAGAACTCAACTCACCAGATAGATTATAAAAGTCTAAAAAAAAAAAAATTATCAAACCATTTATTTATATTATTTAAAAAACTCATACGACTCTTAAAAATATTATGCAACTAAACTCATACATACATGGATGTGGAGTTAGCTTAACATATTTTAGGACCCCTTTTTTTTTTTTTTTGTGTTAAGAAGAACATATTTTGGGACATAATGAAACAACTTTAAGCGAAACTTTTTATTTATATTTAAATATTATTTGAATAACATTTATATTTTGATTTTGTTTTTTGCATTTTGAGATGCAAAATTACTACAAATTTATATTTTTGTATTCAAGTTTGCTAACAGTTCTTTTTCAATTGGTATAATCACTTGATTTTTTTGTTCTCTCAAATAAGATTTTATCAATTTTTACAAACGCTATACAACTGTGTCATGTATTAATAATAATATTTTGTAAGTGATAAATGAATTAGGAAAATAATCTAACTTTTTTATATAATTTAGTACGTTAATCTGAGTATTTTCATTTATTTGTAAAACTTTTAGAATAAAAGTAAATAAAACCATTAATATAAGAATAAGTACCATATTTGGGATGGTCATTGTCTATCTTGGCAATATTGGATTTCAAGTATTGAACATTATATTTTAATAAGGATTTTATGAAAAATTAATAGGGAAAATTACACTTTACCACCATAAATTATACCATAGATTACACTTCGCACCATAAACTTTCATAATGCATGATTAGCACCCTAAACTATAATCCATGTTACACTTTACACTTCGTCATCAATTATACTGTTATCTTGGACGACATTACTTGAAAAGACTCAATTGCCCCTATTTTCAATCCCTTAAAAACAAATGAGGAATTACACTTTATTACAATAGCGGCGCCACCTTATGGTCAGGGTGGTCCTATAACAATTTAAAATTTTATATTTATTTACCTTTTAAAAAAAAAATTTGGGACCATCTTAAAATTTTTTTTATGCCAATAAAATTAAATTTTGGTCCATAATTTGAGCAACTTAATAATATATTGGGGTCTTTCAAGCAAAAAGGAAAAACTCAAAAAAAAAATTGAACTAAAATTTGAAAAAAAAAATTATAATAAAACTATTACAGGTTGGGCAGTGCTTGATTCCTTCGACTAAGCACGCTGCCCAATACAACACAATTTTCAACCTTTTATTATTTTTTATTACAGTATTATTTTTCATCACCAGACATATATTACCTACTTCTCATTTTTAAATATTTTTTTCTTATTTATTTTTAATCACACACGTCTTCTGTCTCCTCGATTTTTACACTTCATACTCTTTTAAATTTTATCACATCTTCATCTACACTTTTATATCTACGTTTTGCCTTCCTCCTTGTTCGTAACTTTTGTGTCTTCTGCCGGTACCAGTGCGGCGGTGCTTCTTCTCTAGTTTTGAGTCTCAAATTTCTCAATACATTTTTTTTTTAGTTGTACAGGTACCTTTGTTCATTGCTTTTCTTTTCATTTTTTTTTTTTCCTTTTGAAGTTTTTTGGTTTACAAAATACAAATTTGTTTTGGTTTTAAGAACAAATTTTTTTTTAAGCACAAACTTCATGCCGGCCGAATCTTGAATTTCGGCCGGTATTTACTGAAATACCCGAAATAGACCAAAATGACCCGAAATTTTTTCGACATGGAATAGGGTGGGTTACTGTTCCAGTTCGTTTACCAGCACGGTATTTTCCGGCCGTTGCGGCCGGAACGGAATGAAATTAATAACATTGAATCAAACCTAATTACCTAAAGGCCAAAAAAAAAAAAATTGTGTAATTTATGCTTCCTAAGGAACACACTGAACAAAATTTCTGGAGCCGCCACTGCTTTACTACACTAAACTTTGGTTTTCCATCCAATATAACGGCGGGGTGCAAAGTATGACATGAATTATTATAGTGTATAAAAATGCTAACCGGGCATTTTGAAACTTTATAATGCAAAGTGTGATTTAGGATATAGTTTATGATGATAAAGTATAGTTACCTCCAAAAGTATTAATTCTAATTTTAATTTTGATAGAGAGAGAAATGAAGAGCTTATGCAACTCCCACGTGTTTGGGAGATTACAATTTTTTTATACTCTTAAATTGCCATAAATAGTGTAATGCTTCTTACTAACATTTTTTTTTTTGAAATATAATTTCAATCTATAGTATCCACTCCATTATATTTTTTTTAAAAAGGTAATTTTTATTTATTATGTAAGACAGATAGATGGAGCATTTTATTGGTCAATATAGAAGTTTAAGGACTTTATTTATTTATTTTTGGCTAGGTTAGGGGCTTACTTTTTTATTATTTTATTTTTTGCTAATATAAATAGATATAATATAGTCTGTTGTATAAAGGGTCGAGTTGTTCCTATTTGAATGGTCTTTTTAATTGTCACGTGATGTATTAAAGGAAGAGAGCTCCAAACCGTTTGGAGTCAAACTTTTTCCACTAAAAATTTAACAAAATCTTGTCACTTTGGGTCAATTGGATGGTGGGTTTTATGGATTTGAAGGATGTTTCAATAATATTTGTTTTTAAAAAAATAATGCTAAAGGTTAAATTGTATAAATAAAGCTTACAAACTGATTTGATAATGAATGTGATTGATGAGTTTTAACCATCTCATAAATGAATATTTGAATTGCTTTTTCTACTCCTACTGGTTCAGTTGGTCCAGGTTTAATAACTATGGTTTTTATTTATATTTTATGATTGACAGGTTGTTACGAACTTTTATTGATTAGCAAAAAAATAATTTTATTGGTAAGTTAAAATTATAACCAGTAACAACTTACCATCTATGATTTGTAGAGAAAGTATTGTAAAAATGTTTCGAATATAATACTTCTCATAAGTTTAATGTAGTGAACTTGTAGTACCTGTAGCATTTCTAACAAACCTATCAACCCTCAAGTTACATCTACAATACAATATTATTGGTCTGTAGGATTTTTAGATTTACTTTTATATATGATAAACAAGCGTTTGGTTAACAGATACCCTTTGGATATTTATTAATAGACAATTTTAAGAAAATTTTAATATTATTTTTATGCGAAATATAAAAAGCTATAAAAAAATTTAGTTATTTTTTTCTTTTCTTATAAAATGTTTATAAAAATATTTCATATTAGTTTCCAAAATGGTAAGTTGTTATTGATTTTAATTTAAACCTACCATTAAAATTACATTTTTTTCCCACTAATAAAGTTTTGTAAAAATGGTGTCCACAATTAACAGGAATGTTTCAACTTTCCAAACAGTAGTACCATTGTACCAAACTCCAAGTTTAATTTTTTTTTTTTGGGTAAACCAAGATATAATATTAAACTAAGAATTCACAAGTCTATTACAATGCATACTAGCTTTATCAAAAGCTAACAAAGTCTCCACCATAGGCAGTGGGTTACAAAAAACAACAAAATGAGTGAAGGATTGCACTCCTAGCTTGGCCAATGCATCCGCACATTGATTGGCTTCACGGTAGGAATGAATCATGCGCTTGTTTTAATTTTTTATATAAATTTTTTTTTAGCATTTAATTTATAAGTGGATTAAGAAATTTGAAAACCTATTTTGTAGGCAATATTTTAGTGGGAGTTAAAGATGTATTTTTATAATATTATTTTCCAATTTTGTCTCTAAACTTAGTGCACAAGCCTAAAAACAAGAGGAATGCTATGTCTATAATATTTTCACAATACTTTTATAACAAATCATAAGTAGTAAATTGTTATTAGTTCTAATTTAAACCTATTATTAAAATTATTTTTTTGCTATTAATAACAATCTGTAACAACTTGCCATTTGTAATTTGGTGTGAAAGTATTATAAAAATATTGTTCGACAATTAACAAAAATGTTTCGACTTTTGAAACAGTAGTACCAAACTCATGTGCTATTTTTTTGTTATTAGTTTTAATTTAAACCTAATATTGAAATTATTTTTTAGTCATTAATAATAACCTTAATTTATTGCGAAATATTATAAAAATTACTGTGTACAATTAGCAAGAATGTTTCGATTATCGAAACAGTAGTATCAAACTCCTGAGCTATTTTTACGTCCAAGTTAGAAATACGTCATTACCTAAATCACCTTTACCAGTTACCTAAACCGTTTCAACAACTCAATCATTATATCAAAAAGGGGCATTTCCGTCATTTCAGAACTCACAACTAAACCAACCAACCAAACCGGCTCGACGCTGCCAGCGTGGCAGGAGACAGAGAGATTTTATATGAGAAAAAGAAAAAAGAAAAAAGAAAAGACTTTCCCGTTGCCTCTACCGAGACCACAAAACGGACTCACATAACGCCGTTAAATCCCAGACTTAACGGTGACCACCACACCCCTCTCGTGTTTGTAGGAGCTTAGTCCAAACATTTTCAATTTTTTTTTTTCATTTTCTTGAATCTCCGTTTACTCACAGCCCAAACAGGTCTCTCTCTCTCAAATTTTTTTTTTTTCTTCTTTACCTCTCTGGCGAGCTCTCGGAATCTCGCCGGAGAACCGCACTGCCTCGCCGGAAACTGGCGGAGCTCTGAAATGTGAAGGAGAGAGAAAATTCAGAGAAACATGAAGGTATAATATAAGAATTTAAAGAAAAAAATTCAGAAGGAAGGAAGGAACAGAGAGAGGTTAACGTGCAATGCAGGGAAACAAGGCATCAAAGAGTTTGGAAGATCTTGCACGGCACAGATTCCAAGACTAGATAGAAGAGTAGATGATGATCCTTTCTTTCTTATTTCAAATCTCCTTGCCTTAAGCCGTAATTTATTCCATTTCTCTCTCTCTCTCTCTCTCTCTTCCTTCATATACACCAATTTTGCTCTCCAAAACCCAAAAACCTCTTCAATTTGTCGATTTTTGATGCGTCCTCGTTTCTGATCCTTTTGTTTGATCGGAAAGTTCAACTTGTAGAGGTTAGAAACTGTGCCATCGGTTTGCTCAATTTTCATTTTTTTTTTTTGATTTTTTTGGTTTGTTAATTTCGCGCGTGTTATCTTTTAACTGAGTTTTAATCTTTGCTGATCTTCTTGAAAATTGCTCGTGGATTTGCAATTATTAACATGTGCAAGCTTTTTTAAAATAGAATTTAATGCTTTTTATTAATTTCTCTTTCTATTTTTGTCATAATTTTGATGCGTTTATATCCGAGATCTTAAGCTGATCCAAGTAGTAGATTTTGGTTTTTAATAATTTTTACTTTGTGTAATTCTTCTTCTATACCTATACGTGTGCTGCTGCTATAACTATTGGATTGTTTTACTGTATCTTAATTTGCTGAACCAGTACAATTACCATGCAGAATTTCTATTTTCTTGTTGGAGGGAAACTTTTGAGTCATATATAGAGGTATGCATTTGGTTCTCGGCACCGGAAATGGAAGTTTGAAGGCAATTTTTTGATTTTACTTTTTAGCAGTCTTAGGGTTTCGACATGCCATTTGAGATAATGGACTTACCAGGTTTATCCTCATCGTCCTACTTCTCCGAAAGTCTTCCCAACGAGGTATTGAGCTTTCAATTGCTTGTTTATGTTACAATTCGGTGTATCTTCTGTTATTTGAGTTCTTGGCTTAATACATTATTAAATAGTTTTGTTATAATGCGTTGAGTTCTGTTGAGTTCGCTGTTCCAATTGTCCTTATTTCTTTTTGTTACTATGTTTGGCAGAGACAAGTCGGTTTTTGGAAGTCAAATAACGTGTCTGATGGCTTTGGTGAGTACCATTAATTTAGAAAGTGTTACCGTTTTTTGTCCATAAATAGAATGCATATGCATTTTCAGCAGTTTTGTTTGTCTTGTCATTGACGGTACAGCTTTTCCATTTGGATTGTTGTTGGATTTAGCAGGTACTATTATTATTAATTTGACTGTCAGAATGTTTTTGAACTTTAGAGACTTCGAATTGCAATTAGGATATATCCTGATAGATGTTACATAGTTACTCAAAATTGTGTCTCGTCCTTCATATTTAACAAATCAAGGGACCTTGACTGTTTTCTGTCTTATAGTCTTGACTGTACAGTCTCTTGTGGCGTTGATGTTGTAACAGGAGCATGAGATCGAGACGAGTCATAAGTAACATGTAAAACTGGGAAATTGGAATTATCTCAAATTTAGAGAAAACATGTTAATGACCTGTTTAATGGTTACTATATTAACAAAGGTACCATACTGTAGATATTAATTAATAGATTTGTATGTGAAATTTATAGCCTAGTAGTAATTTTTCAATAATTCCAGAAGCGGGATTTTGAAAGGTCACAAATATGACTTTTCAACTTTTGGAGGCATATACTTCACAATTTAATGCATGAATTGGGGGGGTGGGTTAGGGGAAGTGAAGGAAGCATGACTAGTTTGCCTTTTGAAGTGTGTTTCCCTAAAATTCGCAGCTAGTGTTGCTTTTCTTGTTCAAGTATAAGAATAATCAGCATGCTTTTGATATCAAGGGTTGGGACTAAATGTAAATTGGCATGGAATTTGTAGTTTTGAATGGGCCTTTTTCTGCTTTTCTGGACTAACTTGAGAATTTGGCTGTTTGGAAAACCTTATTTGCCCAAAGCATGGGATGTATTCCCTTGCAGGACTTTATCTGTAAAATCTTAGCCAATTTAGTACACCTTTTGTGTATTTCCTTTTCCTTAGGTCGATGTCAACATGAATAGATGCGGAATCCAAATTCAATATCACTGAAAATTTTGAAAGATAGAATAATAGAGATAATTGAAAATTTAAATTATGAGTAGACTTGATAAAAGTACACGTGCTACCCAAGAGTAGCATTTTCCAACTTTAATAGAAGTGGAAGTGGTGATTATCTCAGGGCATTCATTTCTTGAAAAATAATAATCATTTTTGTTGATGCATGACTCAATGTGTTGGAGCCAGTCGGGAGATATTATTTACTTCATCTTGCAGGAAGTCTACATAAACATAGAGAGTAAAGGTGTGTTCTAATTTGGGGTTTTGGTTCTTTTCTCTAGTGGCATCAATTGATAACCTAGCTTCACAGTTTTAACCTCACTTTCATTCTTTTTATGGAAGTTCAGCGACACTTTAAAATAGCGAATTAGTTGCAATTTAGTTCTTACATTTGAGGAGAATAACGAATTGTCAGCCCAAAATAATGTGGTTCTATATGACTTCAAGGGTCAGAACAATGCCAATATCCTCTCTTCATAACCCAAACTGTTCAGTAGACCAACTCATGTGCAAGCTCAATCAGAACTGAATTCATGGTTCTATCTCTCTTCTAGTTATGAATCTTTTTCCATAGCAGAAAATTGTGTTTCTGTACAATTATTGATTAAGGGAATTATCTGAATTTTATGTCAGTTCAACACTTTCAAGATTTGATTTTTATAAAGATCCTTTAGGTTAACAACTAAATCCAAATCCAATTAATGAATTTCTATCCTTAGATCAAACTAGAAGTTAGGTAGGTTCTTTCTCTTTTAGGATTCTAATTTGATCAAGCTCAATATATATAATTGACTGAAGATTTAACAATTATGACTTTATATTATTTCCCCACAGATAAAAGTAAGTATTAATATCCTTTTTTAAACATAGATTGTTTATTCAGGATTTCAAACTTAAAATAACAATTTGAATTTATGTAATTATTATTTTTACATTCTGTCACGTCCTGATTACTCAGCTTATGTTTTAATGTAACTGGATTGGAACTTGGGTCTTGCTAGTTCTGCAACGAACTCAATCTGTCTATGGCCTTATGCAATTCCAATTATTGAGGCCATTCGCTCTTCAGATTCTAATTGCTAGGTGATAATGGGGATTGTGCTAGAGTTCCTGACTGCATAGTGCATACTTGTTACATTTAGAATGCTCGAACTCATTTTTGCCTTGATGCATTGCTGTTCTGAAGAGAAAAATGTATTTATTTCATTGGAGCAGCATTTATTAATTTCAAATTTAGAATAATAATTTTAAAATTAATGTGTGGATTTCCTATCTGAATTACATTATTTACAGGGTAATGAAATACCTTCTCCTAGACATCCATGCAATTATTCCCTTTTTTTTCATAAGACGACATTTGCATTTAGTAATGAATAAAACTTGATCTAATGTGATGAACAGTGAGTGGTAATTCAGTTGCTTCATCACCAATGGAGAAGCTTATACCAGTGGAAAGTCAGACAATGAAGTCCCAACATCCCGAGTCTTTCCTAATACAAGATCAGCGGATAAATTTTAACTTAAATAGGCATGCTGTGGGAGCAGGCAGAGCATCTAGTCATTCCTTGACTTTGAACACACAGCCTGCATCTTATTCTGAAGAAGGCAACAAAATTAATATGATGGGCACTCAGTACGAGAGTAGTCTCTTCTCAAGTTCACTGTCAGATTTATTTAGTAGGAAGTGTAAGTCTTCTTTGCCCTTCACTGCTTCTAGGTTTGCACATGGCTATTTGCTGGTACCAGCTTATATGCCTGAACTTTAAACACACAACTAACGTCAATGAATTCTAGATTTGGTTTCTAGTCTGTACTTTTACTGAGTCTATACACTTTAGTTTGATATGAATTTTCTTAATGCAGTGAGATTATCATCGAATAATACCCTATATGGTCATTCTATTGATACTGTTGCCTCCCACTATGAGGAGGAGGAACCTTTTGAGTCCCTTGAAGAAATTGAGGCCCAAACCATTGGAAACCTCCTCCCTGATGATGATGACTTGCTTTCTGGAGTGACTGATGGGCTTGACTGTATTGTTCGACCTACTGGAGGGGATGATGTGGAGGACTTAGACTTTTTTAGTAGTGTTGGGGGAATGGATTTGGGAGATGATGGTTCATCTGCTGGACAGGATAATTCGGAATTTCCTGGAGTAGTTTCTAATGGTCAGCAAGGGGCATCAAATGGTTTAATAGCTAATGAACACCCATCTGGTGAACACCCTTCCAGGACATTGTTTGTCAGAAATATAAATAGCAACGTTGAAGACTCTGAGTTGAGGGCCCTTTTTGAGGTGTCTTTTCCTTTGTTTTTGTTGGTGTTTTAGTTTGTGCCTCTCGTGTATTTTCACTTGGGTTCTTAATAGAAAGTTGAATTTTGATGTGCAGCACTATGGAAATATCCGTACTCTTTATACAGCTTGCAAGCATCGTGGTTTTGTTATGATTTCCTATTATGATATTAGAGCAGCCCGAAATGCGATGAAAGCTCTCCAGAACAAACCGCTAAGGCGTAGGAAGCTTGACATACATTACTCAATTCCGAAGGTGAGCTTCTGCATTTTCATCCTTTATGCATGGTGCTAATTTCAGTAATCTATCATCTTCTTAGCATTATGTATGAGAATCTGATGCAGGATCATTGATATATTGCAATCACACTGATCTCTGTAATAATAATTTGGTAGTTCAGTCCAAGTTCTATTAATTTGTGCATATTCATTTTCACTTGACTTCTTGCCTTTTGGGGTTATCTTCTTTCAGGACAACCCTTCAGAAAAAGATATTAATCAGGGTACACTTGTGGTGTTTAACCTTGATTCCTCTGTTTCAAATGATGAACTCCGTCAGATTTTTGGTGTCTACGGAGAGATCAAGGAGGTAAGCTTGTTGTCAGCTATTACGGTTGACTTAACAAAAGAATGCTGGAGTTATAATGCATGGTTGGTTCTTGTTCATGTATTGCAGATTCGTGAAACTCCACACAGAAGTCATCACAAATTTATCGAATTTTATGATGTTAGAGCTGCAGAGGCTGCTCTTCGTGCATTAAACAGAAGTGATATTGCCGGGAAGCAGATTAAGCTTGAGCCAAGCTGTCCAGGGGGATCAAGACGGTAATATTGTCCAAGCACAATTAACTCCGCCGTTACTGTTTGCATAATCTTTCTATCCCCTCTCCCTCCACTTTATCTCTTGTTGGAATGACGGTCAAGTAGGTGAAGGCAAAAATATGATACTTGTTCTCATTTGGTGGACAAAATTTGAGTAACCACTTACTGTAAGCATAAGGTTACAGGATGTAAGCATTGGTGTTTGTGTTTATAATTAATGCCTATGCTTCTTACTTAATTATGTTGTTAAAATTCGAGAGACTGACCTATTATTTGTACTGAAATGGCATTTGCGTGGTTCGTTGCTTTGGATCCATTACTAACTTTCCTCCTTTTTCTTTGTGGCTGCAGTTTGATGCAACAAATCCCACCAGAGTTGGAGCATGATGATGGTGGTCCTTATCTGCAACAAAATAGCCCTCCTATTGACCTGGCCATTGGCTTCTCTGGTATAGTAATTTGCAATTTTGTTCTTTAACTATTAGTTCAGAGAAAAACAAAATTTTGTTCTCACAAAGACGTGTTAACAGGCTCAATTCTGCATGGGGCAATTACGTCTGGTAGCATGGATCATGGAACTGTTTTGGGGGCACGCTCTGCAGTACAAGCTCCATCCATGGAAACTGCATTGCACCATGCGATCTCTTCTAGCGTTCCTAACAGCTTACCCTCTCTGGTGAAACTTGAATCATTTAGCAATCAGATTGGCCTTGCTGAGTCTGGACGTTCATCAGGACAAGTGAAATTTGATATTCGAGGAACTCCGACTTTCCATCCTCATTCACTTCCAGAGTATCATGATGGCTTAACTAATGGTGTTCAGTTGAATTCTCCGGGCACTGTGAATCCAAATGTCAATCCCAGTCCAACTGAAAGATTTGATAACAGGCAGTTGCGAAGAGTAAGCTCAAATGGGCACCTAGTTGAACTCAGCGAACCTGGTAAAAGCAATGGATCACTAGGTTCATCTCTTTAATGGTTTTCATTATATATTTGTAAAGTTTTCTAATAGCTCAATGCTAACCTAACCCTATCTGAACTTTTCTTATTAAGTTGAAAAAGAAAGAAAAGTCATTAAAAGAAATAACTAAAACCAGAAATAGCAGAGGTCGACTTGACTTTGACAGCTGGGTTTGTCAAAATCGCTTACCTTTTCTTTCTTTTCTTAGTTCAGATATATCTGAAATGGTCTAGAATAGAGTTGATTGGCTGGATATGTCTTAGTTGTACCCTTAGTTCTACATTCAAGCAGGCGCCGCATATGATATCCAATGAGGTTCCAGCACTAGGGAATGCCAAGTAACTTGTCAAACCATTTCTTATACTTTGGTTGCAATAAGTGTCGTAGAGTTGGGAGTGGTGATCTGAGACACTACCACTTGCTTCAGATTCTAATGAACCTTACACCATATATATATATATATATATATATAGCCATAACCATCAAGCACAAAGGACATGATGCTGTTGCTACCCCCTTTAGGTTTCCCCCAGGAGAAGAGAAACTTGTTAAAAAGGTGATAGAACAGAACAACTACACCAACTAGTGTCTTCATATCATAGGAAAACAGCTTGATAGGGTTGAAGAAAGGATTGAAAACAAGGTTATCCTCCAGCCAGGGAACCCTAGCAAACCAATCCAGGCCCTAGAAAAGCCTTAGTCAAACTACCCACAACCAGGCAAACTAGCCTCAGGTCTAAGGACAAAACAGCCTTAGAGATTGTCACCCAGAAGCTCGAGGAACTTGTGAAAAAGGAACCAATCACCCCTTCACCCAATGTGTGTGTGTGTATATATATATATATATATATATATGGTGTAAGGTTCATTAGAATCTGAAGCAAGTGGTAGTGTGTGTGTATATATATATTATATATTTATTTATCGGTTATTAAGACTTAAACTATGGCTGAACTGTTTTTTAGTTAGAAGGAAAATGATGCCTAATTAGTTTGGTTTATTTCTTGGTTATCAATATGTTGATTTAACCGGTTTTCCTCTCTCAGTTTTTGGATCTGCTGGTAATGGGAGCTGTCCTCTTTCTGGACATCAATATACGTGGAATAGCTCCTATCACCGTCAGCCTCCTGGCATGATGTGGCCAAACTCACCATCATTTTTCAATGGAATTTGTGGAACCCATCCTGCACCCAGATTGCATGCACCTCCTAGACCATCTAATATGTTGAATTCAGTTTTACCCATAAATAACCACCATGTGGGATCAGCACCAGCAGTTAATCCTTCTCTCTGGGATAGGCGACATGCCTATGCAGGAGAATCCCCGAAGGCTAATGGATTTCATCCTGGCTCCCTTGAGAACATGAGAATGTCTAATAATTCACTGCATGGGATGGAATTTGTTTCTCATGGCATCTTTCCTCAAATTGGTGGAAACTGTATGGACCTGCATATTCCCCCGAAAAATATAGGACTCCAATCCCATCATCAGAGGTGCATGATCTTTTCTGGTGGAGGTCAAATGATTCCAATGATGAATTCCTTTGATTCTCCAATTGAACGATCTCGCAGCCGTAGAAATGAAGGCGGCTCTAGTCAGGCTGAGAACAAGAAACAGTATGAACTTGATATTGACCGCATAATGCGTGGGGAAGACAACCGAACAACACTTATGATAAAGAACATCCCTAACAAGTAAGAGGCTTCTCAATTCAATCTTAAGATCATATTTGTAATAGTTGGATCTTTCTTCTATCCAGTAATAACTACTTGTTTAACATTATTTGATGTGGTATTTAACTGGTATGTGTTAGGTGAATAAAGGTCTCGTTTACCATTTGACAAACAGGGCACTTCATGACCTCTAATTGATGTAGTATTTAAGGCCATAAAATTAAATCAAGCTAGTTAGAGGAAACCTTGTGCTATGCACTCAAGCATTACAAGTGATAGGAATTGGACTCCAGATTTTTTTACTGTAACTCTTTAAGAAATTTCCTGTAATTCATATTTTCCAATCTTGCTGCAAATAGAAGGAATAGTCTCATTTGTTTGTATGTTTCCCTACATTCCTTTTTGGTTCATTTTAGTTCTGGAATTGATTTGTTTATAATTGTAGGTATACATCAAAGATGCTTTTGGCTGCAATAGACGAACACCATCGAGGAACTTACGATTTCATCTATCTACCAATTGATTTTAAGGTAAATACAAGCTTCTTTACAAATGCCCTCTAATTTTTGGGATAAAGATTTGTATGGGAAGAACAAGACTTGCTGAGTAATTCTACGTGGAATTATTATGTGTATATTTATCCCCTGGCCATTTCTTGCAGAACAAATGTAACGTGGGGTATGCATTCATCAATATGACTGATCCTAGCTTGATCGTTCCATTCTATCAGGTTTGTTATATATAAGTCTTAAGTTGAAAGGTAAAATACAAATACTAAAGCTAAAAGAAAGTTCTGATTTCGGCAGGCATTCAATGGGAAGAAATGGGAGAAGTTTAATAGTGAAAAGGTGGCATCACTGGCATATGCTCGTATACAAGGCAAGTCTGCTCTCATTGCACATTTCCAAAACTCAAGCTTGATGAATGAGGATAAGCGATGCCGACCAATTCTCTTCAATACTGATGGCCCCAATGCTGGTGATCAGGTATGAAAATTGCAACATGCTCTTCAGAGTACTTAGCTAATTTCAATATATTATTTTATTTATTATCATTCTTGTTGCACAGAAAGAGATCTCATGCTGACCTTTTCTAATTTACAGGTGCCTTTCCCAATGGGGGTTAATGTTCGTACCAGACCTGGAAAAGCTCGGACCAACTCCCATGAGGACAGCCATCAAGGAAGTCCACCAAAATCGGGAAATGGGGAGGATTATACTGGAGATGCATCTTCAGGTTCTTCAAAAGAGTTAGACTAAGAAAGCCACGCATTTTTTGTGGGCACTAACCTTACATTACTGAGTAATCTAAATCATATCCAACCAAAATCCTGGTTACATATACTAGGGGTGTCTGATGAGGGAAAAAAAAGCATCTTTTGCTTTTGATAAGCCCTTAAAAGAATTTAGAGGAGGAATGCTTGACCAAAGCAAAATATCTTTTCAGTTTTCTTTTGCTTTCTTACCAATTTTTGATATTGTTAGAAAAAGGAGCATCTGGTGGAGCTTCAAAATTTTGGATGGCCTTGAGAGTATTATGATAAAATGACATATATATGTATAGTTTCTGAACAATGAAAAGGGGAGATCCTTCATTGCGTTTTGAGGAGGCTTCTCTGCTACACCTTTTCCTTTCTTTTAATTTCTAATATTTTTCCCCATCCCACCGATTTTGTTGTTTCTTGATTGACAAACTTGAAGCCCATCTGTAATTGTTGAGGTACAAAAGTCAACTTTTGTTGTGAAAATTTTTGAAGTGGGATGAACCAATTTATGTATCGTTTTTGCTTATTAGAGATATATTGGTCCCTTTTTAAATCATTGTTGTCCCTTGTCACCTACAGATACTCTTAAATGACCCAAAATGAGATACCTAGGTTATTCGTTTTATGATTCACGATATCCTATAATGATTGGTTTGTATATTGTTAGAAGTGGAAGCAACTGCAATTTGCTGGATTACTCTGTTTTCTCAGTGGGGAAAGATCAACGGTTGAAGGAGTATTTTATTATGCAACTTTTCTAGTAATTTACTGTGGCAGCAGTTCAAATTTGCAAGTCCTCACCTAAATAGATATCATAGATGCGAAGTCGACCTTAGTACCATGATATTCTGCAGTGTGTGCGCAAGGCAGTCCAAATAAAGTTAAAATGGTCTTAGGATAAGGAATTAGGCCAAAGAGTATTCCTTTTAAAATGAGTTTAAAACTATCGTCTATAAGTTTTATTACCTACTTATCTCCATAATTTATATTTTATATACTAAAAAGAAAAAAGGCGCAGAGAAATGGGCAATGGCCATTTCTTATGGGTAGATATAGATAATAGGTTGTTCTCTACTATCTTATGGATAGGATTGGGTATCTGTCAACATTGCCTGGTGCAAGGGGAATGATTTTACGTTGGGGGAAAAAAAAAATCTTTTATTGCCCATACCTCATTCACTTGACCATAGGTAGTTTCAAAAATTAGATCTTTTCAAGCCTCTTGGTGGCGAGATATATATATATATATATATATATATATATATATATATATTCCTGTGTGCCTATATGAAGCTATGATTGCAAAGTTGATCCTACTGATTTTTTTAGCCAAAAACAAGATCCCCTTCCATTGAACCTAAAAATCACAAACCTTGTCTTATAAGTTCGATAAATACCATTATTTACTCTTAAGTTAGATAGTTTTCTTGAGTTACCAAACACATTTCTTTTCCTTTTTTAAACCTTTGAAACTTTTGTTAAGCATTTACGAATCTTGATCTTCCTAATGAAACAAATGAGCATTCTAAGATTTCTAAATTTAATGTTCTTGTGATATTTAGAACTAGTCACTCAAACATCAATATTTCCTGATTGATTATGCTAAGTTCACTTTATTATAGTGAACATTTAAGGGAGATGTCATTTTCCTCTCAAAAAAAAGAAAAGAAAAAAAAGTGAGATGTAAATCTGTCGTTTGAT
The DNA here is from genome assembly GCA_033629205.1 of Lithocarpus polystachyus. Lineage (NCBI taxonomy): Eukaryota > Viridiplantae > Streptophyta > Magnoliopsida > Fagales > Fagaceae > Lithocarpus > Lithocarpus polystachyus. Next base: position 61,127,562 of record CM066164.1, on the reverse strand, counting down.
TGAGAGAACCTACTCACACACTTTCTCATTACTTGATGCACCGGTAAGTTGTGCTTAATATGGAAGTTTTAGACCAATCAGAACTTACTGCTTTAGCCAATTGTAGAAAAATATGTCAGCTATATTGTTTAGGTTATTTAATTTGTTTCTAAACATTCATCAATACAAAAGATAAATCTCCGCTACAAGTCTTGTACCTTAACTAGTTGGCACATTTTGATGTTGTATTTTCAAAGGAAATATATAGATTTCAAATCCCCAATCTTCTAACTTTTGAATTATTATTATAAAAAAGAAAAACAGAAAATCTTGCAACTGTGTTGTTCTTGAAAAGTTAAATAAAAGGTTTTTTATTATTATTATTTATTTTTATTTTTAAAGAAACTATTCAAATAGACGAACAAGCATAAAGCTTGATGGATTAATAATGCTTTCACCTACATTTTCTCTGTTATTACCTTTTGATTTATTACCTAACGAGATTCAATCTCTATGTTAGAGGGGTTAAAAGGGGGCCTGTGGTGCGCAGCATCATCTCCTAACTTCCAAATATCGCCAATTTCAACTACATCAATCCAGGTCTAGGACATACTCAAGAGCCAATTACTTGTATAATCTCACGTGGCACTAAAAATTGAACATTAAATCATTTCAAGAGTACGACAGGACCATCAACCATGATCGCCATTGACTACACAAGGTTGAGTTATTCATCTCGGAGCCCTTTAAAGCAATTTCCCCTGTTTCCCAGGGGAAATTTTAAACCAGCACCAGTCCCTATAAAATGCCCCCAGTCCTAACCCCTGTTCCCTCTCTAATAATTAGATAGTTGACAATCATATTCATATAGATCTATTTGTTGGAAGCAAGGACTTAAACATTCCTCCCAAGGTTCGTATTTTTGCTTGAAAAATGTGTATGAATGCTCTTCCTACTTTTGTGAACTTGCAAAGAAGAGGTGTTAATCTTTGTGATATGTGTCCAGCTTGTGGGAAGGAGCCTGAATCGAATCTCCATGTTTTTGTTAAGTGTAAGGTGGCTAAGAAAGTGTGGAGAAATTGGGTGGATAGTCTTGTTTTTTTGCTGAATGTAAATATGGATATTATAAATATTGCTATGAAAATATTTGAATTTGGTACATCCCGTGACTTGGAGATTTTCTTTGGGGTTGCTTGGGCAATCTGGTATAATAGGAATAAAATTGTCCATGAGTCTTCAAGTTAGCTTCTTGATCATATTTGGGGTTTTCCCAAAAACTATATTCTTGAGTTCAAAACAGCCTCCATAACTTGCTCTCAAGGCTTGACTCAGACAGAAGGGAGGTGGACAGTGCCTCCTCCAGGCGTGTTCAAGATCAATGTTGATGGGGCTATTTCTGAAAATGATAGGAACTCAAGTGTGGGAGTTGTCATAAGGGATGTGGCTGGTAAGGTTCATGCTGCTTGTTGTAAATATCTTCAGGGACAATACTCGGTGGAGGAAGTTGAAGCGCTGGCTATAGAGTGTGGTCTAATACTTGCCAAAGAGCAAAACCTTTCTCACATCATTTTGGAATCTGATGCTTTATCAACTGTTTCTAAAGTCTCTGCAGTTGAAACAAATGGCTGTCTTGGTCATGTTTATCAGGGGATTGGTAGTTTGCTTTCCTCGTTTAGCAGCTGGAAAATCAAGCATGTGAAAAGAGATTACAATATGGTAGCTCATGAGCTTGCACAGTATGCGAGGCAACAGGAAGTGTCTTATGTCTGGAAGGGAGTTTGTCCTCCTATGATGGTTCATGTTATTCAGAAAGATGGTGCTTAGTTGTTCTGTGTTGAGCTTTCTTTTGGCTTGTACTCTGTTTTCTGGTTCGCTTTGAGTCTCCAGTTGTTTTTGATTTCAAAAAAAAAAAAAAAAAAAAAAAAAAAAAAAAAAAAAAGATCTATTTGTTTCCAAAAACCTTGTCAACTCAATTGGTTGGCACCTCCGAGTGTTTCCATATCATTCTGGGTTCAAATCCACCTCTCCCGATTGTAGTTTTATTGAATAATCAAAAAAGAAAAAGAAGAAGCCATTCACGTGCCACGATCACAGGAACAAAATCTGTGGACGTAGCAACTATTTCTCATAACATGAAAATTGATTTAGATTCCCTAACAGATTTAAGGATATATATAGTTCACATGGACAGCAAAGTTGGAATCTAACTCAAACAGACATTTTTTTATGAATGCAATTCCATACAATGATACAGACAATTAAAGATCAGGCGAGTAGCTCAAATGTGTAATTCATGCAATTCAGAATTGAAAGCTACAACTGTCCCGAGTTTCGGGGAAACTCATGTTTAGGTCCCATTGTCCCCAGTCATAGATCAGAAGTTTTTGAACAGTTGAGAACAAGTTACAGCATGAACTAATAGAGCCTTGGCCTTCAGCTTTTAGTACAAGATGTCCCTTCAACAGAAGTTAGACTGAGAGCTCAGTGACGAGGGAATCAAGACAACCTGTATTACACATAGGGACATGAACTCAAATAAAAACCATCTCCTTAGGAAATTCAAAGTGCCAGTCACAGAAAGAAAAACAATTTGTTAACACACAATTATTCCAAAACCGTTGCCACTGCTAGCTTGACTATACAGGTATATACAATGAGCAACATCAATGCATGAGGATGCTGCCATCATCCTCTGCTGAAAGGCATTTCAATTATTCACTGGTTCCACTTCCATGGTGACATGATGGCAGAAATGAGGAAACTCATATATAGATCAAATGATCAAAGGCATGTCCACAAGCCAACGAATTGTATAGAATTGTTGGCATCCACGAGGAGTGGGTTTTCAAAAGGTCTAGTTTATAGGTTATCCTACTGGGGGCAGTAAAGTCTATCAGAGTTGTGGTGCAGAAGAGAGATGTAAGAAGAGCTTACCACAAACACGAACAACAACCATCACTTTGAGTAGAGAATGTCGTAGTGACCAGGGCGATATAACAAGGTAATGAAGGGACTAACAGTCTCAGTGCTACCACTAGCATTTGGAAGACCACCAACAGCAGGAATAAAATCATGATGATTTACACTGACACCAGCACTATCACACGAGCTGCGATCAAGGTACACAACACGGATTGGCACACCCAATGCATCCGACAGGGCAGTAATGTGCACATGGTCGCTCTCTTCACCCATTGGCTCCACTGATGACTTGCAAAACTATGGAAACAGACATAACTGTGAGAGAGAGAGAGAGAGAGAGAGAGAGCTTCATCTAATCTTGTAACCATGAAAAGTTTTAACCATACTTACCAGAGAACAAACTATTTCTGAAATGACTGGCATGTAACCAATGCCGGGGCACATTAGTTACTTAACAAAGAACAGTACTAGCATATTAGCATATTAGCATTTCAAGTCCAACAACATCATAATTATTAGCATAACAACCCCACCTGATTAAATATCTTTTTTTGATAAATAAGTACCATATTAACAAAATGGAAACATTTCAAGAACACAGCAGCCAAGGCTGCTACCTCCAAAGAAAACACAAGCTAAACAACAGCAGGGAACAAAAGACCAGGCCTAAACTCAAAGCAGACTGGTTAAGTCTGACCCCTACGTGTAATTATCTATACATCAGGAACTAATTGAGAAGTTTGAGTAGGAACTTAAATTCAAGACATTCCAAGAACTGACAAGGGGATTCCGCATTTGCAGCATATAATTCTGTTCCTGGGTGTAAGCTTCCCCTTTGCTATCACTCAAGCGCTTTTCTCCCAGATCATGTTTTTTCATTAAACTCTCCTCACTTTGGACCTGTCCCCCCAAAATCATAAAGTTTAATAGGTACCATACTTTATATAAAACTGATCCCCAAACCAGCTTTATAAATAATGGCATTTGGTCCTTTGCCTTTTAAGTTCTCCACGCCCCATTCAACTGCTTTCTCCCATTCCAGCCCAGGTTTTTATATTTTTTTTATAAGAAAAATTATATTTATTAAGGAAAAAAGGCTGAGACAGGATGTGTATGGTCCAATTTTCAATGAACACAAATCATAATGAGAGAAACTGACAAGTCAAAAAAAGACATCAAAGGAATGCCGCCCTGGGCCCTCATCCAATCGTAGGACTGCAAAATATGCTCTTTAGTTACGAAGGTTGGATGTTCAACTCCATCAAAGACCCCCTTGTTTCTGTCATACCACAAATTCTACTATTTTACATGACAATAGCTACTCTATGGTGATGAAAATGCCCATGATCACAGATTTGGGTATCACCCAGACCATCCCAAACAATGCAAAGGTAAATGACCCTACATCAGTTGCCAAGGGACAGTGGAGTAGCAGGTGATCAATTGATTACCCACTTCTTTTACACATGCAACATCAATCAACTATCAACAGATACCTGTTTCGAAAGTTATCAATTGTCAATATTATCCCTAACGCCACAGTCCACACAAAGTACGACACCTTCTGTGTGACCTTGGTCATCCATATACTCTTCCAAGGAAAGGGAATATCTGTAGAACCTAGAACCCCTAAGGGTATTATAGAATGATTGAACCTCAAACATATCTTTTTTTTTTTTGGCATCCATTAAGGTTTGGTCTTCACCCAAGAAGGAAAATTATCATAGAGCAACTCAAACGAGGTGATTCCAGTTCCCAATCTTGATAAGGTTGGATGACATGAGAAATCCAGTGGAAAATTGCACCCTCAGAAGTGCTGGCTGTTTAAGATGCCACTGAGGCCTCGTCCACCACTAAGGCATATTCAACTAGGAACAAATCTTTAAGAGAGTGGTCACCACACTAGTTATTTGTCCAAGATCTTTACTCTAGAGCCATCTTGTACCTCAAATTGTAAGAATTTGAAGAATGACTGCTCTTCCACAATCTAACTCCATGGGGACGTCGAGTGTATTTTGTTATCCACCCTCCCCAGTCTTCACCATATCTAGCATGAATTACTCTCCACCAAAGATGGTCCCTTGTCACTCCAAACCTCCAAAGTCACTTCCCTAAGAGTCTGGTTAAAAGAGTTAAGATCTCTGATGCCCAGAGACCCCTCTTTTAAGGGCGAGCACACCATTCTCGAATCCACCAAGAGGAACTTTTAGGAATCATGAATGCCACCTCATAGAAAGAGCCTTTTTTCCAATTTATTAGCCACATGAGTAGGCATCATGAACAAAGACATCTTATCAAGCATTTTCTCATAAGTTCTTTTACAAAGACTATATATATAAATCACTCATCTCCATAACAATGACTTTGATTTTGTACAGATACTTATTATACGTAATTACATATCCCACTTGCAACAAAAAGCAAACAAGGCATTAAAAGACAGAAAATGTAATGCAGATAAGTATGTCTAAATTTTTTTAACATATCAAACAAACCTGCTCTACGGTTGCATTTGTTAATCCCATTATAAAAGGTTCAAAAAACTCTGAGCGCTTTCGTATTTCTCCAGAGGTAACAAATCTGAAAAACATTACAACTATCCAACAAAATTGGTCAGGAAATTTAGTAAGGGGCAAAATGGATGAAGGCTTTTGTGCGTCTAAAGTCACTCACCATAATCAGATATTGACTGATCTCGACTCCTAAGTAAAAGCTCCTCTTGGCTGTAGCAAAATATAAACCATTTTATTTTACACGCTGAGAGAGCAATTTGCAGACAACATACAATTTTGGCATCAGATTATAGTTTTAGTTCATAAGTACAAATATAAGTTTATCAACACCTTATGGATGTTCCATTTCCTTGAAGGACACTTTCCAGCTGCTCAAGGAATAACTGAAATTTTTTTCACATGGAATAGAGAAAACGCATAGGTGTTAAATAAAAGAGTATTTAAAACTTCCATTAATAAACTACTGACCACTGGTCAAAATTTTATGATTTAAAACATCATAAAGGGTAAAATACAATATTAAAACTAAAAAAAGCTAGGCATTCTATCATCCATATGTACATGAAAAACTAAAGATTAAAAAGGTTTATGCCAATGTTTACCCAACACTTCCTGATCAAAAAATGGTCCACATGATAAATGTCTCAAGCAGCCAATCTATTCCAAAATCTTATGCAGGCTATGTTCTAGGACCACATAAACAACCTTTGCCAAAAGGCCCAAAACCAATGTCTTATGCATTTCCACAGCCAATTCATACATGAAAAATACCAAAGTAAAAAGGTCTATGCCATTTTCCTTATAGTGAATATAATTCAACATTTTTTTATTACAAATTCCATTAAAAAATCTTTAATAATTAGGAAATATTAGGTTCAGCATCCAGTCCATATTTTTAAGGCATTCAAATATTGAGTTCAGGGGCAATCCAATAATACAGTCACTCATGTGCACCAGTTAGGACAGTCATCAATCTAAATAATTGAATTATTACTCACATGAAAAGCAGATTGAAAACCATGGGCCTACAAGTTCTTTATGAATCATAAGGGAAGATAATTAATTATATATCAGTGAGGACAAAGTTTGGCTATATCTCCCACTAAAAAAATTAACATCTCTACATATTTTGAAAATCTAATTAGATTATATGCTCTTTATGTTCTTAATACACATGTCAAATTTCGCGCCAATTGGATGTTCTTTACTATTCGATCCATAAACTTATTTTAAATGCATAACTCTAAACTAAAACAACTTGAACTTTAAACAATTGATTGATGCCATAACTACTAGAAATTTTGATCTTCTGGAAATTTTGCAAGTATGGAGGTTTATAAGAAGAAAATGTAATCTAATGGTGGATTTGTTAAAATTCACATCCAATAAAAAGATTTCAAGTGAGTTGTAGCCAAACTTTGTCCTTTTAGTAAGCCAATCTTTTTTTTTTTTTTTTTTTTTTCATTCATGTCAAAGTGATACACAAAAAACGATATCCTACACGTATTTGCAAAGTTTGTCACTTTTTTCGTAAATGATAGAAAGAAAGATGTCTTTGTTTACTATAAACAAAATATCCTATAATGAACTGTATAGTCATGCATGCCAATGAACAAAAAAGGTACAACATGAGAAACAAAATAAATTATACATACAGTAGAAACTTTAGATACTCAAAGAAAGAATTAGATTAAGTAATTGTGAGAGTAAAAAAGAATATTTACGTAAAATACATGATCCTTAATTCAATAGGCCCTATCGTGAACAAATCAAAAAATTGTTTTCATTCTCAATCATATAATCTATATAATATCCTAATTATCAACAAAAAAAAAAAAAAAAAAAAAAAAAACACTATATAATCTCCTATGTTAGTATAATAAGGTTATGGCAAAAGTTATAATTTACTATGGTATCAAGGCACTTCTCATTTATGTTCAAAATTCCAGATATTTAGGCCACTCACTGAGGGGAAGTCTGGGCATACATGGGAGAGTTAGATGGTAATTTTAAGCTTTTGGGTAGTGTGAATCTCAATCCTCATATATATACATTCTATGGCCCTAGACTAGCCATTACAGTTCCAAGCATTAACAGAATCAGACTGGAAAATACTGTAATATCTGAAAATAGTATAATTCACAGTTGCCAAGAGCCATTTAGCTCAGTGGCATAGCTTGTTCTCTTTTATTAGGAGAACTACGGTTTGTTTCCTTCCTCCCCTATTGTTGTAATTATCGCAAAAAAAAAAAAAAAAAAAAATTTCAAATGCAACAGATATTACATGACAACACGATTTGTTCAAAAGAAATAATAACTTCATAAACTATAAGTAGTATATTAAACCAAAGCCCAGTCTAAACTCAAGGAGTCATGGTTACTATTGCAAGTCCTAACTGTTGTGAAACCTACTTTGGCAAAAGGCTGAATGCTGCGCAAAGCATCCAGAAGGAGAACTTCAGTTAACTTGACAAAGCCAAATTATTCATGTCATCAGCCAAGCTAGGGTCAAGGTACGAGCATAGAAAGAAGCAAATGACTAGAAAAGCTGAAAGCTGCAGACACTTCAACTCTGGCATATCACCACTTCCTTCCTTTCTTTTTTTCTTATTTTTTTGATACACTGTAAGTTGGGAAGAGTGGACTTGAATCTTGGATTTCTCTGTAGGAAATACTAAGAAATGCCATTTGACCAAATGGTCATTAGCATCACCAGTGACTTTCAATTATAGGCTGTTTATATCATTTCTTTTATAAGTAATAATTTCACTAGAGAAAGTGCAAAAGCAGTGCAACACTAGTACACAGGAAGTCTATAGAGGAAGAGACAAAAAGGAAGTTATTATTTCATTTGAAAAATATTGAACAATATTCACTCTAAGGAAATACCATCACACACATAAAGATCTATGCAAAGAAAGGAAATAAGTATAACTAACTCATAAGAATCCAATATATATATATATATATATTAGATAATAGGTTTACCGCAAAAAAATCCTCGAAAGTGAAGTCTGCATAACCCAAGCTCTGAAGTGTTATTCTACATTGCTCAACATTGGATTTGGCACGATCAACTTCTGCTTGGTCTTGTGATTCCAAAATATGCTCCTATTATGCAGCATATAAATTATATAGCAGCCAAAATTCCTAGAACGCTAGCTCCATGAAGAAGCTTAAGGGTATACACCCAAAATACAGGAATGAAGAGAGTTTGTATAATGCACATTAGGACATACAAGGTATGAAAACATAAAGCTCCGAAAGAAGCAGTTTCCATCTCCTCTTGTTCGCCGAATGGCGGCGTACTTTTCACCAAGCACCTGCATAAAGAGAAATAGAAATCAATTTACAAGGAAAATAATAATCATAATAGCAAGAAGATACACAGAACACACAGAACCTTTATTTTCTCCAACAAGATGGGGCTCCCTGATTGATATTCAGCTGCCAGAGAAGACAGCGGTTCCTGTCATTCCATCACCAAAAAATTTATTAATATCACACACATTCAGAAATCAGAACAAGAAAAGAAATTACCATCCAATAATGGCAATGGTGCAGTCAGAATCTTATAAAAGCAACAGAAAATTTGCATTGAAAATAAAAAGTAGGGAGAAGAATGTAAACTAATTGCAATGCAGAAACAATATTTGAATACCCAACATGCATAAAACAAACATATTGATGAGATTTTTTATTTTATTTTTTTATTTTGATAGGTAAGAGAAACATTTTATAAAAAAAAAAAAAAAAAAAGAGTGACTATTCAATTATAGGCATTATAGCAGACTAATCAAAATCAAAATCTAATCATAAGAATAATTATTTAAAAAAAAAAAAGCATATTTGGTGAGCTAGAATTTCAAAGAGTTGCAGCAGTTGCTCTTGCCTTGTCGCCTACAAATGGGGTTTTCTCGGCTTCTTCAGCTCGGATTGCAGTTTGCTGCTGCATAATATCATCATCCGCAAACTTTGCCCAATCATCAAAGTCAGGTGTTGGATTGGATGTTGCAGCCACCAATTCCCCATCTGCTTGGGGCCCATCCTTATTCTGCATTGTCTCGTGCTGCAAATGAGAAAAATTTTCGTCGTTCAAAGTCCTCTGAATTGGAATAAGAACTTCCTGTCACGGATTATACAGCCTCCTGTTAGAGAGAGAGTGTTAAACTAATAAACATGTAAATTTTCTTTAGCATTTTTTCAAAATAGAACAATGTTACAGAGGCTAAAGACTAATTCCGCAAACCAAAATGCCTGGCCAACATAGATATCATCATATAATCTGATTCACTTTGTACAAATACATAAAGACTTCACAAAAAGAAAACATTTTACATTGCTAAAAAGCAAATCAAGAAAACCAACAAGGTGACAGATTTTGGTAAATAAATAAAGTTTTAATTGCTGAATAGTTAATTCCTTTTGCAGTCATATGTATAAATAATAAATGTATAGAGTTATACACATGGATCTTCAACCAAACCTTTTAAACATTTTCTTGAAGCATATAGAAAAGAAATGCTATCCACTCAATAGTATCGTTTTGGTTTGACATGAATTATATGTAAAGACTGAAAGAATTACAACATGTAATTAATTAGAAATTAAGAATGAACATACAACGTGTACAGCTATCGTCAGATACATACAAAAAAACAAGTTTCATTTTGCATCAAATCTAGTAAAATCCCCAAACCTGTATGAAGATGATTAAAGAATCAAAGCAAAGAGAGAAGCTTTAAAGGCTTTTTCTTTTTGGGGAAATAAAAATTAGGGGGCGGAAATGGAATGGATGAGTGTGCAAAGTCAAAAAAGCATACCTAATTGAAAATCGAAGCGGAGCTGATTAAAGCAAAGGTGATCTCTGAGACAGAGAGAGAGAGTCAAAAGAGAGAGTTTGGGTAATAATAAGAAGTAGGAATTAGGATCAGGATCTAATTCGAAACGAAACAAAGGTGGGCCCCACAGGCTGAGGCTGGTCTCCAAGAACAAGAACTGAAACTAAACAACTCAACTCCTCCGCGATCTTTCGTTGGATTTTAATTACTTACTGCACACAAAAGAAAAATAATTAAAAAACAAAATTTTTTTTTCCCCTAAAATTTCAATTGAAAGGTGTGCCTGCGTCCTCCCATTTTTTATTTTTATTTTTTATTTTTTTATACCTAATTATCTGATCACGTGATGTAAATTTTTTACTATTTTAAAAGTCAAACTAAATTACATACATTTCACTTTTTTTTTAAATAATTAATTAAAAAAAACTTTTTTTCTATAGTTAATTTAAAAAAAAAAAAACTTGAAGAACAAAAATTTTGAATCTATATTAAAAATATTAAGTAAATTGAACAATAAGGCGTTTTTCTAATTTCAGGTAATGAAACCCAAGTGAAAGAGCTAACAATTAGTGAAGTTAGTTACAATGTTGCAAGAAAAACTCTAGGTTATTCTAAGAAGTGAAGCCTGGTTAGTTTAGAATCATGAAGTTGAGCCGAATTAGTTTGTTGTTAGTTGGTTAAGTTACATATGCTAAGGATTTGTATAAATACTTGTAACATGTGGCATTTCATTCATTGAAGAATAGATGCTTTTATTTTCCTCCCTTTATCCTCTTATTGGAAGTGATTACCTTAAATTAGTCAATTTCGCATCCTTTCTTATTCTTTTCCTCACTCATTCCCATTAATTAATCTTAGAATCTAATAGGTTCATCTATATATGTGTGTGTGTGTATATATATATATATATATATATATATATACATATATAAGAAGAAGCAACAAGGAATGTATATTGATAAACTCTTGTATCAAAGTGGTCATCCACAATTTTAAGTTGATCTCTCTTAGATTAGTACCATTACAGTAAAACAATCCCACATATATATAGCCTTTAGATGTCTCTTGAGGGATAAGAGATAAGGCTGTAATAATTAACACAATTATGGTACACATCTCCCATGGATATATATCTTTACATATTCCAAACTTTCTCTTTCATTGTCCAAATTGTACACATTTCAATCAGACTTCATTTCTAACACTCCCCACTGGATGACCACTTTCTGAAGAATATGCCTCATCAAAATCTTGCCAAAGAAAAACCTTGTGTGAAAAAAATTTGGCTAAAGAAAAAGAGTACAATATTCTTGTATAACTCTTAGTTAGTGCCTTAGGATTGCCTCATTAAAACCTTGCAAAGGAAAACCCAGTGGGAAAAAGCCTTAGCAAAGGAAAAAGAGTACAATTAGCACACATCCTTTAGAAAATTTACTCCCCCTCATGAATACCTAGAACTTCCACTGTTAATGGTAAAAAGATCCTTAAGTCAACACATGTTAATGTTGTGCACCATTTTCTTAAAAGTCTCAGTTGGTAATGGCTTAGTGAACATATTAGCCAAATTATCACATGATCGTATTTGCTTGACATCAATATTGCTGCTCTTCTGGAGCTGATGTGTACAAAATAATTTTGGTGCAATATGCTCAATTATATCACCTTTGATATAACCTCCTCTAATTTGAGTGATATAAGCTGCATTATCTTTAAATAATATCGTTGGAATATTTTTGATTGATGATAATCCATAATTTTCACAAATATGTTGAATTACCGATCTCAAGCAAACAAATTCATGACTCACTTGATAAATTGCAATAATCTCTGCATGATTTGAGGAAGTAGCAAAAATTGATTGCTTAACAGATCTCCAAGAAAATATCAGTATTTCCATAAGTAAATAATATCCTGTTTGTGATCGACCTTTGTGTGGATCAAAAAGATAACTCGCATCAGCATATCCAACTAACTATGGATTTGATCGATTTGGATAAAATAATCCCAAATCAGTCATCCCACGAAGATAACGTAATATATGTTTAATTCCATTTCAATGTCTTTGAGTTGGTGTAGAATTATACCATGCTAGTAAGTTAATTGCAAATACTATATCAAGTTGTGTGTAATTTGCAAGATACATCAAAGCACCAATTGTACTAAGATATGGTACTTTGAAATCAAGAGTTTCTTCATCATCTTCTTGTGGTCGAAAATGATCTTTCTTAACATCAAGTGAACCTACAATTGGAGTGCTCAAAGGACGAGCTTTATCCATGTAAAATTGCTTCAAGATTTTTTCTATATACGTTGATTGATGAACAAGAATTCCGTCTGGAAGATGTTCAATTTGTAGGACAAGACAAAATTTTGTCTTACCAAGATATTTCATCTCAAATTCATTCTTTAAACTATTTTCTATTTTTTTTTTTTAACTTTTCTGAAGTCCCTACAAGATTTAAATCATCAACATATACTGCAACAATAGCAAATTCAGATTCTGATTTTTTGATAAAAAAAGCATGGACAAATTGGATTATTCTCAAATCCTTCTTTCAAAAGATATTCACTAAGGCGATTATGCCACGTGTCTGGATCGCTTTAACCCATATAAGGATCTTTGTAGCTTAATAGAATACATACTTCAAGATGTAGAATAATATGTTTCAAGCCTTTTATATCCTTCAGGGATTTTCATGTAGATATCATTATCTAATGATCCATATAGATATGCTGTAACAATATCCATTAATTGCATATCCAAATTTTCTTTTGCTACTAAGCTAATAAAAAATCTGAATGTAATTGCATCCATTATAGGAGCATATGTTTCTTCATAATCAATACCAGGTCTCTATGAGAAACTTTGTACTACAAGTCACGCTTTGTACTTTATAATTTCATTTTTCTCATTTCGTTTACGTACAAATACCCACTTATATCCAACAGGCATTACACCTTCAAGTGTTCGAACTACAAGTCCAAATACTTCATGTTTACGTAGTGAATTTAATTCTGCTTGAATCACCTCTTTTCATATTGGCCAATCATTTCTATGTCGACATTCATCGACGGTTTGTAGTTCATATTCATTATCATTACTTCTGGTAATATCAAGAGCAACTTTATAAGAAAATATATTGTTGACAATAATTTTATATCTATCTCATATTTCTCCTATATGTACATAATGTATCAAGATCTCATTATTTTTAGGTACTTGATCCTCTTCAGGGGATAACTCTATAGGAGATTCCACTTCAAGAGGTTCACTTTCAGGAGATTTTTGTTCATAAGTTTTAGATAGATCAATTATTTCCGTGACTAGTGTGAAAGACCGCCAAAGTGCCTCTAAAAAAAGAGAGATTTTTTCAGAGTGCTTTTGGTGTGGAGTCGTCACTTATTTTTTATACAAAAAAATAAGAAAAACTAAATATAACTATACATGACTGAATTGTTTCATTTCATTGATTGAGGAAAACAATACATGTTTGATCAATTGAAAAATGCATGGCCTTTTGTCCTAGTTACAATCTACCTAGAATAAAAATAAAGATGAAGCCTAAGTCTACCTATGCAAAGACACTAAATTCGGAGGCTAGGTTACGGAATGGGAAGGTGTTAGACACCCATTTCGCCCAGACAGAGTCTAGTCTTCTAGACTCTTGTGACCAATATACCTTTTATGCATGACATGAATGATATGTTGTATACATAAAAAAAAAAAAAAAAAAAAAAAACTAAATTACACAAGTTTATTTATGAATGCATCATCTTCTTTGTAAAAAAAAAAAAAAGATCTGTGTTGTAAAAAAAAATTGAATTTGGTTTAGAAAAATCAGATCTGTTTTTGTCGTGTAAAAAAAAAGATGTCTTTTGGAGAGAAAATTCAGATTTGAGCTTATTAAAGAAAAAAAAAATCTTTTGATTTGAAAATATATCATATCTATTTTTTGAGAACTGAGAAAAAATGGTTTTTGGTTTGTAAAAGATCAGATCTGTTTTGTGATAATAAAAAAAATCAGATTTGTGTATTGAAAAAAATCAGATCTGTTTTTATGTGTAAAAAAAAAAAATGAAAAAGATTTCTTGAGAAGAGAATTTCATTCATGAAATAAATTTATACTATGTGCACTAAATAAAATAAACACAACCATTCATGATCCTTTTTTATTTCAAAATCTGCTATGTTAAAAAAAAATTAGATCTACATCTAATGAAAACGTAGATTAGTTTTTAATTTGAAAAAAAAAATGCAGATCTGCATAGATTAGTTTTTAACCTGAGGAAAATTCGGATCTACATCTAAAGAAGATGCAGATCCGTTTTTGATTTAAGAAAAGTTCAGGTATGCATCTAAGGAAGATGTAGATCTATTTTTGATTTAAGAAAAATTCAGATCTGCATCTAATGAAGATGCAGATCCATTTTTAGTTGAAAAAAAAAGAATTGATAACATGCAGATTTTGAAACTAAGCAAGAGATCATAACAATAATAAAAAGAATTAAGAACATGTTTCAACAAAATAAGTTAACAATTCATGATATGAATATTTGACACAACTACACTAAAATAAATAAACACACATCATCACAACAAGAGCAATATAAGAAAAAAGGGTTAATAAGAAACAATCTCTTGCATGGAGCACTCTTCTTCTTGAGAGGAAATTTTAGGGTTCAAAGAAATTTATGCAATTATTTTTGAAATCTAAAAACCCTAGCTTAAGAGAGGATATCAAAAAGGGAGATCCGAAATATGAGAAATTTGAGAGTGTGAGAAAGTGTCTCCCTAGAGTGTAAAAGAGTGTGCTAAATTTTGAGATCCAGTCTCTATTTATAGAGGTTGGAATGCTTAAAAATAAGCAACGACGAGTAAAATGCGAATCGGGATGCGTCTTTTTGTGAAAAAGTCGAAAAAGGATGTGCCTTATCGTCACCTGAAGAGTGTTAGGCCAAAGCCCTTAAAGGCACTTTCGTGTTTGGGTGCGTTTTGCACTCATTTTTTAGGTTTTCTTAAGCCGGGCCTTGCACTTAGATGTGTTTTCAATTCGTATTCTTAGATTTTTATCTCTTTTCTGGATAATTCATGTCTTTTCAACAACAAATATCTTGTAGATAAATACTCTAAAATAAATCTTGATAAAGTTCAGATTATCCAAAATTTTATTATTATCCAATTATCCCATTTATTCCCATGCAAGCAATCCTATTTTTGACACTAACTATTAACCAATCACAAAATTATTTAATTAATTTTAATTGTTTAACCAATCAGAATTAATTTAAATTAATCATACATGGTCAACTCTACTTAGACACAATGCATGCTGACTGTGTAAACTTGATCATGTGATATCTTTCAATCCGACGGTCCGATTTGGAAATTGGACATACCGTTGCGACCGTTAGAATCTCAAGATTATTTTTATGATATGCAATGAATGAATTAATGCATGCAATGCAATCATGATTTTTGGGGTGCATGGATGGTCATTCCAATCATCTTCTTTGATTAAATCATGGGTGTAAAATTGAGTGTCTACAGAATGCACCTCATTGATAGAGCTTGGAAAGCGAATGTCAATGTAAAACAAAAACACTGATTTTAGCGGCCATGATTTAATTGAGGTTGAATTTTCAAAGATTTCCTAGCCTTTTGATAAAAAATGAAAATACTTGACCTAACTGATAGCTAATGAACTTGACAATTTATGTGATCAAGAGGCTTTTCAAACCTGATCTTGATAATGGAGGCGATCAAGAGGCTTTTCAATCCTGATCTTGAAATTGGAGCTATTTGCGACCAAGGGGCTTTTCAACCTTGATCTTGACGAAAGGTAATCAAGGGGCTTTTCAACCTTGAAACCAGAGCTGTCTGCGACCAAGGGGCTTTTCAACCTCAATCTAGCTTGTTACCTGCAAAAGTTAAAATTTGGAATTAGACTTTAATTGATGAGTGTTTTGTTGTTCCCTGGCTTTTTTGAAATGTGTGATTTTCATTTGTCCATTCTTGATTTGAACTTTTTATTTTTATCAAGAAAACTTTGATTTTTGTAGTTCTTTGAAAAAGATTTGATCATTAAAACTTGAAACTTGAAATTTGAAGTTTGAAATTTGGAACTTGGAATTTAAGACTTGAACTTTTGAAATTTGAAATTTTGAGAATGAGATTTTGAAATTGAATTTTGAAATTTTGAAACATGAAGCGTGCGTTTGGGATGCTGAATATGTCCCTTACGTGTGCGTTTTTTTTTTTTTTTTTTTCCTGGACCAATGCCTCTTGCACTGTTCATGGGAAATGAACAGTGCAAACAGGCTTATGAACAGTAAATTCATTAATGAACAGTAACCGAAAAATCATTTTTTATTGTTTTCAGTTTTTAATTTTCAGCAAAATAAGCGAATTCCAAATAGACCCGAAATTTGAAAGATTGTAAACTTGAAATTTTGAAACTTGAGGCTGGAGATTTGAAACTTGAGATCTTGAAAGATTTGAGATTTGAAAATTGAAACTGGAAATTTTGAAAGTTTGAAACTTTGGAATTTTGAGACTTGAGATTTTGGA
This sequence comes from Lithocarpus polystachyus, assembly GCA_033629205.1. Classification (NCBI taxonomy): domain Eukaryota; kingdom Viridiplantae; phylum Streptophyta; class Magnoliopsida; order Fagales; family Fagaceae; genus Lithocarpus; species Lithocarpus polystachyus. Next base: position 61,110,739 of record CM066164.1, on the reverse strand, counting down.
TTGAAATTTGGAACTTGAAATTTGAAATTTTTGCGACTTTGGATTGAAAATTTTGAGATTTGGGATTTGAAAATTTGAAACTTGGGAATGAAAATTTTGAATTGAAAATATGGGATTTGAAAATTTGAAACTTGGGAATGAAAATTTTGAATTGAAAATTTGGGATTTGCAAAAAAAATTTAGAATTTGAACTTGAACTTTTTGTCCTTAATCCGTTCCCATAGATTGTTCTTCCCCCCCCCCCCCCCCCCTTTTTGGAAAGTGATATGACCCTTCTCTTTTCATGATGTGATTTTTTTTTTTGAAGTGGAAAAGAAAAGAAAATAAAAAGAAGAAAAAAAGAAAGGAAAAAGAAAAAGGAAAAAAAAGAATTTTTTTTTTTGGAGTTGACTAAGTTGACTCAACAACTTGTTGAGTTTAAGTGTGAGGGCCAAATTTTGGCCCCCCACTTTCCTTTCTCTTTTTTTTTTTTATTTTTATTTTATTTTTTTTTAAACTTTCTCTTCCTCCTTCATCTTTTCTTCTACCATTAACACTATTCACGCTCATCTTCACCTTGATTTTTCTTCTTCACCTCGCCATTTCTTCTCAAACCAAAAAAAAAAAAAAAAAACTTCTCTAAGCTTCTCAACCTTTCTTCATTCATCTCCCTCAATATTTCTTTAGATCCTTGTGTTCTTGAGCACTTTTGCCACATACCCATTTTTGGTAAAACCCATTTTCAAATCCATCTTTTCTTTGCACCAACATGTCTTCTTCTTTCAATGGATCCTCTTTTCTTACTTTTCATGGCAAGAAATATGATTCAACATTTGATTGGAATGATGAGGAGGGGCTCCTTTAAGACCCCAAGACCCATGCTCCATATTCTCACATGGACATCAAGGTGAGTTTTTCTTTGGTTTCTTTGCTTGGAAAAATGTTGTTTCATGCTTCATTGAAAGTTTGATGGTGAGACATTATCATTTTGTTGTATGATTGTTGGAATTGGGACATTGTATGATTGATCATATTGTAATGTTGGCTTTGGAGCATTTTTTTGAAGTGTTGTTTTTTTGGTCATGGTGTAATTTGGACAATGTTGATGGCTTATGGAATTTTTGGTAATGTTGGCAATTTGTGATGTTGTCGGATGAATTTTGTCTTGAATTTTAGGGGGCATTGGCATTGTGAAAAATTTGTGTTGTAAGTTTGCATGAACATATTCATGATGGATGTGGGAAATTTTGTTGGCATGTGTAAATTTATTTCATGGACATGTCAAAATTTTCGTGGGTATGAGTATGGATAAACTAGTGGGTATGGAAAATTTTTGTGGATATGGAAGAATTTTTATGGGCATAAAATTTTGGTTATGGAAAAATTTTGTTGGGTTTGTGATGTTGGATCATGGAAAATTTGGTAGTTATGATTTTGGATATGTGGGAATTTATTTGTGCATGGACATGGACATGTGGAAAATTTTTTTTTTTTTTTTTTGATAGCTATCTTGGTCATGTAGGAATTTTTTTCTTGATGGCTATTTTGGACATGTAGGAAATTTTTTGATTGTGTATGGTTATGGGAAAAATTTGATAGTTGTGTATGGACATGTGAAAAATTTTTGATTACGGTAAAATTTTTGGTGGGGGAATTGATTTTTTTTTTTTTAGTGGGAATTTTTAGACATGTGATTTTGGTCATGGAAAATTTTTTTGGACATGTGATTTAGGTGATGGAATAATGGGCTAAGTTTTTATGTTGCAAAACCTTAAGAGTCAAGGTAGTTACCAAATGTTGAAGAGCATATGTGAAGTATTGTCTCCTGCCATCAGGAATATCATCAATGATGCGGGCTTTGGTACTTTCTTTGAAACTTTACTAAATCAGGAGACTCATGAATACAAGGACCTCCAGCTACTCCTTGCTTTGTCAGAACACTTCTGGGACGCCACATGTTCCTTCCATTTTCTAGGCATTGGTGAGGTAATGTTGACACCTTATGACTTTTCTGTCCTTATCGACTTAAAGTTGGGTGGTGAGAGAATTCGTGTCCATGACTCCCTTTCTTCAAATGAAATCAAGAAAGTTCTAGGCGTAGTGCCTTCCAAAATGAGGAGTAAAAATGTTCCTTTGTTGTGGCTATGTGAAAACATTACCAAATGTGATACTATGGCAAGGGGTACCCGCATGTTCATACTTCTTCATTGGGACTTTCTTGTGTCTAGATTTAGGCAGTACGGTGAATCTGCATTATTTATGGAGCTTAAGAAACATTGAGCAAATCAAGAATTATGACTGGGGCGGTATGGCTTATGCTGCCCTTTTGCATTTCATGACTTAGCTTTCTAAGCGTGGCCTTTTAAGCCTAGGTGGGGCTCCATTTGTATGGTAGGTGAGATTTGGAATTTTTGGCTATGTGTGGATTTTGGAAAGTTATTTTGGCTATGTTGTAATGGTGTTGTGATTTTTATTTTTATTTTTTTTATTTATTTTTTTTTTTATTTATTTATTTATTTATTTTTTTTTTTTACGTCTGGATGTATGAATACTTTGGAGTTGGCCCTTAAGTTCGGGAGGACGTTAATGGCATTTTTCCAAGATTTCTTCGTTGGTTGCCCAAACATCGTTTATCAATGCTCTTCAGTTGTACTTTGGAAATTTGGTGCTTGGTGATTGACAACTTGATTGCTAATGATGTGAGTCCTTTCCTTTTTCTTTTTTCTTTTTTTGTTTTGTGTGGGATCTTTAGTGCTTAGTGGTGGTTTGGTCATTTTCTCATTCTAGGTTCTGTTGTGATTTTTCAGATGTCTTTGAATCCTTGGGTTGGATGTGAGGAGTATGCGGAGTGTAAGTGGGCTTCAGAGCTGAATAGTCGTCAGGTATTGTTGAGTATGGGCATGGAAGGTATTGGTATCTTGGTAATCAGGTGTTGCCTCAGGTTCAGCATGTGTTTCCTCCTATAACAATTCCAGTTCCTCCTTGTCCCTCCGTTCGGTTGGCTGACCTTCTAACTGATAAAGAGATTACTCAGGCCTGTGTTGGCTTTGTGGTTTCAGGAGTAGTAGGGACTTGTTCTGAATTTATTCGAACTCATCTGCAAGGCTGCCTGGCCGGCATATCGGTATTTCACTTCTTTTCTGAAGTCAAATTTTCATCTTGCATATTCTTTTTCCATATTTTTGCTTGGTGACAATATTTGCATGTTGGATTTTCAGACTCCATCTTCTGAAGGAGAGGAAGAAGAAGAGATTCCTTCTCCTCACCATATGAGTAGCTCTTCTAGTTCTTTCATGGAGACTTATCCCCATTTTCTGGTATGGAAATATGAAGTGATGAATCCCGATGGAACATATAGCTCTATTCCTTTGAATAGGCCAGAGCACACACCAAACGTCCCTTGGCCCGATCTGGTGTGGTCTTGAATTTTTTAGTTCCTTGTCTTTATCTCTTCTTAGCTTATTGAATGGCTCCTGATGTTGGTAGATTTGTGCTTTAGGTTGATGTTGATCTCGTGGAGGAAAGTATGCAAATGATTGGAGGTTTGCAACTATTGGCTTGTACTCAGTCTTCCCGATGTGTAATCAATGAGGCGAGCTAGGTATGCAATGATGCTTTCCAAATGGCTTTTGATTGGATTTTTCTTGATAAATAACACTTGATGTTGTTGACTTTTCAGGTGAGTCGAATGGAAGCGGCTGTTTCCGCCAGAAGAACTTTGGAGGACAAGATCAGAAACCTTGAACGTGAGAACTGTTAGTATGATATTTGATTTGTATTTTTAATTTTTCCTGCAAAACAAAAGGAAGTGTTCCTTAGACAATCTTTTATTAACTTACATGTTTAGCTCTTTGTCCCTGGAATTGCCCTTGATCATGTAGAAACTTTAATTGAGATAAGTTTAGAATACTTGATGAGATCTTATAGTACCAATTTAAACTTATCTTGGTTAGCTCTGATGCAATCTGCACTTACTTGGATGAGGCAAAGCCGAATGCCCCTAGTTTAAGATGAATGCATGATTTTTGAAAATCTTGATGATTACTTTTTTTTTTTGATTTTGAAAAGATGATGATGGTGGTTTCCCTTTTTTCTTTTTGAAAATGAATGAGCCATGGGCGAATGCCCCTAGTTTGAGAGATATATTCAGGAGCTTGGAAAAAAAAATCTTGATTTGATTAATTTTTGAAAATAATGATGCAAGTGATGATTTTTGAAAACAAATGAGTTAGGCATGTCTGAACGGCCCAGTTTAACCAAAAAAAAAATCTTTTTGAGTGTTTAACGATCTTGAAAAAATGCTTGAAAACGCAATATTGCGAAATTGCATGAACGAGTGATGGTGGGGTTGAGTGCTACTTGGCACTTGGCCATGCCATGACGCTTACGCCATGGTGGGCCGACTCCTTATGCTTTTCGAATGCATGTTTCGCGTTTTCGTGTTTTTTGAAAAATATTGTCTTCGTTTGTGACCATGAAACACTTTCCTACTTAGCTACAAACTCTATGAAACCTATTTAAAGCTGATTTAGGAATTGATGTGGCTTATATTAATGATATCTCCTGCAACAAATCTCTACATCAAGGTTAGCAAAACACAATAATCACTAGCAAATATCATCCATGGCTAGCAATCATAATTTTTCTCATTCAACAATTCATGATATCAACAGAAGGGTTAGTAGCTTTGATTTTAGTACCAAGACCAATTTTACAGCCTACAAACTGGAGGTAATTAAGCCTCTGAGGAATGTCAAAATCAAGTGGGATTTCTTTTGTGTTGCTGTGAAATTCTGGGATCTCGAAGATCACGTGTTTCGGTTTAAAAATGCTGAACTCTATCCCACAATAGAAGAATTTTCTGCTATCCTAGGCTATGATCCAAGCAAAAAATCTATAGCGGTTTCTTATGATCCCAGGCATAGGGAGTCTTTCTCCGATGCTCTTGGTCTTCCTACTTCCATCACTAGTAGTATGGTTGAAGGGCATATGGTGAATCTTCGTGCAATTGTTTTCAAGCTGATTAGCAAACACACTTATGGAGTGACCGACAATATGCAGAAATTTTTTGGCTTAGCCCTATGCTTTGTGGGAGAATTTTTGCTTTGCTTTGGAAGGCACAGTTTTACGGATGCTCGGGCCATAAGTGTTGTGAGTCAAATCAAGGATGGCAATAATCTTACTTCTCTGATCTTGGCAGAAACTCTTTTGGGACTGGATGGTGTATTTCATGGTGGAGAATCTCAAACTTCCTTAGGAGTCCCTTGATTTTGCAGATATGGCAAATGGAGTGCTTGGATATGATTGCCAGGCCTATAACTGGTAATTATGGTCCTAGCAATTTTCTTAGCAGGACTGTCATCAAAACTGAGTGCCAAATTGAAAGCAACTGGGTGAAATTTTTGAACAAGAAATCCAATGCCTCAATCTGATGGAACTGTTATTGGTGGAAGTGCCCACCCCCTCTACTACGATCTCTAGGATCAAATCAAATCTTCATTGTTAGGTTGCGGAGGGAAACTTTCTATAAGGAGGATAAACTCTTGAGGCAGTTCCAATATGAGCAAGGAATGCCCGGTGGAAAAAGAAGAAGACCTTTCACTCCTGTGGACATAAATCCTACTTCTATAAAGAACATGTTGTTGGGCTTGGAGATGGTTGACTGAGTGGACTAGTCTTTTGTCAAGGTTCACTTTCATAGGATGACTACAGAATGCTTTAACTGGTTGGTGGACAAGATTGTTGACAAGGAGCTGAGATGGTTGCTATGAGAAAGCAGTTTCTCAGAGATAACCGAGAAAGACATGATGATGACAATTATGAATTTAAAAGAAGGGACAAGGATGACAAAGTACCTAGCACAAAGGAAATCAATGATCAACCTAAAGAGAAAAGACTGAAGACAAAGTGACCTTCTTATTTTTGGCTTTGAATATGTTTATTTAGAAGTTGATGTAAAAACTCTTATGTTTAGGAATTATTTAGGACTTGCAGGTTAAGGGTTCTGTTTAAGATGTAGGTTTTTGGGGTTTTTTTTTTTTTTTTTTTTTTTTTTCTATGGTTTGGTTTAGGGTTTGGGTTCTTGAGGTTTGGTTTGGTTTCAGGTTTGGCTTCTTAAGGTTTGGTTTTTTGGATTTTGTGTAATGACATGATTTAATGAAATGGTTGAATTTTGGAAAATTTTGTTTAATGGGCAAATGGTGGTTTTAGGAAATTGTGATTGGACCAATGCATAGTTGCCTACGTACCCCCATTGTAGAAGGATCAGGTCATCACGTAGTTCATTAATTTTTATTTGCCTTAATTTTTGCCTAGGCTGCTCTTTCGGGTTTTCAACCTGGCAGGCTTTCTCACTTTTTTTTTTTTACTTTCCTTTGTGTAGATTGCCTTTTCGGGTTTTCAACTTACCTTTTTTTTTTTTTTTTTTTTTTTTTGTTTTGTATCAAGCCTAGGAAGGGAAATAACATAATTTACGACCACTTCAAACGTGGTGCATTGAGACTGCCACCTTAGACGTGGTATTCTTCAATTGATCCATGTTGGTTGGCTCAGTGAAAGGGTTTGCATCTAAATCCATCAACCTTACTGTTTCCCCAGAGTATATTTGTTTGATAATGTATGGGCCAGTCCAATTTTGCTTGAACTTCCCGTTTGCATCTTGAACTAGGGCTCAGATTTCTTTCAACACTAAATCCCCCAATCTCAAACCTCTAGTTCTTACTTTTTTTCAAAAGCTTTCCTAAGCCTCCTTTGGTAACCTTGAATATGATACAAGGCTTTGAGTCTCTTTTCAGCCAACATGCATAACTGGTCATATCTGCTTTGCAACCAATCTGCTTTAGGGATTTCACTTTCCAGTATTGTCCTTAGTGATCAGATACCCATCTCAATGGGAAGAACTGTTTCCATCCCATACACCAATGAATAAGGAGTGACTCTTGTGGAAGATCGAATTGATGTTCTATATTCCTAAAGTGCATAGGGTAATTGTAAGTGCTAGTCCTTGTAATTTATGTGCTCTTCTTCAAGATTTGCCCTATATTTTTATTAGCAGCCTCAACTACTCCATTAGTCTGAGGATGGTAAGGTGAAGACTTGTGGTGTCGAATGTTGAACTATTGTAGCAGCTTCTCTGTTTCTCCCTTGAAATGCAGCTCATTGTCAAAGATAATTTCATGTGGTGCCCCATATCATAATATTGGTCTGAATGAATTTAGCAACTTTCTATGAAATCAGAACCTTGTATGAGGCAGCTTCTACCCATATGGTGAAAAAGTCAATAGCAACAAGTATGTATTCATGGCCATTAGATGCCGTTGGGTGAAAATTCGCAATGATATCTATCCCTCAGGTAGAGAACGGTCAGGGTGATGTCATAGTATGTAGTGGCACACGTTGCATGTGCTTCAATCTTCATGGACTTGGCATTGATGGCATTTTCAAACATGAGCTGACAGTCGGCTTCCATAGTAGTCCAGTAATAACCTTGCCTTATTATCTTCCATGATAGCATGTGTGCATTCATATGTGGCCCATAGCTTGACTCGTGAACCTCTTCAATTATTTGTTGTGCTTCCTTGGCAGTTACATAAAGAAGATGAATTCCTCCATATGATCTTCTGTAAAGCCTTTCTCCACAATAATGTAATTAGTAGACAACCTTCGGATGGTTAATTGGTCGTTCTTGTCTAAAAACTTCGGGTATGTGCCATCCTTGAGGTATTGTAGGATGTTTGAATACCATTCGCCATCTCCACTCTTTTCCTCATCCTCTTCTATTGTCATGCAATAGGTTGGTTCCTCTATTTGTTCCACCGCTATTGGCTTAGCTTCATCTTCTTTTGGCCTATCCATCATGGATGTCATGGTTGCTAAAGTATTGGCAATTTGATTTTGCATCCTTAGCACATATTTGTATTGGATCTTGCTGAAATTTGATGTCCACTTCTGAAGACATTCATGAGAAGGCATCAGCCTTTCTTCTTTGATCTTCCATTTATTCTGAATCTGGGAGATTATCAAGGCTGAGTCTCCGTATACCTCCAACTCTTTTACTCCTAAGCCTAGGGCTACTCCTAACCCCATGATGCAAGCTTCATATTCAGTGGCATTGTTGGTGGCAGAAAAGTTGAGTTTGTCAAAAAATGGAATGTGTGTCCCTTTTGGAGAAATTAAGAGAACTCCAATGCCACTTCCATTTTGATGTATTGTTCCGTAAAAGTACATCTTCCTTGATTTTAATTCAATTCCCATGATGTCTTCATCGGGAAAGTCTTCTTGAATTTCTTCAGCTTCTTCTGGTGAACAATGAGCTAAATGATCAGCAATTGCTCTCCCTTTTACAGATTTCTAAGTCATATATTTAATATCAAATTCTGATAGAAGCAACACCCATTTAGCTGTCTTCCCATCTTGCACGGGCTTTTCCATCAAGTACTTCAAAGGATCCATTCTTGCAATCAACAAGACCTTGTAAGCCAGCATATAATGTCTGAGTTTGCGGGTTGCCCATACAAGTGCTACGCATGTCTTCTCTAATGGTAAGTACTTTTCCTCATAAGGCAACATCTTCTTCCTGATGTAGTAGATTGCAATCTCCTTTCTAGTCTCCTCAAGATATTGAGCGAGTAAAGACCCTATTGTTGTATCTGTAGTGGTGAGATACAACAACAATAGCTTTTCAGGTATTGGTGGGATAAGTATTGGTGGTTTCATCAGATAATTCTTGATCTTTTCAAAGGCTTCTTGGGATTGTTCATTCCACACTGTAGGAACTTCCTTCTTGAGCAATCAGAAGATTGGTTCACATGTCATGGTGAGCTGAGCTATGAACTTGCTGATGTACTGTATCCTCCATAGAAATCCTCGGATCTCCTTTATAGTTTTTGGAGGCTTCATCTCTACTTGCCTTGATTTTGTTTGGATCAATTTCAATTCCCCTCTAGCTTACAATAAACCCTAACAGCTTTCTAGATGTGACTCGAAAGTGCACTTTTTTGGATTCAATCGTAACTTGTAGAATCGGATTTTTTCAAAGAACTTCCTCAAAGCCGGTATATGTCCCTCACGGTCCTTGGACTTGATTCTCATATCATTAACATAAACCTTTACTTCTTTGTGGATCAAGTCATGCAACAAAGTGGTAGTTGCACGTTGGTAAGTAGCACCAACATTTTTAAGGCCAAATGGCATGACCTTGTAACAATATGTCCCCCATGGAGTAATAAAGGAGAATTTCTCCATATCTTCTGGAGCCATCTTAATTTGATTATACCCTGAAAATCCATCCATAAACGATAGTAAAGCATGACCTGCTATGTTGTCAACCAGGATGTTAATGTGAGGCAATGGAAAGTCATCTTTTAGGTTGGCCTTATTCAAATCTAGAAAATCTACACACATTCTAACCCTCCCACCCTTCTTTGGTACCGAAACCACATTAGCTAACCACTCTGGATAGTTGACCACCCTCAGGAATCCTACATTGTATTGTTTCTCAATTTCTTCCTTGATCTTGAAAGTCCACTCTGGCTTCATTCTTCTTAACTTCTGCTTGATTGGCTTCATGGTTGGATATGTTGGAATGTAGTGTCGTACTATATCTGTAACAATCCCAGGCATGTCTTCATGTGACCACGCAAAGACCTCTTTGAATTCTGTCAGCAGTGCCACTAATGCATCTTTCTTAGAAGTGGTTAGAGTATTACCCACTTGTATCATTTAAGGTTCATCATCAGTTCCTAGGTTAATGGGTCGGGTTTCTTTTTTTATGGGTTCTAGTGTTCTTGTTTTAATTCCTTATTATCAAGAGTTTCTTTACCAATTTCAGAAATAAAAACATTCAAAGCCAACAAATAAGCAGAATCAATGATCATATTATAAGGAAAAGAGTTCTCAACAGACTCAATAGACTTAACTAAATTAGACTAAACTGGAAAACTATCACAAACAGACTTAACAGAAATAGAAATACTAGTAGAAATAGACTCAATAGGGATAGAAACAATGTTCTTGGTAGGGGTGACTGGCTCGACAGTCTTGATCTTCTTAGCAAGAGTGACTGACTTGACGATCTTAATCTTCTTCACGGAGTCCTTCATGGGGTGGGCAGCTCCCTCCCATGCCTAGTTCTTTAACTCAATAGTGGCTTCAACAATGGCAGGTGGCTCCTAGTAAATCCCTTTTTCCCTCAGCAGCAGTACTGCGGGATCTTCATCCATATAATCCATCGCTTATTCATCAATCTCCATATCTGTGGGCTTGTCAGTCTCCAAATGTGGGGGCCTGAAGTGTCTCCCCCCTTATGATGTGAGCAATTTTTGTTGGGTTATTTAGATCGGTGTCTTGGGGTTTGAAGTGTCTCCCCCCATTTGTGAATGTGGGGCCATTTGATTGGGGTTCGAAGTGTCTCCCCCCGTTTATAGGTATTGGGTTGTTTGATTGGGGTTTGAAGTGTTTCCCCCCATTTGTAGGTATTGGGTTGTTTGATTGGGGTTTGAAGTGTCTCCCCCCACTTATGGATGTTGGGTGATTTGGTTGGGGTTTAAAGTGTCTTGTAAGTCGAATATGTGATTGTGATGTTGTAGCAGTGGAGTGTCTTCTATGCTCACGGGCTTTAGTGTTGTGATGGGAGTGATGGGCTTGGAACTGGAGCTCCTGGCTTGGGTGTCAGCCTTTGGTTCTCTTTGTAGCCTTCCTTCGGATCTTGACAAAGTTCTCCCCTAATGACAGGCTTGGTTGGGTTAATCAAAGGTAGGTCCCCATCCACATCAATCAATCAACCAAACAAACACACACAACATGTAATGCAATTTTAACATGGATTGACCGAAGGGTAGGTTCTAAGTCATGACGTTGCAGGGTGGGTTTGTTGTTTCATTGTTTCCCATAGGTAGGATGTTATACCTCCCAACTTGTAATGTAATGAACATTGCGTTGGTCCAAACGACATAGTTTGTCATTTACAGTCAACAGAAAATGATCCAGGGACTTTAGGCTATGGGTTGGTGAGTTTGCCACTGGCTCAAATCTAAAGAAGACCGGTGATCCATGGTTACTACCACCACATGTTGTTGAAAAGGGTGCATACATATTTGTTATTTTCATAGTACACACTATGACAGTTAGGGAAAGCTTTTAACAAACAATACATACAACAAAATATCATACAACAACATATCATACAACATCCCAACAAACATAAATAAACAAAAAAACAACAATGTCATGCAAGACCATGCAAAACAAGGGTACATATTTGGTCACTTAAGTCTAATACGAAGCTTAGCCCTCAACATCCTTAGTGGAGTCGCCACAGCGAGGGATCGCCAAAGTGCCTCTCAAAAAAGAGAGATTCTTTTTAGAGTGCTTTTTAGGGCACCTCTCTTTTTGGGTAAGTGGTGTGGAGTCGCCACTTATTTTTTATAAAAAAAAATAAGAAAAACTAAATATAACTATACATGACTGAATTGTTTCATTTCATTGATTGAGTAAAAAAAATACATGTTTGATAAATTAAAAATTACATGGCTTTGGGTCCTAGTTACAAATTACCAAAAATACATGGCTTTTTGTCCTATTTACAATCTACCAAAAATAAAAATAAAGATAAAGCCTAGGTCTACCTATCCAAAGACACTAAATTCGGAGGCTAGGTTATGGAATGAGAAGGTGTTAGGCACCCATTTCGCCTAGACAGAGTCTAGTCTTCTAGACTCTTGTGACCAATATACCCTTTATGCATGACATGAATGATTTGTTGCACACATAAAAAAAAAATCACACAAGTTTATTTATGAATGCATCATCTTCTTTGTAAAAAAAAAAAAATTAGATCTGTGTTGTAAAAAAAAAGAATTTGGTTTAGAAAAATCAGATCTGTTTTTGTTGTGTAAAAAAAAAAAAAGTCTTCTGGAGAGAAAATTCAGATCTGTGCTTATTAAAGAAAACAAAATCTTTTGATTTGAAAATATATTAGATCTATTTTTTGAGAACTGAGAAAAAATGGTTTTTGATTTGTAAAAGATCAGATTTGTTTTGTGATAATAAAAAAAATCAAATTTGTGTACTTAAAAAAATCAGATCTATATGTGTAAAAAAAAAAAAATATGAAAAAGATTTCTTGAAAAGAGGATTTCATTCATGAAATAAATTTATGCTAAGTGTAGTAAATAAAACAAACACAACCATTCATGATCCTTTTTTATTTCAAAATCTGCTATGTTAAAAAAAATCAGATCTACATCTAATGAAAACGTAGATCAGTTTTTAATTTCAAAAAAAATGTAGATCTGCATCTAATGAAGATGTAGATCAATTTTTAATTGGAGGAAAATTCGGATCTACATCAAAGGAAGATGCAGATCCATTTTTGATTTAAGAAAAATTCAAATTTGCATCTAAGGAAGATGTAGATCCGTTTAAGAAAAGTTCAGATCTGCATCTAAGGAAGATGTAGATCCATTTTTGATTTAAGAAAAATTTAGATTTGCATCTAATAAAGATGCAGATCCGTTTTTTGTTGAAAAAAAAGAATTGATAACATGCAAATTTTGAAACTAAGCAAGAGATTATAACAATAATAAAAAGAATTAAGAACATGTTTCAAAAAAATAAGTTAAAAATTCATGATATGAATATTTGACACAACTACAGTAAAATAATTAAACATGCGTCATCAAAACAAGAGCAATATAAGAAAAAAGGGTTAATAAGAAACAACTTCTTGCATGAAGCACTCTTCTTCTTGAGGGGATATTTTAGTATTAAAAGAAATTTATGCAATTATCTTTGAAACCTAAAAACCCTAGCTTAAGAGAGGATATCAAAAAGGGAGATCAGAAATATGAGAAATTTGAGAGTGTGAGAAAGTGTCTCCCCTAGAGCGTAAAAGAGTGTGCTGAATTTTGAGATCCAGTCTCTATTTACAGAGGTTGGAATGCTTAAAAAATAAGCAACGACGAGTAGAATGCAAATCGGGACGTGTCTTTCTGCGAAATAGTCGAATAGGATGTGCCTTATCGTCGCCTGAAGAGTGTTGGGCCAAAGCCCTTAAGGGTGCCATTCGGCACTTTGAAAGTGCCGAATGGTACTCTTGGATGCTAATCGTACTTTCGTGTTCAGGTGCATTTTGTACTCCTTTTTTTAGGTTTTCTTGAGCTAGGCCTTGCGCTTAAAAGTGTTTTCAATTCATATTTTTTAGATTTTTATCTCTTTTCTAGATAATTCAGGTCTTTTCAGAAACAAATATCTTTTAGATAAATACTCTAAAATAAATATTGATAAAGTTCAGATTATCCACAATTTTATTGTTATCTAATTATCCCATTTATTCCCTTGCAAGCAATCCTATTTTTGACACTAACTATCAACCAATCACAAAATTATTTAATTAATTTTAATTGATTAATTTAAATTAATCATGCGTGGTCAACTCTACTTAGACACAATGCATGCTGACCGTGCAAACTTGATCATGTGATATCTTTCAAACCGATGGTCCGATTTGGAAATCGGACATACCGTCACGACCGTTAGAATCTCAAGATCATTTTTATGATATGCAATGAATGAATTAATGCATGCAATGCAATAATGATTTTTGGGGTACATGGATGGTTATTCCAGTCATCTTCCTTAATTAAATCATGTGTGCAAACTTGATCACCGATTTGGAAATCGGACATACCGTCACGACCGTTAGAATCTCAAGATCATTTTTATGATATGCAATGAATGAATTAATGCATGCAATGCAATAATGATTTTTGGGGTACATGGATGGTTATTCCAGTCATCTTCCTTAATTAAATCATGTGTGCAAAATCGAGTGTTTACTACTAGTTTCATGGGTATAGCCTCTTTAGGGTCCGTAACTTGTTTTTTGAGTACTTTCCTCTTTCAGGGATTTTTATCTTTAGCATCGACAGGTCCTCCATGCTTCACACGTGGCTTTGATTCATTTGCTATTGTATTAATTGATTGTTCTACAGGGACTTCAATCCATGTTGGAGTATTAGCAGCTAAAATGTGAGATTTCACTATTTTCTTATTGTTAGTGAATACATCCGGTAATTAAATTGCAATTTCTTTCAAATGAATAATCCTTTGAACTTCCAGTTCACATTGATTTGTATAAGGATCAAGATAAGATAACGTCTAAACGTTTCAGGTAATCTCAAATCATGCTTCTGGCGATGACTTTTCTACCTTTAATGGTGGGAAAATTGTTTCATTAAAATGACAATCCTCAAAACATATCTTAAAAACATCACCAGTTAGAGGTTCAAGATATCTAATGATAGATGGTGAATCAAAACTTATATAAATTCCAAGTCTATATTGAGGATCCATCTTAGTGTGTTGTGGGGGCGCAATAGGTACATATACAGCACAACTAAATGTGCGCAAGTGAAAAATATTCGGTTGTTGACCTAGTACAAGTTGCAATGGTGAGAATTTATGATAAGTAGTTAGCCTAATGCGAACTAATAATGCAGCACGTAATATAGCATAACCCCAAGCAGAAATGGGTAATTTTGATTTCATAAGCAAATGTCGAGCAATAATTTGAAGTCTTTTGATAAGTGATTCAGTTAAACCATTTTGACTATGTGTATGGGCAAGAAGATGTCCAACATCAATTCCAATTGACATGCAATAGTCATCAAAAGCTTGAGATGTAAATTCACTAGCATTATCTAAACGAATTTTCCTAATTGGATAATCAAAAATTTGTGCTCTCAACCTAATTATTTGAGCAAGAAGCCTAGCAAATGGAACATTCCTTGTAGAAAGTAGATACACATGTGACCATCTAGTTGATGCATCAATTAAAACTATAAAATACTTGAATGGACCACAGTGTGGGTGTATAGGTCCACATATATAATCTTGAATTCTTTCTAAGAAAGATGGACATTCAATAACAATCTTTGAAAGTGATGATTTGGTAATTAATTTACCTTAAGAACATGCACTACATGGATAATTACTAGGTAAAAGAATCTTCTAGTTCTTTATGGGATGTTTGTGAGAGTTCTCAATAATTCGATGCATTATTATTGATCCTAGATGTCCAAAATGATCATGCCAAAGCATAAACACCTTTAGGTAGAAACACTTCTGGTATATTGCAACATATGTTTCATTTGTTCTCATTATAGTATAATATAACCCAAAAAAGAACATTAGCAGTTTTTCTAATATGAGCTTCTGGCCTGATTCTATTGAAGTAATATAAAGAAATTCTTCACTTCTTTCATTATTGGTTTCAATGTGATAGCCATTATAATGTATATCCTTAAAGCTAAGTAAATTTCTGATAGACTTAGAAGAATACAAAGCATCATCAATATAAAGTTTTGTGCCCTTTGGCAACATGATAATTGCTCTTCTAGAGCCTTCAATTAAGTTTGATAAACTTGATATAGTATTAACATTGGCTTTGCATAATATAAAATTTTGAAAATATTTCCTATCTTTAAGGATCGTATGAGTTGTTGCACTGTTTGCTAAATCCACTCCATTTGAAAAATCAAGATAATTCATAGGATCTTCAGGATCATTATGATTAGCAAAGTTCGTTTCAATTTCTTTTTCCATTTCTTTTATGAAGGCTTGGAACAAATTTACCAAATGTTTAGGCGTGCAACAGGTACGTGACCAATGAACTTCCATACCACACCTATAACACTTATTTTCATGGCCTTTTGGTGGTTTTCAGCAAAAACTTATTATTTTGTTTAGCCACTAGAAGAAAAAATATTAGTTCATAATACTTTATGAACATATGCATTCGATATTACTACTGCAGAAGTATATTCGAAACAAGATATATGTGTCCTCTATCATATAATTTTAATTATGGGCTGATTTTAAAGTGCCAAATTAATTATACTCACTTGCACCTTCAATTTATTGCAACTTCAAGTGCATGTCATGCTGAACTTTTAGGATGATAAACTTCTTCTAGAACTTGTATTTCTTTTAAGGTATCTTTTATTGTAGAGAGGTGCTACGTCCACAACATATTTACTACATTTTTAGAACAAATCATAGGTGGTTAGTTGTTATTGGTTCAAATTTGAACCTAACACTAAGATTACTTTTTTGCCCCAACAATTACAACCAGTAACAACATGTCACTTAAGATTTGTTATAAAAATGTTGAGAAAATGTTGTGAACATATCATTTCTCTTTATTGTAAAGTACTCAAATTTCATGTAGATGATGACAAATAAACATTATTGCTTTTTCACGACCTTTCTGAGATATTCTGTTGCCATCCATAACAATATATTCAGGATTTATTACATCAACATGGATCTTATCAAGATTCATTGCTTCTAGATGAATCTTAGCGTCAAGAATTCATGATAATTTTAAAAAAAATAATGATAAGAAATTATTGCCTAAGATGTCAAGGGCAACAAATTCAAGCTTGTAAGGTTTGACATCTATATCAAATATATAATTACATAAGAAATTAAATAACTAAACATTTTTATCATACAAAATTCTAATAAAATAATGCTACACATACATATTAAAAAGTTTATTGTAATGAAACAATACATTCATATTCAAAGTTTATTAATACACGTTACATATAGTTATAGCTATGATTGAGTTGCTTTATCACTAACCATTGACAAATAAATAGAATAATTACTAATTCTTAGGAAGAAAACTTACAATGAATTGAGAGAACTACATAAATAAACTTTTGTTAAGGACATATTTTATGTAATTGGCTAATCTTTTGAAAAAATGTAGATTACTTGTAATTGGGTAGATCTAGGATGAGTTTAGTTCTTCAAGAAACATGCTATTCAAGCCAAGTTTTAAAGCCATAAAGATTGGACAAAGAAACAAGTGAGGAAAAGCTATTCATTAAAGCTCAATAGATACTTCGACAAAAACAATATCTATCGAGACTTAATGAAGAAAGCTCGACAGAAGCTCGATAGAAGCTGAATCTGTCAAGATCTACAAAATCAGAATTTCTAGATCTGATTTCAGCTCATGCTGACATGTATGTGTAGGTTTTCTTTTCTTATAACCCTAGACATATATAAGGCTTATTTTAAAGGCCGTCATACATGGAGAACACATGCAAAAAGTGACCTAGTGCCTTATTCTCTCTGAAAGAAGCTATTGCATATTTGCGTCTTAGGGTTTTGTAACCAAGTGCTTCTTGATTTTCAAGTGAAGAACTTTGCAACCAACAACATCTTCAAGTTGCTGGAGTTAGTCACGTACTAGGAGCCGTGCATCATTAGTTAGTCACATACTAGGATCCGTGCAAAAGGGTGGCGTTCATATATGGAAGAGTTTAGAGGTTCTAAAGCAGTAGAAGGTTTCTATTGTAAGTTCATCTACAAGGATTGTAGAGTCTAGGAATAAAGATTTTGTACTAGATTTGGAACTTCTCTTTACTATAGTAAATTGCTTTTCGGGAAGGTTTCCCCCCAGGTTTTTTACTATGAAACTGGTTTTTTACTATGAAACTAGTTTGTTTCATTGGTTTTCTTGGGTCATTATATCTTGTCTTATTTACTATTTCGCTATGTATGATATTGATGTTTTTTTTTAACAAGGTTTATTCATAATAAATCTAATTAACAACTTGGGTTTAAAACTTGTTAATTTTATCAACCGAGGTCTAAATTTCCTAACAACTTTAGTGTTTGAAGAACAATAGGAGTACAACTTTCATTTCCAAAATTGGGTAGAGACTTCTGCTGATAACGTGTTGTAAAATATGAGATAATATATAAAATTAAGTGGGAAGAGAACAAGGAATATATGTCGATAAACTCTTGTATTCAAGTGGTCATCCATAATTTGAAGTTGATCTCTCTTATATCAAAACCATTACAGTCAAACAATCCCACATATATATAGCCTTTAGATGTCTCTTGAGGGATAAGAGATAAAGCTATAATAATGAACACAATTATGGATATACTGTAACGTTCCAACCTTAAAAAAAGAAAAAGAAAAAAAAAGAGAGTAAAGGGGTAGATTTTTGTGACCCCCACCTACCCCACTCCCCCTAACCACACATTCTCACAAATATCTCTCTCTTTGGCCGGTCAACTAAGGGTCTCCTACACTTTTTCTTTTCATTTTCTCAAGAACACACACACACACACACACACTCTTCACACCTCTCTCTCACTCTCTCATCGGTGCTCACTTCTCCACCACCATTTCCATAAAAGTTTTTTTGGTGGGACTCACCAAAAAATTTCTTAGAAACCTTTAAGCATTTTCATTTCTTTTATTTGAGGTAAAAACTCCTAATCTTTTGGTGGTTTTATATGTTTTTGCTAGAGGTTCTCTTTATCTAAGCTTTGATAATGATATTCATATGATTTATGAGCTTTGAAAGTAATATTCATGTGTGTATATGTATGGGTTTTGTCTTGGTGGATTTATTTGATGAGTGGGTTTATGGTTTTTACAATGGTGGCTATCTAAGATTTATTATGGTGAAGATTTGGGGGTTTTGGCTTTCTAACGTGATATAGATGGTAAATACAATTTTTATTGATTATTTAGAGCTAGTTAAAGATTCAAATTGTTTGTCTTAGAGGATATTATGATTTTGGTGTCATGGGTCTCTTGATGATGTTGCATAAATCTTGTGAGAACTACTTATAAATTGTTAAGATTTTAGTATTAGGGAGATGATCTTTAATGGGTTAATTTTATAAATTGAAGTCTATGTCTTGTGAATTAAATTGTTGGGTAACTTTGGAAGTGAGATATAATACTTGTGAGGTTAAATACTTAAGCTTGCTTAATTAATTGCTTATTTAGCGATCTCTAATTCATAGTTAGATGCAATGTCAAGCTTTATGCTTATTGTGATAGGTTTTCTTGGTGGTATTGTTTAGGTTCTAACTAATCTCCTTTTGGAGTTTTGAAAGTTAGGCTTTTCGCAGATTGCAAGGTAAGTAACTTCTTAATGAGATTTTTAGAAAAATAATCATATTGCATAAAATGTTGTTTTTGGGTTAAACTCATTTTTGGGAAATTGTTTATGTAAACCATATTTTTCCTAAATGGTTTCGTGTTATAGTTTGTTACATATATGATTACTTATGAAAAGTGCATTATGATTTATATTGCATATGGGGAAATGCATGAATTGTTGACATGGAAAATATGAGCATCTTTGATTTAACCCTTTAATAATGAATTCATGGATTTTATGGTATACTAGAAAATTTAAAGCTACTTACCTTGTCTTGTTAATTGGGAAATCGATGCAAAATATTTTGATAAGAAATGGTTTTGAGGACTTTAAGAATATTGTGGATATTTTATTATTGAAATATCCTATGAAACTACTTGGAAGTAAACTATATATTTTGAATACATTTAACTTGTGAGCTTTTGATGTGGGTTTACCCTTGTGTTATGATGTTGGTGATTACCCCATCTTTGTGACAACGCGCCAGGTTGGAGGCTCCCACTTTGCATGACATGGGTAAATCTTTAAGTGTGTGGTTGAGGCTCATGCCCATAGGGCCAAAAGACCACATGCAAAAGGGGTACTATATGATGTGTCATTCCCTGCTGCCCATGGGGGGAAGAGACAAATCCTTAAGTGGGTGGGTGAGGCTAGGCAGGGCCAAGAGGCCACATGCAAAAGATGGTGTGCTATCCCTTGTTGCCCATGAGGGGGATAGGCAAATCCTTGAGGGTGTGGGTGAGGTTAGGTAGGGTCAATAGATCACATGCCAAAAGAGGTACATATCATGCTAGTGGTTTTTTGGTTTTGACTTGTCTTTATGGCGGTATAATGTCTAAGTGACATTTCCATCTTTGTGGTGGCTTGTCATGTGACTTGGGTTGGCTTTTCAGGTTTTTGGAAAAATGTTGTTATGCTTACAGTATATATATTATGTAGTTTCATGGCGATCATTTTTTAGAAGACTTAGGTGGCATTATTTAATCATTCTTATCATGTTATTATTGAAAATGATTTTTTAGTTTTCAGCTAGAAATTCTCAAATTGTTTCATGTTGTAATATGCACATAATCATAAAGCTTGCATTTCCTCTACCCCAATTAATTTTGTTACTTACTAGGCTATGTCTCATCCCATTCTTTCACAAAATTTTTTAGAGTAGACAACGATCTCTTGAGACAGGTTTTTGTGGCTAGAAGTAGTTAGACTAACTATTGATGGAGGCTGAACTTTTGTGATGATGATCCTTAGGTGTTGTACATCATAGGGGAAGCTTGACTCATTCTTTTGTATATAATAGTGGTGATGACTTTATTCCCATTGATGGGACAAGCTGATGATGTTTAATTATATTTATTCAGACCTCCATCTTTTGTGGCCAATGGTCCTTGTAATTATTGTATAGAGATCTGACTAATTTTGGGAGTATATTTAATGAAATTATTATGAATATTCTTGATGTTGGTACTTGGTATGGATTATTTGGGTTGATTGTTAAAAAAGGAAAAATATATAGGTATCTTTGGGTTGTATTTCTTATGCTTTGGACCCTTTTGAGTTTGGGGCGTGAGATATACATCTTCCATGGATATACATCTTTACATATTCCAAGCTTTACACATTCCAAGTAAACCTTTCATTGTCCAAACTCTACACATTCCAATTAGACTTTATTTCTAACAATTTGGAGATTTTGGAACAACAAATTAGCCAAATATATGAGATCCTCATTACTCTAATAATTACACTACCAAGGTTTCAAGAGCCCAATGAGCAAATGGAAGCCATGGCATGCAATATAGGCCTGGTCAATGATCCAAAGACCATGAATTTAGAAAGTTTGGGGGTGAGCAACCCTCAAGCTATAGATCTACAAAGCCAACCAATGTTTCAAATACCATTAAATTTTTTTTTAAAAAAATACCATTAAATTCCTAACCATGAAAAGTTCTTGAAAGCCTCTTATCATATGGAAGCTAAAACTCTAGGTTGGTTTAAAGATGCTGAGAACTCATTTAACAATTGAGAGTCCTTTATGAAGGCATTTGTAGACCAGTTGTGGGCCTAAATCATATGATGACCTTATGAAAAGCCTTAGAAAACTTAGGCATACATCAAGTATGTCTTAAAATAAGGCCTAATCTATAGTTTTTTCAAACATATTAAAGCGTTTATCTAAAGAGCATAAACTAGTTGTTTCTTAAGTAGCCTAGCAAATGAAATTACACTACCTATGAGGATGTTGAACCCCTCCCACTAAATCAAGTTTTTTAAAACATATTGTTAAAAAGCCTTTACACATTGAAGGGAGATCACTCCTTATAAGGACATCTTCAGGTGATTGGGATTCCATGGATTGCAAGCCCTCACCTTATCGCACCTATGCCCGTCCACATGGCATGTGCCTCTTGGCATTTTAGGTTGCTACAATCCACCCCTTTACAAGCACACACATCCTCGTGTGTGGGACCCACACTTCCAGCTAGGGCGTGGCTCTGATACCATCTATAACAACCCTGCCCTATTGTGTGGATATTGTTCACTTTGGGGCTTATACCCCTCGTAGTTTTGTTCTCTCCCAAAGCATATAGTAGTGGAGGAAGCATATCAAGGCAGTAACATCACATGGTATCGAGCAAGCATTCAAGCATGGCATTATAACACCAAACAATGCATTCATCAATTTATTCAACTAGCTCAAACTCATGTTAAGCAATCAACCAAATGCATGTTGATGTGGTTATGCATGACTTATCTCACTGCACCATAGCACCTATGCATCAATGCATATTCATGTTCATATATATGTTCATAATGTTCATCAAGCATAAAACCCTATTCATGTAATCTAAACAAAAGGCAAGTAAAATATGTTATCCTATTGATCTAAGACTTAAACATGTAAAGAATAAACTAAACAGAAGCCAACATATGCATTTAAACTAAAAAAAAAAGTCAAGAGCAAACAGATCTGGGTTTCTGGGCTAAGCTTATGTATGCATGTAGAAGCCTGCGTATGTAGGATCAAGGGGGTGCATACACATGCAGGAGCCTGCGTACGCATCCCTGCCCAGAAATGCAGTAGACACACACCAATCAAAACCTAATCTAAACAACCTAGCATGCTTTCTAAACAATCAAAAAATAAATCTAAACTACATAGAGGAATATTAGAGCAGAAAAACAAGCATAAAAATAACAAAAGAAAGAGATAAAGACAATAACAAATACCTCACACAAAAGCTTCTAGAGCTTGATTTAAACCGTTCCCCTCAATCAATCTACAAAACAAAATATCCAGAGGGTTAGTAAGTTTAACTATAAGGATTTGGACTAAAATAAGTCCTAGCCAAGAAACTTTAGTTTAGGATAATTTTCAAAGTAAAAAACTTCTCTTGAATCACTTTTTTGGAGTACATTCTGTTTGTTTTTGGAAAAAGGGTTGGGGGGCCTTTTTATAGTGTTCAAAGAGAAGGGGCAGAGGCAACTCCAAGCAATGTGGGACTGCCTCTGCCGCAATTTTGAGTAAAAAATTTTCCTTACAGAATTCCTGAAACCCTAGCTGCGTACGCATGCTCGTGGTTGCATACACATCGGGATAAGGATGCATACACAGGCTCAAGGTTGTGTACGCATTCTTAGGGTGTCTACCAGGTTTATATTTCTTCCAAAAGCATCTTTCAACTAAAGAGTTTCCATAGCTAGGCCCTAGATCAGTCCTGGACCTTCTAGTGTTATATTCATTGGGAAACAGGGGCTCGAGTTGTAAGGGGTATAAAATGAGGTGTCTATAGCACCCACGCCTATCCACATGGCATGTGCTTCTTGGCATTTTGGGTCACTACACATTCCTTGGAAAAAATTAGTTTGATTTGACCAAGATCAATTTAAGTGTAATTTTAAGTATGATTTATATTATTGTAACAATCTTTATAAAAAGAAAAATGTAACAAGTGTGGGGCACAGTGGGGTCCTGTGGGATGAGGATGGGGCAAAGTAGTTTGCCTCAGCACGCGAGGTAGGGCAGGACAACAACCATGTGGGGCTGGGGTGAAGCACTCATCCTCCAACCCCACCCTACCCCATTGCCATTTCTAGTCAAAACCTCAATACGTTGGGTAATTACATGTAATGTTGTGGGAGCACATATTTTCAAGACGAAATCCATTATCTTTTTCTAAAGAGAATCCGTATTTTTTTATTTCTAGAGACACAAACATCCTCTTGAGATAAGTTTAAGGAAAATTGGTTATTCAAAGCGTTGCCTAAAGTTTATATTTAATAAAATTATATTTCATCAATATAAGAATAATCAAAAGTTTAAAATGGTGACTCAAGGAAATTAAGATGTTGTGATTTATAAAATGTTGGTAACTTTTAAACTATGTTTCACCATGGGTGTTAAATTAAATAATGGTATTGGGATAAATATTTTATTAATAAAAACTTAGAGTGCAATTATTATTATTTTTTTTATAGTGGACTAAAATATTATTAATAGTAACTTTGAAATGGTCAAAAATTAATAAGAGTCTCATAGTCCATTGAAGCTAGTGTTTTTATTTCCTTTAGGCCCCATTTTAAGCCATATGCTAGAGCCCAAATGGGCTGGCCCAATAACTAATCCAATTATAAAGGATTAGTTTAAGTCAGTAACTGTTAAGAAAAAAATTGCTTTTGAAAATGTACCTAAAAAATCTAGAGGAGAAGAATTCTATATATTTACTGGTGACGGTGTGCTTGGTTTCAAAGAGAAAGAAGAAAAGTTCTTTTCTTCTAAGATTTTTGATAAGGAAGAGAGCTTACCCTCTTGGGAACTTTGTGGTCATTGAGGTGAAGTCAAAGTGTTCTCAAGATCAAGCTGAAATTTTCTGCGTTAAGGTATGTGTTCTACAAATTCTATCTTAAGAGTCAAACATAATATCTTTTCTAGCATCATGGAAGTAGACCTTGTTTTGACTTTCGTTTATATGTTTTGTATAAGATACAAACAGCATTTTAACAATTAGTATCAATATGACTATGAACAAATTTTAAAATATTCTAAAGCACAAGGTTGTTTAGTAATTAGATCACATTAAATTTGAAAGAAAAACCCTAATTTTAAAATATCTAGTGGGAGAGAGATTCAAAGGTTGAATCTCATGGCCTCCATTGACGATTTATAGTAGTGTAAGTAATCATCTCGCCTTGACTATGAGCCTTGCTCCTTGTAGAGGGTGTTTGCTTTATGGCTCCACAAGAGTGAACTTCTAAATGATAAGCAAAGTGTGGTTATGTCAAGAACAATCGCACTACCGTTAATATGACTTGGTGGATTACATGGAATCTAAATAATGGTGTACACTAGACTAAGTCTAATGGTACCCTCCCTACAAAGATAAAATGTTTGCTTTAATGAGTTTGGATGAGTTATAGTAAAGTGTTCTAATATGTACAGATTCTCTCCCTTTTTTTTTTAGTAGAAATCTTATGAATTTTTGCTAACAAAAAATATCCCGTTGGTACAATGTGTCGAGGAAGATCCTCCATCCAAAATTGCTAGTGTTTGATATTTGGGCTTATGCATGAGTCATTGAATTACACTATCTCCTAGCAAAACTGAACAAACACCACTCTAATTGTCGTGTGTGAGCCCGTGCATCCACCAAAATACGTCCACACTGTATCGAATCTGCCTTATCATTCTCTAGATGCTTCACAACTTATTGTTTGTCTCCTTCAGTTACTACCCTTGCCAGATTTAATTCCAATGCAAAAATGACTGTTCTTCATGCAAATAAAGCCTATGTTTCCTTCAGCAATATTGAACCATTTACACACTCAATGATGCTATAATCTGCCCATGATAGTCTTGATTCTCAAACTACAACCCTGACACTACAAAAAATTCGTCCTGTCCCAGCGTTTTTTTCCCGGCGTTTTTAAAAAATGCCGAGATAAATACACCTGTCCCAGCGCTTTTCGAAAACGCTGGTATAGGGAGCCCAAAAGCGCTGGGATAGGTCACTCCATTCCCTTATGGAGAAAGACCTATCCCAGCGCTTCAAAAAGCGCTGGGACAAGTCACATAAGAATTTTTTTTTTTAAATCATAAGGATTTCAGTAAAAAAAAAAAAACTAAATGTCTTTTGCGACGAAAAGGAAGCAATAGTGACGAAATAATTCGTCGCTAAAGGCTTCACTATAAATAGTCCAAATAGTACCTAGCTAAAGCCCAAGCTCATTTCAGTCAAAAAACAAAAAATTTCCTAAGCTTTCCCATAGCGCCGACAACCCTTCCCACAGCAAACTCTTAAGCTTCCAAACCAGTCGTCGCCGATGAACCTCCAGCCATCGCCGATGAAGCTCTAGCCATCGCCGATGAGATCCGTTAAGATCCAGCCGTTGCGATACCGTCACGATATCGCCGTCGAAAACCCAGCCGATCGCCGACTGTCCCTCGGCCTTCCGATTGCCGACCGTCCCTTCTCCTTCCGATCGCCGACCGTCCTTTCTCCTTCCCCGATGGTCTCTTCGCCTTCCGCGATTGCTGACCGGCCCTTCGACTTCGCCTTCGCCGCCGATCTGCTTACCCATCGCCGATCTGCTTACCCGTCGCCGATGAGGTATTATTTTTATTATTTTTATTTTTATTATTACTACAATTATTATTATTATTATTACTGTTATTATTATTATTATTATTACTGTTATTATTATTATTATAGTGATGGGTATTTTTTTTTCCCTTTTGAGTTAATTTTTTTGTTAATTTTTGTTTAATGATTTTAGTTTCTTTGGGTATTTTTGTTTAATGATTCTAAATGCTTGATGTTAATGTTTTTGTTTAATGATTCTAGTTCCAACGGGTATTTTTTTGTTTGATACAGTAATGGGTATATGCATATTTGTTTAGTTTGGGTATTTGATTTTTTCTGTGTAATGGTTGTGAAGAAAGTTTCTTATATATGTTTAGTTTGGGTATTTGATATTTTCTATGGTTCTGATTGTTTGGATGATTCTAGTTTTGGATCCTCATTCTCTTGGTTTGGTTTCTACATTGATGATTGTTTAGATTTCTTTTTTGTTATGTTTGGTTAAATGCCTATTTTGATTTACTAAGCAAAAGGTTAGGAGTCCCAACTTAAGTGTTTACTGTGTGGGTGGAGATCTTACATATTTGAATACAGTAAATTGAAATTGAAAACAAGGATTTATTTTGAGGAGAGTTACATTGATAAGAATTTGATTATTTATTTGATAGTGAATGTCTTTCTTCAGCCTTGTGCTGATTGGTCCTCAAAGGAAGGCTATTAATGGTGTTGCAATTTATTCTTGACCTATAGCTAATCCAGTTAGTGATTACCAATTAGGTTGTGTTTGGTTGCATGGAAATTGATTACACCCTTTAGCTTTTTGACTTGGTTGATTATCATATAAATAAATTTTGCATTTCAGGCCTGGGTACTCTAAATTTTTTCTTTAGATAAATATATATGTTCTTTAGATAAATCTACATTTGGAATATTATGTTCTTTCTTGCTGAAGATGTTGTTATAAACAATTGATGTTGCATTTACTGGGTTATTTTCTTCTAGATAAGTTCTGGTTTTGGTTTAGCATGAGATTCATTAGAAATTTTGGTTTCTCTCTACTTTTCAGATTTGTTCATCTTCTACACCACATCAATTGTGTTTATTTATTTATTTAACATTTGTAATTTATTTGTTCAGGCTAACATAACTTTCAACGTAATTACTTAATTTTGTAATCTTAATTTTGTCACAACCACCTACATAGTTAGCTCCACCTGAACATACACACATAGGGAGTCCCCTTCCCTTTTTTACATATTTGGTCTTTTACTTGAGTATGTATATTGGCATTAAGGAATGCACTCCCCCACCATTGTTATCGTATTGTACGCCTACCTGAAAACATATTGTGCTTCTTAGGATGCTTTGCACTTAGTTTTTTTGATTTGGATTGTGGATTCTTTCTTCTTGTCGGGCATGTTGTTGCTGTTGTATTCTTCTTTAGGTGATGCTGAGGGGATAACACAACTTGCATCACTTGCTAAATGGTGAATTTCTTTGTAATAGATAATTTAAGTAAAAAGGACTAAGTAATAAGTGTTTTCTGGTTAAATGAAGGAACAATTGCTCTTTGTTGTCAATTAGTTGACTATATTTGAATAAACTTAGGAAAAAAAAATATGACTTTACGGATAATGGAAAGACGTATCTCTATTTTTCAAGGGCATATGGATATTATGTCTCTCATTCTTTCAAATTGTCATTACAGCCTAGGAATAGACCTAATTTACGTCATTTGAGTTATCATAGTAGTGAGTAATGGTCAGTTCACTTTTGCAGGAGTGGCAGCTTGTTTGAAGTTTACCTTCTTCTTTCCGTGGGCAAATACTGGGATTGCTAAAGGGCGAGTAAGATCTGCTTCTTAATTCCCTTAAATTGTAAAATAATGTGTCTACATTACTGCTGTGGTGGGTTATTTATTAGAGCAAGCAGGTGGCTTGCATGGTGTTATAAGGTGGTGTACATTGATTTTGGGAGTGTTGCTTTTGTTTTGTGTGTATATTTGGATAAAATAAGTTGAGTCTCACACTCTCTCTGTTACTGTGTGTTTGTGTTTTTTTTAGGGTGGGTTAGTTCTTTACTAGTCCAAAGGCTGTGTGTATCTTTTACTCTTCTTGCTTATAAGGGTTGATGGGTTAGAATTAAATGTCAAATAAATGAGTATGATTGGAATAATAAAAAAAAAAAAATAAAGAAGTGATACTATGATTGGAATAATTGTGTATTGGTACTGTTCGAGCTATAATTTCTGTCATTCCAATGCCATTACTTCATGGCTTAAACTGTGCTAGAAAATATTTCAGTAAGGTCATGTTTGCCTGTCAAGTCTCACAGGGTCACATGGAATTGTACACTGTTCTAGAAATGGTTAACAAATCTATTCGTGAAGGACATACTTAATTGGGCTGAAAATTTTCCACATGGTAGGGTTTTTTTTTTTTTTTTTGTGGGTGCCTTTTTCATGGTCAAGTGTAAATTATGTGTTGTGGGGCAAGGGTTGGAACTTAGAGAAAGTAGAGAATACAAAACATTGAAGAAAGAATCTCTAACAACATTTTAAATGGCTCTCCTAGCTGTAATTTGAGGCTTTGGGTACTTTATATTTACTGTTAATTTTATTGGGCTGATTAAGAAGGAAAAAAAATCTGCCTTAAATGTTTAACTTGAACCTAATTTGAGGTAGTATCTGGGTGCATGGTTCCATTATTTCACTAGATTACCATAATAATAGTTATGATGATAATGATAATTACAATAATAATAATAATAATAATAATAATAATAATAATAATAATAATAGCATGGTTGATTAATTCCAAGTTTTGTAGTTAGCGTATGCTTATATGAACTTTTCCTTTTAAAGGGGTTTTTCTTTGATATTATGAGTGTTCTATTTCTATTATTAAGTGCAATAGTTAGTACTTAGTAGGGATAGAGATTTTGATATCAACTTTAGCTAAATTTCTTTGAAACCTCCATAAGCAAGTAGGCCCTCTAGAGTTATGTAAAGACAAAATATATAAGATATGATTTGGCAACCTCTTCATTTTCTTAAATGATGATGCACACTTAACACTACCTAATAAAGATTATGACCGTGGCTTAAGCTTTCAATACTATTAGACTTTTGTTTGTTGCTTGCTTTTACTCATTTCTTAGCTTAAATAAAGACACCACAATCCTTCCAAATCCTATCTATAATCTAAATTTGGGTTTAGAATTTTTCAACAAATTAAATGCAACTCAACTTGAGATCATATATATATAGAAAATTATTATTGTACTGCGCACAAGAGTTGATAGTTTCAAAGCAAAGAGGGAAAGTGGTTGTGAGTTGTGAATTTTCTATAGATTTAACTTTGTTTAGTTGATGGGAAAATTGAGTAGAAAAGGAGGGGGAAATAGAATTCATGACACATGTTTAGTGTTTTGTGTGTTTTTTGGAAAATTTGGGAAATTCATCTTAACTGTGCTGAAATTGTTGTGAAATGAGAACTGTGAAAGAGTAAGGAAGGATGGTTATACAAAGAATGTTTTATTTCTGGTATTGGGAATGGTAATTATGCTGTTATGGTTGCTGTCTTAATGAATAATGTTTTTTTTTATTCTTGTTGTATTTGACTCGGTTGATTTCCGCTGCAGGTGCTTTGAAGGTACCTTTTCTGTTCTTAACAAATATTAAGTCGTTTAAATGCTTCAGTTTGTGGTTCATCAATAGAAATTTTAGGAGCTACTAAGAGAATGATGGGTTTATTGTAAAGATATATGTGATTATGGGGTTATTAGTTATGGTTTGTGAGGTTGATATTGACAAATATGCAATGTCGTATATTGAACCTTAGAACATTTAAGACTTGTTTCTTTTTTATGCAGTGTTGTTTGTTTTGTGACTTACATATTTGAAACTCAACGTGCAATGGTGAAATTGTAGTGTAGGTGCGCCTTATAACATTCTAGACACTTGGGATGATATATTTTGTGTATATATAACATTCTAGACATTTGAGATGTAGTTGTTGATATGATGTAATTAAATATATTTAGTTTCTTGGTTTAATGTGGTATTGTATTTGCTATGGGAAAATATGAATTGTGGTTCATTATAGTTGTTATAAAATAGGTATTGGAAAATATGTATTATAGGTACATATGTATTGTAGGTAAAAAAAAAAAATTAAATTTTTTTCGCACCTGTAATATTACAGGTGCTAAAAAAAATTAAATTTAAAAAAAAAAAAAATGACCTATCCCGGCGTTTTTCAAAAGCACTAGGATAGGCTCTTTTTCATTATACTGATTCATGACCTATGCCAGCGCTTTTGGGCCTATCATTATACTGATTCATGACCTATGCCAGCGCTTTCAAAAGTGCTGGCATAGGTCATGAATCAGTATAATGAAAAAGGGCCTATCCCAGCGCTTTTGAAAGCGCTGGCATAGGCAGTACCTATGCCAGCGCTTTAAAAAACGCCGGGACAGGCCCCTGCAACCTTGTACCGACACTCAAAAGATTGCAGTTTGAAGCGCTGGGCAAAAAAACGCTGGGATAGGAATTTTGACCCTATCCTAGCGCTTTTTGGGGCTATCCCAGCGCTTTTGAAAACGCTGGGATAGCCCCATTTTTTTGTAGTGTGATTCCTAGGACAAAATGGGCAAATGCCCTTTTCGTGAAAAAAAAGTAGCATTTTGCCCTCTTTCCCAAACTAATTAGGGAAATGCCCCTCTTTTGTAACTCGATTTTCTAAAAATCGAGTTTAAAAAAAAAATTTTGGAATCCTATAGCGGCGTTTTAAGGAGCCTATAGTGACGTTTTCAAGACTTATAGTAGCGTTTTGGAACTTGATCTCCATGAACTCGAGTTATGGGTAAATTTTTTTTATTTTTTTTACCTATAACTCGAGTTCATGGAATTCGAGTTCCAAAACGCCACTATAGGTACTGAAAACGTTACTAAAGGCTCCTTAAAAACACCGCTATAAGACTTAACTCGATTTTGAGAAAATCAAGTTTCAAAAGAGAGGTATTTTCTTAATTAGTTTGGGAAATGGGCTAAAATGCTGGATTGTTTTTTTAAAAAGGGCATAGGCCAATTTTGTCCCTGATTCCTATTGCTGACTTTAAGAGAACACAACTCCATCAAAGTTTTCCTTGAACCATTGGTTTAGCATATACTGCCCACTTAACATTAAATGCAATTGATGCAATCGTCTAAGGCTTTAAGTATAAAAAGGGCCCGAAATTTTAATTTAATTAAGCTCAAATATTAGCCAATAAATAAAATAATATTTTTATCGAATGAAAAACAAGACAAAAATAGAGACAAAAATGCTAATTTCAAAAAATTTTTTACAACACTTTTATAACAAATCCTAAGTATTAGATTGTTACAGGCAGTTATTAATGACAAAAAAATAATTTTAGTGATGGGTTTTATTGTGAATGTAACATTTCTCAAAAAAAAAAAAAAAAGCAATACATAAAAAAAAAAAATTCACAACATTTTTCACAATAGTGAAGTTGGCAAATTTTTACTAGTTCTCACCTAGGTCCATCATTAACATCACTCTTTTACTTACCACTATCATTCTATCACATCAATAGATATGAAAGGTTTTGTCAAATTTTTTGTGTTTATAGAGTTTCTATGAAAAAAATTTCTACATGATTCATATTAATTAGTAATAATTTTGCATCTAAAATAAGATAATAGAGTTTAAATAATATTTAGTTTTTTAAGTCATATTTAATTATAGAAGGCTTCAATTTCATTTTTTGCCTTAGGCTCCCAAATGTATCAAGCCGCCCTTACATGTACTGAATCCATTTGCATTCAAGTCTTGGTTCCCCTATTTCTACCTTAGACAATCTCTCATTCCTTCTTGTCAATATTAGCCATGATATCCCTATAAAGAGTGTTGCTTCATTCTTAAAGGGAATCCAACCTTCAACAACAGAAATATTTGAATTTTGAGTTAAGATCATAAACTTCGTTGAATCGTGCTTGCCTTCTTTTATACTTGCCTGACCAATGTTCAAAATTTAGAAAATATGACTACATGATGAGCTTAATATTTTCAAAAAAAATAAAGCTTGACTCTAAACATATTTGGAGTCTTGAGCCAATGAAGGCTTGAAGAATTTTTTCTAGAGTAGTCATTATGAAATTTAAATTATGCAAAATCTAATAAAAAGAAAACTTTATATATTGAAAACAAAGAAAACATGCAAATACATAAAGTCATATAATTTTCTTTTACGAGTTTTCTTATTTTAAAATCGTTACATGATAGTCTTATTATCAATACTACAAGCTATATCTCTTTCAAACTTTTAGTTTAATTAAAATTTTCTTGGGTTTTTCCTTTTTGTTTGTAAGGGCCTTAATATATTGTTTAGAAAACCAAAGTTTAAGAACAAAGTTTGGCTACAAATTTAATTGTAATTTAAGATTACAACTCTTACTAAAAATATTAACATGGCTACATATTTTGAAAATCTAACTATTAAATTGCATGTTTTTTATGTTTTTAAAACACATATCATTTAATTTCATGCCAATCAAATGTTATTTACTATTTGATCTATAAACTTATTTTTTATGTATACTAAAAATTGAAAAATTTGATTGATGAGCTATTGATCCTTAATTTTATTAAATTTTGAAAACATGAAGGATATAATAAGAAAATATAATCTAATGGTGGATTTGTCAAAATTCACATCCAATAAAAAAAAAATTAAGTGGAGTTGTAGATTTAGTCTACAACCAAGTTTGTCACCAACCTTTGTTCAAAATTTAATTATGTTGGGCTTAAAAAAATTTAGTGTGGTCACAAATTTTATTTAAAGGCTAAAAAATCATAAAATTTTTAAAATTTATATATAATAATTATTTTTTTCCAAGTTAGGATGGACTTTTGAGTCTGTGACCACCCTAGTTTCAATGTGGAACCACCCCTATCTTGGGCTCCAACCATAAGTTTTTATCATGTGCAATGTACATAACTCACTTAACACAATCAACTAAGTGAGTCGCGTGTATTGCACATGACGAGACATATGTTATTTTCCTATTAATGGTTGAAGCACAAAGTTCCAAACATGTTTGGAGCCAAATATTTTCATTTTCAAAACAATTTTGATAAAGTTGAACTAACTAATGGATTCAAATCATCTAAATTTCTTAGAGTACTCTACCAAATAGATTTCTTTAAATCTTAACGATTCTTTAATGATTTAATGGTCTGGATTTTGCCATATCAGCATTCCACTAACAATAATCTTAATTTTTTTGTTTGCAACATTATTTTATTATTTTAAGAGTATTGTTAGTGCAAACAAAACATGTTTGGAGCCAAATATTTTCATTTTCAAAACAATTTTGACAAAGTTGAACTAACTAATGGATTCAGATTATCTAGATTTCTTAGAGTACTCTACCAAATAGATTTATTTAAATCTTAATGATTCTTTAATGATTTAATGGTTTGGATTTTGCCATGTCAGCATTCCACTAACAATAATCTTAATTGTTTTGTTTGCAACATTATTTTATTATTTTAAGAGTACAGTTAGTGCAAACAAAACATGTTTGGAGCCAAATCTTTTCATTTTCAAAACAATTTTGACAAAGTTGAACTAACTAATCGATTCAGATCCTCTAGATTCCTAGGGTATTCTACCAAGTTGATTTCTTTAAATCTTAACAATTCTTTAATGATTTAATGGTCTGGATTTTGTCATGTCAGCATTTCACTAAACAATAATCTTAATTGTTTTGTTTTCAACATTATTTTATTATTTTAAGAGTACTGTTAGTGGAATGTTGACATGGCAAAATCTAGATCCTTAAATCATAAAAGAGTGGTTAGGATTTAAGGAAATTCATTGGTAGAATACCCTAGAAAATCTAGAGGAACTAGAACAAAAAAAATGTTCAGCTATAAACTACAATCTTAACTACATCATCTAAACAACCCATACAACATATTTAACAACTCTAAACATTACTCTCTTTTCTAACTTAAAATTGAAGAAAGCTATTGATTGAGTACAAAGTTGCAAGCACCAAACTT
Source organism: Lithocarpus polystachyus (assembly GCA_033629205.1). Lineage (NCBI taxonomy): Eukaryota > Viridiplantae > Streptophyta > Magnoliopsida > Fagales > Fagaceae > Lithocarpus > Lithocarpus polystachyus. The sequence goes on along the minus strand of CM066164.1, from coordinate 61,077,121 downwards.
TGCTCTAACCAGTGCCGGCTCAATGGTATAAGCCATTAATACGGCCGCCTAAGGCCCCAAGTGAAAAAAAAAGGCCCCTAAATTTTAACCAATAGTATCAATTAAGCCAAAATATTAATCAATAAATAAAATAATATTTTCTTATCAAATGAAAAAAAAAAATAAAAAAGAAAAAGAAATGCTATGTCTACAACATTTTTACACAAAATCCTAAATAGCAGATCGTTAAAGGTTGCTATTGACAGCAAAAAAATAATTTTAGTGGTAGGTTCAATTAGAAAATAAGAAGCAACTTAACACTTAAGATTTGTTATGAAAAATATTCTGAATGTAGAACTTCTAAAAGAAAAAAGAAAAGAAAGAAAGCAATTCACAAAAAAATTCACAACATTTTTCACAATAATTGAGTTAGCAAACTTTTATTAGTTTTCAACTAGATTCACCACTAACATCACTCTTTTACTCACTACTATCAATCTGCCACATCAACAAATGTAAATAGTTTTATCAAATTTTTTGTGTTTATAAACTTTTTTTTTTTAATTCTACATGGTTCATGTTAATTAATAGTAATTTTATATATGAAACAAGATAACAAATTTTCGCCTTAGGCCCCTAAAAGCATTAAGCCGCCCCTAGCTCTAACACCACCTTTAATTAGTCTAATTAGTAATAATCTGTTCCTAATTTCATACTTGGCTTTCATAAACTCTTCCATTCCTTGGTAGTCATATTCGAAAAGTTGTGGTTGCCCATTCTAATTTGCAAATATTGTCATAGTTGTATTGAGTCTTCTATTTCTAAGGAACTAACACCCCATTGGATTATATATCCATCTCCTTACATCCAAAAACAACCACCTTTCAAAAGGTTGGTTTCTGTTATGCAAAGTTGTTTTTGTTGGAGTAAGTGGGTTCCAAATAAAGGCTCGTTTGGTTTGGCCATGACTTAGTTTTCATAACTCAATACTCATAACTCAAACTCAAAACCCATAACTCATAACCCAAACCTCACTTTATCTCAAAAACTCCAAAATTATTGTTTGGTCACATAACTCACTTTTTGCCACCATAACTCATATTTCAGAAACTGAAAACACCAAAATTCTGTTTTCAGTTTCCATTATCCATCACTCAAATTTATGAGTTTTGAGTGATGGAAACATCACCCAAAAACCAAGCCAAACAAGATTTTTTTCGTGGGACACATGCGTTTTGGAAATTCAGTAATGAAAACTGAGTGATATCACTCAAAATCATGGTGATCCAAACAAGGCCTTAATGTCCTTTTGGGATTCATTTATTTTGCTGAAACTAAAAATTTTTTGCTGTAAGTACTGTAGATAAAGGTAAAAGTTAGTTGAAATAGTACAGTGGGACTCATAAATAGTACCAAAAAGTATAGTGGGACTCATGAATAGTAGTAAAAATAAGCTGAATAGTAAAATAAGTTGGCAAAAATAATCAATGCCAAATGTACACTAAGGGTTTGTTTGGAATCTGCTTATTTTACTAAAACTGAAATTTTTTTGTTGAAAGTACTGTAGATAAAGATAAAAATTAGCTAAAATAGTATAGTGGGACCCATGAATAGTACCAAAAAGTGCAGAAGGACCCATAAATAGTAGTAAACTAAGTTGAATAGTAAAATATGCTAACTTTTTAATTTTTGCCAAACACACCCTTATTCCTTTTAAATAATCCCAAATTTAATATATGAAATTTTATTATTCTAAGCTCTTTCATAAAATAGAGATTTTTTTGCGTGTGTGTGTGCGCGCGCGCGTGTGGTGTAGCTAGGTAGAGAGCCACGGACTCTCATGCCACCAATTGGCTCTTTTTAGTAATGACAAGTGGCTAATTTCTAGCCTGACATCTCATTGAGATTGGTGTGGCTCTTGGCCCACATGTGGCCTAGTGGCCAAATCCTAGCCATTCTTATTGTGTGAGTTAGGTGAGATCATTACCTACATGCTTCTAAGTAGTACACTAGTTCTTCCTTATCGGTCCCAATTCACCAGCCACAGCCCTCAAACTTCTATAAATACGGCACCTTATTGGTAGAAATTGTAATAGCAAAAAATAAAGAGAGGGAGGATTGAGAATAAGAGTGAAATAATGGGAAAAACATTTTTGAAAAGGATTTTATGAATATAAAGTGTTACGTTTATAATATTTTTATAATATATAGATAGTCGCTTTGCACTAAGTGCAACGAAACAACTTTTAAAGACAACTCATTTGCATGATTTTATAGCTTTGCAAGATTGGTTTTGAATTTATTTTAATATTTTGCTATCAATTATTGATTATTCTGATTACAGTTGATTTATTGGCAAAAGAATTTGTGCATTCAACAGTTAACTAGTGACAAAATATAACAACTTAAGATTGTAAACAAGAATGGAAAATACCAGGCTGTTTGGGTGAAAACGGCTAAGGTGATGCCTACATAGGCTAATTTCTCCGTCTAATCTTTTCTAATGCAGTCTTCTTTATATCCTCTTTACATCTTGTTATAGAGATAACTGATAAAGACCACAGCATAAAAGAGCAAATAACTTTGTTGGGAAGTAATACAAAACCAAAAGAAGTAAAAAAAGAATAAAGAATGTAACAATACAACTAAGGTACTAACAGCTGCTTATTTTCAGATGAAATAAAGAATATCCACGAACCTAAATAGCCAAATTTAAATTATAAATGCATAACCACCATCCACATGCATAGAAAACCACTAGAGAACCCATCTTAATTAATCTCTCTAAAACCGAAAGCAAATTAAGAGCTAGCATATTTCTCAGTCCAAGATCGAGCAGTAATCTCATACTTGGCTTTGTCGGTCTTGAACAAGTGAGCAATATCAGAGACAAGGGGATCATCTGGATTTGGATCTGTTAGCAGTGAGCAAATCGACAAGAGTACCTGCAACCAATTATTGTGTTAATCAAACAAGTTATATCTCGAGTTAGTTAGGGGCTATTTGGATTTGCTGTTTCCATAACTCATAACTCTGTTTCCATTACCCATAACTCAAAAATGGTGGGATCCATGACTGAGAAGTCCGTTTGGTTTTTGTTTTCAGTTTTTGTTTCCATCACTTAATTCTCTGATTTTTGAGTGATGAGTTATGAAAATTGATCAAAAACACATTTTAGGTGTTTTCAGTTTCCATAACTCTATTTTCAATGGTATTTTCGTAATTAAACACACAACTCTCCACTATTCAGCCGCATATTTTGAGTACTTTTGGGTTTTTGTTTTTGTTTTTTTTTTTTTTTTTTGAAACAAATCCCAACCGCACTAAGTGATGAGTGTCAAAGGGATGCGTTTGGAAAAATTGGAGTATTTTAAGTGATGAGTGACGAAAATTGAGCGAGGAGTGATTAGTGAACTAAAAAATATCCTAGCAAGGCCTTAGGCACTAACTTATGCTTATACACGATGGAGTTGACTTTTTACAATGCCATTGAAAATAACCAAAGATAACTTTCATATGTAGAAAACTAAAGATTACAAAAAGTAATACCTTTGAAATTGTAAGGGCAGGGCTCCATTGCTCTTTAAGAATGTCAAGGCATATACTGCCATTGCTGTTGATGTTAGGGTGGAACACCTTTGTAATGAAATAAACCTGCCAAATCGCAATTAATTAAGTTTGTCATGCGAAATTATATCTCCTTAGCTATTAGTACTGAAGAAAAGTCTTAATTTAGATAAACAATACAACTTGAGCAAATGTGTTCTAATTCAAGGTGTATAATTAAGTATCTATTTGTCAATTCATGAAGACAATGTAGTGATCTCTCTCTCTCTCTCTCTCTCTCTCTCTCTCTCTCTCTCTCTCTCTCTCTCTCTCTCTCTCTCTCTCTCTCTCTCTCTCTCTCTCTCTCTCTCAATGTTCATCAATGGCCACATGTAGTGAAATGCCAAGCTCAAAAACTCAAACACTCCACAAATATAGTTGGGTTTGCATTCAAGAAAAGTGTTAGAATAACGGTTAAATCAAATTCACCATTTCTTAATTAATGGCTTAAACTCTTAGAAAAATCGGTAATTTATCATAGTTTAAGCAAGGGATCCTAAATTTGATTCTTATCTTCACTCTTCCATTTAAAATATTAAAAAATTCTATATGTTGAGCCTCACTTATTAAGGAGAGTTTAAATTCATACGTAAAAAGTGTTAAAATTATGATTATGATTAAATAATCAAATTTACGATTTCCTAATAATTTAAAATTTTGGAATACGGTAACTTAATAGAAAGTACAAGCAACTAAAAGAACCACAAGTTCTTTACTAATCAAGCTATACGTAAGTTGAGGTGAAAGCATTTTCAGCCAATTCTTGAAAATAAAAAAACTAACCTATGTACACACACGTGTGTGTAGTATCGTTGCCACAAAGTCTATTTTCAACCAGATAAAACAAGAAAAAGAAAAAGAAAAAGCATATTCAATTGCCCGTATTATTTTTTAGTAAACCACATCTGATCAGAACATTAATTCTAAAATTGAAAATTTGTAATTCTATAACAATAAAAAGATCCATAAAAAAATAAAAATAAAAATAAAAAGCTTGATTACAGGAAGGACAAAGATTATGCTCTATTTATTATCCGAAAAAGATTATGCTCTATTTGATATTTCTCTTAACCATAATTAATTTACTTCATCTTGCAAAGTAAAGTAACAATTTAAAAAGTTCAAAGGCTCATAAACAAGGAGACACAGGTATCGACAGGGATAGATACACCTTAAGAATTCTGTAAGCAAACCAAAGATTTAATCGTTACCTTTGGTGGCTTAAATGGGTAATCTGGTGGAAAGTTTATTTTTAACAAGAACACACCCCCAGCATAAGGACTGTCTTGTGGACCGATTATTGTTGCTTGCCATTGAAACATGTCTTCTCCAATGGGACCTATAAACATGTGAAAGTAAAAACTATTACTTAAATGCATAAAATATGTTTCCTGTAACTAAGTCAACTCCGAAAGTGTTTACTTTAGGCATGCACTATGGCTTAAAGCTGACAGTGATGAAGACAAAAGCGTGTAGACTCAACTTCTAGTTACCACGAATCAAGAAAATATTTGAGTACTAAATTAAGTAGATTAACGGATAAAATATCATTAGCAGTAAGAGAAAGAATTACGCAATCAAAGTTATTCTGAAATGCAATTTTCTACGTCTTCCACTATGGGCCCATGAGAAAGTAGAGTAGAGTGCTAAATACTTCCCAAAAGAAGTTAAATTATCGACAATGTTACTATAAAAGCTATATATGCATATAATCTTGAGAAATATAATTACTGATAATGCAAACTCAAAACACTATAACAAATAGTATATGATTAAAGTTATACATTGTTAAGCAGATAATGGTATGGTTACAGGGTAAGAAAGTGTTGAACTTAAAGGAGAAACATAAAAATATTGTAAAGAATTGAGAGAGCAAAAGCATGTAAGTGAAAGAGAGAAAACATGAATTACGTTGTCCACCTTGGCAGTTTACATCCACGGAGGAAGTCCTTGACAGTTGCAGTTTTGCTATATGATCAAGTGTGTTGTTACAATGAACCTAATAGGGTATATATAAGAGATTAAGAGTTAGGATTAGATATACATGGACTTTACAATAAAATTTGGCCACTTGGGCCAATACATAATTAACTCATAAACCCAATATAAATATATCTGTAAGTCTACCCCCTCAAACTCAAGGTAAAATCCTGATGAAGTCTTGTGTTTGGAATAATCTTGTGAATATCCCTTGAAGAGGTCTTGAATGACGCCTTAAAAGTGATCGGATTGATTTGGTGAGAATTGGGGCTAATGTGAATTGAAAATGGATTGGCAAATTTGCATTGGGACCAAAATGTTCCAAATTGACTGATTTAGGAACCTTAAATTATCAAACAAACTCCAAAATTGGAATATACTCAAAAAGAGAAAGAAAGACTGCCTTCCCTTCCAAGATTGCTACTCATAAAGGGGTATTCTGAATGGCCGATTCATTCCTGCTTAGAAGCTTTAGACAGATGGAAATAAGGTCAACTTCCTCTGACGTTGTCATCCCAATTTGCACGGTTCATTCTCCATCATGTTTGATTCATCTTTCACTCAATCCGGTCACGTTCAAGGCACTATTCAAGGCATATTTGAGGGATCCTCACAAGCTTCTAATCCAAACTCAAAGTTTCATAAAATTCCTACCTTGCTCAAAGTTTCATCAAATTTTTACCTTGAGTTTGAAGGAAGTGTTAAAGATATTGGGTATATGACTTAATTATGCAATGGCCCAAGAGGGCCAATTGTATTATAGAAGTCATGTTAACCTAACTCTATCTCCTAATCTTTACATATTCCTTGCTTAAGATTCATTGTAAATATAAATTAAGCAAATAGTGAAGATGTAGACATTAGAGTTTTATTGTGTAGACGTAGACCATCAAGCCAAACTATGTAATTCTCTTGCATTCTTTTTGTCTTTTAGTACTTCTACTTCCTCTACAATTCTCTCCATAACAATAATAAATAAATAAAACTGTTAAAAAGTATGTGACAGAAAGGGAAAACAATGAGAAAGTTTGGCAGACAAACCAGCACTGCAAGAAACAGGAGGGTCCTTCTTCACTTCCTTCAACTCCTTAATAATACGTTTTGTTGCAGCCATAACAAAATCTGTCGGGATTAATAAACAAATAGGGGTTCTCACTCTTAAATATTTGACAATAATTAATATTACAAAGAAAACAATAGCATGACTGTTTGAGTTAAAGATATTATCAATTCTTGGAAGATGGATCAATATTAAATGGAGATTTTTTTTTATAAAAGTAATAAATGGAGAAAAATGAAACCAGAAGTAACAGGATCAGATAATGGAAATATATATAGAATACGTTATCAAATGGTTAGATATACAATTGGTAAGACTACTAAGCATATAAAACCAAAATCATTAATAAAGGGGAAGCCATTCACATTCATACTAAGTAATAGCCATTGACAAATAATAGCAATAAAAATTGCTAGCTGAACAAAGTTATCAATTCTAGATCTATAATAGATCTACCGTCATAGATATTAGCTGAAAAAAAGGATGATTATCTATTGTTGTGAGATATACTTGATGTACTATATATATATATATATATAAAAAGCCAATTAGGTTTGATCCCACGACCTAACCCCCAACCCTAATTATGGGAGAAAGTAGTGCCAATTAATATAATATTAAAGACAGTCTACACATATCTTTTACTGTAATATATATCTCATGTACCAAACTTTTCCAACTCCAATGGTTTCTGTTATACATAAAAACACCTGCAGAACTCAGCACATCATCATTAAAATCTGCAAATTCTAACAGAAACACCAGTGCGTCTGTGTAAATGCAGACAGCTTAAAGAAAATCAGAAGATAATTAAGATTCTTGGTCTAGAAACTGAAGGTAAAATAAAAATCTGACCTTAATAAATATACTGAACTCCCTATCCTTGCCTATTGCCCTAAGCCATCGATTCCACACTCAAATTAGTAACATATACTCTAGTCTAAACAATGATGAGAACTACATTACGTTTGCTGCTAAACTAACAAGTGCATAAGAAAAAGAAATCCACATAAAATGCACAAGACAAACTTCAACTTTTGTTGGACTTGTGAAAATTTAATAAAAATCACCATAACCCTCAAATTTTGATCACATCAAAAACCAAAACCAGGACTTCACTTTTATATATATATATATATATATATATTCTCAAGGTAAGATTATTTTACACACACAAAGTTAAATTTAATATATAACTCAACATACTCACATATAATTCATTTCTCAAAATTAGAAACCAAAACTTTTAACCAGTAATTCCAAGGACTAAAAATATGAGAAAAAGGCCACGATTCGTCAACCTTGGGTAAAAAATAATTTTCCTAGGAATTTGTATGAGAAAATATCTTTCGTCAGAACAAATAGAATTGAGTGTCAACAAGTAATCCTTTCAATTCAAGTTCAAGCTCTACCCAATAACCTATTACCATTACCATTAAGTAATAGAAAATGGCCATGAATACTTATAAGCAACAAAAATCCCCTAAAACCCTAATTCCCTAACAAAAGATTTGAGAAGAGAGAGAGAGAGAGAGAGAGAGAGAGAGAGAAAAAGGATTCTTAGAGAATATGGTGAAGATGTTGATAGAGAATGTAAAACTGGGTATATACCTTGGGACTTGGACTGAATTGGTCTGAGAGTTTGCGCCAATGAAATTCTGGCACAAGCTCCTCGTTTCGGAATTCTAGGGTTTTGACCTACGTCGTTTTGTATGTTTTTTTTTTTTGGAAACTCTGATATGTATCACTTTATAGATACCGGACAAAATTTCAAGATAAGACAATTCTTATTTTAAAAAGGATAGAATTTTAATTTATATTGTCAAAATTTCAAAGATAAGATAAGATGGAATTTCAAAATGTGAAAAATGCTAAATATCATAATGTTAAGAAAAAAAAAATAGTAAATATTTTTGGCAAAATATACTATTTTGGATCACAGCGCTACATTTTGGTAGCAATCAATTTAATCTATATTATTCTTAATTTTCATTTAATTCATTGACAAAAAATATCTACATGACAAATTAAAATTGCCTACATGACAAGCAATTTGCATTGTTGATATGCCTAATCTTAAAATATTAACGCTCTGTTTGTTTCGGAGTAAAATATTTGCAAATGTAAAATATTTTACATGTAAAATGTTTCAGTAAAATATTTTCTTTTTACCGTGTTTGATTGTCAACGTGAAAATACAGTGAAAATCATTTTTCAATTGTATGCTTTGCTGTAAAATAAATTTTTTTTTCATACTTCTCAAAACTCAACCGGTGCACAGACCTTCAAAAAAAAAAAAAAATTGGTGCACAAACCTATGCAGTGTGCAGAGACCTTCAACAAAAAAAAAAAAAAAAAAAAAAAAAAAAACTGGTGCACAAACCTGTGCAGTGTGTACAGACCTTCAACAAAGAGAAATTGGTGCACAGACCACCACCCCCCCCCCCCCCCAAAAAAAACTCCACATCGGAAGGAAAAACAACCACTAAAACACCACCAATCATTCAAAAAACAGCCACCAACCAACAAACCACCACTAACCACTCAAATGACAACCACCATCAACCAAAAATCCAGATTGGAAAATAGGTAGGTTGGCTAGGTAAGTCTTTAAGTCTTTGAATGCCAAATCACACTCTTCTGTCCACTGGAAACCCTTCTACTTCTTCAATAACTAATAAAACAGTCTGCATCTGTCCGCTGATCTTGATACAAACCTATTCAGAGTGGTAATCATGCCAATAAGCCTCTAGACCTCTTTAGGGTAGTTCGGCGGGTGCAACTGTTGAATGGCCATTATCTGGTTGGGGTTCACCTCTATTCCTCGTGTGGTGATCATAAAATCCAAAAACTTTTCCGACCCTACCCCAAAAACACATTTCTCTGTGTTAAGGAGTAACTTTTGTTGCCTCAGTATATTAAAAACCTCTACCAGGTCATGGGCATGCCCCACACTCTTCTTAGTTTTCACTACCATGTCATCAATATAAACCTCCACCGTTTTACTGATCAATTCCTTGAACATGTGTGTGACCATTTGCTGACACGTAGCCCCTGAGTTCTTCAGTCCAAAGGGCATCACCGTATAATGATAATTTCCTTCAAGGTTTATAAAGGAATTTTTCTCCTGATCCTTGGGGGCCAAAGCAATTTTGATGGTAGCCTTGAAAGGGGCCTAAAAAACTCATCCTTTGGAGTCCAACTGTAGCATCCACCAACTTATCTATCTTTGGCACTAGAAAAAGGTTCTTTTGGGTGCGCTCGATTTAGGTCGATGAAGTCAACACAAATTCTCCACTTTCCATTCTTTTTCTTCACTACTACCGTGTTAGTTAACCATTCGGGGAAGAACGCTTCCTTGATGGCCCCAAAACCGTTTTAACTTCTTAACTTCCTCCTTTATTGCCTCCACATGGGATTTTGCAGATCTCCTCAGTTTTTGTTTCTTTGGTGGGACCAAGGGGCCTACATTCAACTTATGCATGATAAAAGCCGGATCAACCCTGGGCACTTCGTATGGACTCCATGCAAACACATCCAAATTTTGCATGAGCGATAATAGAATTTCCACTCGGTCTTTGGCGAACAAACTTTTCCCAATCCAAAAATACCCGTCAGAATATGGCATAATTGGTATTTGTACCAACTTTTTGGCATTATCTACCCCCATTAATCCCTCGGTCATCGGTAATTGCTATAACGGCTCCTGATCAACTTATTCCTTTTACTTAATTTCATGGTTTATCACTGCCACCAAACACTGCCTTGCTATCTTTTGATCAGCCCAAACTATCACGACCCTGTCTTCTGTAGGAAATTTAATCTTTTGGTGCAGAGTTGACGGTACAGCCTCCATGGCATGGATCCAAGGCCACCCCAGGATCGCTGTGTAGGGAGAGAAAGCATTGACCACGATAAAATTAACTTCCACTTCCTTCCCTTCAGTTACTACTAATAGCTTTATCTGCCCCTCGGGAGTCATGATTTTTCTGTCAAACCCTACAAGCGGGGTATCATATCTACTTAAGTCTTCTGGCTTCAGTCCTAGTCCCTTATAAAGATCAGGGTACATTATCTTAGCTCCGTTCCCTTGATCTACTATGACCCTTTTCACTAAGAAACCTCCAATCCGAGACGTCACAACTAAAGCATCATCGTGCGGCTAAGATGTTCCTTCTAGATCTTCTTCACTGAAAGTGATTAGGATGGGTCCTCCCGGGCCTCTTCTCAGGTTGATCCATGGCATCTACTTCAGGTGGGGATACCACGCTTAGCACTCCCCTCCGACTATTCAAGCTTACGTCCTGAGAGGTTGCATGGATAACCTTAATAATCCCCAAGGGAGGTGGGAGAGCTTGATCGTTTCGACTTCCCGACCCTTGTCCTACATGTAATCCTTCCTGACCGACTAAGAACTCCTTAAGATGCCCAGCCTTCACCAATTGCTCCAAGTGATCTTTCAACACATGGCATTGCTAGGCAGTGTGCCATTTTTCTCTATGGTGTGTGCAATATAAACTATAATTCCTTATCACTAGGTCTTCATCTATCTTCCCTAGCCATCGGAAATAAGGCTCATTCTTAATGCATTCTAGAAATTTATAAATTGGTTCCTTGAATGTAGCATTAACTCCTTTTGCACGCTGTTTTAAGCCCTCCCCAAACGCCCTAAGCTCTCTCCTAGTTCTCTGCTGAAACTTTTTAGGGCGATATTCTTTACAATACTGCGATGAGGTCGGGGCTTTACCTTTGCCCTGTAGTCGATCATCTTCTAGTCTCTTATACTCCTCAATTCTTCTCATTAGTTGGTGCATGTCCTTGAGGGGCAGCATGGTTAGAGAATCTCTCAACACTGACTCTTTGGGGAGGCCCATTCAGAAGGTGCTGGCTTCCACTTGCTCATTCCCCCCTATCTCATTATAAAGTTCTCATTACCTGTTCGTATAAGATCGGAGGGTCTCACCACTTCTCATCCTCATAGATAACAAAAAACCTATCGGTTGAGGAACTTTGCGACATGTTATGAATTAGGCTCCGAACGCTTGTATCAACTCTCTGAAATTTCAAATAAACCCCTTCCTTAAACCGTTGAACCACCTCATTGCTGTTGGTCCAAGGCTAGATGGGAACACCTTATACATCAACCCATTATTATGAGAATAGAACAACATCATCTGTATATAGTGACTCACATGCTCCATTAGGTCGGTTTCTCCATCATAGATGATGAATGAAGGTCACGCGAACCGTCTCGGCATTTCTGTACACTCGATCTCATTAGTGAACGGTGATCGGGCTCAATGCTCGGCTCATTGCATCCAGAGCGGCATTACGGTGTCCATGCCTTTCATGATGGGGGGACTCGTGATAACGCCTTACAGTTTTTCGTGATCGGTCTCTCGACCAACGCGAGCCACTGCCTCTAGATGACTCATCGGCAACGTAGTTGAGATCATCAGATGAATCCTCCCGATCTCTTATGCGGTTTTGGCCTCTCAGCTCAATCTCCAAATCATTGACTTGCTTCTGTAGATTCTCCAACTTTCTCAGCCGATTACTGTGATGAGGCCGCTCGGGAATATATGATATCGTTCGTTCCTCATGGGAAGATCCCTTATCAGGGTCTACTCTCGTCTCATGCCCGTCATGCATGTGCTACTGTTCCCTTCTACACCCCTTTTTCTGCCTCCTATGACCCCTTGAGGAGGCCCTTGACTGATTTCCTCCAGCAAAACCCTCTCTAACATGTGAACCTTCCATAGTGGGACAGTACCAATCTTGCTCAAAGCCTTAAGTAGAGTAGGATCCCCACAGACAGCGCCTATTGTAGCAGCCAAAAACTCTAATATAGATTTGTATTTGGTCCCCAATTTATTTATATGTGGGATATGTCACGATCCTACAGACTAGGCCCTAAACTTCGCCTAGCTTGTCTTCCCCCAGCCCTAAATACAATGAAGTTCCTCTGGTTTCCCTACGTTTCCCCATGTTTCCCTTACTTTCCCTTACTTTCCCTCTTTTCCCCTAATTTTTCCAACCCCTAACATGTTCCCCTTCTCCTCATTTTATAGTCTCTCCTTAGTGGGGGAGTTATCATTACTTCCCTACTTGACACATGTTCCCACGTCTATTTGAATTCTCAGGAATCCTTACAACTTTAGAGGATTCCCTTGAAACTTGTTCTAGAAGCCAATTAGTGTTCGGCAATGAACTCCCCAAAGTCGTTTGGTAGTGTTAGGTTTCGACCTCAAATGGCTGTCCTTTCATGACCTTTCCTTTGGCTGGCTTATTGGTGTTGGGCCTAACTTGGCCTGAGTGTAACTCTATTTTACCGAGGACTTGCCCATTTTATCAGCGAGCTAATCCTATCTCCTCCATGTCTGACTTTAGCCATATATAGGCAAACCCAACTGTAACGGGCCTTAGCTGCATGGGCCCCTCTCTATATTGGGCTTTGGTGATGTGGTCCATTCCCAATTCAAGGGCCTAAGTCCTTACAGTGATGTTAGTGGTGGACAGAAACAAGAACTAGTAAAAATTTGCCAACTCAATTATTATGAAAACTGTTGTGAATTTTTTTTTTTTTTTTTTTTTTTTGTGTATTGCGTTTTTGTTTTTGTTTTTTTGAGAATTGCTACATCTACAATAGAACCCATTATTGGAATTATTTTTTTCCATTTATAACAACTTGTAACAATCTGCTATTTAGGATTTGTTATAAAAGTGTTGTGAAAAATGTTGTGAACGTAACATTTTTATCTTGTTTTTAATTTGATAAAAAATATTAGTTTATTTATTGGCTAATATTTGGGCTTAATTAAATTAAAATTTGGGACCTATTTTATATATGAGGCCTGAAGCGAATGCATCAATTGTATTTAGTGTTAAGCCGCCACTAATGATAGCACATCATTTAAAATTATTTACCTATACTATTATTAATAAATAATATTTTGGTGTCAAAATTTTTAAGTAGTCCAAAATATCCTCACACATTAATCACAATAATTTAAATAAAAAAATTTTCAAATTATTCTATCGTTTATCCTAAAAAATAAAAATAATTTCAAATTATAAAGTCAAATAGAGTAAATAAATTGTTTTAACACCTAAATTTTATGTCATGTTTAGACATAAAACACAATACAAGCTAAATTATAACTAGAAGAAACATCTATAATAATAATAATCCCACGTTGTTGGCTTTTTATATTAACTAGTAAGGGATGCACGTGCAAGGCACGTGCTGCCTCTTAGTGAAAACATTTTAGATAGAATTTTTTTTTTAAGTAGTATCAAATCATGTATTAAAATTTAGAATAGTTGTTTAACATATGACTATCTATTTAGTATGATAATTTCTTAGAACCTATTTACTAAAGACAATATCTATTAATAAAAAAATTCTACTAAGAATGATATGTAATGTCGTCATTTTTCAATAGTAAACAACTAAGTTTTGATAAAGCATTGTCACAATATTTAAATTTTTGCAGTAAATGATGACATATACTACAATTGAAACTCTTCATCAAATTAAATACCTACAACCATTTGCAATGAATATTTTGTTATTCATACTTCCTTCTTTATCATTTTATTTTATGAGCCTAACTACGATGCTTAGTTTACTCAATTTTTAATGAACATCTTGTTAAGAAATAAAAGAAATAACAAAAGACATATGTCATTTCTATTAGATAAAATTATAAATTTAGAAGATTTAAACCTCTAATAAATTAGCATTCTTTAGAGAACAAATAGAATACCATAGATCACCATTTTTACTGTTTAAGTATGATTAACACATAAAACTCAAAATACACACAGAATTTTTGGGACATTAAAATTTAGTGCGGCATTTTAGATATTGCATAATGAAATGTTCTAGGAATCATAAGATTTTGTTAGGATTTAATTAATAGAGTAACAACAGGGATTATATGCTTGTGTACAAAATATAAAGGAGGAAATTGTTCAACTTTAAAGTTGGGGGATGAAACTACTCCAAACATAAAGGGTGAAAGTACTTTTTTCTATAATTTTTTTTTTGTTGGTAAAACTATGTGTTTTTTACTTTAAACAATGTGTTAAAAAAACTCAAGAAAACTATTCGTAAAACTATGAATTTTGGCTCAACAAGTTGTCTAAACGAAGAAAAAAAAGTCTGGAACACAATAAATGTCACGATATTTTCTCAAGATCTTTATTTTAGCTATGGTGGGCACTAGTATGATATTTTATAATTTTATTTTAGAATAATGCTACATCCACAACATTTTCATAACATATCCTAGATTGTAAATTGTTATTGATTATTAATTGGGACAACCACTTTAAACTATGCATTAAAAAAAAAAAAAAACCAACAGAAGAAAATTGTGCATGAACATTGAATTTCTGCTCAACAAATTTGATTAAACCAAAAAAGAAGTCTAGAAACACAATAAAATGTCACAATATTTTTACAATACCTTTATTTTCAGCTGTGTAAATTTCGGTTTGATATATTATCATTTATTTTATAGAAATGCTATCTCCATAATATTTTCATAACAAATTCTAAATGGTAAGTTGTTACTGATTTTATAATTGACCCACGGCTGATATCACTTTTTTATCCATCAACAGCAACTTACCACCTACGATTTATTGTGAAATTAATGTGAAAATGTTGTGAACTTAGCAATTTTTTATTTGATATATAAGAAATTGAGATCTCAACAATTGTGAAAATATTGTTGTAAGGACACAAATTTGGGGATTGGGCCTATCAACAGAACAGCTGGAGGCCCAGACTGTATATAATATCCTAACAATGAATTTGTAAAGAGAGTGGGTTGAAGAACACTTGATTGGACACGTATGGGTTAAAAGCCCAAGTATGATTATGACCAGATTTGTATTGATAAGATGGTTAAGGGATACAATATTCTTCTCGGCACTGTCCGAGGAGTATGTTCATACAGATATTGTGTGGGCTTTTCTCTTTCTTTCTCTCTCTCTTGATTGCTCTCTTTTCTTCTTGAGTTTTCTTTTTTTCTCTTTTGTTCTTTCTTTTTCTATTTATATGCCCTCTTCCATTACATGGGCTTTTTTTTTTTATACTTGTCCCATCCGCCCCCATCTTGGGTCTCTCTAGGGCAGCTGTAAAGGATGGAGGTCACTGTTCATGAGTCTTTTCTCATTAATGCGGCCATGATGTTAGCTGCAGGGCCATAAATGCGGTGGCAGCAGCCTTTTGCTTAATATCTGATCTTCACCATCTGTCCTTATGGTCAACACAAATCGGGGGATTCTTTGGGAGAGCTAAGATTGAGGTTGGTGCACCCATCTAGGCCACCCTTTTTTGTCCATCCGAACAGGCAAGTCTCCTTGGATAACTCTCTCCTCCACATGACTTATGCTTCAGAAACGAGTTAAGCTGGGCGCCCTCCACAAGACTTGTTGTCCTCGGACCAATAGGACTCCTCGGACAGGCCCACGACCCAAGCTCTGGCCTTGGGCCTTTTACCCCTACAATTGTGATAACAACAAATGTTACAATATTTTCACAAAACACTTATTCTCCATTGTGGTTGATCACATTCTCATATTTTATTGTTTATTTCAACCTATAAAAAATTGACACCTCAATAATTGTGTATTTTGAAATTTGTTATGTCAATATAACAATATATATACCAGCTCATATAAACATTTTAAAAAAAGAGTACAAACCGATGACTAGAGAAAAAAAAAACGAAAAGAAAAGAAAGAAAGAGCTAATGAAGTGATGAACAATACATATTGAATAAATAAAAAAGTATTGTAGTTACTACAGTAGCTTTTACATATTCACACAACTAGTGTTACAATATTTTCACAAAATATTTATTTTCAGTTATGGTTGGTTACAGTCTCATATTTGATTATTTTATTTCGACTTATAAGAAATTGACACCTCAATAATTGTAAAAATATTGTGAAATTTATTATGACATATAACAATAACTTTACTTTTAGTTGTGGTTAGTTTTAGTATGATATTTTATTTTGACCTATAAGGAATTAACATCTCAACAATTGTAAAAATATTATGACAATTTATTGTGTTAACTAACAACTATATAAAAAAATAAAAATAAAAGACTTGACTGGGAAATATTACTGAAAAAAAAGGTCAGTGAACAGTGCAAATTGAAAAACCAAAAAAAAAAAAAAAGATAAAAAGAAAGGTAGCTACTACTATAACTTTATGGCATTCACACTTTTGTTATAAAAGTGTTGTGATAAATGTCGTGGATGTAATACTTTTTTCACAATATCTTTATTTTATGTTGTGGTTGGTTTTAGTATGATATTTTATTTTGACTTATAAGGAATTAACACCACAACAATTGTAAAATATTGTGATAATTTATTGTGTTAACTAACAGCTATAATATATATATATATATATATATATATATATATATATATATATAGGGAACTGGACGATATTATCCGAAGGAGAAAAAAAAAAAAAAAAGAGAGCAGCGAAACAGTGTAAAGGATTGAATAAATAAAGTTACTGTAGTTTTCATTGTGGCTACAGCGCATTGACGCTTTTTATATATAAAAATAATTACTTATAACTACTTATTCTTCTTTAACTTTAATTAAAAAAAAAAACACATAAACCCCAAAAGTAACGCAACAAAAAAACTTTAATTAAAAAAAAAAGAAGAAGAAGAGAAAATCACTGATTGCTCTCATGAGTGATACGGTGATAGTAAAAAAAAAAAAAAAAGAATTTATAAATGAGTGATATGGTGATAATAATCTATACCATTAATAACAAAATTTCTAGTATGAGTTTTAGTACTAAAATACTCTCACACAAATTCTTAAACTCTCTAAAATACCAATATCTTTTAGTTAAATAATTTTAAATTAAAAAAAAAAAAACTGGATAAAAGAGTAATTTATTGCTCTTGAGTTTTAAACTTTTTCCTTTATCTTCTCCATTCAATCTCATTTTTAAACATTATTCTTTTTTTATTTGAGAAATTTTTAAACATTATTCTACGATACCTTATCTTATTTTTTTTTTAAAAATACAATATATCATTTTTAAATATTATAACACTAAACCAAAAAATCAAATAAAAAAAAAAGCATTATTGCACTCGCAAAGTGCGTGTGACGAGTCTAGTCAAACAATATGCATTTACAATCATTTATTGTTTGAGTTCGAATTTGGTAAAGGTGTGGTGTAAAATTCATGTTTTACACTATTTAATAAAAGATTGTTACACCAACTTTTTACTTAAAACTCAATACATCTTATCACATTTAATAATACCATATTGGTCTTTTTACTTGAAACCTAAAATATGGTATTTATTGAGATGTTATTTTGTGTGATCAAATGTATTTATGTTTTAGTAATTTGATGATATGTCATGTCTTTATTGGAGGATATAAACCAAAGGGTTTACACCAAATCCTTATAGAATTTAATCTTTTATTGTTTTACATTAAAGATAAAAACTCCTGATTCCTGAACATGCGCATGACGCGTGCGAAAAGGCTAATAATTTATTATTTGATGGAATGGAATTTTAAACATTTCAACTTGTGAATTTTTTCAATGCATAAAAATTAGATCTTTCCATAAAATGAATATTTTCCTTCCATTTTGATTATGTTCATTAGGAAAATACATAAGTTATTACATGCCTTCCCATGGTAAATATAGAATTAAAAAAAAATTATCACAAGCCAGCCCAAGCCATTTATATGGTAGTAAATAAAACAAGTTGTTTGTAAATAACTCGAGCATGATTCGGAAAAATGGTGGTTTATGTTCATTTGTTTAGCAAATAAGCCAAGCTTAAGTATAAGTTCATATTCAACTACTAATTGAGCCAAGCTCAAATATAATAAAGTGTTTGTGAATATGAGGCTCAATTTAATTATATATTACATTATTATATTTTTAAATGTATACTTGTTTAAAAAAAAATACTTATTACACTTGATATTAGATTGTGTAAGTTTGTAAATAGGTTTATATGATATCGAATTATTATTTGTACTTTTTTGATAATATAAACAATCTATTACCAATAAAAATTCATAAATTTGTGAAAAGAGTAAAAAAAAAAAAAAAAATTTAATCATGAGCCAAATTTGAGAAAAGAGTGAAGAGTATAAGAAAAGAGTCAGTTAATCAACTTGTAAACAAGTTCGAATTTGTTTGACATAAAAATGAGCCAAATTTGACTATATAATCTTGTTTGGTAATAAATTTAAGCTAGGGTTGTATTTGAAATAAAACTAAATAAATAAAGACAAAAATGCAATTTACACCCTCAAACTTTGCTCAACAATTATTTTAGTCATTTAAATTTGAATTTGGTTATTTTAGCCAGATAAATTTGCACAAAAATCATTTTAGTTATTTAAATTGGAAATTGGTAATTTTACTTCTGTAACTTTGCCTAGGAATTATTTTAGTCTATTAAATTTGAAGTTTTTTATTTTTATTTTTTGATGGGACTTTAAGTTTGAAGTAGATCATGGAAAATCATTTTAACCCTTTAAGGTTAAAGTCCCTAGAATGATATTTGGTTAAAATTATTGGAATAAAATAACCAACTTTAAATTTAAAGTACTAAAATAACTTTTGAACAAAATTAACAGTGTAGATTGTATTTTTGTCATAAATAAACAAATAATTTTAATTATCGTTTTAAGTTTAACTCTAGTTAAGGTGACCGTTCAAAACTTTGAGGGCCGGGCCGCTGGACCATTTTTTGGGGGCCCGATTATTCATTTTTAGAATTCATGTATAAATGTTTCTCAAAAAAAAAAAAAAAAAAAAAAAAAAAAAAAAAAAAAAAAATCAAAATCCTCCATTAAAATTGTGAAAATATTATTGCTGAAAATCTGAGAATAACTTCGGCTATTTTCCATGACAAAACTTTCGCTTTGTATATAAATTGACAGATTCATACACTTTCTCACATTGAATTCCATTTCCATAGGCTCCGTATTTTCTCCAGGTAATTTTTTTTTTTCTTCTTTATAAAACCTTTGCTTTGTTTTTATAAATTCATGCTCTTATATAAGTCGATGTTAGGGTTTGTTAAATTATTGGTTGCGTATTCGATACCATAGCGAGACAAATTTCTGCGTCGATTCTCATTTCTGGTTGCTTTTTTCGCTTTCTATACGATTTTATGTTTGCCTATTGTTTGTTTTTAATTTCTATGGTAATCCATGTGTATTAGATAACATAGAATTGAGTTTTCTTTGGGTTTGAAAGTGATTTTTGTGTTATTAGTGTTTATCAAAAGATAAAATCTGCATAGTGTTTTTTTAAAAGAAGTTAGTTTTGTTAAAAGCAAAAAGCAAAAAAGCTTTTAGCTTTTAGCCAAACAGAGTTGATGGTATGAAGATCGTCAACTAAAGTGATGAAGTGATGCCATGACTTTCTTATGAATTATGGATTTAGCTAATCTCACAAATGTTGGTGAAATCGAACCTTAGGCGCCTTAAAACTTGAAGCTTAGCTAAGGAGTAAAAGTGACAGAGGTCGGATAGCTATTTTATGCCTTGTAAATAATGTATGGCTTGATTCGATGGAAAATGGAATGTGAAGTTTAAGTAATTAGTAGTTATTGAACTTGGATGTATTTACTATTAAATGTGGATTAGAGCATTCGGGATTGGCACACCCTCGGTGATATTTGCATTTTCAAGTGGATTGGTTCTTCATTGATGCAGTAATGTGTGGTACAGTCAAGGTTGGGGAAAATGATTGTGATAATATTTTTGCTCCTGCAAGAGGAGGTTTAAAATAAAGGATTAGATCATTAGAGTGATCTAATAGAAGAGTGGATTACAATGAAATTTGTTTTTAATTTTACTCATTTGAGAAAATCAATTTCAGATTATGGTTTTACATATTTCCTTTTGGAAGCAATGGAAGATATGGAGGGATGGTAACTCAATGGCATGAATGGTTGGACTTATTAATACTGCGTTGGAGTAGCAGTTGCAAGACTCTTATTTAGAGGTCAGTCAAGGAGGAGATTTGAGTATGTTTTGCGATTTTGGTTACATTTTGGAGTTTCGGGGAATAAAATTTCTGATTTTTCTTAAAGATAGTTTTTTTTGTGGGTCTAAACGTTGGACTACACACTGGAGGTGCCCCCTCTCCTACACAACCCCTTAATTTTGGCAAGATTTCATCCCAAGTTTATGGTACAATATCAAAAGAATTACTAGCTAAGCTAGTTTATGACTTCAAATTTAGTGTTACTATTTTAATTCTTGAATCTCTTATCTTTTAACCTCAACCGGGAGAAGGCAATGGCATCAACATTAATTGGGATTTGGAAATTAGTAAGGATAAGTTGGACCCAATGAAACATCCTCAAGGTTTTGATTTCTTTTTCTGATAGGTAAAATAATATTATATTCTTTAATGAATCTTGCTCATGGTTTTGATTTCCTTCTCTAACAAGTACAATAATTCTATTCATAATAGAAGATAGTTCAAATACAGAGGAGCTGTTATTCTTTGTAGCAAGCCTAACTTGATATCTAAGCCGATGATGAAACTGAAGGGAAGTTTTGGGCTGGTTTGATTGATTGATTGGTTGGTCAGCAGCAGGTGGGAAAGTTTCTGAACCTCCATGGTCTAGTGATGGGTAGACCCTCAACCCAAGCCCAACCAACTTGTGACCACTGACATAGTCTTCAGCACAACCCAAGATACTCCAAATGATGCAAACATGGAAGATCAAATATCTCTTGCAATTGAACAATGAATTAAATGATGCTTGATTTTCTCCCTTCTATTCTTGCTCATACAAGACCAGTCATAATTAAAATTTTACCTAGTGTTGCTGTCCAAGTGAAGAGCAACCTTTTGAGGATTTCAATGTTGAACAATTGATGCTTGAGGTTTTTTTTTTTTTTTTTTTTTTTTTTCCCCCTCATAAAATGAAAAAAATCTACAATTTCTTGGAAAAAGAGGATATTTTCTAAAGCACAGATTTATTTGTTAAAACGTGGCACATTTAGTTCTTTACGGTTTGGTTTTCTATGCTAAATTTGGTGCATTGTTTTAGCTTGAACAGGCAAGAAGTTAGAGCGAGGGGTAACCTATAAATCCACTACTTACGAGTGCAAAAACGAAAAGAGATCCTTAAAGAAAATGACAGCTAAGGATATACATGTGCCTAATATTGGTCCATCTTTTGTTTCCTCTATGATGATCAATGCATCTTATGCACCGCTTTATGATCCTACTTCTGTTATTCCCACTTCATCTGCTTTTACTTATCCAACTACAAGCCATAGAGCTGATGAGGGGATAAACAAAGAGAAGGAAAGTGGTGAATCAAGTTCTGGATATATATTTATGTGCAATGCAAAAACAAAGCCTGAATGTTATAGATACCGAGTTTTTGCACTACCAATGGGGAAATTGGAAGTTGTAAAAAACATCAAGCCAGGAACAAAGCTCTTCTTATTCGACTTTGATTTGAAGCTTCTTTACGGTATATACAATGCAACTTCAAATGGAGAAAAAGATTTGGAACCAACTGCATTTGATGGGAAATTCCCTGCTCAGGTAACAGAACTTTCCTTATTTACAAATATAGGATTCTATGCATGCCAAAAGAGAAGATCTGGTGGTGTTAGGAAGCGTGCCATTTTTTTTTTCCCGTATTGTTAGTTATTTTAAGCCTCCAGCCTAGCTCATGCCAAAGCTTAATTTCAAGCTTTCATTAACATTGGTAGTTACCTCTTTGGCTTACGTTGGTTTAGCCATGCTTTATCAGCTTAATTATTTTCAGTGTTGTTTAAATATTCATATTGTTAGCAAGCAACAAGCAGCATGTGGAGTAATGAGATGTATCATTAGCATTCAACATGGGACTCAATTGGTTGTTTTTAAGGCATGTTCAAAGAAGCCGTTGGAAAGGAGGTAGGGAGTTTAGGCCAACTGCACTGCATCTACTGTAGAATAGTAGTTTTTGTTCTTGTGTAACTTAAACAAAAATCGTATGAAACTAAAAAGTGCTGCTTGGTGTGATAACGTGTTCTTGATTGTTGGATTGTATTGGGGAAATAATGTGTTATTCGTTTTAATGTTGTGATGCTTTTGTGAGGATTATGTTCCATGGTGGCTCTATCAAGTTAGAGGAGTGCAATGAAATGCAGTAAGTGTTGGGGTGAGAGAGAACACTGTTTTTTTAATTGTTAGGATATGTTTGGAATGCTAAGTATGACCTAGAATGGAATAGCTATTCCATTCTTGGGTTGTTCTTAATAATGATTTGTGACAGAAGATAGTCTACTTGTGCTTGTGGTGTGCTTCTGGTTGGGAGATTTTGTGGATATAAGGTTTTAAAAGAAAGGTTTAGGGTTCAAAGAGTGATTAAGGTTTTGAAACAATGGGGAATAAGGACAAGAGCACTGTTTCTTAAAAAAAAAATATGTTCCTGCCAAATTCTAGATAGCAGCTGTGTTTTGGAATTTATGGCTGGTTTGGTAGATTACTTGCTGACTGTTTGGTAAGGAAATATATGTGAGGGTTTAGGTTTCCATAAGAAAGGCTTAATTTGAGGTTGCAATTGAGAGATGAATAGGGAAAATTGTGACTGTTTGGGGGCTGTGAACAGTACCTATGGATAATACCCAAGACCAGTAACGGCATTGTAAAGAGAGAGAAAAAGGGGGGGGGGGGGGAATACTAAGAGCAACATGGCTTATAGATTGATCAAAGTTTGAATTCTTTGAATACAATGAGCCTATTTATCTAGATTCACTGAGTATGACATAACTTAGGAGGATTAGAACTCCTGATTCGATTGGTAAATTAAAGGCCTAAGACAACTCAACAAATTTAATAAGGTGTAGCATCATCGGAGTCCATAAGTGCTGAGGCAAGACAAGATGCATTATGATGCTTTAATCAGGTGCTTGTCTTTGGCACCTATGCTACTGCCTCATGTGATTTGCTTGGTGCATAAAGCAAGTGCCTTTCTTTAACTACTCTTTTGGTTTTTTCAAGGACAAGCATAATTGGAAAATCCTCTTTACAACCTAAAAGACCACCAAGTTATGGAATCCTTCTATCATTCTATAAAACAGATGGGAAGTTAATCAAGGCACCCAAAAATTATGCTTAGTACCTACCTGATCACTATCTTTTTCTCCCTGTTTTTGTTTGACAAGTTACACACACCCATTGTAGCCTTCAACCCCAACCTCACCTTCCAGCTCATATTTGTGGGAGAAGGAGATGGCAATTGAGTAAGAGCTAATTAGCATTTTACTTAGGCACAAATACAAGTTCTTGACTAAAGCAACCGTGTACATGTTCAAAAGGTGTTATAGTCGTAGTTCCTGATAGGTGTCATAGAAGTAGTGTTATTTGGGATGATATTCCATGTTTTTTAATGTGGTGTAGTTGGCTGGAAAGTGGAAACAATGGGCTTGAGATATGCTTGGGTCCCATCTTCTTTGTTGAATTTGGGAGCTTGTATTTTCTCTTCCATTTATAATTCATGCATTTTTAAAAATTTTAAATTATAATACTTGGATTTTTTCTTCCTTAAAAAATCTTTTGGTGTCTGCTCTGGAGAATAAAAAGTGGATGCTGGTGGTTGTGTTGGTGGCAGCAGTGGTGGTACCATCATGGTTGTTGTGGTTGTGTTGGATGTTGTCATGTTGCCATGAATGATGGTGGTAGATGCAGTGTCTTGGCATAGTGATAGGTAGCAGTAGCAGCAGAGGATATGATGTGTTCAATGGAAATCTATTGACAGTGGTGATGTTGGTGACACTATTGATGTTGGTGGCAATGGAAGCATTAGTAGTGAGATGGTGGCAGTGATGGCTGCAGTTGGTGATGGTTGTGGTTTAATGTTTGAATGTAGTATATTTTTAATACATGTCCCTTCCTCTACTTGACCTTTAGTTAGTTGTATCTAGATTTTTTTTAAATCCTAAATCAAAATGATCTAATTCTTGGTTTGCTATTACTTTATATATATATATATATATATATATAATACATATAGGTTTGGGTTAACTAGAGATCAAACCTTGGTGTGATGGAAATTGCCTTCCACCAAAAGCGAAAGGTCGTGGGTTTGAGTCTAAAGAATTGGGGTAATGCTGCCTACTTGAATTCTCCCAAACCCTGCAAAAAATGGGAGTTTTGTACACTTGGTATGACCTTTTAGATTTGGGTTAACCATGGCACTCACCTAGAGAGTTCTACCCAAACATAAGACTAATCAATGGCCTTATCTTATTCCATTCTTAATTATATGCCCTGTGTCTTATGGATGGTAATAATAACACAAGCTTAAATAAATATATACTTTTTGCTAACCCAAGCTTAAATAAATATGGAAGTTCACTTGTGGTGTCAATAATTATGAATTCTTTAAACAACTGGACCATGGAGCTGATAAGCATATAGCTGTACATCATGTCTTCTCCATTGAAATCACTCAAAATTTATCTTCTGGTTCTAGCATTTCATCAAATTTTCTGTAGTTAAGTTTGTCTTTACAAGGATATGTTGTATTCATGTATGTAACAAAAAACTGATGTTTTACCTTTTGTTGCATAAAAGTAACATTTAATTCTGTGTCTGTGTTTCATTTTGTATCTCATATGTATCTCATATATTCTTATTCCATCTTTTCTTGTTTCTGAGTTTAGGTGAGATTTAATATTTTAAAGGATTGTTTGCCTCTTCCTCTGAGTGCTTTCAAACCTGCTATCAAAGACAACTTTCTAAGTGGTTTTAAGTTTAGGCAGGAGCTGAGTAGCAAACAGGTATACCATTTCATGATCCTTTGTTGCTGGCTTTTTTTTTGGGGCTCCCCAGTATAATGCACATGTAACTCTCATTTCTAATAGAATCTGCTTTTAGTGAAGGTTGAAACTTTAATTTCGCTGTTCCGTCCAATTACTGTGCCACCACCTATTTCTGCTGCCCCTCCTTTCTCAAATGTGGGATCCTCACACTCATTTCCAGCTCCAATTATGGAACAAGGGTTTCAGCCATCAAAAAGGCTGCCTCCTCCTGAAGAGTCATATATATCTGGGTTGCACTATGGTCATGCCTTGCCAGTCCATGATCGTAGCAAACAGGTAGTACCATCTCCGCATTTCAATCATAACGAACTGGGAACACGTGTGGCATGGGTACAATCTCCTGTACAGCCTTATCAAGTTGTTCAGCAGCCTGCTTTTCCTCATCATCATCCAGCGGAACCACATCAGCCGTACTTGCCTGAAAAACCTTTCATTTCTCTTCAAAATGCATGTAGAAGGTATATTCCTTTTTTCTTACTTTAGGGAACAACTTGACTTGCCTTAGTGTTTTATCTTTCAAGCATTTTATTTTGATTTGTACTGTAATTTCTTCTGAATATTAAAATTTATCTAGAAACAAATGAAATTTCTTTTGATAACTATTAATGAGTCCAACATGGTTTCATAATAAAATCAATATTCTTGTATGTTGTACACGTAACAGTAGCATGTGTATGTATTTAGATTTGAGATAGTGTATTTCATTGTATTAGTTTATAAAGATATGTATGTCTTACATTTACATACATGTTCACTAAAGAATGAAACAGTTGAACTGCTCTATTATCAATTAAATAGTATATCATTACCCCACAAAAGTGGAAGCTTTGTACACTGGGTACGACATTTTATCATTATGCTTTATTTGACAAGAATGCATAAGCACCTTTGGTAAATTATGTCTTAGTAGTCCCTTCCCTCCCCTCTTTTCTCATTATTACTTTTATTTTTATGGAAAATGTATTAATCTAAATAAATGATGCAGCCATCAAAGAGTTTGAGGAAAAACAAGATCAAATACCAAAAAATTCAAGAATTGTGTTCTTGTGTTTGTGGGACTTTATTGGCATATTGAATAGGCTATTTTAGTAATTACTAGTCTTATCAATAAGTTAACTTGCTGGTTCAAATTTAATTAAGTCTTACTAAAAATTGCAAATTATTTTTCTTGGAATGAGCTTTTATGGGCTATACTTGAGGCCCATGAGTTTTATTTTAATGACCTTTTCTATTTTGTTTAATAGTTTCCTACTTAGCTTATAAATTCTTTTAATGACTTTTCTTTTGTTATTAGGAGTCCTAGTCTTTCTAGGAAAATGGTTGACAATAGCCTATATATTGGCCTTTTTGTAGCCAATCAAATGAATAGAGAGAGTGACATTAATAAAATTTTAATAGTTTGTTAATAACAGTGATTTCTTAAAGTGTATCATTCATTGTTTCATCCCAATCATCAAATTCCATTGAGATTCAGTCAAGATTGTATTTTTAACCTAATCGTTTGCAAACCTTAAGTATCAAACCATATTCAAGAATCCTTCAAGATCATGAATCCTTATTTAGTGCTGAAATTCTAAAGATCTCACATAAAATTGGTATCAGAGCCAACTAAAGCTTGTCATGTGTCATTGAAATTTGTTCAAAAATACTATTGGACTAAATTGTCTTGAACTTCACTCAAATCATGCCTCTTACTCCACTTTCTCCAAGGGTGTGGACTACCCCACTTGCCTTGATGCAAAGAGTACTCTTTTAGTAAATATTCTGTTTATTTTCATTCTTTTGACAGTTTGTTGTTCATCGTGTTTCATGTTTTGAGCAACGATCCATTTGTGTGGTGTTAGAATTATAGTCAATTATTAAATTCATCACATCCTAACAGTTTAAACTTTTGGGACAATCAGTAATTTATTTTTGTTTTAGAACAAGTTGTCCCATATAGTCAATGATTAAATTCATCACATCCTAACAGCTTAAACTTTTGGGACAGTCAGTAATTTATCTTTGTTTTAGAACAAGTGGTCCCATATTCAAATTTTGCCTCTTTCTGCCCCCCATTTAAAAAAGTTAAAATCACACATGGTCCACTTATTAAAGGGTAAGTCTAGGCCCACATGTGAGGAGTGTTAAAATTGTAGTTAAATGTTTAATTTACCATGTCTAATAGTTTAAGATTTTGAGACAATCTATAACTTAAAGAGAGAAAAAGGGGATATATATGGTAGGGGAGAAATAGGCTTTATATTTTTAGGTAATGGTTGAACCGCTTCTACCAAGTACTTGCGTTGATAATGAAGCAGAAACTGATTTAGAATCTACATCCATATGGATGAGTTCTGTGGTTCGGGTGTGGTATTATTCTGGTTGAATTGGTGATTTGAGTTTGAAATAACCTCCTTATTACACTTAGTGGTTGCAGGTCAAAACATTCTACAATTTATATGTTTTTGCACTGCCCATTTTTTCAGGTATGTGGGTGTGCCTGATATGGTCCCTGGAGATCAAGTTGTTGGATATGGAAGTCAGTGTCAAATGTCACAGTTGCCAAGGGGAAGTGAAATTGTTCCGCACTCTGATTACTATAGGCACCACCCGTCACATACAGCAGCACCTGGTTTATCACAAGTAAATGCTTTGACGCCATCCCATGCATTACCACCACCTGCCCAATCACAAGAGAATTTGGCATCATCTTATCAACCGAATTATGCTGTTTCAGTCTTGAACTTGCTTGAGGCTCATTTGCCAGTCAATTCTTCACACAGTCTCGCTGGAGCAACCAGAACTTACCCTTAAGTGGGACTTGGAATGTTCCATGGGCCCATGAGAGTAGAACCTGTAGCGTTGAAAAGCATTTTTAGCTCTTCTCACATATTGCAGGCTCTTTCCTTCTGTCAAACTGTAAGGGTTTGAAAACTGCCCTCGTGGGTTGCTTTTTTTTTTTTTTTTTTTTTAGGTTGCTGAAGTAGGTGTCTAGACTTCTTCGAATATCTGACTAATCTCCTGGATGTGTAATACTAGGTATCCTATAAGGCAAGTAATTCTAGGGAGGAATTTCTTGGGGGCAGTCCAAAGATGATGAGTATGAGTTTTGAACCCATGATCTCATGAGGTCTTGGAAACTACTAAACTAACCCCTTGGCTTTGCTAATTGGTTTCTCTAAGATAAAAATTGAGGTATATGTTGGATCATGTTCTTGTAGTTATGATCTTGCCGTTCATCAGTTTTCCTGATCTTTGAGAGTAGTCTCAAATGTTTTTTAATTCCTGTTTGATTTATTTCCTTATTCCATTTAATTAGAATTGAGTTGCTATGAAGGACCACGGTTTGCATATCATGCAGTCTGTATTTGGAAGTTGTGATTACTTAATATTCATAACACAAAAGAGGTTGTATTGAAGTCTGGGCTTTTATAACGTCATATTTGAGGACACAAAAGAAGTTATATTGAAGTCTGGGCTTTTAACGTCATATTTGGGAGAAGACTCAGAGAAAAAATGATAGAACAAATCAGGATGTTTATAAGTGAAATTGCTAGACAGAGATCCTGTGAGAGACTTGAACTGGACATGATATTATTTAGGCCTGGAAATATGGTTGAAAGCATCAAACTTAGGCACGCATATATTTGATTTTTAAGAAGGCACATGTTTTTAGGTGCAGTATCTTAATTTTCAAGTTAAATAAAAGACATGGTTGTATTGACCAATTTAGCATAAACAATTTTATCTATTCTAAGGATAACATAAATTTAATTCAGTTATATATTTGAATTTAATCGAAGAGCATATGGCCCTGTAGCTAAAGTTTTGCCCTGGTTGAAATATCAAAATCAGATTTCAATTAAACCAAGATTCAATGGCTCTGCTTGAATTTGTCTCAAATAGTGGCTGATAGAGAAAGTAAGCCTACGTTACAAACTATCCTCCAAGCCCAGCAAAGTTCAATGCTTGGTTAAAGCTTTTTGTTAGAAAATGCCATATTTTTCTTCTAGTCAGAGAATTATTGTGCTTTGTGTTTAGAGTTTAGTTGAATATGACGTTCATGTTTTAACAAGTATAGCTTAAATAGATTAGATGGAGCAACTCAGAGCTTAGGTAGCTCTCTCGCTGATTTCTAAAGATACTGCCGTTTGTTATTGTTGTCATTTCTGGGACCACTAGAACACGAGGGTCATTCTGACAATCAGTACATGCAGTACCATCAACTTCTAGGCCTAGTTGGGTTTAGATTGGTCCCTAGTTCTAGGCCTAGTGCGTAACTCGATTTTATTAGATAAGCTACCAGGCTCAACTGCCCTACCATCACTCTTTTTTTTTAATTAGTTTTTGAGGGCATATTTGGTGCTTAAACGGATATTACGAAGAGAATTGTAATAATTATTATTTGAATATGTTAGTACTTTGAACGGAGATTATATTGAGAATTGTAATCTTTATATGGTACTCTAAACGGAAATTATAAAGGAATTATGATCTTTATTATTGAAAAATGTTGGTTGTAAGTTGTAACATTATAATAAAATTTAAGATCTATATATAGAAAATATCTTACTTGTTCAATTATATTTTTTAAAAATGAATATATATATTTTTAAAAATTTGAAAGAGAAGTTACTTTTCTATGATTTTTTTATATATATATATATATATTCTTTAATTGTTATGTGCATATAAAATAATACATTTACTAAAGAATATCTATTACAAGTTTATAATAATTTTAGAGAGGAATAATTATTCTCCATTTTAAAGAATAGTTATTCATAAAAAAATGACAATTTCTTGTAATAAAAAGTTAATCAAACTATAAAATAGCTAAACTATATGAATGGTTATTAAATTACAATACTTATTACAGTTTACTAACATACTCTAGTTGTTGCTTTAAAAGGATATCATATGATAATAAAGCATAAAATGATAAAATACACTTTGGCCATGATATTTTTGTTTTTGTATAATTATTATTATTATTATTTTTTGAGAAGGTTGTATTATTTTATTTGATCTCAATTTCTCAACAATATCCCTACCATTAAATTTGGAAGGATTTTGTAGACGTGGCAAGAAAAAACTAATAAAGCCAAATTATAAATTGTACCCACTAATTTTACCTAAAATTCAATTCAATCATGTAACTTTAGTTTTGTTCAATTCAATTCTCTAATTTTTCATATATTTTTTTAATTCAATCTTCCATTGATATTTGTTAGAAGATTGCCGTTAAGTGACACAGTTTTCACTTTTTAATTTTTTTTTGGGGATTGTCTTAATCTTAGCCTCTGAATTTAGAACAAGGGTTTTAGACCAGTACCTATCCACCTTGTAACTTCAAAATTTAATAACACCTTCTTGCCTTGTAACTTAGTCTCTGAGTTTAGATCAGGGGTTCTAAACAAGTGCTTATCCATGTAATTTTTCAAATCTAAACTATAACTAAGAACCAAAACAATTTAACATTTTCTTAGATTGTATCTTGGACCAAGGCCATGTAGTACCCTACTTACATTGATGTTCATTCTTTTATTCAAATCAATGAAATGAAGTATTTTTTTATATATGGTTTTCTTATTTTTCCTTTAAGTAAATAAGTTGCGACTCTATTGGAACCCTTGATCTAGAGGAAAAAATATAATTAGTTGAACCACTATTTTAAGAGGCACTAACATGACTCCACCCGTTCACTTGGATTTGGCATAGCAAGAAAATAGACTGGCTAGGGGTGCGGTCTCTCACAAAACCTTAGATCCGAGGTTTTGGTTAGATCTATTTATAAATGAATTGAATAATCTCAATAGTTAGAACACTAAATTGAACAAAATTAAAGTTACATAATTGAATTGAATAATAATAAAAAAAAGATGGTGTACTTTGTAATATGAGTCATGTTAACGGGTGTCCTTAAGGCAATGGTTAACAATCCATTTTAGAAAAGTTTTAACACCACTTTTATGGAAAATGAAAAAAACTGTCAAAACATTAATTGTTTTTTTTTTCTTTTTCCATAAAAACTTTCTTTAAATAAATTATTAACTATTGTCCTAAGAGCATCCGTTAACATTTCTCTTGTAATATAGCCAATTAATAAGTAATATCGATAGTTTTACTTGATGACAAGGCATTATATCATCTAAGTCAGTGCCAATTTGCCTTTCAATTTTTGTTTAATTTCTTTCCTTTTTATTTGTACTTTTTTTTTCTTTGCGCCTCTTCTCCGCCCCCCTTCAATGGAATGGGCCTCTAGGAGTACGACCAACCCATACTTGATAAAAGAGTGATGTTGAAGTTGAACCTTGCCGAAAATAACTCATTGAAACCATTCACTACCGACCAATCCGTTGCCTTTTAAAGCTCAAAGCGCCATTGCTAAGAGAGGTGAAGGGGGTAACTTAGTTAAATGGTAAAGAGTGCTCAATTGGGAGTTGGGGATGTCCTTGAGGTGCATTGCAAGGGAGTTAATCTCGTACTGGAGGCTGTACTGGTTTGACTAGTGGAACGACATATTTCGGTATCGGTCAATACCGGTGTACTGTTTCGGGTTTACCGCTATTTTATATATACACACACATATATATATGTATGTATATGTGTGTGTTTATATATATATATATATATATATTATATAATAAATATACAAGTTTACCATAAAACATTACCTCAATTCAGAATAAATTATTCATGGTTTTAGACTTTAGTATCAATTAAAAGAAAAAAAGAAACAGAATATAAAAAATAGAAAGCTTAATTGTTTATTGCATACTAAGAAAACAAATAATACTAATGAGTTAATGCAAATAAGTTACCATTCTACCCTTACAAAAATTCAAAAATTACAAAACTAAAAAAAAAAAAAAGAAGCTTTTTTCTGTATCGGCCGGTACAGGCTGGTATTGCTCGAAATCGGCCAGTATGGCCGGTACGGCCAGTATTTAAACCGGTACGAAACGTTGGTGTTTCGATACCGGTATATGTACCAATACGGTACATATCGGCCGGTACTAGGACGTTATTGACTACATTGGTGCATAGTATGGGTTTATGTGGTGACCTTAGAGTTGATTTAAAGCGTTGATGAGATGAGGGTGTCATAGGTCTTGGCGGTTAATGGATGTTGTGGGTTTAGTGGCTGAAGCTAATGCCGGAAAAAGGGGAGTTTTGAAGGTGTCAATTGTCAGACCGACCTACTTGTGGGGAATGGTGACTAGGGGGTCTCTCTCATACTTTTTAGAAGGTTTTAACCTTTCTTTGTGTGTGAGAGTCGATTTTTGACAGTGTCTAGGCCCAAGCTTAAGCAAGGACCCCGAGCCCTCTTGTTGTAGTTTGAAGAGACTAGGGCTTGGTTCACCGCGGCTAAATGGGCCGTTTAAGAAACAAGCGATGCACAAAGCAAGATTCCTACAATACGTATCAATAGCAAGCGAGAATATATGTATTGAATGACAAGAAAAATAACAAAGAATGGCAAAATAATAAAGGAATTCATAAGATAATTGTTAGGGATCCTTAAATCAAAAGGAGATGCTTCTTTAGTTTTCGTAATTATTGATTATGATGTCCTCACTAAGACGCGATACAAGGTTCAAATAAGCTCAAAAATTACAGACTTAGATGGCTATCTAAGCCTCTAAGACTTGCAAAGTTTGAATCCTCTTGAATCCAAGCATGTGCTATAGTGGCTGTTTTTGGGATACCGGGCAATGCATCCCTATTTTCTTTGAGTTTGAACAGAGTTTTCTTAGTGATTCTATTATGATTGCATTATTTCTGAATGCCCCTTCAATGCTAGTTACATCACCCTTTTATAGTGTCACTTTAGGGTTCTGGGATACCACTGCTCTATCTCTTTCCTTTGCTCTCTGGGTATCAGAGCCCCTATTGTTCCAGCCCCTCTGATGCCAGATTCTTTCTCTATTTCTCCTAGTTTCCTTCTTTTGGTGCTTCTCTCCCAAAAGCCTCTTGCTGACTTTTCATTCTGGGGTGTCCTTGGAGAGCCGATCTTCAATCTTCCTTTGTTCGATGCTTCCACGCCTTTTCAGGCTTAACTTTTGGCCGCCCTTCCTTTTGTCATTTTTCCCCAATGAGCCGAATCCTCCCTTGTCGAGTTGAAAGTCCTTCCAGTTGCTTCCTCTTACGGTTCATCTTTCTAGATTCCCCGAGGTACTAGTCTTTTGCTCGTGAGTCGTTGCTTTCCAAGCCCTCTGGTCCCTTGTTGCATCACTGAGCGCTTGAGAAGGACATATCTCTCCCTCGTTTGCTTCGCCTTTTGGTTCCCCTTTTTGAGTTGTCTTAATCCTTCTTGAATAGTGTTGCATATCCTAGGGATCTCGGGCCCTTGATATTTACTGGGATTCCGGCCCAATTCTTCCTGTTGTGCTCCCTTTGGTCCTCTGTTCTTCGGCGGGCTAGACCCTCTTTTTTCTTTTCTGCATTCCTTTATCTCATGGGCTCTAAGACTTACCACTTCATGGACTTTAGGCTTCAGATCTCTTGGGGTATGCTATCCTTTCTTCTTTTATAAGCCCAACCCCCTTTTCATTTTATTTTTCTTTTATGGGATTGGCCTAATGTGTTATTCCTTTGGGCCTTGTGTTATGATATTTTGAACCTCAAAATTTAGCCCCCCGAGCTCGTGGGTTGCCTGCAGCCCACGCGTGAGTAACTCGGAGTTTCAACTTCTGCAAGACTTTTTTTTTTTTTTTTTTTTTTTTTTTTTTTTTTTTTTCAGTATCCTGACTTCCCATTGCCATTGGGTATCTCGGTCTTCTTTGCCTATTGCACTTCTTTCTTTTGTAACTCCCCCTTTTACATGGGACGTGGCAGTTGATTTTTGGAGTAAAAAGAAATCTCCCCTACCCACTTTTCACATTCCCCGTAACTCCCATTAATAACCGCTGGTAACTTCTTTTCCTAAGAAAATTAAATTTTGGCAACTGGCGCGCCTTTCCATACATCGTCTTCTCCATTATTGCAACTAAAACATATTATCCGTCAGCCTTTATCCCAAGTCAATTTTGCTTCTTTGTCTTCCTTTCCTTATTGTGTTCTTCATTCCCTTGATTTCCCCTTTCCT
Organism: Lithocarpus polystachyus; assembly: GCA_033629205.1. Classification (NCBI taxonomy): domain Eukaryota; kingdom Viridiplantae; phylum Streptophyta; class Magnoliopsida; order Fagales; family Fagaceae; genus Lithocarpus; species Lithocarpus polystachyus. The sequence goes on along the minus strand of CM066164.1, from coordinate 61,042,541 downwards.
TTTTAGCACATTCACTGTTTTAATGGCTTCTTCTTCTTCTTCTCGAAAGAGGAAGGAGCGTACTCCTAGTTCCTCTAAGGGTGAGGGTTCCTTTAGTTCTGCATAGGGTGAATTGTAGGGGGTTACAGAGCATCTAGCTTTCCCTTTACGGGATCCCTGGTACACTCCTAGCCTTTACTTTCCCGCAGTGTCTTATGGTAAGGCACCTCCGTCCCCTCACACCTGGGTGTTTTCTGGTTAGGCTGGTTTTGCCAGTTCTGCTCAGGTACCAGACCTGAGAGAGATTTTGGATCTTCAGATCAGGTGAGGATTATGAGAGGCAGTCCCTATCTTCTTTGATTTTGTTCCTGGGAGAATCACTGGTTGGCTCATTTTGGTGGATAGAAAACTTTCCGATGGGGAGTTTGTGGGTCACCTGGAACGCGTCGGTACTCTGAAAGCGGTGGCGATCTCGAGGAACCTTGAAGGTTTCAGAGATGCCAAGGGCCTCAGGCATTTGGTGCGCTATTGGTGCCCTTCTCTTCATACCTTCTTCTTTTCCGTTGGAGAGCTTACAATCACTTTAGAGGATGTGGTGAACAAATTTCTCCTCCCTGTCTTTGGGGATGAGAATCTCTTTGATATCAACCTTTCTGATGAGGATCTCGAGGTGAAGGACAAGTTATTTAGCCATTTTGGCGGGCATACTGCTTCTCCTGGTGGGAAGCCTACCAGAATGGGCAAATGGGTTATGAATCTTTCACGCAAGAAAGAAAAATCAGTTAGGCGAGCCGGATTTCTAGCACTTTGGCTTAGTAAATTTTTGTTCAGCGAGTTCCCTAGGTATGGGGTCAAGTCTATTTTCTTCTCATTGGCCATCAGGTTGGCCTAGGGTGCTCGGTATCCTCTAGCCCCCATGTTCTTAGGCCACGTTTATTCTCAATTGGATCAGCTTCATGGAGACGAAGTTGAAGGTGACTCTTGCTATACGATCACCTTATCCCTTCACTGTGCCATACTTCAGGTTTTCATGTGGGATCGTTCTCTAGTTACTTTAGCTAAGTGTAGAAATTTGAAGTTTGTCAAAGATAAGTTCCAAGGATCCCCTGATATAATCAAAGGCCTTTGTGGTAGTTCGATTGATAGCCATCCGATTATTTTTCGTTGAGCTAGTCTGAAAGGTGATAGCCTCAACCTAGTCGAGCTTTTTGATCAGGCAGGGCATTTAAGGTGGCGCTCTCCCCGAGAGTTCAGCCCCGAGTTTGCTTGTGACTTTGTTTTGGCTCCTTTCCTCACTTCTCCAGGGAACACATTTGATTTGCGCTAGGGTGATGAAGGCAGCTTGGCTTACTTAGCTTGTGTTAGTCTCTCCTAGCTTTTGGTGCCCTCTTTCAGTGGCCCTAGATATACACATTATTCAGCACACCGGGTACTCCGGTAGTTCGGCTTTGATCAAGATATCCCTTCAGTATTCGAAGACGTAGTACTCTCTCTCTCCCTTTGATGGATCCATTCCTTAGGCTTCAGGCCTTCTCTTATTGGTCGCGGAGGAGTCCTCAGTTCATGGTTCCCAACTCCTATAGTGGAGTCTTTGCTTCTGATGGTTTTGCTAGCTATTAGAGGCGAGTGCAGAAATCCTTTGTTGATTATGTTGGCTCTGGCAAGATTGAGAGAGTTCCTAATCTCGATATTCTTTTCGCTCCTACTGCTAACAGGCATTTATCTCTCCCCACCACCAGTATTGTATTTGCTGTTATAAGTAGTAAGATAGGGTTCGCGGAGAGGCATGCCTCTAGGGGCGGTTGGGTGTGTTATGCCCAGGATTTCCCAGAAACTTGGTCAGGATGTGACCTTGTTGTTGGTGTTTTTTCCGGGGAGCCAATTAAAAGAGGCGCGGTAGAGTCAATTGGCGTTGTTATTCCCACTGGTATAAGTAAAGGAAAAAAGATTAAGCGGGAAAGGGTCAAGTAAGCTGAACTTGAAGAAGGTGTTGAGGGTGCTAAGACTGGCTCTGAAATCATGGGGAGAAAGATTGTGAAGTCCCAGAAGCAGTTGGTATTTTCCTAGGAATCTGAGAGAGTGAGTTCCCCTGCAGTGGGAAAAGAAGTTGGGCGTTCTTTAATTCCAAGGCTTGAGTGAAGACTAAGGTAGAGTCTTCTCTCTCTCTCTCAGGTTCTCTTGAGTTCTTCAGCCCAAGGTCCCTTGGGATCCTTTGAACTTGTACCCTAGTCTCCCCTGGGACCTTCTGGGCATACTCGTAGTAAACAAAAGACTATTGGCGACCCTGTAGAGAGAGAGAAGGGCAAGGCTTCTTTCCTTCTTCGCTCCTTTTATTTTGTTACAGCTTATTATTGTTGTTGCAGTGTCCTTCCTTTTCCTTAATTCATGAGTGGCTATTTCTTCCTTGCAGCCTAAGTGCAAATCAAATCCCAAGACAGGCAGGAGTCAATCGTTTGGTGATGATGTGGTATGGGCTTATTTGCGCCTCTCTTTGTTTGTTTCCACCCTCCTTTGGTATTGTATGCTCATGTACATATATATTTTTTTTTTGCAGGTAGAGGTACCCCTTCCCACCACTGGCAAGGTTTTGGAGGAGGAAGTGGTTACTGTTTCTCCTGTTGGTTTCCCGGACGTGAGAGATGAGGCTCCTAGTAGTGGTGTAACTGAGGAAACTGAGCAGCCAATGCAGGGTGTCCAGTTCATTCCATCTGCTGTTCCCTTAGCTATTCATGATTCTGAAGCTTCTTAGCCTGAGCAGACTTTTAGTCCCACCAGAACTTTGTTGCCTGATCCTATGTTAAGCAAAGAACCTTGGGGGGCGTGTCTTTATCTGTACAAGCAAGTGAGCCCCCCCCCCCCTCCCCTTCATTCTTTTCTCATAAGAATGCTTAATTTTGTCTTCCTTTTATCTCCCCTTTTGAGATTTTCCTTATTCTGTTCCCTTTTTAGGTCAAGCCAGTGCTCAGCCTACCCCTAAGGCCACTTCTTCTTCGGAATCAGAGGGTTCTGAAGGTGTGTATTGATTTCCTTTCATTGTACTTTCTTCTCCTCCTCTTTTGTGCTTCTCCCTTACCCTTTTCTCCAATGGCGAAGCCCCCAGTGTCCTTGCCTTCCTTTAGCCATTTTGCTAAGGTCTCTTCGCCTTCTCTTCATCGTGCTGTGTGTTCTTTCACAGAGTCCTCCAAGAAATTAGAGAAACGAGAAGAGGAAGCTTCGCCAAAGGAAGCCGATACAGGTTCTCTCCTTTTTTTTTTTTTTTTGTTGCTTTTTCTTACATTACCTTTTCTTTCTTGGCTTTTTTCCTTCTTTTTGAACTATGTCTGCTTTTGCCAATGATGACACAGGTGTTAGAGATCCTAAATTCGTGGTTCCTAAAGGCTATGGGATCTGCTCAGGTCACTGAATCTTGGGCAGGGACCCCTCAAACTACACAGAAGGGTGACAGTTCCCTAGTTCCTGTTGGCAGAGATGCAACAATGGGGGAGGCTTCAGAAGTGGCCATTTCAAATCCTGACTCGGGGCTTTCTACTTTCCTGGCCCGCTTGGATCTTTTGGAGTTCAACAATCTCCCTACAAGCCATTTTCATAGCTTCAGACCTACCTATGGCCACTTCTTGCGTTTTTCTGTACCTGTGGAGGGTTTGCTTTTGCTGGAGGGGTTACTCAAGGTTCATGGGGACTTTACCAGTGGTTTTAGGGGAGCCGTGTTTCTAGGCAACATTTTGATGGAACTACTGTGTGTTGTGCTGATCTCCCTTAGGGACTCCTCCCTTGACTCCTCATCTGAAGAGAAGCTTTTGGAATGGAGAGGAGTGGTAGGCCAAATTCAATCTGTCTTTCTTGCTGGAGCACTTTCGTTCACTGGCCTTTATGCTATTCCAAAGGCAAGCTTCTAGGAGTACAAATGTTGAGATTGTTGCTGCAGAGGAGGCTCTAGCTCGTGCTCATAAGGTTCTGTAGGATTTGAAGGTTAAGAAGCAAAGAGTTCTCTCTTCTTCAGCTGTCCTCGCCATTTCTCCAGACAATTTTTTATTGATCGGCCTTATTCCTTAGCTTCTTCTCATTTTTTTTTCTTTTTCAGTTCAGATGTGTATTATCAAACAATTCAGGCTGTATAAGTTTCTTTTTTTTTTCGCTGAACACTATTCCCAACTTATTTTTCTGTGGTATGAACCTGTATTTGCATTGTCTTCTCTCTTCGTCTTTTTTTAACAAAAGATTGCTTTTGTCTCTTGATAGTATATGGATTTGTTCTTCTTTTCTTCCTTGTATACTCCCCTTTTTTTTTTTTTTTTATTATACTGAGTCCTGGGCCATGACAGCTATAGGTCTTACTGTAAATCTTGGATCGGGTACTCTGGTGGTTTGCCGTGCGGGTACTGAACTGGGTACATTGGGTGTTTTTTTTTTCTTTCTTTAAGAAAAAGTCCTAGATCATGAATCGGCAGGTCTTTGTTTGTCAAACACTGGACTAGGTATCCTGGGCAGTTATTTCTTACCTGTGATCCTAGGCCATGTATTTTGAACTAATTGTGGGGTGGGTCCTAGGTCATGTGTCACAACTCCTTCTCTTGTTGCATTGGCCCAAGTACCCCCCTCAAGTCTGCTCATGTTTAGACTTTCAATATTTAACTTTAGCAATAATTTAAAGAAAAATAGAAGAGATTTCATTGAATCAAAGCACAGTTTGCTACAGAAAAGTTATCAAAGGTAGCAAGGAACATGGATTCCTGGACAAAATCAATTCATGACAAAAGCAAAGAAGGATAAAGTACTTATTGGACTAGAGAGTTGGCAAAAGGGTCTCGATGTACCGAGATCTCTCCTTTCTATGCATAGTATTGTTTCAGCCACTTCCCATTTATGGGCTCTGTCAGGATTGTCCCATCTTCCTTTGTGAGGTAGTAATACCCGCTATCTTGGGCTTCCCTGATGATGTATGGTCCCTCCCACTTTGAGGTGAACTTGGAGGATCTTGGGAGGTTCCTTCTTACGTGCTCTGCTGCCCTCAGCACCAGCTGCCCTTCAGCGAAAATCCTTGGGTGTATTGTCTGTGCGTATGCCTTAGTCATCCTTTGTTGGTACCTCTAGCTTCTCCTCCTAGCTAGTTCTCTTTCTTCTTCTACCCCTTCTAGATCTGCTAGTCTCCTGTCATTGTTTGTGTTCTCGGTGTCCTGGTTTTCTTCAAATGCTACTCTTGGTGTAGGGACAACCTTTGTCCCATAGACTAGGGAGAACGGTGAGAATCCTGTGGCTGTCTTTACGGAACTCCTGCATGCCCAGAGTACATCTGCCAAGTGGTCACTCCATTTTCCCCTTTACTCATGCTGCATCTTTTTAAGGATCTTCAGTATCACCCTATTAGTGGCCTTGGCCTGGCCGTTTCCTTGTGGGTAGTATGGGGTAGACCTTCCATGCTTGATGCAATACACCTCAGTCAGGTTCTTCATGTCTTTGTTTATGAATGGGGTCCCGTTGTCACTGGTCAGTCTCCTGGGAATCCCGAACCTTGTAATGATGTGCTCTCGAATGAAGTTTGCCACGGCTGCTCTAGTGGCCTTTTTCAAATGGATAGCCTCTACCCACTTCGTAATGTACTCAGTGGCTGTCAGGATCCATATGTAACCATTGGAAGGGGGGTTTATAGGTCCTATGAGATCAAGCCCCTAGTATGGAAAGGCCATGGTGTTGTCATATCTTGCAGCACATTTGGGTGAGTATGAATTGCATCTTTAAGTACTTGACAAGCATGGCAAGTTTTGACTAGTTCTTCGGAGTCCTTCTTCATTGTTGGCCAATAGTATCCTAACAGCAGTAACTGCTTGTATAGTCTTCTTTTTCCTGGGTGGCTTCGACAGTCGCTAGAATGAACTTCCCTAACCACTTCTCTAGCTTCCCTTGGCCCTAGGCATCTTAGAGGATCTCCATTATATCCCCTTTGGAATAGGATCCCGTTCTGTAGGAAGTACCTGACCGCAAGTTTCTTGAGCTGGTGGACTGATGTCCTGTCAGTTGGTAAGATCCCTCGAGCCAAGTACTCCATGAATGGAGTTCTCCAATCTTTTGCAACAAATACAACATAGCTTTCTGCCTTGTCTATTGGAATTTGACATATTTGACACTTTTCCTATATAGCTGCTGCTTCTTTGTTCATACTTGGCCAGTAGTATCCCATACGTTGCATTCTTCTGTACAGACTGATCTTTTCTGCAACCCCACATGCTTGGCTATGTAGTTCTTCCAATCTTAGCTTTCCCTCCTTCTCATCGATACATCTGGATAGGATCCCTCCGGGCAATCTCCTGTATTATTTCCCTTCTATTAGAATGTAGTCCCTTAGCTCCTTGATGCTCCCTCCAGATCCTGCCTTTTTCATTTTTTCAGCAACTTCACTCCTCCAATCCTGCTGTTTGGGTTCTTCGGGGAACATCCTTTTGAGGATCTTTACGATGGAATGTTCTTACTTCCCTATTCTTATTAGTGCGCCTCTTCCTTTGAGCGGTACTTGGGATCCCAGTGTGGCTAGTGCATCAGCAAACCTGTTTTCACTCCTCCGGGTGTACTCCACGCTAAAGGTCTGGAATTCCTGCTTCAGCCTTTGTGCCCAAGCCTTGTAGGTTGCCAAACTTTGTTCCCTTAGTGCAAAGTCACCCTTCACTTGGGAGACCATAAGATTGGAGTCTCCCATAACTCTCATATGCTTCACTCTTATGCTGAGTGCTATGGTTAACCCAGTTAAGTACGCCTCGTACTCGGCTGCATTATTAGAACAGGAAAACTCGAGCTTGAAAGATACGGGTATAGTATCCCCATCTTCACAGCTTAGTACAATTCCTATTCTGTTTGAAGTCGTTGTTGTTGACTCATCAAAGCTCATTGTCCATTTCTTTCCTGGGACTTTTACTGTCACTACCTCCTCCGGAATCTCTTCGTTTAGTGAGCTTTCTTCCTTTCCTAGGAACCGTGCTAGCAGATTTGCTATGGCTTGGCTTTTGACAGCTTTAGGGGTCCTGAGGCCTATGTCGTATTGAGAGAGCAGGACCAGTCACTGTGCTATCCTCCCTGTTAAGAGGGGCATGTAGGAGTGCTTTTATAGGGTGAGACTTAGTCACCAAAAGAATTTGGTGAGCCGAGAAATACTGCTTCAGCCTTTGGGACGCGTAAATGACCATCAGGCAAGCTCTTTCTTTCTTGGGGTACCTGGTTTCGGTATCTTTAAGCATCCTGCTTATGTAGTAAATGGGTTGCTCATTCCCATCGTCATCCTCTTGTGCCAACAAGGCCCCCATGGCCTGAGTATTTGATGCTAGATATAGCGGTAGGGGTCGCCCACGTACCGGTGCTTGGAGAGTGGGGAGATGGTTCATGATTTGCTGGATTTTTTGAAAGGCTTCTTGCTATTTAGTTCCCCAAGCAAACTCAGCCCCCTTATTCAACAGTTTGGATAAACTGCTTGTGACAAAGGCTAAGCCTGGCACAAACCTCCTAATGTAAGAGACCCTTCCTAGGAAGCTTTTGAGTTCTCTTACAGTTGTGGGCCTTTTCATTGTTGCAATGGCTGTGACTTTGGCTGGATCCACACTTATACCTCTGTGGTGTACTAGGAACCCAAGAAACTTCCCAGTAGACACCCCAAAGGCACACTTCATGGGGTTCATGCGCAACTTGACCTGTTTAAGTATCTGTAGGTGTCCTGCCCTGGTTTTTGATTTTACCACAATATCATCCACGTGGTCTTCCATTTCTTTATGCATCATGTCATGGAAGATCGTTGTCATGGTTTGTTGGTAGGTGGCCCCTGCATTTTTGAGGCCAAAGAGCATCACTATGTAATAGAAATTCCCAATTGGAGTCCTGAATGCTGTCTTCTCTGCATCTTTGGTAGCCATGTGGATTTGGTTGTACCCACTATACCCATCCACAAACGAAAACATAGAGCTTCCTGCAGCTGAATCTACAAGGAAATCAATATTAGGTAGTGGAAACTCATCCTTTCGACATGCCTTATTTAGGTTGCGAATGTCCACACAGCAACGAATTTGGCCGTTCTTTTTCTTTACAGGTACTATGTTAGAAAGCTATTTGGAGTGTTGGATGGGCTTTACAAAACCAACTGCTAGCAACTTATTGACTTCTTGAGTTTTCTGAGCTTCTACATCAGTGTGAAAGACCCTGGCTGGCCGGACTACTAGTTTGACTCTTGGGTCCATGTTGAGGGAATGGACCACCAATTCTGGGTCTAGACCAAGCATCTCATCATAGGTCCATGCAAACACATCCATGTATTTTTGGAGTAAGGCCACTGGTTGCTCCTTCCCTTGTGCTGTCAGATGACTGCTAATGAAAACAGGCTTCTGGGATCCCAGCTTGGCCCCCAAGTTTTCTTCCCTCAGTTCCTCCTCAGGCTAAATTTGGGCCTCCTTTACTGGTTCCTCTAGGATCTCTTCTTAGGCCATCATACAGTCTGGTGGTCTGGGACCCTCCTGCATGATGCACTCTGGCCCCGCGCACCTTCACAATCGATAAATTAACCTTCCCCCGAGTTTTCGTACTACAAAACATTCCCGGGATCCTGAGGAACTGGGCTCCCTCTTTTGCCTTTTTCTTTCCAAGAGGTTTCTCAGATCACGGGTGCCCTCTCCTTCCTCTTCTTTTAAGATGGGTGCTTCTGGGGCTGCTGGTGTGGGGTTCTCATCATTTTGTTCTAACTCATCATAGAACATTGTTTCCACGAAGTTCACCTCTCATTGACTGAAAGGGGTATGGTTGGCAGGGATCCTGATGGGCTTCCCATTTAATCTCCCTTTAACACATTGATGGTACGTGGATGAAATAAGGCGGTGCTTATGGAGCCACGGGCGTCCCAACAGTATATGGTAGGAAACCTCTGAGTTGATCTCATGAAATCTTTTTAGGGCCACTATTGGTCCCACTCTTAAGGCCAACTGCACATATCCTTCAGTTAATTCGGCTGATCCTCCAATCCTGTTATCTCCATGGGAGCCCCCAGGATCCTCTTGCCAGTCAGATTTACGGCTTCCAGGATACTCAAGGCTATGAGGTTGAGTGATGCCCCTATGTCTACTAATGCTCTTCTGACTTGGACACCATTTATGGTTAGATAAAGGGATCTTCGGTGGTCTGGGTGCTCAACCTCCATGTCCTCACTAGTGAAGATTATCGTGTTGGTCGTCTCTAGGTAAGCTCGACTAGCATGGGATTCTGCTGTGAAGCATTCCATTCCTGAATCTATTGCTATACTCATGAGGGATTCTGTGGCCACCCTTCTTGCCTCCAGCCCAAATCCCAATTAATTGAACAGTGATCTGAACTTAGGGTTCTTCTGGAAAGTCTTGACTGTGCTTGGGTGGAAGGTTCCTTCAGATTCTTCTGCTTCTGTTGGGTTCCCATGAATCACCACAGCTACTACCCCTTTCCCTTTATGGTTAGGCAGGGGATTCCTTTGTACCTTGGGTTTCTTTTGAGTGAGCTTCAGGGTTCCCTCCCTTAGCTTTTTGTGAAAAAGCCTATGAAGGGTCCAGTAATCCTTGGTGGAGTGCTTGACATAGTTGTGAATTCTACAAAATAAAGGATTCTTCCTTCCTTCCTCAGTTGGTGGCCTAGACACGGTAAATGGCCTAACAATTCCATCCTCAATCCATTTGTCCAGGACATGGTTCAACTCCTCCATGGTGCATGGGATCACTGGTGGTTCCTTGAACACTTTCCCGTTAGGCCTTTTCCTTTTCTCCCCTACTGATGCTGTCATGGCTTGGGGTACTGGCATCCTCTTTATTTTCATGGTCTGTGCTGTCCTTCTAATTCTCTGTGCAGGTCAGCGAACTGAGTGATGCACAGGTTTTCCAGGTTGAGCCTGTAATCAAAGAACATGTTGGATATGCAGGTCTCTACGAGTTCTTTTTCTTCATGGTCTCCATAACAATCCAGGGAAACATCTTCAAATCTTTTGATGAACTAGACCGGATCCTTTCCAAGCCTTTGCTTCACCATCTGAAGGCTTTGGAAGGTGACCTTGTCCTCACCTGGGTAATACTTTGCACAGAACCTCTCCATCATTTTGTCCTAGGTCTTGATGGACCCAAGCCTTAGCGTGGTGTACCAAGTATATGCTCTGTCTACTGGGGACTTAGCAAACTCCCTCAGACACAATTCCCTATCTCCTACGTAGGTGCCCATAGTGTGAATAAATCTACTCACCTACTCTACAACACTTCCATTCCTTCCATCGAAAGGGTGGAACTTTGGGGGTTCATATCCTTGGGATATGGCTTGCCAAGGAGTTTTGGTGGGAATGGGGGATCCCGAGAAAATTGCTTGGGGACCCAGAGAACTTTTCTCTTTCTTGTTCCAAAAGGGCATTAACATCTGCCAGTGTCAGGTACTATGGGTTGCCACCCCCTCCTACTGCTGACCCTCCTTCTGGTTAGGCTCTGTCCTGGTTGGGCACAGGGGGAACATTGTCCCGGATTTCCTGTGTCCTCCCTTCTTTGAGGAGGCAAATTTCTTGCTGTATATCTTTCAATGTTTCTACCATTCGAGCCATTGGGTCTGGCTCCTGCCTTGTGCACCATTGTCCTGATACCACCTCTTGTTCCACCAGAGGTACCTCATTCCTCTGTCTAGAGGCTACTTCATTCTCTCTTATGGGCTCAGAAGCCGTACGTGGCGCATTGGTAGTTTTGCTGTTTCTTGGTCTCGGAGTCATGCTTCGCGAAGGGACTACTTCTTCCCTCTTCTTTACCCAGTCCCTAGTGGAGTAGCCAAAATGTGAGGGTCAACTTTTGACAGTGTTTAGGCCCAAGCTTAAGCAAGGACCCCGGGCCCTCTTGTTGTAGTTTGAAGGGACTGGGGCTTGGTTCACCGTGGCTAAATGGGCCGTTTAAGAACCAACTGATGCACAAAGCAAGATTCCTACAATACGTATCAATAGCAAGCGAGAATATATGTATTGAATGACAAGAAAAATAGCAAAGAATGGCAAAATAATAAAGGAATTCATAAGATAATTGTTAGGGATCCTTAAATCAAAAGGAGATGCTTCATTAGTTTTCCTAATTATTGATTATGATGTCCTCACTAAGACGTGATACAACGTTCAAATAAGCTCAAAAATTACAGACTTAGATGGCTATCTAAGCTTCTAAGACTTGCAAAGTTTGAATCCTCTTGAATCCAAGCATGTGCTATAGTGGCTATTTCTGGTATACCGGGCAATGTTTCCCTATTTTCTTTGAGTTTGAACAGAGTTTTCTTAGTGATTCTATTATGATTGCACTATTTTTGAATGCCCCTTAAACGCTAGCTACATCACCCTTTTATAGTGTCACTTTAGGGTTCTGGGATACCATTGCTCTATCTCTCTCCTTTGCTCCTTGGGTACCAGAGCCCCTGTTGTTCCAGCCCCTCTGACACAAGATTCTTTCTTTGTTTCTCCTAGTTTCCTTCTTTTGGTGCTTCTCTCCTGAAAGCCTCTTGCCGACTTTCCATTCTAGGGTCTCCTTGGAGAGCTGATCTTCAATCTTCCTTTTGTCATTTTTCCCTAATGAGCCGAATCCTCCCCTGCCAAGTTGAAAGTCCTTCTAGCTGCTTCCTCTTATGGTTCATCTTTCTGGATTCCCCGAGGTACTAGTCTTTTGCTCGTGAGTCGTTGCTTTCCAAGCCCTCTGGTACCTTGTTGCATCACTGAGTGCTTGAGATGGAGATATCTGTCCCTCATTTGCTGTGCCTTTTGGTTCCCCTTTTTGAGTTGTCTTAATCCTTCTTGAATTGTGTCGCATATCCTAAGGATCCCGGGCCCTTGATATTTACTGGGATTTCGGCCCAATTCTTCCTGTTGTGCTCTCTTTGGTCCTCTGTTCTTCGGCGGGCTGGACCCTCTTTTTTCTTTTCTGCATTCCTTTTGTCTCATGGGCTCTAAGACCTACCACTTCATGGACTTTGGGCCTTAGATCTCTTGGGGTCTGCTATCCTTTCTTCTTTTGTGAGCCCAACTCTCTTTTCATTTTATTTTTCTTATGGGATTGGCCCAATGTGTTATTCCTTTAGGGCTTGTGTTATGATATTTTGAACCTCAACAGAGTGTATACCTTGATTTGTTTGCAATACTTAAGCTTGTGGGATTAGGACCGTGTGTGTGTGTGTACAATGGTGTAAGGGGTGGTGTGTAAAGTGTATGGAATCACCACCAATCATTGAGATTTCTATAAGGTGTAATGTGTCACCTAAGCGGCTAATACCCTATTTGACTCAATGTAAAACTTTTCTAGAAACTTTTTTTTTTCTCATTTTTCGGGTGCATACGGTGGCTTAAAATCGTGGTTAAAATAAAATTATTTTTTGTTCACTAAGAAAAAAACATCTTTGAGGCTAAATTTTTTAAAAGCTTTTTAAAGGTGTAAAATATTTTCAGTCATTTTCAACCTCAAGAGAAATATCCCAAAAGGTTTTCAACATGATCAAAATACTCTTAAAACCTATAAATAAATAAAATATCATTGAAAATCTCTAAAATGACTATTATAGCATTGAAACCATTTGTGGGTTTTTTTTTTTTAAACAGCACACAGGCCTAAGTAGAAACAAGGATCTTGGGCGTTGTGCTTAAGTTTAATAGACTGGGCTTGGTTCACCGCAGCTAAGTTGGGCTGATTTCGAATCAGGTTGTGCACAAAACGTGGATCCTACAATACATACATACTAAAATATAGAAACTATATACGTATTGCATAGTAAGGAACAGTAAAGAATGATATAAGTAAAAGGAAAATGAAGTAAAACGTTAGGGATCCTCAGGATAATAAGAAATACTTCATTATTTTCTTAAGTTTTTCAATATATTATGCTCTTATTGCACTAGGATATATCACAAGGTCCAAGTAAGTTCAAAAATCACAGACTTAGATAGCTTTTTTAGGCTTCCAAGACTTGTGAAGTTTGAATCCCTTTGAATCCAAGTGTATTCTCTAGTGTCTGTCTTAGGATCTCGAGCGATGTTTTCCCTTTTTCCTCTCCTTTTGAACTTTAAAGGAGTTTTCTAAAGGAATTTTTCTCTCTGATTCACTATTGCTGAATGATTTTTATTGTTGGCTCTGCCTCTTTTTATAGTGCCTTCTTAGGGATTTTGGTGTACTACTGATTCCCTCCATTTGCTACCCTGGGTACCAGAACCAATGTTGTGTCAGCAACATTGGTGGCTGGTCCTTTCCTTATTTTTACACTCTTTTCTCCTTTTGAGGTTCTCTCTCCAAAAGTCCCTAGCTGACCTTCCTTTTTTGGGAGGTCCTAAGGGCCGACTTCTATTTCTTCCTTTCCCAAATCTTCTAGATACTACTTTTCAGACCCACTGTTTTGGCTGCTTTACCTTTTGTCATTTTTTCTATGTGGACAGATTCCTTTCTATCAGGTTGAAATATATCCCCAGCCACCTTCCTTCATGGTCCATCTCCCTGGGTTCCCCGAGGTACTAGACCTTTTTTCATGAAGTGTTGGTTCCCAAGTCCTCTACCTTTTTTTTGGATCATTGGGTGGCTGATGGGACATATCTGCTCTCGTTCTTTTTGATCCTGGGCATGCTCCCTTAAGCTGTCTCAATTCCAACTTGGCCTCCTGCTGCATATCCCGAGGATCCCAGGTTTCCCAAGTATCCTGGTTGAGCTTTCTCTCTAAGTTCCCTTGTGATTTTCTCTTTTAAGGGTTGGGCTGAACTTCTCTTTTTCTTTGTTTCATAAGGCCCAAAGCTTATCCGTTCATGGGTTTGGGCCTCTTCCTACTTATTTTTAGTGAATTTGGGCCTTACCCTTTCCTTGAAAGCCTAAATGGTTCTTAGATTTCAATTTTTGTATTGTTTTGGTCTTTGATACAATATTGTGATATTTTGGACCTCAACACCTTTAAAATGATAAAAAAAAAAAACCCCTAAATCTCCAAAATGACAAAAATACACTCAAAACCTACTAAACTATATAATGTCAAAATTACCCTAGAAACGTTTAAAATGAAAAAAAAAAAAGTATTTTTAAAAACCTATAAAATGATCAAAATACTTTTAAAACCTTTAAAATGATAGATATAACCCTAAAATATCTAAATTGACCTAAATATCCAAAAAAAAAAAAACTCAAATAATTAAAAATTCACCTAAAATTAGAAAATGACTAAAAATAACCTTGAAACCTCCAAATGAACAAAGTACTTTTAAAATCAATAATATGATTTAAATACCTCTAAAACTTTGAGAATCACCTCAAATATTTTAAAAGTTGCACACAAAAAAAAAAAAAAAAAAAAAATTCAACTATCATTTGGAGGATGTGCTTGAAATTATGCATTTGAATGTGCAAGCTTAGTTGATAATTTTTGTTAATCATTTTATTTATTGCATTTGTTTATATATAAATATTTTTGTTATTGCACTCTAATTTTGATTGTGCTTAATTTTTTTTGAGATATTGGGAATCAAAGAACCATTGAATGCACAAGAATTTGAGTGAAGTTCAAAGATCTACAAAGAAAGAACCTTCATGGTCATGGGTCCACTTATCATAGAAAAGTGTATGCTCGTGATGGTCAATATGTCATTAAGGTATTAGTTCAATGGAAGATCAACTATCATGAAGAAGTGAAGATTCACTCACATTCAAAAACACCACCACCTTTTGGGCAAGGTGTTTTGAGAGGGGGGGGGGGGGGGGGAATGTTAGGAACCCTAAATAACATAGATGGATAAAATCCTAAGAGTGGAATATATTCGATTAGGTTAGTTAGTTAGTTAAATAGTTGGTTACAATTGGATAAGCAAGAGTGATTTGGTTAGTATTCTAGAACACCAAACACATGAATAATGTGTATTTCTTATAAACATGTGATATTAGCCCGAACACATGAGAGATTAGTTAGCTAATTATTTTAAGTCATGTAAGCCAAATCTAATTAGAGCTAGTTTTCTATAAGTACATGTTTGTAACTCACAAGTAAACATTGAATAAAGAAGAACTATTTTTTTTCTCTATCTTTAAATTTCTTTCTCATATCTATATTGTTTGGAGGCTGATTACCATGAATTTAGTCAAATCAAATGTAATTCCCATTCATTTCCATACAATCCCCATTCACCCCCTTAGGAACCGTTGGTTCCTAACACAAGGCTCTTGGCCTTAATAATGTTGTGTAGCAAAATATAAACAAAATACCCAAATAGTTTGGTGGCATACGTCCCATGCTATAACACATGCATCAAGACTAATACATGGGGCTTGATATTAATAGTTTAGGTTTGGGAGAAAACATAATAGTTTTGGTTTTGAAGTTCATTTTGAAAACTCATGAATTAGCAAAGGGATACTGTCACGAATTCACGATAGATTTGAAATCTAAACATAATCCAATTCAGTCACGTTTTGGGTTGGGATCCTAACCATCATCATAATCCCATCATTTCCTAGTGAATGATGTGATCCATTGATTGATAAAGGTTTGTCCCAAATAGAATTATACAAGGGGGACATCCTTTGTGCTCTCGTTCACCAACACAGTCGTGTTTAGGAAAATATTTTGAACGATACTTTTGATGTGGAAATCAGAAAACCAGAGTTTTGTACTTGAAAATCTTTTTGACGTGGAAAACCAAAAAATTAGGGTGTCATGGGTCTTAGTCTTGGCAGTTCATGGATAAGATATTGCAAAAACATCAATTCTTTGATTAAAAGCTTTAACCTTTTTTTGTGATGTGTGATTATAATTTAATTTCAATTAATTATAATCAAATGACCACCAATTAGTTCGAGCAAGTAGTCGATGGAAAGGTCTTATGATGAAATGCGAGTTGACAGGCTTGAATGGCCAAAAAACCCCCCTGTCATCGCAAATACGAGTAAATCAATGAAGGAATATGGTTTACATTAAATTCCGGGTATCATTTTATTTCCCTATTTTTTTTTTCTCTACCCAAAATTCCCCCCCCCCCCCCCCCCTATTTCAGCAATGCCATTGCCGAAATAAGAGGGCAAAAATTTTTTTTTGGGCACCCCTCAGGCTCACTTCGAGCACCTCACGCTCACTTCTCACTTCGAGCACTCACTCACGGGACGTGCAACAGAAATTGGGCAGCAGAATTTTGGTAATGTCATTGCCGAAATTCAGCATTTTTCTCTCCCCTACTTTTTCTCTTTCTCTCTCATACTTTTGATTGAATTTCGGCAATCATGTTGCCGAAATTCACTCTCTCTCCTCAATCTCCTAAATAACTTCAAATAGTACACATAACGCAAATAAACTTCAAAAAATGCAAAATTCAGCTAAAAGACTTTTTTTTAAGGCCTTCAAACTTGTAAAATCCGAAGATTTGGACAATAAAGCAAGCATATTTAGAAGTAGACATCACAATCATTCCAAAGACTTGACCAAAACAAAGGTAGGAGAGATGATAAGGAAAGTTCACAAAGGAATGCACAAAATATTATTTTTCAGGTCAAACTCCACTTGAATATATAAAAAAAAATTTACAATATATATATATATATATATATATATATTAGGAACAAAATGGGCAAATGCCCTTTTCACACAAACTAAGCAGCATTTTGCTCTCATTTCCAAACTAATTAGGAAAATGCCCCTCTTTTGAAACTCGATTTTTACAAAATCGAGTTTAAAATTTTTTTTTTTTTGAAGCCCTATAGTGGCGTTTTAAGGAGTCTATAGTGACGTTTTCAAGACCTATAGCGGCGTTTTATAACTCGACCTTCATGAAATCGAGTTATATGCAATTTTTTTCATTTTTTTTGCCTATAACTCGACTTTGTAAAGATCGAATTATAAAATGCCGCTATAGGTCCTGAAAATGTCACTATAGACTCCTTAAAAACGCCGCTATAGGGCCTAACTCGATTTTTAGAAAATCGATTTTCAAAAGAGGGGCATTTCCCCGATTAGTTTGGAAAAGGGGGCAAAATACTGCTTAGTTTGTGTGAAAAGAGTATAGGCCAATTTTATCCATATATTAGAGAGGGAATTTTACATATAGATGTGGGTTTCCTCCATTTTTTGAGGCCTCCAATATATAAAATTAGAAGATTTGGACAATAAAAAAAGCGTATTTAGAAAGTAGACATCACAATCATTCCAACGATATCCTACTTGGCCAAAACAAAGGTCGGCAAGACGATAAAGTAAGTTCAAAAAGTTCAAAGGAAATTCACAAAGTATTATTTTTCAAGTCAAAAGCTGATTTTTGGGGCATCTTCACACAATAAAATGTACTAATCTAGCCATAATTTATGCGAAAGGCTGGAGATTTCTTGAATTATGATTAATTATCTACACTACAAAAAACCCAATTTTGGAAATTTTTTTTTGAAAATATGTACACATTTCTTTTTGAAAATGGTTTACTAAAGATATAGTAAAAACATTTTTGAAAAGAAGGCCCTGCAAATTAATGCCAATTGCAACCTTTATAAGCTAATGACCAAATTAAAAGTCAAAAACTCTAAGGTTAAACTCTCTAAGTTTTCCCAGTGGGATTGCCAATTTTTTTATGCCTCGTGGCCTATGACCACCCTAAAACAACAACGTGTGCGCTCTCAATTGTGTGAAAGGAAATGGGTGTGCACAATGGGTGTGAATTATGGCAATGAGCCATTTTAATTATTGTTCAGGCTTTTTAGGCTCGGGCTTGTTTTTTACTTCACAGTTAGGCTTGGGCTTGAATTGTATTGGGCTACTTTTGGGGTTCTCATTCTTGTCAAACTCTACACATGATGCTAATCATTTTGATAACAATTTGATTTCTTGTCGTTAGGATTGGGGAGCTCAGATATAGGTCGGAATGAAATGGGGCATCTACAATCATAAATAAACTCCATCCCAATTTTATTGATAATATTAAAATCAAACGGATTTATGGTTTAATTTTTTTTTTTACAAGGACATTAATAATTGAATTGGTCCAATGTACTAGGAATTGTACATTTTAACATAAAATAAATAACTTATTCAGCAAATAAAAAAAACAATTGATAAATTACCAAAAAAAAAAAATCTCTAAAATTAAGCTGGTGGCCAATAATTTGTTTAGTCTATCTATTGGTTATTGCTTGTCTCTGTCAATTATGACATTGGAAGGCCTTATAAGTCAGCGACAACTTCCAGAGCACCCGGTTTCAACTTTCAAGGTTGGACCTTGAAGAAACCAAGAACTCATATAAATTTCTGATTACCCTAAAACTACAACTTTACAGGGTATTGTATCAAGTTTTACCATGGAGTGATTGAATAGTCGGTGTCTAATGTCAACTTTTGCATCTAGTGATTGAATAGTCGGTGTCTAATGTCAACTTTTGCATCTATCCAAGTGTCATCACATGGTGTGATTAAATTATTCAAGGAAAAGCCATTTAATTTAATTTTATGTTAACCTTTCTGATAATATAGCATGGCTAAAATTTAAGTACAAGACCTTAGATGCTATTTTAGGTTCTTTTTTTCAAATTTAACTATGTAGCTATTTAATTAAAAAATACACCTTCAACTTATGAGAAAAAATTCACATAATAAAATCTTAAGAAGAGAATCTAAAAACCAGCACCTAAAATTCTACATAAGTTAGATTATATAAATGTTTGTTTAAAACGACCATGTGTCTTTTGACATTGATGATTTTCTTTTACTCTCTAAATTTGTGCAGTGCAATCGAACCAGCAATCTAAGGAACTGGGCGTCACACATTCTCAAATATAAATGTGATGTGGTTGTTTAAAAGGAGCAAAAATTATACCAATCTCACTTGAAAATTCACAAATGGATACATTCCAAACCTTTGTATTTTTTCTTTAAGCTAGAATATTCTGCTAGGAAGAAACAGTGTGAGAGAGCATAAACTTATTTATTACTTTTTCACTTGAGAATTTATAAATCGACACTTTCCGTACCTTTGTATTTATTCTAAGGAACTCGGCGTCACACATTGTCAAACATCAATGTAGTGTGGTTTATTAAAAGGAGCAAATTATACCAGTTTCACTTTAGAATTCACAAAACGACACTTTCTAAACCTTTGTATTTTTTCTTTAAGCTAGAATATTTTGTAAGGAGGAAACGGTGTGAGAGGGCATAAACTTATTTATTACATTTTCACTTGAGAGTTCACAAAACGACACTTTCCATACCTTTGTATTTAATATTTTTGTTTTGAGAGAAACCTTTGTATTTAATATAAGGAACTGGGCATCACACATTGTCAAATATCAATGTAGTGTGGTTTATTAAAAGGAGTAAATTATACCAGTTTCACTTTAAAATTCACAAAATGACATTTTCTAAACCTTTGTATTTTTTCTTTAAGCTAGAATATTCCGTAATGAAGAAACGGTGTAAGAGGGCATGAACTTATTTATTACAAATTCACTTGAGAATTCACAAAACGACACTTTTCCGAACCTTTGTTTTTTTTTTCTTTAAACTAGAATATTCCGTTAGGAAGAACGGTTAGGATGAAACGGCGTTAGGGGGAATGAATTTATTTATTATATTTACTAAAACCTCTTAACAGTGTTATTTCTTGAAATGTTTTAGAGGTATGTTATTTTATTTTATCCTAGATAGAAATCCTACTATAGCATAATCTAAGTGTATATGTGTGTGAACCTCTCTCTTAAAAACTTGTGTTGAGTTAAATAGATTGACCTCGGTAAATTAATTCAATTATCAAAGTTGATTAATTAGGTCAAATTACATGTAAATCATGGAGGCACCAACAAATCACCAAATAAACTAAATGCAGTGAAAAATAAACTAACACGGTGATTTATTGACAAATGGGAAAAACCTCTCACAAAGCGAAAACCCCATCGGGTGAATTTAAGGTCACCACTCCCATGAATCCACTAATTAATAATCAAGCAATTACAAATATGAGAAATCTTACCATTATCCTGGCCTATCCCAAAATACCAACCTACAATTGAATTTTTACTCCAATGCCCAATTGGACTTGATCTTGTAGAAGACTTCTTTCTTTTGTTGCACAAATCTCCAATATGTGACTAATTCGTTTGCACAGATCTAGTACGTGACTAACTCTGGCAACTTGATTGATTGTTGTTGGCTGCTTCACTTCATAAATGATGAATATCAGAAAGCACTTGGTTACAAAACCTTAAGACGTATATGCATTAGCTTCTCACAGAGTATATGAGTTCTAAATCTCTATTTTTGTACTTGATGACTTTTAAAATAAACCTTATATATGACTAGGTTGTAAAAGAAAAGCCCTAATCATTCAAGTCATCACGGACCAAATTTCAGATCTGAGATTTCTAAAATCGTAGATCTCGATAGATCGAGCTTGTATCGAGTTTCTCCATTAATCTTTGATAGCAACGTCTGTCGGGATTGCGTCGAGCTTTAATGAAATTGTTTTCCTTCACTTGTTTCTTGGATCAACCTTCGTATCTTTAATGATACCACTTGATACGTTTGAATAACATACTACTTGATACATTAAACTCAACCTAGATCTACCCAATTACATGTAAAGTGTATTTTGTAAAAGGATTAGCTAATTACATAAAAAATATGATCCTAACAACTTGAATCTTGGCCCTTGCCCCCCCCCCCCACCTTATAAAAACTTGTATTTGTAAAGCGACCATCACGCCAATAGTGTGCAGTGGTAAAAATTGTTATTTCTTGAAACCTCAAGAGAGGCCAATTATATTACCTATCTAATCCAAAAATTAAGTTATATAAAAATATAATTATACCTAAAAATGAGATTTTAACAAGCTCAATATAAATAAAATTGTAGGAAGTGAAAAACAATTAAGCAAATTACAACATGTCTCATTAAAATTTTAGTGACAAATCCTAAATTTATATGTGTTACTAAACTAATTAAATAAAACAAATCAAATAGTGCTTTGTGTCATCCAAGTTAACATCATACTAGCAAATTAAAAATTGCAATGTGTCATTTGCACCCACAAGATGGAAACAAGTCTTCCAATAAAATTATTTTTAATAAAATAAATAAATTTAGAGATAACTATCAACAAACATGACTCCTAGTGAGACTGTTTATTTTAAGTCAATCAAAATAAACAACTTATCTTTAATTTAAAGTGGGAGACCATTATGAATAAAGGGCCACCCATAGCTCATTCTTGACCAATTTTGAAAGCGTTCTAGAAGTTTTGGCTTATAATTTTAGGGGTTCATCTGGAATCAAGTTTCAAAAGCCTCCAAAATTTTCAAAAAAAAAAAAAAAAAAATCAAATTATCAAAACTATGGAATCAAGCCTTTAAAATTCTGAAGAATTTCCTCGCAAAGCTTGTGAATACAAAGAACGTTTGAATAACACAAAGAATAAGGAGTCTTTGCCAAACTCATGGCTAGAGATTCATCATACTTCCATTGTAAAATCCATTCAATCAATTTTCCAACCAAAGTGGAGAAAACATTTTTTGTTTGAATCAAAGCTTCGTTTGAATAGCCCCTAGATTAAATAACTTTTCAAGGAGATTTAATTGAAAGAGTTGTAAACACCTCATTTTTTACCCCTTACGAGTCAAGCCCTTATTCCCCAATGATGATAACAGTAGAAGGTCTATGGCTGATCTAGGGCCTAGCTATGCAAATCTTTAGCTGAAAGAAGCTTTTTGAAGAAAGAAAAACCTTGTAGAAACCCTAAGGGTACGAATGCGGCCTTGAGCTTATGTACGCATCCTTAACCCCATGAAGAAAGAAAAACCTTGTAGAAACCCTAAGGGTACGTACGCGACCTTCAGCCTATGTACACATCCTTAACCCCATGCGTACGCAGCCACGAGCATGCATACGCAACTAGGCTTTCAAGATTTCTATAAGAAAGGTTTTTAACTCAAAATTGTGGCAGAGGCAATCCCATATCGCTTGGGATTGTCTTTGCCCCTTCTCTTTGAACACGATAAAAATGCCCCACGACCCTTTTCCAAAAGCACATAGAATCTACTACAAAAAAGTGATTCAAAAGAAGCTTTTTACTTTGAAAAGCATCCTAAACTAAAAGTTTCTTGGCTCGGACTTATTTTAGTCCAAACCCTTTTATTTAAACTTACTAACCCTCTAGGTATTTTGTTTTGTAGATTCACCAAGGGGAACAGTCAAAATCAAGTTGTAGAAGTTTTTGTGTGAGTTCTTGTTCTTGCCTTTATCTCTTTTTTTGTTTGTTTTTATATCTGTTTTTCTAGCTTTAATATTCTTCTATGTAGTTTAGGTTTACTGCTTTGATAATTAGAAGGCATGTTAGGTTGTTTAGGTTAGGTTTTGATTGGTGTTGCATACTGCATTTCTGGGCAGGGATGCGTATGTAGGCTCATGCATGTGTATGCACATCCATGACCCTGCGTACACAGGCTTCTACATGCATATGCAAGCTTAGCCTAGAAACACAAAACTTGTTTGTTCTTTTTTCTTTTATGCTTAAATGCATGTTTTAGCTTATGTTTAGTTAGATTTTGAATGATTAGATCTTGGAATAGTAGGAATAACATGCTTACTTGCTTTAGCTTAGATGACATGATTAGGGTTTTAAGCTTGATGAACACTATGAACATGCATATGAACATGAACATGCATTAATGATGCATAGGTGTTGTCATGTTGTGAGGCAAGTGAGGTAAGTCATGCATGCGAATATGCATATGCATTTGATTATTTAACATGAGTTGTTGGATGAACATCAAGAATATGTTTAATGGAAGTCATGATGCCATGCTTGAATACTTGAATGTTTGTGTTAATGCTTTATTAATGCTACTGCCTTGTGATGTGCCTGCTGCCCTTGGATAGATGAATATGAATGCCATGATAGATGAATGCTAGGTTCTTGGGATGATATGCCATGTTTTGTGTTTAGATGCATGTTAGTGTGTGTGTGAGTTTAGAATAACCTATTAAAAGATCCTTTGATGGGATTAGAATTTGGAACACAATGAGTGGAGGCCAACCTATGGGTTGGGTGGGGTTGGGTGCCTAACTTCTTCTCATCCTCGTGCCTAAACTCCGGATACGTGCTCTACTAAAGATCAGTCCTTCCACAAGGGCACTATGTATATGGTTCCTAGACCTAATCTAGGCGGAGACTCCATTTTCACCCGCCACTCGGTCCACCCTAGGTTGAGGCTTACTTCCCATGAGGAAACCAGTCATTCATGGGCGCTTGTGCCCACAAGAGCATTCTATTGTAAAAGAATTATACACATAGAATTGTACTCACTCATTTATCAATACAACTTTATATTTGAAATTTATTTTCAATTGTTTGATTCCTAAACATGAGATATTATGTTTACAAAAATAAACTAATTAATGATTTTCAGATAACTTATTTTTATTAGCTTATTTTTCCCAAAAAAAAAAAAAAAAAAGTCAAATGAAATTACATTGTACCTAAAAGAAATTTGATGGGATTAGAATTTGGAACACAATGAGTGGAGGCCAACCTATGGGTCGGGTGGGGTTGGGTGCCTAACTTCCTTCCCATCCCTGTGCCTAAACTCCGGATACGTGCTCTACTAAAGATCAGTCCTTCCATAAGGGCACTATGTATATGGTTCCTAGACCTAATCTAGGCGGAGACTCCATTTTCACCCGCCGCTCGGTCCACCCTAGGTTGAGGCGTACTTCCCATGAGGAAACCAGTCATTCACGGGCGCTTGTGCCCACAAGAGCATTCTATTGTAAAAGAATTATACACATAGAATTGTACTCACTCATTTATCAATACAACTTTATATTTGAAATTTATTTTCAATTGTTTGATTCCTAAACATGAGATATTATGTTTACAAAAATAAACTAATTAATGTTTTTCAGATAACTTATTTTTATTAGCTTATTTTTCCAAAAAAAAAAAAAAAAAGTCAAATGAAATTACATTGTACCTAAAAGAAATGAAACTTTCAAACATGGGCGGTTGTACATATTGTTCAACGGTTCAAATGAACCCCTTGACTTGAATATATATATATATATATATATAAATTGTTGAACTAATTTAAGAGTATTATACAAAAAATATGAAGAGTTTGAGGGGCTAACTATATTTCTTATGAAATGTTTTTGTAAATTTAGGGGTAAAAATATAATATTTGAGAAGTTTGGAAGGCCAACCATACATATTTTGAAAATTTTAGGAAAATTTAGTGGTAATTTTCTAATATTGGAAAAGTTTGGGGTGGCCATGCCCACGCCCCCCCCCCCCCCCCATCTAATTGGGTCTGCCCTCCCTTGACTTAAATCTTCCATACCTTAATCACATATTAGCCTAGCCCAAAACCAAACAAGAACGCAAATCAGTTCATTTCAAAACCAAACAACAACACATCACATTTGTGTGTGTGTGTGTGAGAGAGAGAGAGAGAGATATGATCTCATTATCATGAATCTCATCTTATTTATCTTCTCTATTTCACTTTCTTAGTATCTCCGTATCTTAGAGTGAGTGTTTGTGAATTGTGAATATGCTTCTCTTTATTATAAATTTATAATATATGCCCAAAAAAAAAAAAAAAGTGAATGTGTATCTGATACTGATTACGTGCATTATTTTATTTTTATTTTTTATATCTTTATTATAATGTTATTTGTATGAATTGTGGTGTGTGTGAATGTGTTCGTGTATAATATAAATATAATTTAACTTTATATAATTTAATAATTATGAAATATAGCGAGTTTGTTATATGTGTGTATTGTTATTATGTTATAATAACTTTTTATTATAATGTTAGTGATTTAAGAAAACAAAAGTAAAATTAGTGATTGTTCAAGCATTTGATTGGTTAAATAGACATTTAGTGTATTATTTATATATGGATGAATGTGGTTATATGGTTCAGTAAGTAATATAGTTTCGTTGGGTTGAGTTTTCTCATTTAGTTTAAAATATTTTTATAAAAACAATAAAAAATAGATAATGACCCATCAAAAAAAAAAAAAAAAAGGTAACGACAACTGTATAAAAATTTAAATGTTATATAAACTTAACAAAATAAAATGCTCACATCTACCCAAATTGACAATATATAGATAATAACAACTGATAATGAATTATCATGAAATAATTTTAAAATATAAAAACTTGTAAAAGAAAATTATAAAATTTCATGTATTCACATGTGTGTGTAATTTTGTTTATGTCAATAACTCGATATATTTTAGTTTTTTTTTTAATTAAATTTTGTTTAATTTAATTTTTTTAACGATCTCCTGGGAAAAAAAAAAATTCTGGAGTCACTCCTTTCAAAGATTACAGGGGAAAAAAAAGATCATCGAGATTCGAGATAGACCTAATTAATCAGATGGAAAGAAACTTAACCAATCAAGCACGCACAGAATGTTCATATATATGTTGAAGTTGAGCTAATGGAGCTACTGTGGCCTACAAAGATACTTAACGAACTTTGTGTGTTGGTTATTTAATTAATACATATTAGTATATATATAATGAAAGAGAAAGAGAGACAGAAGAGTTGAGTGCATTGCACGAGTAAACCAAGAATGCAAAATTGGATTTAGATGTTAACATCTCAAATAAAATTACTAATGAAATGTACGGATTTATAAGATTTGAGCCTTTACTTTTTAGGGCAAGACGCCAACCCAACCCAAACCCTTCCACTATTGATGTGCATTTGAATTAGTTTTTATTTATTTATTTATTAAAATTAGGTAAAAAAAAGTCCCATTAAATATAGTTAAAAATAACTTGAAACAACTATACACAAACAAATAAATTAAGATCTTTTTTTTTTTTGTTAAATCCCAAACTGGCATTCAAATATATATGCTTGTAGGTAGGCACCAAAACCCTGGACAAAATTGGCCTATGCCATTTTTAAAAAAACAATCTAGCATTTTGTCCAATTTTCTAAAGAAAATCGAGTTTCAAATTCTAGAGTCCTATAGTGGCGTTTTCAGGATCCTATTGTGGCGTTTTAAGGACCCTATAGTAGCGTCTTGGAACTCGAGCTCCATGAACTCGAGAGTTATGCAAGGTTTTTTTTTTTTAAGTTTGATCGTCACATACCTACAGTGACGTTTTAAGGAGCTTATAATGATGTTGAAACTCGATTATAATAATGTTGAGTTACAAAAGAGAGACATTTCTTTAATTAATTTGAAAAGAGAGATAAAATGTTTGATTGTTTTTTTAAAAAGAGCATAGTTCAAATTTGCTCGTAAAACCCTTCCACCATTGATGTGCATTTGAATTAATTTTTTATGAAAGGCTAGTTAAAGTATCATTATAGCTATCATTTTGTAAAAGCCGTACAAAAACAAATGAATTAAGATTTGTTTTTATCTTTAAAAAAAAAAAAAAATTCAAACTGGCCTCCAAATATGCTTTTACGTACTCAAAGTGGCCCATGCTAGGTGGGTAGGATAGTAGTCATGTGCGCTCGTGAACATTCCCTGCGGTGCTATCTTTCAAGGTGACAAGGATCACATGGTGATGGAGTAGGAGAGATATGTAAATCTGAGACTAGTCAATCGGAGAATCTCAGACAAACGATTTTGACGTCGTTTTGTTTGTTGTTTCTTACTAATTCCTTCCAAACAACAGAATCTCCAAAAACCCTTACAATTCAAATGCATTTATTGAGCATTAATTATCACAATTAGGAGAATCAACAATGACAGTGAATTTTTAATCCTGTTTTAAAGTTAAACTAAACAAAAATCAATAAAAAACCTATTCAATAATAATTAAAGATATACTAATATGCTTTTATTATATATCCTATGTATATATGCTAATTAACAAAAAGTTATAAAATCTTGTCTATTTCAGTTAGTTTAACTAATAAAGTTTTTTGTCATCTAACAATCAAGTTGGAGTTTGAATCTCGCTCACACCATTAACTGATTGGTCTCTTAATCCGATGACAAAGAACGATCATCTTGAATAGAGCATGAAAAGCCCGTTTAGTACATGTGTTTAAACATATGTTTTCAATTTTTTAAACAACATTATATATATATATTTCTACACACTTTTTCATCCATACATTTATAAAAAAATATATAAATAACATTACTAAAACAATATTTCCAAACGTCCCTTATAGAAACTATCAATTTATCATTAAATAAAAAAGTTTAGAAAAACTTTCCGTCTTAAAGCACTGAGCCGATAACAAGATATGACATGCATGCGGGGGACAATCAGTCTTGATTCACATGTTCTGCCACGTGCCAAAAATGTGATATTTTATTTAGTATGTGAAGTTAAGAGAATTGGAGACGAGGACATTCCTCAACCGTTAGTTGAAGAAGGACGTATTGAGAGTGAGACACACGTGGTTTGTTTTTGTTCGCATAGTAGGGTTTCATGATGTCTTCGTCTATACACCTCCTAAAAGCTAAGAAGTTTTTATCAATTATCATCTCATGTGTACGTCCTTGTCTGCATCTGCATATGCAAGTAACTTTATTTTCTACATCCTCGTAGTCAGATAGGTCCTCCTGCCTAATAAGCAAGCAATAACGTTCATGTACCTGTCAGATTGTGAAAGAGAGAGGTGTTGACAAATTATAGGGCTGGTTCAGCTCTCTGATTTTGAACCAGATTTTAAATGAAATCAAATCAGATTTGAACAGGCATTGTTTCATATGTAGATTTAGTTTGTTTGAACTAAAGAAACTAGTTTTGTAAACCCAAAAAAAAAAAAAAAAAAACTGTCAATTCTTTTAACTTAAAACTCTATGAAAATATTTGGTAAATCATAAATATCCATTGACCAGTCGTTTATAAGATAACCCATTTCGAGACATAAATGCTATCACAGGATGATTAGCTAACAACAAATTTTTTTTATTTTTTTAAGGTTGTTTAATTTGGGGAGATTACTTATGGAATTGCTAAGTGAGATACCTCCTCAAGAGAGGGAGGGATGGTGGGGTGAAGTAGTATTGAGTATGTTGAGTCCATAGAATTAGGTTGGTAAATCGTGAATGATCTTATAGGAGTATTGGTTTTTTTTTTTTTTTTTTTTTTTTTTTTTTTTTTTTTTTTTTTTTTTTTTTTTCTGAGGAAGTTGTTATGAAGAGTGAAGATCAAGACAAACCCAAATTTATGCTCAAGAATAAGTGAAGTTTCCGGAATCTCGATACTTGCTTGACATCAAGTTGATTGTTCGAGAATTGCTTAGGTTGACCTATCGAGACCATGGCTTGACCTATCTAATAGAAAGATACATGTTTGTATCGCATATAAAACATACGCAGCGAAAAATCAATGAATTTACCTTATTCGCAATTGATAACATGTATTATGTAAATTTCAAAATACATGAACAAGATAGTGTACCTTAGTGTGATGAATTTCAAAACAAAGATTAGAAGTACTTGGGAACACTTTTAATCTTCACTCAAATTCCACTAACGCCCAAGAAGTGTGGTCTCTTAATCAGTTTTTGTGTTTGTTCAAAAGAGAATAAGAGAGTATCTAACACTTACATACAAACCATTTCATGTCATAACAAAATCCCGTATGTTTCTCTCCTTATAACTGATTATTTAATTGGGCTAGCCTTTTGGGCCTTTCCAATTGAGCTTTAGTATGTAGCTTGGAGTGGAACCAAAAATGAACAAATAAGATACTAGCTTTAATGAGCCTTGGGCTTTTCTGTCAACTTTTAACAAGTTCAAAGTTACTATTAATTATATTTAATACCACTATATAAATATAATTACACTCTAGGCCTTATTAATAAATTATATCCCAAGACTTTATTGTACATGCAACCCCTTCATAAAAGATTCGTAGTAATACAAAGTCATTAAAGTAGACTGCCACTATGTAGATTACTACATCTAACTCCTTGAGTACCCGGTTTAATCCTTTAAGTTATTCATTATATATTTATGAAATCCAATTTCATAAATATATACTTTAGTAACTATTTATTAAAGTAGTTAAGCCTAACATTTTGAATAACAAACACATTAAACTTATCTCAAGAGAATATTTTGTATCTCTGTTAAGAGACTATGAATTTCATCTTAAGAATATATGTTCTATCAACACTAAATGTGGTTGTCCAACATACTAAGGTTTTGATTGTTACTTTAGATTTCACTCCTGATATATCAAAGCAACCTACATTTCATGATCAGGTCTATTATTCTCTCAGGATTAAGAGTTCATGTAAATATAAGTCGTGAGATTTATTATTCATTTGACAGTTGTTAGGAGAATAATAAATCTCACAGCGGTCCTGTTCAATATGTCCTAACTCTTAAGACATATCAACACATCAACTAGAAGTCTCTACTTCCATGATCAAGATAAATCATCTTAGTTGATATGTTATAGTCTTCGCAGATGAAATGCCCAATTACATCACTGATTACGAACTAAAATTCTAAGTTTACAAAGAACTTGTGATTTATATTTTCTGTGACTTTTCACATAAATCACATAGTATGCATCTTATGGACTATGTGATAATATCCGAATATTCATGTTACCATCATTTTAGATAATAATAAAACAACTTTATTAATTACAACATTAAGTCATACATAGCATCATATAATAGGATTTAAGGGCACTAATCCTAATAATCTCCCACTTACCCTAAGGACTATTGTGCACTAATCTAACTCCCATTCCCTCCAAATGTGACTCAAAGATCCTTTGAGGCAAGACTTTGGTAAAGGGATTTGCTAGATTACTTGCACTATTTATCTTTGCTACTACTACATCTCCACGAGCAACAATGTCTCGAATGATATGGTACTTTTTCTCAATGTGTTTTCCTTTCTTATGATTCCTTGGATTTTTGGATTATGCAACTGCTCCATTATTGTTGTAAAAAAATGTGATAGAAACTTGCTCCATTCTCATAACACCAAGATCATAAAGGAATTTCTTGAGCCAGACAGCTTCCTTTGTCGCTTCACAAGCAGCAACATATTCAGCTTCCATGGTGGAGTTCGTAATACAAGATTGCTTAACACTCCTCCAACTTATGGCTCCACCTTCCAAGGTGAACACACAACCTGAAGTGGACTTTCTGAAATTAAGATCTAATTGAAAATCTAAATCTGTATAGCCAATGAGAATCAAATCCTCACACCGGTAAACAAGCATATAATTTCTCGTTCTTCGTTGATACTTGAGAATATGGTTTACAGCTTACCAATATTTTGGTCCTGGATTTGATTGATATCGATTGACCATGCCAACTGAATAACAGATATCTGGTCTAGTACAAAGCATGATATACATAACACTTCCTACTGTAGAAGCATAAAGACCTAGATGACCTAGATGCTTGCTTAAGTCCATAAATGGACCTTTTCAACTTGCATACCATATGCTCTTGGTTTTTTACTATAAACATCATATAGATTTCTTCTTCAAGATTGCCATTAAGAAATGCAGTCTTGACATCTACTTTCCAAATCTCATAATCATAATGAGCAGCAATGGACAAGAGAATTTTGATAGATTTAAGCATTGCTGTTGGTGAAACGGTTTATTCATAATTAATACCTTCTTTTTTTGTATACCCTTTCACCACTAGCCTTACTTTAAAGGTTTCAACCTTTCCATCTATCCTTCTCGTCCTCTTGTAAACCCATTTGCAACCAACAGGTTTAATGCCGTTAAGCGCCTTTACAAGATCCCAAACTTGATTGGAATACATTGAATCTAATTCAGATTTCATAGCTTTGAACCAATGATGTGCATCTATATCATTCATTGCTTCTTCATAAGTGTAGGGATCAGTTTCGACCTCTTTTAAAATAGCTTCATAAGTTTCTTCTAGACCTAAAAATTTTATAGGTGGCCTAACAATTCTCCCACTATGACGAGACACATGTGTACTAGACATCTCATGAGTAGTATCTTGTGGTGCATCTAATACAGCCACATCATCCCTAGTTTTATCCATTGGTTGTTCATTTACAGGTTCATTCATTTCAGCCAAAACAACTCTACTTCTAAGAGTGAAATTATACATATAGTCATTTTCCAAAAATTTAGCATTTTTACTAACAAAAACTTTGTTATCTTTACGACTATAGAATAAATAACCCCTAGTTTCTTTTGGATAACCCACAAGAAAACACACTTTTGATTTTGGTTCTAATTTATCAGGCTTCCCTTTTAACATATGTGCTGGACAACCCCAAATGTGAAGATATTTCATACTAGGCTTACGCCCACTCCACAATTCCATGGGTGTTTTAGAAACAGATTTTGATGGAACTAAATTCAAAAGATGTATTTTTGTATTTAAGGCATAACCCTAAAAAGAAATCGGTAAAGTTAAGTAACTCACCATGGACCTAACCATTTCTAAAAGAGTCCTATTTCGTCTTTCTGCTACACCATTTTGTTGGGGAGTTCCAGGTGCGGTTAATTGGGATACAATCCCATTTTCAGTTAAGTAATCCTTGAAATCCCCAAGAAGGTATTCACCACCATGATTAGATCGAATGGCTTTTATGCATTTACCTAATTGATTTTCAACTTCAGCCTTAAACTCTTTGAACTTATCAAAGGCCTCAAACTTTCGTTTCATTAGGTAAATATAACCATATCTTGAGTAATCATCAGTAAAAGTGATGAAGTACTCGTAACCTCCTTTTGCTTGGGTTGACATAGGACCACATATATCCGTATGAACTAATTCAAGTAACTTTTGGGCTCTTCTACCTTTTGCATTAAAAGGTCGTTTGGTCATTTTGCATTCCAAACAAGATTCACAAACTGGAAATTCATCAAAGTTCGACGGCTCTAAGAGTCCATCTTTAATTAGTCTTTGAATTCTGTTTGGATTAATATGACCCAAACGCAAGTGCCAAAGATATGCATCATTAGTAGAAGGAAAATTCCTCTTTAATGATCTTACATGAGAGTCATTATCAAATTCAGAATTATATAATTCATACTTATCAGGAGTTAAAATATAAAGACCATCCACAATATTGCCAAAACAGATAAACATTTTATCCTTCTTTATTACAACATTTTTTTTAAGGATAACACAATATCCATGTTTACCTAAACAAGTTGCAGAAATTAAATTCCTACGAACATTAGGTACATATAGAAGGTCTTTCAATATCAAAACCCTAAATTCAAAGCATAAATTAAACACTCCAATAGCTACAACCAGAATCCTGCTCCTATCAACCAAAGTAAGAAACAATTCCCTTTCATTATGCTTTGGGTCTCTTGGAACCCCTGCAAAGAATTGTAGATATGATTAGTACAACATGAATCCACACACCAGGAATCCGTGGGATTTTGTACTAAACATATTTCAAGAAGGATGAACTTTTCATACCTTTATTATTGGTAGCCCTGAATTTTGGACAATTCCTCTTCCAATGTCCTTTCTCACTACAATGGAAACACTTTCCTTTGATCTTCTTTCATTTGTCAGCAACCCCTAAGGCAATTTGTTTACCATCTTGCTTGGTGAAGTTCTTCTTCTTATTCTTCTTACCCTTGCCTTTTGACTTATGTTGAGAAGTAGAAACTTCATCCATATTGGCTTCAACACTAGAACTACCAAGGATGCCTTCCGCCGCTACCAACTCATTCATTAATTCAGACAAAGAATGAATCTTTTTGTTCATATTATAATTGAGTCTGAATTCCTTGAATGATTCCGGTAGTGACTGGAGTATTATATCCACTTGGGATTCTCCATCAATATCGGCACCTAAAAATTCCAGTGTATTCAGATTAGAGATCATTATAAGACAATGCTCCCTCACTGAACTGCCTTCAGCCATTTTGGTATTATAAATTTGCCTTATGGTTTCTTGCCTTGCAAAACGGCCTTGATCACCAAACATCTCTTTCAGACTTAGCAAAATGTCTGAAGCTAGTTCTACATCCTGCATTTGATGTTGTAGAACATTTGAGATAGATGTTAGGATGTTGCACTTGGCCATCTCATTAGATTTCGGCCAACGATCATATCGCTATTTTTCCTCAGGAGAAGCATCTAATGAAGGGAAGTTAGGACATGGTTGAGTAAGCACATATTTGTGCTCTTCAGCTGTAAGAATAATGTCCAAATTTCTTTTCCAGTCAACATAGTTGGATCCAGTCAGTTTGTTTTGATTAAGAATAGTAACAAGTGAGCTAAATGATGCCATGATCAAATCTGAAAATAATAAACATAAATATAATAAGTACACTGGACATTATCAATTTAGTATATAAACATATAGTATGGAACCTTAATAAAACCACAATATAAAATATGCAACGACAACCTAATCCCATGTTTAAAATTCCTTGGAAGCAAGTAAATTATAAATACTATGATTGGTTGAGAACTATTCTCATTATTAGTGCTATCATGATAACTCTTATCGAACGCTAATAATATCCCGTATTTTCTTTAGCCTTTAAGTAATAGTGACATAGTTTCGAAGGAAGATTAACATGAAACTTAGTCTAGTGTACGCCATTGACTGAATTCTATGTGAGTCATTAAGTAACTCCATGGTAGCGTGGTCGTTCTTAATGTAAAAACACATATCATTCATCATTAAGAAGTTTAATCTGTAGTACCATGAATTAAACACCCTCTGAAGGGAGCAAGGCATATAGGCCAAGGCAAGGTGCTTAATCATACTACAATAAATCGACAATGGAGGCCATGAGATGCAACCCTTGTATCTCTCTCCCATTAGATATTTTAAAGTAAAGGTTTTTAATTAGAAATCATGTGTAAACTAATCACACACAGCCTTGTATTTTATACATGTGAAAACACTTAGAAAAATTAAAATTTCCTAGTTTTCGATTGATCGAATGTGTATCTCGATTGGTCGAAACATTGTTACAAAACAATCCGCCGGGCTCGATCTATGCTCAATCGCTATTCGATCGATCAAGAAACAATCTGCCTGGCTCGATCGCTTCTCGATTGCTGTTTGATCGATCGAGAAACAATTTGTCTGGCTCGATAGCTACCCGATCGCTGATCGATCAATCGAGAAACAATCTGTTAGCTTGATTGATGCTCGATCGCTGTTCGATCGATAGAGTCGCGTGAAATTTGAATTTTCCAGAATTTTTCTAAGACAATTTTCAATGGGTTTTTATGAACAAACAACCATCATATAAACATGATAGATAGAGAATGATATCAAAACTGAATTCCATTGAAGCTATAGCCTTAAAGTTCAATTTAACATACTTAAATTCAAATTTAAACAACATCATAACATTAATATCAATTTTTATAAAAAACATAGTTTCAACAACCATGTAGAAAATTAAATGCATAATCTTCTAACAACATGAAACTATTTTCTATAATTCCAAAACTCACAAAACATGTTATACAGATTTGAAATTGAAGACTGCTTTGATACCATACCATTTGATGGAAAAATACATGTTTGTATCGTATATAAAGCATACGCAGTGGAAAATCATTGGATCTACTTCATTCACAATTGATATCATGTTCTATGTAAATTTCAGAATACATGAACAAGATAGTATACCTTGATGTGGTGAATTTCAAAAAAAAAAAAAAAATTAGAAATACTTGTGAACACTTTTAATCTTCACTCCAATTCCACTAACGCCCAAGAAGTGTGGTCTCTTAATCAGTTTTTGTGTTTGTTTAAAAGAGAATAAGAGAGTGTCCAACACTCACATACAAACTATTTCATGTCATAACAAAATTCTGTATGTTTCTCTTCTTATAATTGATTATTTAATTGGGCTAGCCTTTTAGGCCTTTCCCATTGGGCTTTAGTATGTGGCTTAGAGTGGGACCAAAATGGAACAAATAAGACATTAGCTTCAATGAGCCTTGGACTTTTCTATCAACTCTTGACAAGTCCAAAGTTACTGTTAATTATATTTAATACCACTATATAAATATAATTGCACTCTAGGCCTTATTAATAAATTATATCTCAAGACTTTATTGTACATGCAGCCCCTTCATAAAATATTCGTAGTAATACAAATTCATTAAAGTAGACTGCCGCTATGTAGATTACTACATTTTAATCCTTGAGTACCTAGTTTAATCCTTTAAGTTATTCATCATATATTTATGAAATCCAATTTCAAAAATATATACTTTAGTAACTATTTACTAAAGTAGTTAGGTCTAATATTCTGAATAACAAACCCATTACTTATCTCAAGGGAATATTTTGTATCTCCGTTAAGAGACTATGAATTTCATCTTGAGAATATATGTTTCATCAACACTAAATATGATTGCCCAACATACTAAGGTTTTGATCGTTACTTTAGATCTTACTCTTGATATATTAAAGCAACCTACATTTCATGATCAGGTCCATTATTCTCTCAAGATCAAGAGTTCATGTAAATATAAGTTGTGAGATTTATTATTCATTTGACAGTCGTTATTAGAATAATAAATCTCACAGAGGTCTAGTTCAATATGTCTTTACTTTTAAGACATATCAACACATCAATTAGAAGTCTCTACTTCCATGATCAAGACAAATCATCTTAGTTGATGTCATATTCTTCGCAGATGAAATGCCTAATTTCATCACTGACTACGAACTAAAATTTTGAGTTTACACAGAACTTGTAATTTATATCTTCTATGATTTTTCACATAAATCACATACTATGCATCTCATAGACTATGTGATAATGTTAAAATATTCATGTTACCATCATTTTAGATAATAATAAAATAACTTTATTAATTCAATATTAAGTCATACATAGCATTATACAATAGAATTTAAGGGCACTAATCCTAACAATATCAAGAATTAGAATACAAATCCTTTGTTTCACTTTTTGTGCTCTTTTTTATACTCTACTAATCACAATTTGTCACGTATTCCTTTTTGCTCTTCGTATTATTAAATAATCGAAGTTTAAAATAGGAAAAAATCATACACATGGAATACTGTAATTGATGGAGCATAAAGTGGGATACAAAAAATAGGACATGAGATTTGTATTCTTGAGAATTATGCTAACAAAATCTTATTTTAACTTAATCAACTGTTGTGCATCTATGGCTTTGTAAACTTCAAGCCAAAGTATAAAAGGAGACCTGGGGCATGTTATTTGTGATGTTTTGAGAGTCGTGCATTGTACACACAAGGTTGGAGATTTCCAAGCTCTCGCAAAGCAACAACAAGAGTTCAAAGTGAAAAATTCTAAAGATTCGGTGATCTAGTTGAAGTTGATTCATTCGATAAATAAACAAGTTGCTTAGTGAATCTTTAGGAGTTTCTTGAATTAAAGTCTTGAATGCTTCACGTTCGATAGAGTCCAACAAGGGTTTGGAGTTGTGTGGGGTCACATTAGTACTTTTACATGAGGTTGTAGACACTTAATTTTGCATCCATGATTTAATCAAGGAGAATGACTTGAATGACCAATTCATGTACCCCAAAAATCATAATTACATTATATGAATCAACTTGTTCTTTCATTACATGCATCAATTCATTCATTGCATATCATAAAATGATCTTGAGATTCTAACAGTCGCAGCGGTGTTTTCAGTTTTCAAATCGGACCATCGGATCGAAAGATATCTCATGATCAAGTTTGCACGGTCCATATGCATTGTGTCTAGGAAGAATCAATTGCACATGATCAATTTAAATTAATTCTAATTGGTTAAACAATTAAAATTGATTAGATAATTTCGTGATTGGTTGATAATTAGTGTTTAAAATAGGATTGCATGCATAGGAATAAAAAGGGTGATTGGATAACAATGAAATTGTGGATAATCTGAATTTTATCAAGCTTTATCTTAAGGGATTTATCAACAAGATAGTTGCTCTTAAAAAGCCTGAATTATACAGAAAAGAGATAATAAAAAAAAATCATAAACGAAGGATGAAAATATGTCTAGGTACAAGAACTGACCAAAAAACCCTACAAGAGGATTCCAAATGGCACTTGAACACGAAAGTGCATTCGGCATCCAAGAGCCAATTCGGCACTTTTGGAGTACCGAACGGCACTTTAAAAGTACTGAATTGCCATACTTATTTTTGACCTTTTGACCTTTAAAAGTACTGAACGACACTTTTGACCTTTTCACAAAAGGATGCGTCCAGATTCAAACCCTAGTCGTCCATACTTATTTTTTAGAGTCCTCTGACCTCTATAAATAGAGATTGAACCTTATAATTCATCACATTTTTTTTACACTCTGAGAGGCATACTTTTTGGGGCTTTCAAATTGCTGATACTTTTTAATCCCCTCTTTGAGTTTTAATACAAAAATTAAATTAAGGTTTTTAGGTTTCAAAGATAACTGCATAAGTTTCTTTGAACCCTAAAACATCCTCCCATGATCAAAGAGTGCTAATGCAAGAGGTTATTTCCTTCTCCCTATCTTTTCTTTTATGTTTCATGTTTATGATGATGCATGTTTTCCTTTGTCCATAACATGAGTTGTTAATCATTGTCTTGTTAAAGCATAATCATGATTGTTTTTATGTGATTGTTGTAATCTCTTTCTTGAATGTCAATAATCTGCATGTGAACAATTCTTTTTATTAAAATAAAACAGATCTACATCTTTATTAGATGTAGATATAACTTTTTTCTCAATACAAAAACAGACCTGCATCTTTTCTAGGTGTAGATCTAACTTTTTCTTAATACAAAAACAGATCTGCATCTTTTTAGGTGTAGATCTGAGTTTTCCTCAATACAAAAAAAAAAAAAAAAAAAAGATCTACATTTTTTCTTAGATGCAGATCTGAATTTTTCTTCAAATAAAATAGATCTGCATTTTTCTTAGACGTAAATTTGAATTTTTCTTCCAAAAAAAAAAAGAGATTTGCACCTTTATGAGATGCATATCTAAATTTTTCTCAAATCAAAACTGATTTGTGTCTTTCTTAAGATACAAATCTGATTTTTTTAATACATGCATATTGTTGAAATAAAGAAAAAGATCATGTACTACTATGCTTGTGTTTGTTTTAATTCATGGTTGCATAAATTTAGATTATGAGTGAAACTCTCTTCTTAAAAAAAAAAATCCTTTTTATTCTTTTGAAACATATAAAAAACAGATCTGATTTTTTTATCATCAAAAACCTTTTTTTTTTTATCATTACAACGCAGATTTGAATTTTTATCTCCAAAAACCTTTTTCTTTATATATTACAAAACAGATCTGATTTTTCTATTGTCAAAAGCCAATTTTTTTTTTATCATCAAAACAAATCTGATTATTTTCAAACAAAAGAAGAGATTTCATTCATAAATAAATTTATGTGATTTAGTTTTTAATTCACATGTTCAACATATCATACATAACATGCATAAAATGGTACATTGGTCACAAGAGCCAAGAAGACTAGACTTTGTCTGGGTGGAGTGAGTGCCTAATACCTTCCCATTCCATAACCTAGCTTTCAGATTTAGGTCTTTGGCTAAGTAGATCTAGCCTTGTTTTTATTTTTTTTGGGTAGATTGTAACTAGGACCCAAAGCTGTGTAAAGTTCAAATTCTCCATTATGTATTTTATTTTTCAATCAATGAGAATGGTACAATTCAAATATGTATTTTTATATTTAGTTTTTCTTTTTTTTTTTTTTGTATAAAAAATAAGTGGTGATTCCATACCATTTACCCAAAAAGAGAGGTGCCCTAAAAAGACACTCGAATCTCTTTTTCTGAGGGACGCGTCTCTCACAGTGGCGACTCCGTTGGGGATGTCGAGGGCTAAGTTTCGAATTAGACTTAAGTGACCAAATATGTACCTTTGTTTTGCATGGTCTTGCATGATGTAGTTGTTGTTGTTTATTTATGTTTGGTGGGATGTTGTATGATATTTTGTTTGTATAATATTTTGTTGTATGCATTGTTTGTTAAAATCTTTCCCTAACTGTCATAATGTGTGCCATCCAAACAAATATGTATGCACCCCTTTTCAACAACTTGTGGTGGTAGTAACCATGGATCTCTGGTCTTTATTAGATTCGGGTACCTAGTGGCAAACTCACCAACTCATAGCCTAAGTCACTGGATCATTTTCTGTTGGCTGTAATGGAAAAATCATGCCGTTCAAACCAACGTAATGGTCATTACATTACAAGTTGGGAGGTGTAACGTCCTAGCTATGGGAAACAATAAAACAACAAACCCACTCTACAACATAATGACTTAGAACCTACCCTTAGGTTGGTCCCGATTAAAATTGCATTGCATGTTTTGTGTGTTTGTTTTGCTTGGTTGTTTAATGTAGATGGTCACCTGGCTTAAATTGACCCTAGAGAGAGCCTGTTCCAAAGAGAGAGAGAGAGAGGAAGAGAGAGAGAGAGAGAGAGAGAGTAAAAGGGAAGAATTTGGTGAAGATCTGAAGGAAGGTTGTAGAGAGAACCTAAGGCCGACACTTAAGCCAGTAGCTCTAGTTCCAAGCCCACCATTCCCATCACGGAACTAAAGCCCGTGAGCATAGAGGACACTCCGCTACTGCAACGTCACAACCCCAATCAAATGACCTAACACCCATAAATGGGGGGAGGCACTTCAAACCCCAATCAAGTTACCCAACACCCACAAATGGGGGGAGATACTTCAAACCCCAATTAAGCAACCCAACATCCACAAATGGGGGGAGACATTTCAAACCCTAGCCAAGTAACCCAACATCCATAAATGGGGGGAGACACTTCAAACCCCAAGATACCAACCCTAATGACCCGACAAAAATTTCCCACATTATAAGGGGGGGAGACACTTCAAACCCCCACATTTGGAGACAGACAACCCAAAGCCAAAGTCCCTCAAGATTTTAAGCTTTTGGATCATAAGTTCAAGCCCATCAAGCCTAAGGAAGGTTCAACCCTAATGAGCCAAGAAAGAATTGAAGATGTTCTCAACTCAATCCTGGAAGGTTAAGAGAAGATAACTGAAGAGCTAACCCAAATCTCCTGGATAGCCAACTATGCATTACAAGTTAGCTTAGCCAATCAATCTATGCTCTCTACCTTGTGCAAGGATAAGTCACTAGAACCCAAAGAGATTCCACACTTCCAATTTCTAAAGAAAAGAGCCAGGGATTTCAACAAGTTGACTTTCCAACTTTCCTCTCCAATCAACAAGAACATGTCAATGGATTCAATCTCCAAGGAGGTAGTGCCTTATCACATCAGTAACGGTGCAATCGAACCATCAACTGGTGGTTGTAGGCGTCGAAGAAATTTTTCAGAACTACACATGACTTTGAGTGAAACCTTGGAGAAACTACAAGCTAAGAGATTACTGAAGCCATTGGATCCCAAGCCAATACCACATCCCATGCCTCGAAAATACAATCTTAATGCTTTTTGTAGATATCATCAAGGGAAAGGCCATACAACTAATGGATGTTATAACCTAAGGCATGCCATTCAAGATATGATTGATCAACAAGTCATCACTCCGCCTTCATCAGCCAATAATCCTGACTTTGTTTGAATTTTAATTTACAAGTTTTTTTTCTTCTTTTGGATTAACTCTTTCGTATTATTGTTTATTTAGGATTTGCTTTCTAGTTGGTTATTTGCTCAATAAAGTCCATGTTGTGTTTGATGCATTCATCATGTTGATTATATGTACATAAAAAATTCTTTAAAAAAATTCAAAAAAAAAAAATCAAAACAAAAAAAAAATTCAAAAAAAAAAAAAAAATCAAAAAATTCAAAAAAAAAAAAAATCAAAAATTTTTTTTTGCACTAAGGGCATTGGGCCTTCTTAGTAACCTTTTTCTAAAAACCATTTTTCTTGTTCCTTCAAAGACTCCAAAATTTCTTTTCAAAACCTTTCTTTTCAAGAGAATATAAGAAGATCCATTTGATAAGATTTTTTTCCAAATCATGATGATTAATTGCTCTACCAATCAATTTGTTCCAAGGAGGGATTTAACTTCATTCAATCCATGTAAGGACTTTTGCTAAGCATTCAAAATATGATAAGAAGAGGTCCTAAAAGGCAATCAAAGGAATAAAGCATTCACCCAAATTTCTCAAACCCCATACACTCAATCCCAACCTCTCAAGATTTTGTCTTATCATTAGAGCATTTATACTTCTATTCCAAGAGTAACTTATTAAAAGAGTTTAAGTCAATGTGCTGACAAGAAAGCATCACTAGGGATAGGAGGCCACCTTTAGTAACCCACAATATTCCTTGACACCTATTACAAATAATTATCCATTGCTAGCCAACTTGGGCCTTTAAACAA
This sequence comes from Lithocarpus polystachyus, assembly GCA_033629205.1. Lineage (NCBI taxonomy): Eukaryota > Viridiplantae > Streptophyta > Magnoliopsida > Fagales > Fagaceae > Lithocarpus > Lithocarpus polystachyus. The sequence goes on along the minus strand of CM066164.1, from coordinate 61,001,297 downwards.
TTAGACTGTTTTTCATTGAACCCACTAAAAACTTAAACCTTGGGTGGGGAAATTAAGTATGCATGCTTAAATCTCAAGATGAGGAAGTGTTGACCTTATGGATCCAGCACCACTTGGTAAGGTCCTCAACGAAGTCAATATGACAAGTTCAAAAGAAGAAGATTCATCAAATTCTGAAAAGAAAGTTCATCAAAGTTAGGTAGAAAGGAAATCCATCAAGGAGAGATAAGATTTTGAGAAAGCATAAAACTGTGAAAAAAAAGAAGAAGAAGGCCATCAATTTAGAAAAGACTTCAACCAAAAAAAAAAAAAAAAAAAAGAGAGAGAGAAAGAGAGAAGTGAATGCAAGAGTTTTCACCAAGTTACGAGAGAATACTGATTCATCAAAAGACACAAGAGACAGGAGATTCCATGAAAGACCATTCAAGTTGAAAAATATGAGCAACAATCAAGACTCATCAAGAGCAAAATCTAATCAAATTGAAGAATATGAGGAAAAGTAAAAAATAAGACACATTTCATCAAAAAAAAAAATCTTAAAAAAAAAAAAAAAAAAGAGCTCATTAGGCTGAAAACTTGAATGGGCAGTATAGGCAAAAGTTAGAGCCAAAAAAAGAGGTAGGTTGAAAGCCCGAAAGGGCAATCTATGCAAAAGGAGAGCAAAAAAAAAAAAAAAAAAAGAGTAAGAGAGCTTGCTAGGTTGAAAACCCGAAAGGGCGGCTTAGGCAAAAATTAAGGCAAATAAAAAATCGATGAGCTACGTAATGACCTGATACTTCTATCAAAAGGGGTATGTAAGCAACCATGCTTTGGTTCGGTTACAATTTCCCAAAACCCATCATTTGCCCAAAATTTCCCAAAAAAAAAATTAAAGAATTTTTTCACAAAAAAATGAGAGTGAGTAATTTGACCATATGATAGGATGCTAAGAAGACTAAAAAGAAGGAGTTGAAAAAATCAAGACCAAATGAAAGGAATCAATGAAGACCAATGAGAAGACGATAAACATGTCAAGGATTTTTGCACAAGAGTCACTAATGAAATATGTGGAAAAATCTTCTAATGCTTGAATTTAAAGTATTGTATGCTTGGGGAAACATCATAAGGGTTTTTGAGCCTTTTATATCTTTCATTTCAATAACCTGAACCCGGCCTACATTACAACTTTTGAATAAAGCCCTCCTTGAAATCCTACTGATTGAAAGCACACATTTAGCTCTGATGATATATTCTCTTGGATTAAGAAGGAAAATTGCTCAAGATTATCAAGCCCCACTAGTTGATATTCATAAAAGACAAATTTCACAAATTCTTAGGTGACCAAAATTTTTTTCTAGGCCCCAAACACTCACTTTGTTTGCTCCCAACAGAAAATGACTCTCAAGAGAACAAATTTCCAAATTTTCATAAATTTTCAAATCTTCAAACTTAGGATTTTTTCCCCTTTCCTGCTCACTCCCAACACGTGTGATCCTCATGCATTTCATTTCTTTGATTGTCTTTGAAGACTTAATCTAAAAAAAAAAATTTCAGAACAAAGAAGCAAATTTGATTACATGTTTTTAATGAGATCGAGTTAACAATTGAGCATTATGATTAGTCAAAGAGGTTGTTAAAAGGATCACCTTTTGTTCATTTGAAAAAGATAAAATTTTTTTTAAAAATCTCATTCTAATTAAATTGCTTTCTTTTCAAAAAAAAAAAAGACTCGTTTCAAAAATTTCATTTCACTAAAAAGATTTTTCAAAACTTCATTGTTCAAAACTTTTTTTTCCGAACTACGTCTAGACTTGATCCTCTACGAGAGAGGTACGTAGTAGTCTTTTCAAAGGCCCAGTCACAATCACTCAAAAAGAAATTTCATTTCAAAAATGATTTTTTTAAAACTTTATTTTTTCAAAAAAACAAAAAATTTCAAACTACGTTTAGACCTGATCCTCTTTGAGAGAGGTACGTAGGCAGCCTTTCCAAAGGCCCGATCACAATCACTCAAAAGAAACTTTTTTTTTTTCAAAAGCTCAAAATCAAAACATTTCTTTGTGTGAATTTAGGCTAGGAGCATTTGTTTTGCATTAAGCATATCATCTATCTTTTGTGCAAGCATGTCTAAACTAGGGGCATTTGCCCAAAACATTTTTGTAATAACTAAGTACTAACAAGTTCATGAGAAGAATCTTTTGCAGGAGGTGGACGTGGATTTTTTATCTACTCAACAATCACCCTCAACCTTCAGTTTAGAGGTGCCAATCGACACTCCCACAAAGCCCATCGGCCCATCATCTCAGTAATCCTTGTTTTGCACAGTTTTGTGATTTTGATCTTGTTTTACTCAAAATTTTCTTTATTAAGGTCCCTACACAATAAGATTTTTCAAAATTCACATTGATTTTAAACTAGGGGCATTCAGCCATGCCTACCAATTTTGAAAAAAAAAAAAAAAAAGAAATCATCTTTTCCTCAAATATCAAGGTTTTTAAAAGTCATGCATCAATTTGCATACTAGGGGCATTCGGCCATGCCTCATTCATTTTCAAAAAAAGGGACCTCCATCATCATCTTTTCATAAAAAACCAAGATTTCAAGTTTTAAAAAAAAAAAAAAATTATGCATTCATTTCCAAACTAAGGGCATTCAGCTCTGCCTCATTCAAGTAAGTGCAGATTCTAGTAGAGCTAATCAAGATAAGTCTAAATTAGCACTACAAGACCTCATCAGGTGAATTCTAAACTTGTCTCATTTAAAGTTTCCACATGTCCAAAAAAATTTTCCATAACCAAAACCATATGTCCAGAAAAAATTCCTTGCCCAAAATCACATGTCCAAAAAAATTCCCATAATCAAAACCACATGATCAAACATTTCCCATGACAAAAAGTTTTCCATAACCAAAACCCACATGACCAAAAATTCTTATGAACCCAAAAAGTCAATGTCCCACAAAAAAAATCATTGCCCCAGCAAAATTTCACCATAATCAAAAATTTTCACATATCTATACACAACTACCAAGTTTTTTCCATAGCCATGCAAAAAGAAAAAATTCTCATATGACCAAGAAAAAATCCCACAAACTCATGCACAAATAAATTCTCACCTAGCCAAAATCATAAGCACACAAATACCCAACAACATTTTTTCATAAGACAAAATTTCACACCCACAAAATTTTGCCATAAAACAAAGTTTACATATACCAATAAACTTTTTCCACATACACTATGAACACATTCATATAAGCGTAGCACAAATTTTCCATAATGCAATACTCTCAAAATCCAAAACCAAAGTGTATCCAACAACATCACAATCTACCTAAATTGTCAAAATTCCAAGAGCCACTAACATTGTCCAAATTGCACCAAAAATTCAAAACAAAAGAAAAAAAAAAGCACTTCAAGAATGCTCCAAAGCCAACATTTTCAAACATGATCAATCACACAATGCCCCCCAAAATTTCAAAATAACCCAATGACAATATCTCACCATGAAACTTTCAATAGAACATGCAACAACATTTTTCCAAGCCAAGAAGTCAAAGAAAAACTTACCTTGGTGTCTACATGACAATATGGAGTATGTGTCTTAGGGTCTTGAAGAAGTCCATCATCATCATTCCAATCAAATGTTGGACCATATTTCTTACCATGAGAAGCTAGAAAAGAAGATCCCTTGGAGGAAGAAGCCATTTTGATGCAAAGAAAATGGGTTTTGGAAAATGGGTTTCACCAAAATGAGTATATAATGAAAATGCTCAAAACACAAGAATCTAAATAAATATTGATCGAGATGGATGAAGGAAGCTTGAGAAGCTTAGAAAAGTCTTTTTTGTGAGAAGAAATGGTGAGAAGAAGAAGAAAACCCAAGGGGAGGAAGAGAGTGAATAGTGCCAATGGAGGAAGAGAAGTTGGTACAAAATAAAGCTAAAAAGCAAAAAGAAAGAAATAATGAAGTGGGGGGCCAAAATTTCAGCCCCCACACTCTTTAACTTAGCAAAAGCTGAGTCAACTCAGTCAAACTGAGTTGACTCAGTCAACCCTAAAAAAAAAATCTCTTTTGAACTCCAATTCTCAAAATTTCCATCTTCACATCATAAAAAAAAAAAAAAAAAAATTCACATTTTTTTTAATACTAAATCTTTTTCTAATCCAAACCTACAGCTTTCAAAGAGGAAAAATTTAAGTGTCTGATTTCATAATAAAAAATCCAAGCCCTAATTTTCAAAATTTTAAGGCTCAAAATTTCAGATTTCAAATCAAAAATTTTTTCTAAGTTCCAAAGTCTTAGAATTTGAAATAAGAATTTCAAAAATTCCAAGCTTCCAAAAAAAATCAAATCTTTTTTAAAATAAAATCTTTTTCAACCAAAGCTTTTCTTGATAAAATTCAAATTAAGAAGGAACAAATGAAAATCACAGAAACAGTGGAAGCACAAAGCCCCTATCAATTACAGGCTAACTCTAAATTTTGATTTTTTTTTTTTTTTGCAGAATACAAATCCAGATCGAAGTAGTGTAGATCCCGTTGATCATCACTGCAGAAAGGAAATCTAAATTATCAAAGTAGTGTAGATCCCTTTGATCATCATTGCAGAAAGAAAATCCAGATCGAGGTAATGGAGATCTCCTTGGCCATCATTGCAGAAAGAAAATCCAGATCCAGGTAGTAGAGATCCCCTTGATCATAATTGCAGAAAGCAAATCCAGATTATCAAAGTAGAGTAGATCCCTTTGATCATCATTCCAAATTCCAAAGCCAGATCGAGGTAGAAAAGATCCCTTCGATCATCATTACAGAAAGCAAATCCAAATTATCAAAGTAGAGTAAATCCCTTTGATCATCATTGCAGAAAGTAAATCCAGATTATCAAAGTAGATTAAATCCCTTTGATCATCATTCCATTCCAGATCGAAGTAGAGGAGATCCCTTTGATCATCATTTCAGTTCCTAATTATCAAATTAGAGGAGACTCCTTTGATCATCATTTCAAATCCAAATCGAGATCGAGGTAGAGGAGATCCCTTTGATCATCATTTCAGTCCCAGATTATCAAAGTAGAGAAGATTCCTTTGATCATCATTCTAAAGACAAATTGTGGTAGAGGAGATCCCCTTCATCATCATTTCAGTTCCAGATTATCAAAGTAGAAGAGATCCATTTAATCATCATTCCAAAGTCAGATTGAGGTAGAGGAGATCCCCTTGATCATCATTTCAATTCCAGATTATCAAAGTAAAGGAGATCCCTTTGATCATCATTCCAAAGCCAGATCGAGGTAGAGGAGATCCTTTTGATCATTATTCCATTCTAGATCGAAGTAGAGGAGATCCTTTTGATCATCATTCCATTTTAGATCAAAGTAGAGGAGATCCCTTTAATCGTTATTCCATTCTAGATCGAAGTAGAAGAGGACCTTTGATCGTCATCCCAGACAACCCCATTTTCAAGATCAGGATAGAATAGTCCTTTGGTCACCCCAGTTGCCAAGAATCATGTCCAGAGTCATCAACTACCAACTAAGTCCGTTATTCTGATTTTTTTTTTTTTTTTGTCAAAAGATAAGACTAGTTCTATGTTCCAAGGTTTTAGGTTCAAGGGCTAATTAAACTTTGAAGATTCAACCTCAATTAAATCATGGTTGCTAAAATTAGTGTCTTTGTTTTACATTGACATTCGCTTTTCAAGCTCTGTCAATGAGGGGCATTCTGTAGACACTCAATTTTTCACCTATGATTTAATCAAGAAGAATCACTTGAATGACCAATTCATGTACCCCAAAAATCATAATTACATTACATGCATCAACTTGTTCTTACATTGCATGCATCATTTTGTCTTTGCATTACATGCATCAATTCATTCATTGCATTTCATAAAAATGATCTTGAGATTCTAACGGTTGCCATGGTGTTTTTAGTTTCCAAATCGGACCATCGGATTGAAAGATATTGCATAATTAAGTTTACACGGTCTATATGCATTGTGTCTAGGAAGAATCGACCACACATAATCAATTTCAATTAATTCTGATTGGGTAAAAAATTAAAATTAATTAGATAATTTTATGATTGGTTGATAATTAGTGTTTAAAATAGGATTGCATGCATAGGAATAAAAAGGGTGATTGGATAACAATGAAATTGTAGATAATCTGAATTTTATCAAAATTTATTTTAAGGGATTTATCTACAAGATAATTGTTCAAGATAATTGCTCTTAAAAAGATTTAATTATCTAAAAAAGAGATAAAAAAAAATCATAAATGGAGGATGAAAATATGTCTAGGTACAAGGACCGGCCAAAAAACCTTAGAAGAAGAGTCCAAATGGCACCTAAACAAGAAAGTGCGTTCGGCATCCAAGAGCCAATTCGGCACTTTTGGAGTGTCGAACGGCACTTTAAAAGTGCCAAAATTTCATTATGTGGGCTTTGGCTCAACGGCCTTCGGGTGACAATAAGACACATCCTTTTCGACCTTTTCGCAAAAGGATGCGTTCGGATTCAATCTCTAATCGTTCATACCTATTTTTTAGAGTCCTCTAACCTCTATAAATAGAGATTGAACCTCATAATTCAACACCTTTTTTTTACGCTCTGAGAGGCATACATTTTGAGGCTTTCAAATTACTAGTACTTTCTGATCCCCTCTTTGAGTTTTGTTGCAAAAATTAAATTAGGGTTTTTAGGTTTCAAAGATTATTGAATAAGTTTCTATGAACCCTAAAACATCATCCCAAGAACAAAGAGTGCTAATGCAAGAGGTTATTTCCTTCTCCCTATCTTTTCTTTTATGTTTCATGTTTATGATGATGCATGCTTTCCTTTGTCCATAAAATGAGTTGTTAATCATTGTCTTGTTAAAGCATAATCATGATTGTTTTTATGTGATTGTTGTAATCTCTTTCTTGAATGTCAATAATCTGCATGTGAACAGTTCTTTTTATTAAAATAAAATAGATCTACATCTTTATTAGATGTAGATCTAACTTTTTTCTCAATACAAAAACTGATCTGCATCTTTTCTAAGTGTAGATCTGACTTTTTCTCAATACAAAAACAGATCTGCATCTTTTCTAGGTGTAGATCTGAGTTTTCCTCAATACAAAAAAAAAAAAAAAAAAGATCGGCATCTTTTCTTAAATGCAAATCTGAATTTTTCTTCAAATAAAACAGATCTGTATCTTTCTTAGATGTAGATTTGAATTTTTCTTCCAAATAAAAGAGATCTGCATCTCATAAATCAAAACTGATTTGTATCTTTCTTAAGATACAAATCTGATTTTTTTAATAAATGCAAATTGTTGAAATATAGAAAGAGATCATGTACTACTATGTTTGTGTTTGTTTCAATTCATGGTTGCATAAATTTAGATTATGAGTGAAACTCTCTTCTTAAAAAAATCCTTTTTATTCTTTTAAAACATATACAAAGCAAATCTGATTTTTTATCATCAAAAACCTTTTTTTTTTTAATCATTACATCACTGATCTGAATTTTTATCTCCAAAAACCATTTTCTTTATATATTACAAAACAGATCTGATTTTTCTATTGTCAAAAACCTTTTTTTTTTTATCATCAAAGCAGATATGATTATTTTCAAACAAAAGATGAGATTTCATTCATAAATAAATTTATGTGATTTAGTTTTTAATTCACATGTTTGAATATTTTTCGTGAAAAAACATTGTCTTATATTTCTAGGTTCTATTGATGTTATTATCCCTCCTAGATTATGGTTTTTACAATGGAGTTGCCACTTATTTAATTTGAAAAAAAAAAAAAAAGAATTGAAAAAGAAGATTACAAAAATTACATCACTTTGGTCTTAAATACAATCTAAAATAAAAGTATAGTGCTTTGTTTGCTAGTTACAATCTAGAAAGAGAAGATTACAAGGGAAAAGCCTAATCTACTAACCTTTGATCTAAGTTCGGAGGCTAGGGTACAGGATTGGGAAAATGTTAGACACTTAACTTACCTAGTGAAACCAGTCTTCTAGATTGTGATGTCCAATGATTATATCATATCATTTAAGAATTTATATCATCCAAGAACATATGATTGTAAATAAATTAAAACAAAAATTGATAAGCATGATGAAGCTTTATTCTAGGCATGGTTTAAAAAACTGATACAATCAATGAACTGCTTTTGCACCCAATGCTCGATTTTTACCAGTTCTAGCTGATTTTTTGACTGGTTTTGGGTGATTTTAGGAGTTTTTATTAGACCAGATTGTACCCATTTCTCAGTTGAACCGGTTTGACTGGTTGGTATGGTCTTGTTTTTTAAACTATGATTCTAGGCATGTATAGATTTGATATTGAAAGATATGGTGAATATGTGTGTCATTTGTGAAAAACCCTAAATTTAAGAGTATATGAACATGTTATTTGAATTGGAAAACCCTAGTCTGAAAGCATGTGGACACATTATTTGAATTGAAGCTTTAATTCATGCAAGACTAAGAACAACCTAGATCTAACATGCTAGCAAACAAGAACATGTGAATAACTAAGAAATTAAAGTATGCTTTAATCCAAAAAATTGGGGCATAAAATAAAGAGAAGGGGTTAATAAACCTTACATGTGTGGACGCCCCAAAAAATGGAATGAAAAAGCTTGGTTAGGGCCATTCTTCCTTTTTTTGTTTATCTCACATTGGGTCCTTAGCGACGTAACTCTTTGTGTACATGTATTTCTAAGCTGAAGTGTATGCGTGTGTGAGTCCCTTTTTCTTATTTTTATTATAGGAGTCGCCACCAATCATTAGTTTTGTATTAGGTGTAATTGGTTACCTATTTATCTAATTCTTTTTAAGTTATCTAATTAACTAAACTAACTTTAAGGGTTTATTAATTAAGGTAAACCAAAAGTCTCAAACTAAAGATTTTGGACTCAAAAGTTCGGTAATGTGTGGGAAAGGTGTTAGGCACCCTACATTGCCTATCCAAAAGATAGAACCCATTTTAGTTTAATTCTAAAGTTATCTTTTTAGTGAGGAAAAAAGATACTTGGCATTTTGGTTTTTGAAAAAGTTTGGTACAAACAATATATATACACATGTGAGTATTTATTTATATATAACATAGCATGTGAATATTTATTTCAAGGATTTATTTACAAACAAAGCATGTAAAGTATATATGCATAGCATGTGAGAAACATTTTATCACATTGCAAAAACTAATACATACAATAGCATATGGATATTTATTAATTATATATTTAGCATGTGAATATTTATATACTATACATATTTAACATGAACATACACAACATATATTTGTCATCCACCATATTTTTCTCATTTATCATGAAAAAACACAAAGGAAGAACATTAGTGCCAAAAAAAGGAAGGGATCATGTAAGCTTGATTGGTGCCTATTGGTTCAATGAAATTGAACCATAGGCACAAATCTCTAAAGATGCAATCCTAAGAAAAAGTTTTAAACAACAATGCTAAAAAAAGATGCATGAATTATTTTGAAAAGATTGTTAAGTATGCTTGAAGAAGAAACAAGTTTGCACATTTTTTGTAAAATGGGTTTCTCTTTTTCTTGAAAACGTTAACTTTTAGAGAAAAGAAAGTTTTGGAAAAACATTTTTTGGTGAGGAAAAGGTTTTATTACAATTATTATTATTATTATTATTATTAAAATAAAAGAGAGGAAGCTTTAAAAACTATTTTATTTATGAGAAAAAAAGATTTATTTTGAATAAGCAAAGTTTGAAATAGGGAGTTTCCTTATGAAAATAAGTTTTTATTTTTGAAAAGGGTTTTTGAAAAGAATTTATTTAGAGAAAAAAATAAAGCCCATGCTTTTTTAGAGTGGGATCCAAAAATTCCATGGCATTTATGAAAAATTTTGTTTTGAAAATCTTTTTTTTTTTTTTTTTTTTTTTTTTTTTTTTGTTGTAAAGATACCAATTTTGAGAAAAACAAAGAAAGAAGGGAATTTTGGAAGAAGTTGATTAGAATTTCATGGGTTTTTCTTCTAAAGAAAGAGGTTTTGATTTTAAAAAGTCCCATAATTCTTACTTTGATGATAAAGTTTTAAGAAAAGGGGCTTTGTTTTGAAAGGTTTTTTTTTTTTTTTTTTTTTTTTTTTTTTTTTTTTGTAAAAAAAGGGTAATTCTGAAAAAAAAAATTTGGGGAGAAGATTTTTTGTTTTTGAAAAGTTTCATTGGTTTTTTGTTGTAATAAGATGAAATTATTTGTATTAAAAATCCCATGATTTTTGTAATAAAAAGAAACTTGTATTGTAAATATTTTTTGTAAGGAAAAGAATTTTGAGCAAAGAATTATTTAAAAAAAAAGAGTATCCATGGGTTTTATTTTTAAAGAAAAAAAAGGTTTGGATCCCAAAAGTCCCATGGTTTTTTTTGAAAAGATTATTCCTTTTTAGAAACTTTGCTCGTTCAAAAGACTTCTTTTTTTTTAAAGAAAGGTTTTCTAATGTAACAAAAGGAAACCATTTTTTTAAAAGAAGAAAGGTTTTTCTTTTAGAAAAGACCCTTTTTTCGGGTTTGAGAAAAAACAATGAAGGTTTTTGAAAGCAGTTTCTTGAAAAGAAAAAAATTTTGAAAATCATTTTCTTTTAGAAAGAACCTTTAGAGATTTGTTTACCCAAACTTTTATTTTGTGGCAACAATGTATATGAGAAAGAATAAAGAGCAACAATTATAAATAAGTGCTAGAAATTAAAAAAGTAAGAAAGTAAAGTGCTAGGAATTTAAATGACAAGAAAATTAAATAACTTAGAATTTAAATGACAAGGAAAGTAAATAATTTGGAATTTAAGTGACAAGAAGAGTACATAACTTGGAATTTAAATGTTTATTGGGAGCACAAGCCATCACCATTCTCTAAGGCAACGTACTCATATTGTGATTAAAGCAAGGTTTAGAACCCATTTAGGAAAAATGAGTAGAAAATATTTTTGGGTGATGACAGAGAGATGAGAACAATATATCACAAGATATACATAGGGTTGGGTTCAAGTTACATCTGATGTAATTTTAAGCAATATTACACAGTTCAATATTTTTTTTTTAAACTAAATGTGAATTTTGATAAATCTATCATTAGATTACATTATCTTCATATATTTTTCATACTTGTAAAATTTCAAGGTGATAAAAAATTATTAGCCATGTCATCAAAAAAATTTTTAAATTCAAATTTTTGTAGTTTAAAATAATGCATAAAAAATGATTTTATGAATCGAATGGTAAATAGCATCCAATTGACATGAAAATTAGGATGAATGTTAAGAACATATATAACATATAATTCAACGGTGAGATTTTCAAAATATGAATTATATAACAAGTTATTGGGTGGTGTAACATTACTTAGAGTTATACTAGATGTAACTTGAACCCAACCCATAATAATAATAATAATAATAATAATAATAATAATAATAATAATAATAAAGATTGCAATAAATAAAAGGAGATGGGGATGAACAAAATATAAAAGCAAGGAGCAAATAAACAAGCATATATGAACAATGTAATAGATGAACAACAAAATAGATGGAACAATAAATATTTGTTCCTAGATGCCTAGAAGTGGTGAGAATTCTCCCCCCTAAGGGTACTTCTCATATAATGTCTAGGTAAAGGTAAATTACCCATTTAGGAAACCCACAACATGTACAGTAATACAACAATATATACACAAATAAATAAAAATGAACAAGAAGATAAAGAGATAAATACACAACAAGAAAATAACGTAAATATAGAACTAGGAATTTAAAAGCAAGGATATAAAGAGACAATGAATAAAAAAGAACATTTATATATATATATATATATATATATATAATGTATGATGTTACAAAGAAAAGAGAAATGGGGAATGGGTATAACTATATGGAATTTATTTGATTTTTTTTTTCATCACTCATCACTCATCATTCATCACTCATCACTCAAAGTACCCCACCCCGTTTGGCACCATCACTCATTTGTCATCACTCAATATTTTTCAACTGTTTGTGGGCCCCATTTCTGTCACTTGGTCAAAGCAAAGCTATTTTGTGGGCCCCACCATTTTCTCTTTTTCTCATTTCCCCTCCTTCACCCCTGTTACTCTCCCAAAACACAAACCCGAACCCAGCTTCAACCACAATAACAAAAACAGCAACAACAATAAACCCGAACCCAGCTTCAACCACAATAACAAAAATAGCAACAACAACAACAACAGCAGCAGCAACAGCAACAAAAACAACAACAAAACAAACCCGAACCCAGCTTCAACCACAACAACAAAAATAGCAACAACAACAACAACAAAATGCGGCTAATCAGACGGCTAATTCCACCTTCACCTCAGCCGGCGACGACGACAACGACGAGCTGATACAGAATCGATACGGCGACGATGAGCGGATAAGCACCATGATGTGGAGGATCGGATCTGAAAGGTGGTAGATGAGGACCCGGTCCACTGCAAAATGTTCGTCCACGGTCTCGGCTGGGACACCACGCCGAAACCCCAACCGCCGTGTTCAAGGAATGGGTATTTTGAAACCCATTCATGTGGGTATTTTGAAACCCCAAATCCAAATCCAAACCTATCCTTACCTGGTCATGGAGTGCAGCTTCAGACCAAACATATTCTGTGATGAAGAACCAAAAAAAAAAAAAAAGAAAGAAAGAAAAGAAAAGAAAGAACTGCAGAGCTGAGACAAAAAAAAAAGGCTTACAACGAAGAAAAAAAAAATTCGTGATGAGATAGAGGAAAAGAGATGGTCTGAAGGATGGGTTGTGTTAATGGTAGATGGGTATGGAGAGAAGAGAGTGGCTTGGGAAGAGAAGAGGAAGAGGAAAAAAAAAAAAAAAAAAGAAAGAGAAGAGATGGTCTAAAGGCTGAGACAGGATACAGTAAATGGGGGCCACCATGTCAATATATTTACAAAAATACCATTGAAAACAGAGTTATGGAAACTGAAAATAGCTAAAATGTGTTTTTAGTTTCCATAACTCATAACTCAAAAATCAGAGAATTGAGTGATGGAAACAAAAACTGAAAACAAGTGAAAACAAAATCCAAACAAGTTTTGAGTTATGGGTCCCATCATTTTTGAGTTATGAGTTATGGAAACAGAGTTATGAGTTATGAGTTATGGAAATCAAAAAACCAAACACCCCCTAACTCATTCCCTTACAACTTTCCCACTTACCCAAAAAAATTATTTTTTTATGAAGGAAAGGAGGGGCTGAAAATTTTGAGAGGGATTTCCTAAGGAAGAACTAGAGAGAGAGAGAGAGAGAGAGAGAGAGAGAGAGAGAGAGAGAGAGAGAGAGAGAGAGAGAGAGAGAGAGAGAGAGAATTTTTCAAGCCTATTTTTGGGTATATCTATTATTTTTCTAGTGTCTTTTTTTTTTTTTCAAAAACAGAAGTGGGTATATATAGTGGAAGTAGGAGGCTATGTGACATAGCCTTTGGCAGTAGGGGGCTATGTGACATAGAGCCTCCTACTTTTCCTCCAAGTTTTGGCTATTTTGTATTTTTCCTGATTTTTTATACTCTTTCTTGAGGGCCTTGCTTCGATTTCTTTAAACTTGATGTCCTTGGAAATCTCTAGATATATAATTTCCATAGGCTCTGGCCTTGCTCGATTTGGAGTTACAGTTGCCAAGATATTGCATCTGAAAGAGAGGTGAAGTAGTGCAGGAAACAATACGATACTTTTTCTTGGAAAATTCATTTCTTCCAATCTGTAGTAGATATCGTTGAGCCCTTTTTGTGAGAGATAGTCAAGACGTCATATTTCAACCTTGCTCAAACGAATCGCTCCAATTTTTGTTTAGTTGGTACAATTTTATCGCGTGAAATTAGTCCAAAAACAACCATTTTGACCTAAAAAAAAACGTGAAACATTTAATTAGGATTTCAGCGTTATATTGATATATCATCCATTTTAACTCCAATTTTGGCCTGTGAATAGTCATTTTGAAGGGAAAAATATGACCTATGAAATGGTCCAAAATTCAGCCTGATCGGATGGTCGAATCCAAAAGTCAACTTTTTGATCATCCTGAGTTAGGGTTTTTGGTGTTAATTCTTATCAGAATGAATTTAACTATTGTAAATTTTTAATTCACCATTTGATCATGTTGTATTTATTTATTACTCATTTTTGGCTTTAAAAATCATGATTAATTTTTTTTTTTTTGAATTTTTGTCATTGTTTTGACGTGTTAGTCGGGGCTAGACAAAGCACGGTATCGACAACATGCATGCACCAGCACTCTTGAGCACTCCAAGCTAGAAAGTTCTAAGAATTTATGAAGTTTCTGATGTACTTCGTCTTCCTTTTGGACTAATGATGGAGGGTGGTATCTACACTAGATGTGGGGGAGCTAGGGATGAGTCTCTAGGTATTGTGGGACTCAGGCAAATTAGGTTTTCTAGAAGGAAAAAATGTAGGATCAAAGTTAAACTGAGTGGAGAGTACAACTAACTTAAAAGGGAAGAAAATCTAGGGGATTTGGTCGAAGTACTAATTGCACTTGGTCCCAAATTTATTGGGTCCTTTCCTTCTTCGTTATTGTTTGTTTCTGTTTTAAATTAGGATTTGATTCTTCCAAATTCTGACTTTCTTTTCAGATTTTCTCAGTTCTCAAGGTCTAAAAATTAATTCAAAAGAAGTCCAATTAATCAATTACTTGTTTAATTAATCAATTTTTGCCAATTTTGTTTTTCCTGGAATTAATAAATGCTTTGACTTCAAATTAAATTGGATGCATGCAATCTCACCATAAACTCTATCTTCAACTATTATCATTAAATTGATGATAATATACAATGCAATGTAAGTGAGGTTAAATGGGAGTTGCTAAATGGGGTGCCTCGGTGTGGAGTTTTGAAACTCAAGCATCAACTTCAACTTCAACTCACAAAGAGAGGAAATCTCTATATTTTTTTATTATGTTAATCAAATGAAATCAATTGTTAACAACCTCCCTTTATTTAGACACCCTATTTTGCAACCCTCCATTTCATCATGTGTTACTTTCCCAGCTCAAAAGGGTAGAATGGTAATTGTACACTTGAAAAAAATTCCATTAATGACCTTGATCATAAATTTCACACCCTAATTGGCCAAACTGTGTAGACACCCCATTTTGCAACTCCCATTTAACCTCACCTGCATTGCATTTGTATTGCACCTTGTATCCCATTATGTATCGCCATTACATCGCATCACATGGATAAACTATGATTTTGATTCTTTAATTCCCAATTGCATTGCATGAAATAAATCTTGAAGTTATAACGTTCAAAACAACAGTTCATAAGCCTTAATCAGATCATTAGATTGAAAGATATCAAAGAAACAAGTTTTAATGGTAACATACACTTGCATGAATTAGGTCTTGACCACATGTTATTATTAACACTTAATTCTAATTGGTTTATTTTTAGTCCAATTTAAATTACATTTTTATGGTTGCTAAATTAGCATCAGAAACAAATATTTTTTAGGAGAAAAAATGACTTCCATGAAAGCTTTGGTAGCTCTAATCATATTCCACATCCATTGGTAGCATTTAATCTCTTGTGATGGTAGGTGAAGATAATACAACCCCTTGTTCAACTTCGTTGGATAGGCCAAAAGATGTCCAAGCCCAACCTAACAAAGACATAACTCTTGAAATCAATTGTGTGGAATTATTTTAAGAATAAGAAAGTTGATGGGAAAGACAATGTTGAGTGAAATTATTGTTTGAGATTGCTTGTAGAGGGACCTAGAAATAGCACTAAACATTTGCATGACTACATAAAAATATATCCTAGCAAAAAGTTCAAGGACGTTAGGGATATGAAACAAAAAAAAAAAAAAATTGGTGAGGGATCGAAATAAAGTGGATTCAGCGGCGAGTGTGAATGCTTATCATTTTGATGAAGATGTATCAAGAAATGAACTTGCTCGTACGATCATCCTGCATGAGTATCCCTTTCTATAGTTGACCACAATGGCTTTAGACTATAATCAACCTCTCTTCAACCATTGTTCAAAAAGGTTTATAGGAATACAATCAAGAACATTATGAGCATCTATGATCATGAAATGAAGAAATTAACGCATGAAATAGATAAGAATCAGAGTAGAATTGCTATTACCACTGAAATGTGGACTTCACTATTGGTCACCAAGAAGTATTTAGTCTTACATTATATATATAGTATAATGAAGTGCCGCATGATATGCCAAATCAGTAATATTATGATTGGATGGAGGAGGCTAGGTTAGTCGAAAGACAGTTATCAGTTCAATGTGGTGGAAAAATTTTGGGGCACCTCTAGGGAAATGCTTATGGTCCCAAATGTAATCTTCCTATAGACTCAATGGGATATACAATAACTTTTCCTCCAATATAAATTTTTCTTTGATTGATTTGTACTACAACTTCGATTAGTCAATTTATCACATCTCTTAGAGGTTTTTGTTTTTTGTTTTTTGTTTTAATTTTTTATACATCGATAGGTAAGGTGGAGGAATTTGAACTCTAGACGTCTTTGTAAGAAACTCCAAAAAGTGCCAACCAATTGGGCTACAAGGCTTTTGACTCTCTCAAAGTGTTTGTTGTTTGTTTTTGTTTTTTTTTTTTTAAGTGCATATAATATCATAACTTTCTATCAATTATCATAGTTATAAAACTAGACGTCTCTGTTATAAACTCCAAAAAGTGCCAACCAATTAGGCTACAAGGCTTTTGACTCTCTCAAAGTGTTTGTTTGTTTTTTTTTTTTTTTAAGTTCATATATTATCATAACTTTTTATCAATTATCATAGTTATAAAAAATAGTACTGAGTATCAAATTGGTATGGGAGTGCAATACCAATTGGGCTACAAGGCTCTTGACTCTCTAAAAGTGTTTTTTTTTTTTTTAAGTTCATATAACATCATAAGTTTTTATCAATTATCATAGTTATAAAAAATAGTACTGAGTATCAAATTGGCAAGGGAGTGCAATAATGATTTATTGGTTCAACCGTTAGGTCACTAAATTAATAGTTTATATATATATATATATATATTAAAAAAGATATAATAAAAAAAAGTTAAACTATAAAAAAGTGAACTACTAGTATTCAATTTAAACATAAACATGCAACTACCAAATATTGAAGTTAATAAAATATTATTATAAGAAATTGATTTAAATATAGAATTTAGTGAATTTTAATATTAAAAAAAAAACTAAATATTGGACATTTGAATTGGTCCTTTAACTACTAATTCCTATTTTTTATATGAAAAAAAAAAAATTAAAACATAAAAGTAGCTAATAGAAGTACAAAACCAAAGGAAAGTAAGCTTATTTAATGAAAATAACTTAATTTTTTACGATTTAATCGGGTTTTGTTGTTGCAAATAGGGCATTTATTTTATACATGCTAGAAATGATGGTTTAATTGAAAGTTCAATATGGTTTTAATAATGATATTTTTGATATTAAGGACCATCGTGCACCCTTGGTGCAGTGGTCACTCTATAAGTATAAATGCTTGTAGGGTGTGGGGGGCAAGGGCTGATATTCAAGTCTCTAGAAAGGAGCTTCACACACATATACACTTAAATTAAGCTAGAGTAAAATTTCTATTTTGTATAATGTTAGAACATATGTGATTTGATATCAGTAACATATATTAATATTTTATGTAATTGGCTAATCCTTGGACAGAACGCACTTTACTTGTAATTGGGTAGATCTAGGATGTGTTTAATAATTCAAAGAACAAGAGTTCAAGTCTAGTGTTGAAGCCATGCAAATCTATCCAAGAAACAAGTGAAGAAGTGCTGATTCATTAAAGCTCGACAGCTGCTCGACAAATAGCTATCTATCGAGCTATCTATTGAGAATTTTGAAATTCAGATTTCTAGATATGATTTTTGGCCCATGCTTATGTATTTGCGTAGGGTTTCTTTTCTCATAATCCTAGACGTATATAAGGCTTATTTTAAAGACCGTCACATATGAGAATACAAGGTGAACACATGCAAAAGGTGACTGATGCCTTATTCTCTCTAAAAGAAGCTATTGCGTCTTTGCGCCTTAGGGGTTTGTAACCAAGTGCTTCTTGATTTTCATTGTTAATGAAGTGAAGAACTTTGAAGCCAATAATCTTCTTTTAGTTGGTGTGTTAGTCACGTATTTGGAGCCGTGTATCTTTGGTTAGTCACGTATTAGGATCCGTGTAAAAGGGTGGCGTTCATATATTGAAGATTTCAGAGGTTCTGAAGCATAGAAGATTTCTACTGTAAGTTCATCTACGGGAATTGTAGAGTCTAAAGACAAAAGTTTTGTACTAGATTTAAAACTTCTCTTTATTATAGTGGATTGCTTTTCGGGAAGGTTTCCCCCCAGATTTTTTATAGTGAAACTAGTTTATTTCATTAGTTTTCCTAGGTTATAATATCTTGTTTTATTTACTTTTCCACTGCATTTATTTTTGACATGATATTGATGTTTATTTGTTTAACAAGTTTTATTCATAATAAATCTAATTAACAACTTAGGTTTAAAACTTGTTAATTCTATCAACTGGGGTCTAAATTTCCCATCAAGTGATATCAAAGAGGGTACACTCTGATTGGATTAATTTCCAGAGTGTTATCCTTGACCTTTGTTGTCATGGAAACTCTTGATTGTTTTGATTTGCATGATCTTGTCTTGAATGATAATGGTGATATTTAAGATGCCTATTGCAAGCTTTATAATTTTTGTATGAAATCTTTTGAATGTTCTACAAAATTAAAAGCTAATTTTAAAAAGGTCAAACTTGTAAGAGATGATTTGATTGCAAAATTAGATGAAGCCAATAATTTGAATGAGAATTTTAAAAATCAAATTTCATCTTAGGTGGACAAAATTAAGAGTTTGGAAGAACAACTAGTTGAATTTAAAACTGAAGTTGAAAAATTAACTAGTGCCAAACTTGTTGTTGAGCCTAACTCAAAAGAAAAAAAAAATTATATTCCACCATTTAAAAGGAATAATGAAGAGTTGAAGGCTAATATTGCTAGGATAGAAAAAGATAAAAATTTTAATGTTAATGCTGAAGTTTCTAAACCTATGTCTAAAACTCCTCCTAGGATGAAAGAAAAATCTGTTTTTGTCCCCATTTGTCATCATTGTCATATTGTTGGTCATGTTAGGCCAAATTGTCCTAAGTTGTAGTCTCTATCAACCTCTAAGGTTAGATCTCCTTCTAGGATGCCGAGTAGTTCCCAAACTGCTCATATTTGTCAACATTGTGGTGTTTCTGGACATATTCGTCCTAATTGTTTTAAGTTGTAGCCTCAAAAGCAAGTTTCCAAACGGTCACAGGTTTCCTTTCAAGGACTTGCACCTTTGTTTGGAGAGTTATTAAAAGCCTTGAGCTTTTTAACTCAATTTCAGGAGAATCTTAATTCTTCTATGTCCTTTAGTAGACATACTAGGACACGTGCCTTTTCATCTTCACGGCCAAAGACTCATACTATGTGGGTGAGAAAGGAGCCTAAGACTTAATTGTCTTTTCTGTTTGTCTTCTACTTTAATCTTTCTATCTAAAGTATGACTCTCTTTGCTTGATTTCTTATCTACTTTGGAATCATGCTTTCATGCATCTGCACCTTTCTATCATGCCTTCATGTATATGCATCTTTCTTTCATGCTTTCATGTTGTTTGTCTATTTTTGTTTAGCTTTTTAGTCTTTATTTTGTTTGTTTTTCAAAATAAAAATTGAAAAATACAAAAATACAAAAACAGTGTATATTTGTGTACATTGATACTTGTGTATCTTAGATGGCCATTGAAACAGAGTTTTCTAAACTTTGTATCTCTTGTAGCTTAGATGAGCATCTCTATGCACAACTAAGCAAGTAAGCTTTGTGGCTTGTGTTTGTGATAAGTAAGATTAAGTAATTTCTTGTACTTAACACTTTATCACTCTTTTTGATAGGAAGGACTAGAAAATCCTAAGTGAAAAGTATAAATAACCATTTCACCACTGTTGCCTGCCAATCATGAAAGGACATCTATATGCTTCAGTATAGCAAAAGTGCAATGTCAAAAACTTAACATAATTTGGTATTTCTTTTCTCTCTTTTATATGCCCATGCATAGTTTGCTTAAAAGAAAAATAGGCAAAGAAAACTAGAAGCAAATAGAACAAAATGCTTTATATATGATTGCAAGCGTGTATTCTAGGAAATGTGGGAGTTATAGAATGTACCTCGAAAGTAATAGTCCCCATCAAACAGTTATGATTGTGTGTGAGTTAAAGTGATTTTCTCATATCTCAAATCGTCATAACATGTAAACATTTGTGCAATCTTGCGATGTTTTTCACACAACATGCAATATTTTTTGCTACTTTTGATACATGTGCAGGTACAATGTGATTTGGCCATCACAAGAGATACATGTGTTAATGTATAATCACTAAATTGTCTTAACTTGTTTTTGAAATATAAAATTGGTTAGACTTGTTTAGTGTGTGTGTGTGTTTTGGATCTATGTGCTTAACTTTTTTTTTTTTGTTGTTGTTAAGAGATGATTTTGAGATCTTAAAATGTTTTTTGGATCTTTGTTTGAGTAGCATGTTTGATTGCATTCATGTCTGTGTTTTTCTTTTCTTTGAAAAATTGTTTTTAAGTAATCTTGACAGCTTCTCGACACCTAGGCTATCTATCGAGCTTTTTAGCTTCTTTCTATCACATTATCGATAGCTTCTCGATAGATTCTCGATCCATCGAGGAAGTTTCTATATGCTTGATAAATGCTCAATAGTTATTTGATCCATTGAGGTTGGCTTTTGAATGTTCAAATAGCGTATAAAACACTATGAACGTTTAGACCCCCAAACAACAAATTACCAATTAAAACTTAATATCAAACAAATTATGTGCGGAAAATGAATATAAGCTTATAACATAATTGATAAACAATCTAAACCAAATAAAATCACATCCATAGCAGAAATTAAATGGCAAAGATTAAGGGAAGAGAGATGCAAACACAAGAACAACACAACGATGTGTTATCGAAGAGGAAACCGAATCCCTCGGCGTAAAACCTCTCCGCCGCCCTCCAAGCGGTCAATAATCCACTAAAGAATGTAGTTGAGATACATGAATAATAGAAGACCCTCCAAGCCTAATCTACCCAATGTACCTAAGCCGTCCAAGCTCCTACTCTAACAAGGTTATGCTGAACCTATTTCTTCTTTAGCTTCTTAGATTCCGCTATAGCTCATAGCATCAACCAATATCAATTGGTCCTTTCCTAACTGCTTCCCAAAGCACCAAAAAGCCTTCTCACAGATATGGGTTTGGTGAGAAAAGGTTTGGGTAATGTACCTCTCAAGGATCCAACAATGGAGAGGGTGAGAGTAGAGGAATTTGAAGAGTCTCTATGTAAAAATGTGGATAAGTCAATCTTGTTTTCTTTAGGGTTTCTCTCTTAAAGCTCTTTACATTTCGTGGGTATAGAGGGTATTTATACTGGGGTGAGAAAAGAATGAGAAGAGTCAATTTTTCCAAAACAGAGCTGGCTGGCGGCTTAGCCTCGTGGCTTGACTGAGTCGCGAGTTCAAGCCTCACTAATTGAATGGCCAGGCTGGACTTTTTGTTGTGTAGTGCAACAGCTGGCAAATGGTTCAGTTTCTCTACACGCTTTACTCGTGTGCATCTTTTGGCTGCTTGCCAGTCGCGAGCTATCCGCGAGATCCAGTCGCAAGTCCCTGCTTTACTGCACAATCTTGAGCATTTCTTCACACTCTCTCACACACTACCCTTACATGATTCCCACCTAAATATAGGGTTTCTAAGTGCTGAATTACAAGAAATTGGCACGGAATAAAGCCAACAAAATGTTGATAAATTTCAACCTTACAACTTCTGTTCGATAGCTTCTCAACATCTCTCGATCTATCGAGATCCTTCTGCATGCATTATTTTTCACATGTTTTGCATGTTTCTCTTATCTTGTCATCTATAGCATCTTGTTTCATTACATTCACTCATTTATATAAATTCCTTGTACCCCCTTGATCATCCTTGATCATCTTTATGTTTCTCAAGTGAAGCTTTCTAGCTTCTTGTACCCTTTGTCAATTATTACAAAAAGGGGGAGAAATTGTGGAGAATATGTGGTTTCTTTTTAAGATTCTACATGTTAGGGGGAGAAATACATACCCTTGTAAGGGGGAGTTGTGTTTCATCTTATTAGGGGGAGTGTTCACCTTCTTCTTCTTGTACACCAGTCTTGTGACCATGTTTACATACATTGTACTTATCTTTGATATATATATATATATATATATATGATGATGTATGTGTTCTTCACCTACCTTTACATGTGTTGTTTCTTTTTTATCTTTATACACATGTTTCTTATTTAATGTATGCAATCTGTTATTTCTGTTTTACACTAAGATGCCTTGATGAGTTTTGTTTAAAGTGTTTCAGAAATACAAGTTGTTAAAGTCTACTTGCAATAAACTCGCTTCTTGCAAAGTTTTTCAAGAGTTTGTGTTAGGATAGATTTTCTTGTATTCAACAAGTGAGTATGAGTTAAGTAATTTATGACTTCTCTGATATGTTCATTTGTTTGTTGTGGTTTTGTCATAGATTTCCAAAAGGGGAGATTGTTAGGACATATGTGATTTGATGTTGAGAACAAATGTCAATATTTATGTAATTGGCTAATCCTTTGACAAAACGCACTTTACTTGTAATTGGGTAGATCTAGGATGTGTTTAATACTTCAAAGAACAAGAATTCAAGTCTAATGTTGAAGCCATTCGTATCTGTCGACAGCTGTCGAGACTCATTAAACCTCGATAGATAGCTATCTGTCGGCAGCTGTCGAGCTATCTATCCAGCTTTAATGAACAACTTCTTTTCTAATGAGGTGTTCTCCACAATAAGAGTCTTAACCAGCCTTGTAGTCTTATCTAGTGTGACTAACAGGTCAGTTTTTTCAGTTTTTACCTCATTAAGCTCTTTTCTACAAAGATAAGAAGTCTTTTCGAATTTTATAAACTCAATGCATAGCTTATCATAGGCTTCTTGAAGGGTCAACTTTTTTGGGTACTTCATCTCCAAAAGAATCCTCACTGTCACTAGCACTCTCCACAATCACCTTATCGGTTGTGGCAACCAAAGCTATAAAGTGACCATATTCATCCACATACTCATTAGAAAAGTCATTCTCAGCATCACTCCAGGTAGAAACCAACCCTTTATCTTTTGAATTATTGGTCTTTTTCTTCATAAGATAGTTTGGGCACTCTATTCTCATATGACCAAAACCTTTGCACTCATGGCACTGGATGAGGGGTTTCTTATTCTTACCATTCCTTGAGGATTTAGATTTCCTAGGAGTCATCATCATCTTCATCTTTAGAGTCCTCAATCTCTTCCTCTATACCCTTAAGAGCCAAGTTTTTACTCTTTTCACCTTTTCCCATTGAGCGTAATCTCATCTCATAGGTTTGAAGGTTCCCTACAAGCTCAGTCACAGGAAGTTGATCAATGTCCTTCACTTCTTTAATGACAGTGATCTTGGCATGGAATCTTTTAGGTAAAGACCTAAGGATTTTCCTAACAATTTTGGATTCTGCTATAGATTCTCCAAGGTTGAAGGCAAAATTTGCAATATATTTGAGTTTAGTATAGAACTCATCAAAGGTCTCATTCTTCTCCATCCTTATTTTGTCAAAACTACTAGTGAGTCATTGGAACTTCACAGTCTTTACTGCCTTGGTACCTTCATAGGTGGTCTCAAGAATGGTCCATGCTTCCTTAGCAGTTTCAGTAGAGGATATCTTCTTGAACTTCTCATTTGTGACCGCACTGAATAGAGCATTCAATGCCCTGCTGTTGAAGTTTGCCATCTTAATTTTAGCATCATCCCAATCAGCCGACGCTTCCGTAGGCTTGATTCAGCCTATCTTCACAGCTTGCCACACTTTCTCATCTAAAGACTGCAGGAAAATTCTCATGTGTACTTTCCAGTATGCATAGTTAGTGTCATCAAATAAAGGAGGTATAATAAGAGACTGTCCTCTATCCATGAGAAACAGGGGTCAATGGATCACACAGCAAAGATTAACCCTAATCAGAGTATGTCTGCTCTGACAAAGAACAAGAGTTTAAGTCTAGTGTTGAAGCCATACAAATCTGTCCAAGAAACAAGTGAAGAAGTGCTTATTCGTTAAAACTCGACAGCTGTTCGACAGATATCTATCTATCGAGATTTAATGAGACTCGACAGATACTATCTATTGAGGTATCTATCGAGAATTACAAAATTCAAATTTCCAGATCTGATTTTTGGCCCATGCTTATATATTTGTGTAGGGTTCTTTTCTTACAACCCTAGACATATATAAGGCTTATTTTAAAGGCCGTCACAAAAGAGAATACAAAGAGAATATATGCAAAAGGTGATAGATGCCTTATTCTCTCTAAAAGAAGGTACTGCGTTTTTGCGCTTTAATGTTTTGTAACCAAATGCTTCTTGATCTTCATTGTTGATAAGTCTTACTTTCCAGCCAACAATCTTCTTCTAGTTAGTGTGTTAATCACGTACTGGGAGCCGTACATCTTTGGTTAGTCACATACGGGAACCCGTACAAAAGGGTGGCGTTCATATATTGAAGAGTTCAGAAGTTCTAAAGCGATAGAAGGTTTCTATTGTAAGTTCATCTATGGAGATTGTAGAGTTTAGGGACAAAGGTTTTGTACTAGATCTGAAACTTCTCTTTACTATAGTAGATTGCTTTTCGGGAAGGTTTCTCTTTACTATAGTGGATTGCTTTTCGGGAAGGTTTCGTGAAGAACTTTACAGCCAACAATCTTCTTCTAGTTGGTGTGTTAATCACATACGGGGAGCCGTGCATCTTTGGTTAGTCACATACGGAGATCCGTGCAAAAGGGTGGCGTTCATATATTGAAGAGTTCAGAATTTCTAAAGCGGTAGAAAGTTTCTATTGTAAGTTCATTTATGGGGATTGTAGAGTTTAGGGACAAAGGTTTTGTACTAGATCTGAAACTTTTCTTTACTATAGTGGATTGCTTTTCGGGAAGGTTTCTCCCGAGGTTTTTTACTATGAAACTAGTTTGTTTCATTAGTTTTCCTGGGTTATCATATCTTGTCTTATTTACGTTTCCACTACATTTATTTGACATGATATGGATGTTTATTTGTTTTAACAAGTTTTATTCATAATAGATCTAATTAACAATTTAGGTTTAAAACTTGTTAATTCTATCAATCGGGGTCTAAATTTCCCATCATATAAAAAAAGAAATAAGAAAAAAAGATATTAGGGGAAAAAACTGTAAATATATTGTGATGAAGAAGATTGGCAGATAGTCTCCAATGTCTATAATTAATCGAAAATTTGAAGAGCATGTTAAGATTTGCAAGGAGATGAAAATTTTAAGGGCAAAACTTAAGTTCTATCTTAGATGATGTTCCTTAGATTTCTCTCTTAAAATTTAGTCACGTGACTTTTTTCTCATAGGATGGAAGTGTGTTTTTAGTTAAGTAAAATTTTAAGATAATGTTCCTTAGATTTCCCTCTAAAAATTTAGCCGTATGACTTTTTTCTCATAAGATGGAAGTTTGTTTTTAGTTAAGTAAAATTTTAAGGACAAAACTTAAGTACTATCTTAGATGATGTTTCTTAGATTTCCTCTTAAAATTTAGCCATATGGGTTTTTTCCCATAGGATGGAAGTGTGTTTTTAGTTAAGTAGCTATAGGACTGAATTTTAAGAGAAGAACCTTATGAATAACACCTAAGTACTGTACTTAAGTTTTGTCTAAATTTTAATTATTGAAGAAAAGCTAAAAGATGGAGGTGAACATACACACAACCTAGAAGCATTATAAAAATCACCACAACAGTTTTTAAAAAAATGTGAATAGTTTATTTTAAACTGACATACATTAAATACATATTCAGTTTTTCCCATATCTCTAAAAAAATGTGAATAATTTATTTTAAATTTTATCACATTAACGGGTGCTGTATAGCACCCGTTAACAGCACCCAAAAAATTTTATCCAAAATTAGATTTCTTAAATTTTATCCACCACATTATTTGTCTATAAAATTTTCAGTGCATGTCTCATGATTCATGAATATTGAGTAAAATAGTTGAGACGCTATTTCCATTCATGTGTGTGTGTGTGTGTGTGTATGTCAATATGTGTGTGTGGAGCTTCAATATTTGTGCAGACAACATTTTTGTCTAGTTTTGGACCAATGTCCAAATGGTGAAGGAAAATCCTTTAATAAAAAAAACAAAGAAAACATTTTGTTTAATCATTTTATACCAAATGATAAAAACATATTGTTTAATCATTTTATACCAATTAAAACTGTAAACAAAAGATCTCAAAAAATGAAGTCTGAATTTCAAGATGACAATGTTGCCAGATGGAAGAGTACTTTTGCTGAATGGGAGGATATAACAGTTTAATTTTCAGACGAAAGAAGGTCTCAAGGCATAAAAATAAATATTTGCTACTGATACAAAAAAGTTCTAGAAAAATAAAAAATTTAAAGATAGTTTTTGGGGGCGGTCTTTTATATTAGTTAACGCAAGGATGACGTAAAGCATGACCTTAAGCTTTTATTAAGTGGACGAAGTAACTTTACTTGTAGTGGAGGATTTTTTTTTTTTTTTTTTTTGGGTGGAGACATGATAGAATTTGAATTTTTTTTTTTAATATTAGATTAAGACACCAATTAATTTTGGTATAGAGATGATCCAAACCTATGTCCCTTATGTAATGATAATAGATTTTATAAATTTTTTCTCAAAAAAAAAAAATTATCAATTAAGCTAAATTTTTGAAACTTATAATAAAAAACTATTACATTTTCTATTATTATTAAAACTAGTGTGTAATCCTATGCATATGTACAAGTACATTTAAAAACAATCACAATTACATATTATATATATGATTATGTTTTTTATGGTTTATTATATTGGACTCCTCGTTTTCTACATTAAATTAACTAATTTGGCACAAAAAAAAAAAATTTAGATTAGATGGGACACGTAGCACAAAATTAAACTTTAATTGAAATTCAATTTTTACCTAAATTAACTCACTTGCCACAAAATTCTAAAATTTATATTAGATAAGATATATGGCGTAAAATTAGACACTAATTGAATTCTAATTGAAAATTTAATTGGATTTTCTCTCTACTTCACCTATTATTATATATATATAATATAGGCTAGTGTATAGCCCAGGCTACTATTACAAAGATTAGATCATTTTATAATGATACTCTGGTTATATAATATATTATAAGTCTGTTTAAAAAACTTTATATATTACTTTCGTGTTCGTGTGTTCTAATAAGCATCACTGTTTCCTAAGAAAAAAAATAGGGATGTTTATCCCACATTGATTGTATGTGTTAGAATTTTAGTTAGGGGTGTTCACCAAACCACATAAACAGCAAAAATTACACCAAAACCGCCTGCAAAATGGCATAACTGCACTGCACCGCAAGTAAAAGTGTATCGTACTGCATTGCATGATGTAGTGTGATTTGTGGTTTTATAATATGAAAACCACACAAACCGAACCGCACTGCACCGCACCCTCTATATGTATTAATATATTTATTTATTTTATATTATATATATAATAAAGACAAAATATCAATACATTAATAATTTATAATACCCTAGTCGTATCTCACTATTCTGTTAGTTAAAAAAAAAAAAAAAAAAAAACTTATTACTCTCTCAGCCTTCAGAACTCAGAAGTCAGACCCTAACCGCCACACTTCCACTTGAATTGTCACTACTCTCTGCCGTTGCATCAGTTGCTTCTACTATTGCGCAGGGCCGGCTTAACAACCTTGGAGACCTTAGGCGAAAATTTTAAGTGAGGTCTTTTTAATATTTAAATATTTATTAAAAATTTTTTATTTAAAATATATTTTTCTTGCTATTTGAGATGCAAAATTACTTATTGGTTATTGCAAATTTTCTAAAGCCATAACCACATTATATTATAAAGTCTAAACCTGCACAAATAAAAATTAATATATTACATGGTTCAATAAATTAGTATCACTATAATACAATTGAGTTGATATGATATAAATCAAATTATTAGTTAGTGTGATAATTTATAATAATCCATAAAATAAAAGCTTGCATAAAATATATATATATATATATATATATATTAATTTGAGTGGGTATACACTGGGCGTGGTTGTGGGCCATATGGGTGGGTTATTGGGTTAGTGAATGTGTAGGCAATGTAGCTGTGTGGGCGGGGCTAGTTAATAGCTATACGCAGAGATCTCTTGCACTTGCACAGTAGTTATTAAAATTTTTTCAACTTTTTTAGATTATAAAATATTATATACTCAATAGTTGAGTACTATCAGCCTATCATTCTATTATATCAAGGTGTGTGCAGTGTGCACTGTCACTGTAGATATAATGAAGTCTTTTTAATGCATTTTATTGACCAATAAAAGGATTAAAAAAAATTATTTTTGTAATTAAAATATATATATATATATATATATTTACAAGTAGGGACCTTCTTTTATTTGGAGGTTTTAGGCGATTGCATTAATTGTATCCATTGTTTAGCTGCCCTGCTATGGCGGTATTTATCTCTCTGTTTATCTCTCTATATGTTCTACGTCTATTTCTTTTTGCACTCATTTTAGTTTTAGTAGGGGTTATTACGTGTTATTGGGATTTCAGAGTTAATTTATGTTACCTACAGTGCCTTATGGGTACTTTGAGCTGCTTTCATTCACTTTTGAGAGTTTTATAATGTCTTCTTGTTGTTTGATTGCTTAGAATTCCATGGATAATGTCACTTACAATGCCTTACGGATACATTCTTTTCAAGAAAACTAGGTGGATTCTACAGCATGTCTTGCTAAGCAATGTGCAATACTCCAAATTTATCAATGTGCCATATTCTGAGAGGAAATGCATTATTAATAAGATATAATCTGATATTTAGGAAGCTAGTGATGATAGAATGTGATGTTCTATTTCAATTTACATTCAAAAGGATAGTCAGTTGCTTAGTATGCTTTAATATAGAATTGAGACTTGATTTCTCGTTTTTAGTTTCACTAGGAAAGAATTAGCAGGGACACATATGGTATATGTTTAACTAGAAGCTATAGGCTGTGATCAATTTCCATTTTCAAGGAATTTGTTATTTTATATATACTATGGCAACGAAGTGAGAATTTATTCACTGTTTGTATAATGTCAAAAAGGGCCACGCTTTTATTTTATTTTATTTTATTTTACTTTTGATAAGAAAAGGGCAATGCTTTTCTCTCTTGAAGTTTTTCTCATCCTATGTTTTGTCAATTCACTCTTGTTCTCGCTTTTATATTGGGGCTTTTAAATGATTGTTGTTTAAACGTTGAGATTTTCTAATGAGTCACATTCATTGCAGCTAATAGAGAATGATATAGTAATATTACTGATAGATGTTGAATCGTATGGTGATATATATGTTGAATTTTTATATAATAGGTGAATTTTTATACACCGCACCGCATATGTGACTGCAAAAATGAGGTGTGGTATGGTTATAGTTTTGGCTAAACTATACATCGCACCGCACTGCACCATACTACACATGTGACTGCAAAAATGAGGTGCGGTGCAGTTATGGTTTTGGCTAAACCACACTGCAAAGTGCGGTGCTAAAAATGACCCAAAACCGCACTGCACTGCGTCACAAACACCCATAACTTCAGTCTTTATAACCTCAGACTACTACTACAAAGGTTAGGTTATTTTGTAATGGTACTCTAGTTATGTAATATATTATGAGTAATGCTACAGACACAAACTAATTTATAGCATTTTTATAAACTGCTAATGTAGTTTTAGTAATTTTCATATGATTATTGGTAAATGTAATTGTGATATTAGTGGTGGATCCATATTAAAATTAATAAGAATTTGCCACATCAATGGTTCGTAAAAATGTTGTAAAATAATTTGTGACTGTAGCATTACTCATATATTATAAGTCCATTTAAAAAACTCTATATACTACTTTCGTGTTCGTGTATTCTAATAAGTATTACTGTTTCCTTAAAAAAAAAACTGGTATATAGCCTTGTGCATATGTGCTAGTACCATTAAAAATAATCACAATTATAGAGTTCAAATTATAATTTTTTTTGGAAGATGTTCAAATTATACATAGTATTAGTTTACACTATTTTTAAATTATACATTTTTAAAATATGTAATGGTTTCTCATTATGTATATATGATTTAGAATTTAATTAGTTTTAAACTCTTTGGTTTTTACACCTAATAATTAACTTGTTACAAAAATTAAAAATGTAAACGGACACATGGCGAAAAATTGGACTCCAATTGAATCTAATTGGATTTGGACTCTTTGATTTTTATACTCAATAATTCATTTAGCACAAAATTAAAAATTAAATTAGACATGTGGTGCAAAATTGAAAATCCAATTAAAATCTAATTGAATTTTCTCCAATCTTTGATCATTAATATATATATATATATATATATATAGATTACTTAACATTGAACATATTAATTATGATTGATTTTCTCTGATCATATTATATTAAAATCTTTTGTAAAACTCTTATTTGGATTTTAAACAACTCAAATATGATATTTATAGAGAGGAAAATTTTGGATTATATATCAATATCTCCATTCAAAAATATCAGTTAGACTATTAGACTTTTGGCAGGACAAGACGTCTTTTAAAGAGTCTAAATATTACAACATTATAATCTCATAACGTGAAAGGTCATATTCATATGCACATATATTGCTTTGAAAAAATTTATTTTTTCAAGTAACTTTTCAAAACATACATATATTAAATTCTTTTACCCATTTTATACAATATCATCTAGAAAAATGTTAGAAATCGCATTAATTAACATAACTAGCTTATAATTTTTTGCATATGCATTAATACACTTAAAGATATACAATAAGATACATAATATAATTCATATATATATAATTTAAATACTATTGATAGTCATTTTTATATTTTGTTAACTCTTAAAAAATTTTTGTAAGAATATTATTAGGTATAAAATGTAATTATCCATATTTAAAAAAAAAATTAGTGTGAAATCCTTTTTTTTTTTTTTTACAATTCATTTATTCTAGACTCTTTGATTTTTGTACTTAATAACTCACTTGGATGAATATTTATGATGTGGTCACACATTTGATTTTAAAATTAATAAATAAAACTCTTTAAGAATAAATAATTTATGACACATGATGCAAAATTTGAACTCTAATTTGAAATTTTAATTTGAATTTCTTTTAGCTTCACCTATTATTTATATATATATATATATATATATATGAGTTAATCATATTGAATGTGATGTAAAATAATGATATGTAGACATCCATGGTTAGCGTTAAATTTAAAAATAATAACAACACGTCAAGCATTAAAATTAAAAATATTGCATGCCCATTTTGTTTGGACTCTCTCTCTCTCTCTCTCTCTCAAAAGAAATTACAAAAATCAAGGTATAAGCTTTCACTCTTGATTTTTTTTTAATTAAGGTTAAAGACACCATTCATAAAACAACGAAAGAGAATATTAACAAACCTCTAACAATTCACAAATTCATTATAACTTTTCAGGAATAAAAAGGTATTAATTCTTATACTATTGCATCATAAAAATAGCAATTTCAAGGTTTTAAAATTTTTATAGATTTGACTTGTTAAGTTATAAATCTGATTAGGATGTCAACGTCGAACTAAAATCATTCATGCAACTTTCAAATGTTGCCGCGATAAGAATATCAAGCATTGCCGCTTTTGTTGAATGATAAGGCTATTTTACTGACCGAATAAAGGAGCGATAAGGCTAGGTGCGAACAATATTGTTCCTAATTCCTATGGTTAATTTCACCCATGTTACAGTCTAACCTCAACTGATTAAAGAAGTAAAAAATAAAACTAATTTTAGAGATTTTAAAAAAATTTACTACATAACTTATACAAATATTTGATATGTTACCAATCAAAAAAAAAAAAAAAATCAAACATTTATAAAAATAAATACTAAATCTATTATTAATTTTATTACAAAATAACTTATAAATTGGGGTAGCAATGAATTTTTTGTTAATACATCCACAGAAAAATAAATAAGAAATTCTTTAAAATACTACCAATTTTTACTATAAAAAACTTATAAATTAATGTAACAATAAATATAATTGGAGACTTAGAGTCACAACAATATAATAAATAAATAAATATCTTAATTATTATTATGGTTTGTTTTTAAGAGTTGATATTTAAATTTATAAAGTTTGTAGAATTTGTAATACATGTAGCGCCATTCTAATAAATTAATATCTTTATCACTTTTTTTAGACTAGTGACGCTGTAGGAATATCATAAATTTTTACTATCTAAGCATTACAAAATAATGTGTCAATTTTAGACACGTGACAAAAAAGTAATAAAGAAATTTATTTATAGACAAAATTTAGCTACAAAATTGGTTGTAGGTTAAGGTTACAAACTCATTCAATAAAATAAATATTACTACATATTTTGAAAATCTAACCGTTGAATTATATGTTCTTTACGCTCTTAATACACATGTTAAATTTTGTGTTAATTAGATATTATTTACTATATGATCTATAAGGTTATATTTTATGCATAGTTTTAAATTCTAAAAACTTGTAATTTAAAAAATTTATTGATAACATAGCTATTGATCTTTAATGTTCTTGAAATTTTGCAAGCATAGAGGATATAAGAAAATAATGTAATCCAATGGTGGATTTGTCAAAATTCACCTCCAATAAAAAGATATTGAATAAAGTTGTAGGCTAAAGTTACAACTAATTTTGTAGCTAAACTTTGTTTATTTATTATGTTGTTAATAATGCACCAATTACATATATTTAGTGTGCATTTGGAAATTGTTGATTTTTTTTTTTTTTTTGCTTTTTTTTTTTCAACTTTTAGCAAATAATCTAGATTTTTAAAAATAAAGTAGCTTTTAGCTTTTTTTTTTTTAATAAATTTAACATAAAAATTATAGAAAAAAAAAACTATATCTTTTGATAAATATTATGTAAATAAGATACTGAAAATAAACAATTTCCAAGCAGGACAATTATTACAATTTACAACATCAATTTTTAAGTAAAAGCGGTACTTGTTTTAACATTTTCCTTCTTTTTTTTTTTTTTTCTTATTCAAAAATTGGTCTTTAGCATTATTATTATTATTTTTTTTTTTTGAAATAGTTATAATATGCTCCTAATCCTACGGTTCAAATTCTTTACCTCTTAGACTTTCAAACATTTTGAATATAGGGAGGTATCAATTAAGTTATAAGACTCATAACACTATTAGTTTATTAAATTGTTAAAAGTGGAGTTAAAACATATTCATTACCATGTTAATTTGTAAGTATTTTATAGAAAAATAGATAGTAATATCCTACATTAAAAAAAAAAAAAAAAAAAAAAAAAAAAAAAAGTTCGCCCTACCACTTGTTCAAATGCAGGAAAGAGTGTTGAGACCGTACATACACTTATAAGTAACCCTAGCACAGCTCATATTTCTTTTTACATAGTAGCTACCAAATATAAGAAGATAAACTCAGGGCACTAGCCAATAAAACCCCTTCTATCATAGCCCTATTTTCCCTCTTCTGATGCCTCCTTCTCTGCTTTCCAAACATTAAAGATCAGCTCTTTGATTCAGTTCTTGCTCATCATTTCTTAAATTCTCGAAACGAACAAGGTAAATAAATCTGCATAAGCAGATCATGATCTAATCCTTTAGTACTACAATTATAACATCATTAACATAAACATTAAATCAACTTTTAACAAGGTTGAAAGGTGGATCGGAGGCATGGGAAGCGGCCACTTCCTTCGGAAGCATCGGAGGAGAAAGAGAAAGAGCATGAAGTCCCAGCTTATGCTTCATCTTGGTCAGAAACCGACATGTCTGCCATGGTTTCTGCTCTCACTCAGGTTATAGGCACAGTCGACGATAAGCCAACCCTGGTGCAATCAACCCCATTAGCCATCCAAGAGTGTGCTGTGAAAGAAGAACCTGATTCATCTCAACCGGTTCAAGATCAAGGTACCAAACTTGTTTAGCTTGAGTAGTAAGATACTCTTTAAGTTCTACTTGTGTTTGTGTGTGTGTGTGTGTGTGTGTTTTTTTTCCTTATCTTTTCTGGGGAAAAAGAACATTCAAAGTAGTTGAAGTTTATGGCTTTTCTTGGGCATTAGATGCGATGCTACTGTTAATCATATGTTTGCTTTTGAAAAAAGGCATAGCCTAAATTGTCAAATTTTTCTGATTTTGCTTCTTTTGTTTGCTCTGGTAACAGTAATACTGTCAAAGATGTCATGATCCATCTCTATCTAAACTCCTTACGGTTCCTTTTTTGTTTTTTTGTTTTTTTTCCTAGGAAAAAAAAAATCATCCTTTTATAGAAGGGAAATAAATTTATTGAGTTACTAATCCGATCTTTAGTCAAGATTAACGCTGAGTATTACTCTTGTAACTTACAAGATACAGACGGGACATAAAGATTCTTATAATGTAAAAAAATCATATTTGCATTTATTTTATGTACTTTCATTTTAGTCAAGTTCAATGAATCTTACGTGCCGTGAAGAATTCAAACTCTATCTCTATATATCTTTCCCATAGGAAATAAAAAACATTCTTTTCATGCTTCTCTACCCAACTTTTCATGTGTTTTATTTGAATGAAAAAACTCTTTTTTACATCTTCCGGACAAGCTAAGCACTAAATTCTGCTGGTCATGTTCTCTCTTCCGTGAGTTACTATCTTTCCTTCCATTTTACTCTCTTTGACCAATTGACCTTGGACCTTATCCTGTATTTTATTGTAAAGTTTAGGTATGTGCCATATTCTAAAGGTTTATAAACACTCAACTTTGTTGCTTTATGGTTGCCTAACCTTGACAATTTCTGCTAATTGTGGCAGCATGGTTGGTTGATATATAGACGTTTGGGTTGAAATCTTTTCGGGGGTTTGAACACCATCTTCTTTTCCCTATAACTTCAAAATCTTCTTCTTTTGCCTATAACTTCAAAATCACTAATTAATCCTATGTATGGATGGGAGGAAATGAATAGGGGAGAAGAGAGGGATATATGACTAGAAATTTTTAGTACTAATTACCTTCTCCTTTCGTTCCAAACATACGCTCATTTTAAATTAAATACTAACACAAAAGGAAAAGAAAAATGTCAGAGTTTGTATTCACTTTAATAATTGTCACATTTAAGTAAAAAGGAAAAAAAAAAAAAAATGAACGTCACATGCTTCTTTTATTTTATGAATTTTTCTTACCTATCTTGTGAAATGTAAGTGAAATGAAACAACTTGAACCTAAAATGCACGTCTCAAGTTCTTATAGAACAAAATACAACTGGGGTTTCCTTATTTGAGGCTGGCCATACTTTTAGTTAGCATTTCGCAAGCTAGGTAAAGGCATCGTGTGGTTGGGACTTGAAACCACTTTTAATAGTCTTTTATCCTTAGCTAGCAATATTTTATCGTAGGAAAGTGGGGTTCCCCACTTGTATCTTTCTAAATTGTGCGTGCATGAAATTTTATGATACTTTGGAGAGGGGGCGCGGGGATGCATGCGTCTTATACCAATCAACTAATTAGTAGCTTTACCCTACATGCATCTTGCGCACGCATTGTCTCAAAGTATGTATATGACAAGTTATCAGGCAGTTCACACTAGGAAAACTTTAAAGCGTACTACAAAATGTTTATAAACCGATGTACTATGAGTGTATACGATGAGTGAATGTAATTGGTAAACTTTAATCATGTAAATGAAAGTTTTGAATTACTTTTTATAATTTGTTATATTAATCTGTAAATCTTATTTAGTAAAATTTATAGTATCTTTAACATCATTATTAACATTATTTAGTTATCTGTCATATAAGTTTTAAGAATCAAAAACCATTTATCTGTTGTCTTTGGATATCTTTCCCAGTAGTCATTATGTACTACGTATGCCTCAAACCTTATGCATTATGCGTATATCTTATGTCTTATGTATGGCCTTTCTATTCTTTGCATGCATGACTTTGTGAAGAGATTGCAAGAAGAAGGCACTATAGAGGAGTAAGACAACGACCATGGGGAAAATGGGCTGCCGAAATACGTGACCCAAAAAAAGCAGCTCGTGTTTGGCTTGGCACATTTGACACAGCTGAGGATGCAGCCATGGCATATGATAAAGCAGCTCTAAGGTTTAAAGGCACCAAGGCCAAGCTTAACTTTCCTGAAAGAGTTCAAGGGATGACCGAGTTTGGCTACCTCATGGGTACTCATGGAAATACAAGTGGCGTCTCTCATGAGCAAAATCCTAGCCCAGTTATTCCTCCTCCTCCTCCTTTACCATTTATGTTACAGCAAGAAGCTTTCCCAGGCCTATATCAGTATGCACAACTTCTTTCTAGTACTGATATTGAATTCCCTGGTTACACTTCCAATCTCTTTAAGCAAGAATCTTTTGCTTCACAATTTTCATCATCTTCACTCTCATCTACGACCTCATCACATCAGCAGCAACATCAGGAAGAGCATGGCAAGGACTTTGATTCTAGTAACCCAAGCGAGTAGTATATATATATAAATATATATATATATATATATATCTATATGGTATGCAATATGGTTTAAGAGTTAGTTCATTTATTATCATCCTTTTTGAGTGCTAATATCATTATTGGCTGCACTTCCCTTCGATTAGTTCAGTAAAAAGTAATCTATCCCGGCCCGCAGAATCGACCACGAAATCTGCCACTACATAATCAAGAGCTTCTGAGTATTCTTTTGACATTTTTGGAAGCTCTATTCTGATTTTTTGTATGGGGAGTACATGGATATATGTAACCCCAAGGACTATCTTCTACATTGTATAATGAGAGAGTATTAGATTTCGGGGGCAACTGTAATAGATTGGGTTCAGTTATTTTTGTTTATTTTGAAGTATCAAGATGTTCATTAATTTTGCTTATATGAAGCAAATGAGATGTATGTGGACATCTTAAATCAAAGTTGAACGAGTGCATTTTTGTCGTTCTTACTATGATATTATAATTTATATGAATGAGTCTAATGTTTTTTATTTCATTATAACATAAGAAATTCCCTTTTGTTTATTTTTTCCCCAAATTTAACACTGACTGAAGACCGAAGCCAGATCGAGGATTTCTGAAATGTTACATATATTAATAGCATTTGCAAATAAATAAGATTTAATTTGTTGAAAACCTTTAATGGAACTTCACACAAAGTCATACATGAATTGTCACCCTTGTGACCCAATTTGGCTGGTCGTCACATCCTTTTCTTATCAACACCAACAGCACATGTCGAGATTTATTCACGGATTTGGGATTGCTGTGAGAGAGAGAGAGAGAGAGAGAGAGAGAGAGAGAGAGAGATAATTAGTTTAATAAGTGTATCATCATTTGAGATTGCTATAGGACCTAGACTTTTCGGTAGAGTTTTTTTTTTTTTTTTTTTGGGCACTGCGTTTAGACGGGATAAAAAAAAAAAAAAAACGGGCTTTAAAGGTGCTTAAAATTATGTACTAAACTTTGTCAATTTGGTAAATTTTGTTAAAAAAAAATTTCCTCCGTTTCCTTAAAACTGATAAATAATTAGCTGTCAAAAGTCTTATAGCTAAATAAGTTGACACTTGGCCCCTTCTGACGTCTCCAACCAATAAATCCATGGATTAAATCCCCTTTACCCAATTATCAAATTAAAAAAAAAAAAAAAAAAAACTCAGCTAAAGTTAGGATTTTTAAAGATCTTTAATATGTTATTATAAATTTTAATAAAAATAATAAATGGAAAAAAAAAGTTCATGTATACTTTTCATAGTGACAGAAAATACTATATATGAGAGAGAGATATGGTGAAATTATTAAGTGCATTCTAGGAGGACAACACCTTCCTCTAATATATAGGTGGCATCCACAGTTTACACTAAATTTTGCACATAATACTTATATTTATGTGAGAGGAAAAAAGTAGTAGAACTTTTAAGGTATAAAGTTTTATTTACATAACTCTTCAGCGTTTTGAGTGTTTAAAAAATTACAATAATACTTTAAAATTATGGATTTATAAAGTATAAATAATATATTGTAGAGTTTTAATGAATAATATATATATTGAGAGTTTTCCTTAGAAGTTTCAAGTTTTAACTTTTCGTTTTAGATCTTTTGAGGAGTTTAAAGCTATTTTGTAAAGTTCACCAATCAAGTTGTTGTTATTATTATTATATCTCTGAAAGATTTGTAAGGCTCCACTTAATGCAAATCCAGACAAGCTCTAAGACTTTTTTGAGATTTATTCAAATTTTCGTGAAAACTATGAAATGGAGGAAATGCCCATTTTTTTTTTAATATAAATTAAAAAAAAAAAACTTATGCCCATACAATATCATAAATGAAAATTGCAATTAATAATAATTGTAACAAAAATGATGATGAGTGATGATGATTGATGGTATAATAACTTTTAACGTTCACCTTTATTAGTTTTCACACCTAAAATCTTTTTATCAATTTAGTTACCAAACCAGCTAGGGTAACAATTTCAAATATTAATATCTGTCATTTATCAAAATTTAACAACTTTTAGTTAAAAGTTCTTGCTTATTAAATCGCTAGAACTACACATTAAATTTCTAAGGTAATAACTAGTGTACAGACGTTATGCGTGTGCATATTTTATGTGCAATAATGTGGATAAAATAAGCATCACTCAAATTTTTAACACCATCATCTGTTGCACCGTGCACTGCATTGGTTTGTAAAAAAAATTTTGACTACAAAAAGAGTTGGTCATACTATATTTTATTTTTGGAAAAAGAGTTGTCATACATATTGTTCATTTGTGAACAACTTATCTAATTTTTTATAGAAAACTTTTTGATAAAAATGTGCTAAAGTATACTTGCATCTTGAAAAAATTTTGAAAAAGTGAAAAAAAAAAGAGGAAAAAGTGAGGTTTTAAAAAACTATACATAAAAATTAAAAGCCAAAAGCTAATACCAAACTCACCATGGTATAATGCCCCCCCACCTTGTACCGTACGTGGCATACCCAGTGTACCATAGCTTCAAGGGGTTGATGTTGTGAATCTTTTTGCTTAGTTTGAATGACTATATACTTGGTGGGTAATTATTGGGTACTCTCAGAGTACTATAAATGCATACTTCCTTTTCTTACATAACTGTGAGTCCCACTAATTAAATTTATAGTGGGACTCACAATTCATGTGAGGGGAGAGTACACATTTATGGTACTTTCGGAGTATTCAATAATTTTCCATACTTGGTTTTGTTGAGGCCTACAAATTTAGAAGTAGAAAGAAAACTCTTGAGACTGGTATATTATAGAGAAAAAAAGATATGATACAAACAATAGGAATTATAGGATGATGGATGCTGGTTAGAGGAAAGGTTGAAAATGAAACAAATATTAAAAATTTAAAATTATTCATTTCATTTTATTTTAAACACAAGTCAAGCGTGAACTCATTAATAAACTAAATTTATATTCAAATTTAATTCTTTTTTTTTTTTTTTGGTCAAAAAGCTTAAACTTGTTCATAACCTATTTGATTAACTTATTTATTTTCATATATAATAAACACCACATCTAAAATTTGGTACCATTTCACAAATATATGTGGATAGTTAATGAATAAATTAAAGTTGAAATAATATTATTTGCATTGATTAGATAGAATGATTTCTTTTTATGGACTTATGAAAATTAGATTTATTAATTTTTTTAAATCAATATATAAATTAGATTATTAAAAAATTAAAAAATAATAATTTGATATTTTATGAAGTTATTTACGAACTTACAAAACTCAAATCAAGTTTATATAAATTATATATTTACAAACACATACACATAAACATAAAATATTAATTATATTATAGCCAAGATTTTAACATAATTTGTTTGCTAAATAAATGAACATTAACAAAAAAAAAATTCGAGCTTAGTGCTAACTATTCATAAATTGCTTGATTGATTCATAACCTTATTGCATTTGGTTATGAAATATGAGAAGTTTTTTTTTTTAATTAAATAATAATTTAGTGAATTAATACTAATTTATTTATTATATTAATAAATAACAACTTATTTAAAGCCTTCAACAACAAGTTTCATAACCCCAACCACCTGCTACCAATCTCCACTTATTTTAGCTCAAACCATTAGCATCTGGTGTGCTAAAACACTCCAAATGCTATTTTAGCACACCAAATACTAAAAAGAGGCCTCAATCTAGTTTTATATTTACAAAATAAAATTTTAACTCTCAATCTCATCCATTGATTCACCATTGCATGGTGCATCAAATCTGGAGCCTCAATCTTTGCTATCGCCTATACAAAACCCATCACCCCAACTCGCCTCCATCAAAATAGTCATGAATAACTAAACCACCCAAAAAGTCGCAAAATTTACAAACTACCAAATCAATCGCTGCATCCAATCTTGCTAGCACAAAACCACTCAAGCCATAACAAATTAACAATCCAACATAGGTACCACCAAACCCGAACACACCCATTTTCACCATCACCAAATTGGCACCAATAACAAAATACCCCAAAACCACCCAAAAAAAATCCAAATCAAACCCACTATCTATGCCCATTGTCCATCAAATCCACGATTACAGATACCCATTGTTGCCATCAAATCCACCATGTAATCGTGACCTATACCAATGAGTAGTTGTAGGCCTTTGTAGACTCATACTAGTTGATACCTAAATTCACTGACAATCTAGTTAATTAGCAACACCATCAGGCCAATGGTTCTGGCAACCAACAATGAGTTTGAGTAAAGGTATTGGGTGATCAACACTTGCAGATGTCAAAGGAAGAAGAAGAAGAGGACCAATGAAAGAAAATATAGAGAAAAGATAAAAGCGAAGAGGAAAAAACAAAAAAAAGGGGGGGGGGGGAAGGAGAGAGAAAGAGTTGATTAGGCTCATCATCAGGTAATACACATATAATAATACATTAGCATTTTTTGGTTAACGAATACTACATTAACAAAAATGCAAATGAGAAGTTAATTCTAATTTTAACTTAAAAAAGGAAAAAAAGGAGGAGGGGAAAAAGTATAATTGTAGAAAAAAGAAAAAGAGAATCCTTTCTTATGTCTAAAAATGCATTTTTACTAGTCACCAATCACGAGCTTACTCTCTCTCCTTAATTGGGCTCAATCACAACGTCCAAATGTTAGTCACAATCTTATTATTCTGATAATAGTCTATTCAAATATCATTAAAAATTCCAAAGTGCTGTCACCTCAAAAATGAAAGGTAGGAATGTAGGATATATTTGATGGAATTAGGAGTCTGGCTTCAATCAAATCACTCGAGACTAACACTAATATCCTTCAAAATACATATAATTAAGGCTTCTCTTTTTCTTTTTAATGAATTGTAATAGAAATTTATGCGCGACTAGCTACTAACAACTTTGATGTTGATTCTTCCCTTGGAAAACATTGTACAGAAAAAATGAATTGGAAATTTGAATGGAAAAGCACTTTACTAGCATGCTAACTTTTATATTCTCCAATTATGCTATCTCATTATGTGAGATTGGTTCTGGCATCATATGGAGACCCAGTATAAGTGCAAAACATTACGGTGGACCAACAAAGAATCTTATGTACTCCTAGCTAGACGCAAAAGTGTTGTTGCATATTTTTCATAATTAGAAAAAGTATTATTGCATGTCACATGTAGCTCAAAATCATGACGCTATCAAATTATATTCTTGCTTTTAACTTAGCT
The DNA here is from genome assembly GCA_033629205.1 of Lithocarpus polystachyus. Classification (NCBI taxonomy): domain Eukaryota; kingdom Viridiplantae; phylum Streptophyta; class Magnoliopsida; order Fagales; family Fagaceae; genus Lithocarpus; species Lithocarpus polystachyus. The sequence continues at coordinate 60,959,298 of CM066164.1, read as the reverse complement.
CCACACAATTCTACGATTATGAACGACTTATGATTGAACTAATTATTCTTTTTCTTTAGTACACAGTTTTCCTCCGAATCAAGTAAAATCAACTAGCAGGTTGGAGGAATCTTTCTCTAAATCGATTTGGAAGTAAACTTTTATTTTTTAAAATTGTTTTTGGGTATGTGACAGGAATTGATCTCAAATTTCTTTTTAGATAACTTAAAAGCCAGTATTCCGAAGATGCCTTATCCCAGAAAAAGAGGAACAAAGAAAAAACAAAAAGGGAAAAACAAAAACAAGAGAGAGAGAGAGAGAGAGAGAGAGAGAGAGAGAGAAGAGAAGAGAAGAGAAGAGAACTACGCATGCACGAGCTCCAGTGGGCCGTGCCCACTTGCCTTAGAAAGCAAACTAAGGTGGGCCATGTTAAATCGCTCAAAGCCCAAATAAAGTGGCTTTGGGTTCAAATCAAAAAGGAACTCAGAAACCGACAAAAGAAGTTTCTTTGTTTTCACTTTATTTTATTTTTAAAAATTTGAACCCCAAGCCAAGCGTGAATGGTGACGTGTGCACTTTTCCCAAGGCAAGCATGGGATTAGGGAGATCTGATAGAGACACTAGAGGGGACCACGCCTGATTTTGACAATATGAACAAACGGTTGTTTTGTTTTGTATGCTTTCGGCTTCCATGTCAATTTTTGCGGCTCTTTAGACACACCTCTCTTATTTTATTTAACTTTTGAAGAAAATAAATACTCAGAATTAAGCTGCTTGATGATCATATTTGTTGAAAAAATATTGCACAACTCCACGCGGAAAAAGGTTGGTTTCAAACATATTTGAAACCCAAATCTTCAAATATGTTTGGAGTAAAATGAAAGGTGAAAATATTATTTTGGTCTATATATTTTAAGGTTATAATTAATTTGGTCTCTACATTTTGGTAGTCGTCAATTTGATTTTTGTTATTTTTAATTTGTAGCCAATTTTAGTTCTTACCGTTAACTCATAACACAAAATGCTTACATGACAAACAGAATGTATAGTAGCACACTTGAATTTGACGTGTCTATTAATAATAATAATAATAATAATAATAATAATAATAATAATAATTTAATAGAGACTAAAAAATGCCACATCATCGTCTATTGTTATTATTTTATACTATTATTCAAGGGGTTTCCTCTTTTTGGACCAAATTTTTTTTTTCAAAATACTCATACACTCCTAGATTTAAGTAGAGACAAAACTAAATGATAGTTTAGTAAAAATATATATTTAACTTGCACTAAACACTGCCTACAAAATAGGAACATTCTTTCACTAACCCACTTCTTCTAAATAACTATATGTTTACTTAAAAAAAATAAATAAATAAACAACCCTAAGTTGCTGTTATTTTTTTATCCTTTAAAATAAAATCATCCCTACATTTATCTTTCTATCAATTTTTTTTTTTAAATCCTCAAGTTTATCCAAAAAAAAAAATTTAAATAGATACACGTTTGGTTACACTTTATTTAAAAAAAAAAAAAAACAGTCTCACATACAAAAGAATGCCACCGCTCAAAACAGAATTCTAAAGATAGGTACTCTAATCTTTCTCTCTATATTTTGTATTGACATTTGAGTATTTTTGTGTTGTGATCCTCAATTTTGGTTTTTATGGGTTGTAATTTATTTATTTATTTAAATTTGGTATTGTGTATGTGGGATTTTATTGGCAAAGATTTGATGCAGTATCTTAATTATATGCTAGGCATTCCTATTTCTCTTTCACGTTCTTTTTAAATTTTTAGTTTTTGTTTACTGTGTTTTGTTTGCCAAAAAATATTCCAAGACTATGATAGCATTTCTTTTGCATGCCTAGAACTTTATTATGCCCAAATCTTTTATTTAATTTTTTTCCTTTTCTTTTTAGCTTTTAAAATTTCTTATATAATTCTATCAGCAAATTATAGCATGTTAATTTTGTCGATTGGTTTTCTGTATTTTTTAGAAGACTTTCACATGGTATTGGAGCAATATCTTCCACTCTGTTAAGTGAGGATCAACATGTTGAGAATCGATGTTCATGACCATGTCTAACTCATTCTTTGAAATTCTTTTATTTTCTTTTTTCCTTTACTTTTTAGATTTTAGAATTTCTTATACAATTTCATTAACAAATTATGGAAAAAACCATGAATGGGAATATGTCTAAGATCTTACACGTCAAAGTGGATTTCAAATTCATGTATAGTATGAGTGGTATTTTAAAAGGCATGCTCTGATCCCCCCAAAAAAAAAAAAAAAAAAAAAAAAATTTCTATACACGCATGCATTCAAAACTTTAAAAAATATCATGACTTTGCAAGATTTACAAATCATTTACCTTTCATGGCATCTTCTTTTTACTCCATTCTTTTCTCATTTGAATTTAGATTCTATAAAAATTGCAAATTTCTCCATAATGATTTTTATTCTCTCCTCCAAGAATGTAAAAAAATTTTACAAATAAAATTTTAAGAAGTATTGTATTAATCATGACACTAATACGAAGTATTGTTACTTGAATAGTAAACGCTTTGTAGGCTTTAAAGTGATAAAAAATTATGAATATTTTAATGGTCAATTCTAGATGTTTACATAATTTTTTTAAGATGTTGGGATTAATTATACACTAATTTGTGGTAAATTTTTCTTTATAAATCAAGCAAAGGTAGGAAGACATGAATCCATTGACAAATGTTTGTTCTTTTTGTATCTTAATATTACAATTAAAATTTGTATATTAATGGAAAAAAAATTAAGATAAAGAAAGTATTGACATTTAAAAAATACAAAAGCCTCTAAACATGCACGAAAGGACTATTATGTACATTGTAGCTCATTTATTTTATTGGATAAAAGCATTAGTTTGAGGAGCATTCAAATTGGGTTATGTTTTTAAAACTAATTTTCTAATGAAATAAACAATTGACAATCACGTTATAACAAACTAGCCTTTTTGCACATGCTTAAACTTTTCTTTTTAATTTTACTTTTCTCTAAAGGACTATTTTTCATTTATCATAATTTAGGACTGATGCATTTTTCAATCATGAAAATATTTAGAAATGTGATTAAATTTATGTATTTCCAAATGTGTTTATATACATGTCATTACACTTCTAGGGATTTTTGTGATTGGAAAATACATCAACCTCGAATTATGATAAATGAAATTTTTTCTCCTTTAAAAAAAAAAAAATAGAATAGCTTCCGAACATGTGCAACACATGTGCAAACACACTAGAAGTGTGATGAAAAATTATTTCGCCCACAAACCCATAATACTCATCGCACTTCTAGGTATTTTATGATTGGAAAACATAGTAATTTCAAATTATAATGAATTCAAATTATTAACTTTTTCCGAAAAAAATAGAAGAACCTCTGGCGAGCATGCGCTCTTAGAGGCTAGTATTTTTTTATAACCATTTATTATTATTTTTAAACCTCCGTATCAGCATTTAAATTGAAAAGAGAAAAAGCAATCTAAATCAGAAAAATATAATAAGAAAACACAAAATTTAAAAACATCAAGATTTTATTTTCTTTTCTTACATTTCTTAGTACCAAACATACAAAAGCACAAACGTATACAAATCCCAAATCAAACCCAGACTCAACTCTCTGCGTAAGTTCGAAAACAATGTTACTGAAACTGGAATGTTTCACTTGATTCGGCAGGATCAGACCGAGTCAACTCACCAAAACACAATTCTAGAGAATGACAACAATCTATCTAATCTTGATTCTTGAAGATACTGTGAAAACAAAACCCACATAATTTTTTTTATAGAGCTGAACTTTGAACAAAATAACAAATACCCATGAATCATTTACTTGAATAGAGTCAAGCTTAATGATGAGAATGCAAAATGTCATATTTTTCTCCTTTAATGTTTAGTCTTCTACACTCATTTGGTGCCTAAATGTACTCATTATTCTTATATTTTGATTTAGGGTGCAAATGGAGGCGTTAAGTGCAAAACGAAGCTAATTGGGCGATTTTTGACAGTTTTGACAATGCTTCGTAATCTGGGCATAACTCTCTCATCCAAGCTCCAATTGAGATGATTCAAGATGCTATGGAACGCCAAGAAAAATCTCTACAACTTTCATGTTTTGAGTTTTAAGAGATACTGGCTGCATCAAGGTCGAAATCGGGCTTGAAATTGTTGCACCTACACTGTTGACATTCTGGAACATTCCTTAGCTTGCAATTCTAATACGCGGATCTGATGCGGTTTATTTTCGAAAGCTTCTAGATCTGGTGCACAAAAATTCCAGCTGAAAACACCACTTTCCTAGTTATATTAGGGCTTTATTTTATTTTTAATATTTTCCTTAATTAGTCAGATTTGAATATTATTATTTAGAATATTTTTAGGAGATTTTGTAGGCTTCTGAAAGGGGGAATTAACGTGTAAAAGGGGGAGAAAAAATCAGACTTTGCACACGCCTCTCTCTCCCCTCTTCTCTAATTTTCTCCTTCGAGTTTTTATCATGGCCCTGCTTCGCTAAACTTTTACACTTAGTCGAAGGAAACGGAAGCCTAAGAATCAATAAAACTGTGAGATCTGATTTGTTTTTATTGTTCAATTTTTGCTTTGAATATCGGATGTTCTTCTGTGCCTATTTTCATGATTGTCTTGATTAATTTCTAGGAGGCCCACTGGTTTATTATTCGTTACAATTTACTGCTTGGTTAGATATCAAATCTGTAATTGTTTTATTTCTCTAATTTGTGAAGTAACCAAGATTTAATGATTTGCTGCGTCAGAAATTATTAGATCTTAGGAAGAATGCTTAACTAAATTAAATACAACTGCTTGTGCTTATGTGGTTTAGCTTCATCAATCTCTCTAATTCTAAAGGGTGCTACTAGAATAAACCTTTAGTGCTTGTCTTGAGTTGTTTAGTAGTTAGGGTTAATTAGATCGCTTGTTTTCTAATTAACTGTGACTAAGGAGAAATAGGAAGATAGTTTCAACGGTGAATATTCAAAGTGCGAATTGATATACTTGCATTGATGATCAATTGTGAAATTCCGATGGTGGATGTTGACTTAGACTAAGGTTTGTTTTTTTGATTGATTTTGATACTTTAATTTGAATTGTTCCTTAGTTGTTTTTCTCAAAATTATTTTCATTATACTCAACCCCCCCCCCCCCCTCCCCCGCCCTTTCCTTGTTCACGTAGCATAAAACTAGGCTAGATACTTTTCGTGGGAAGGATCCTTACTCACACCGCTACATATATTTTTAGGAGTATAAGTTTTATTTTTGGTTGCCTGCGACAACACACCAAATTTTGGTGCCTGTCGGGGAGTGATTCTAGTTGATTTTTGTGCTTCTTGTGATCCTTATTTCGTCCTTAAAATTTTTGAAAAAAAAAAAAACCGTTAGTTTTCCGATAGTTACAGTTTCGGCAGAATTCTGATTCCGGTAGAACTAGGCCTTGATAGTATAGTTTTCTGCAGGTAAACGACATTCTGAGCATGACTAGTTAATCCTTTAGATTACTAGCCCCACTCTCTCGAGGCCAAATTCCACTATTCTCTAGGGCTTTTAGGCTTCTTTTTTTTTTTTGTGTTTTAGCGTAGAATTTTTATTTATTTTCATTACTCTAGATTTTTCCTAATTTGTTTTCCATGGTTTATTCGAGTTTCCTTGATTGTTTATGATTGTAACTCGATCTTCTAATCAAGGTGATTTGTAGTACGATCCAGAAATAGAGAGAACTATGCGCAGGTTAAGGAGGAAAGCTCGGAGAAATTCTAAAGAGCATGATCTGATTTAGAAAAGGAGGAAGTCATGGCTGGAAATCAAACTTTGAAAGAACTTGCCGCCCCTTATTTGAATCAACAATCATTATACATAACGTTCCCTACTTTAGATGCTACTACTACTTTTGAGTTAAAATTTGGACTAATACATCTCTTACCCACTTTTCATGGCCTTACAGGTGAAGATCCTCACAAGCATCTAAAGGAGTTCATGTGGTGTGCACGAGTATGAAACGCACGGAGGTGACTGAAGACCAAATTAAATTCATAGCATTTCCATTTTCTTTGAGGGATTTGACTAAGGATTGGCTCTATTATCTACCCTCTCGGAGTATTAAAACATGGAATGAGATGAAGAAGTTGTTTTTGGAGAAATATTTCCCAGCTTCAAGGGCGGCCAACATATGAAAAGAAATTTGTGGAGTAAGGTAGCACAATGGAGAGTCCCTACATGAATATTGGGAACGTTTCAAGAATTTATGTGCAAGCTGCCCCCATCATCAAATTAGTGAGCAGCTATTTATCCAATATTTCTATGAGGGCTTTCTACCCACTGATAGGAGCATGATTGATGCCGCTAGTGCAGGAGCTTTGGTGGATAAAACTCTCGAGGCTGCAAGAAACTTGATTGCAAATATGGCGGCCAATTCTCAATAATTTGGCATTAGGCTTAACTCTTCATCAAAGCATGTTAATGAGGTAAATATTTCCTCATTGGAACAACAAATTGGGAGTCTAACTTTTCTTATTCGTCAAATGGCTGTGGGTAACATGCAAATGGCAAAGGCTTGTGGAATTTGTTCAGTAGTAGGGCATCCAACCGATATGTGCCCAACTCTTCAAGAGGAGCCCATTGAGCAAGTGAATGCGGCAAGTGGTTTTCCTGGACAACTGCAAAGGAAGGATGATCCCTATTTGAGCATGTATAACTCGGGATGGAGGGATCACCCTAATCTTAGCTATGGGAATCCATAAGTAAATCAGCCTGCGACTCAAAACTGCCCAAGTTGCCAACAATATAAGAAGCCATACCCCTCTAGACAACAACCGGGCCAAGCTTCTAATTCTGGTATGTCTTTAAAAGATATTGTTAAGTCTCTTGCCACTAATACTTTGCAATTTCAACAGGAGAAGAAACAATTTCAACAAGAGGTGAGGGCCAATATTCAATGTTTGGACAATTAGATGGGGCAGATGGCAACCGCAATTAGTCGGTCAGAGGTGCAAAGTTCGGGGAAATTACCCTCTCAAACGATATTAAATCCAAAAGAAAATGCAAGTGCAATAGTTTTGAGAAGTGGTAAAGAGGTTGAGATTCCAAAAAAGGTAGCACCTACATCGTCAAAGCAAGAAAAGAAGAAAAACATCGTTGCAGACAGGAACGTTCCCAATGATGATGACGTACCTTAGGGTAAGTTTCCACCTCTTTCTGATTATAAACCAGTACCTCCTTTTCCTCAGGCTTTAGCAGAATCTATAAAAGATGAGAAAAATAAAGAATTATATGAGACTTTTTGTAGATGCGAGGTAAATATTCCACTTTTAGATGCTATTGAACAAGTACCTCGTTATGCTAAATTCTTAAAAGAACTATGCACAATTAAGAGGAAACAGAAACTTAAAGGATGTGAGAAGGTGCGAGTAGGGGAGAATGTTTCTGCAGTTATTCAAAGAAAACTCCTTGCGAAGTGCAAAGGTATGTTTACAATCCCTTGTACTATAGGTAACACTAGACTTGAGAAGGCCATGCTAGATTTAGGAGCTTCTATCAATGTCATGCCATATTCTATATATGCTTCTTTGAAACTTGTACCTTTGAATAAAACTGGTGTTGTGATTCAATTGGCTAATAGATCTATTGCCTATCTTAAGGGTGTAGTTGAGGATGTTCTCGTGCAAGTTAATGATTTGGTTTTCCCTGTTGGTTTCTATGTGCTTGATATAGAGAATGGTGATCAAACTACTCCTTTTTTGTTAGGAAGACCATTCTTAAAGACATCCAAGACTAAGATAGATGTTCATAGTGGCACACTTACCATCGAATTTGATGGTGAAATTGTTAAGTTTAATATTTATGATGTCATGAAATATCCTGATGATGATAATCCTGTTTATTTTATTGATGTGATTGATTCTTTAGCACAGGAAGTTTTTGAACTTGATGGAAAAGATGGAATGGAAGTTGCCATTAGTAAGCATCTTGAGAAAGAGAATGAGGAATTAGTCTTGAGTACTGATTTGCAGGAAACTGTAGCAGCATTGAATGATTTTCTGAAGTTACAACAGTCAGGTAACATTCCTTATGTTGCATTACCAATTTCTAATGAGCCTTTACCCTCTATTTTGCAGGTCCCCATTCCAGAATTGAAGGCTCTCCCTAGTCACCTCAAGTACGTGTTCCTTGGAGACGGAGGAATGTTACCAATGATCATTTCCAGTAAACTAAGTGCACCGCAAGAAGAAAAGCTTGTGCAGGTCCTTAAGGAGCATAAGACGGCTATTGGTTAGACAATTGCAGATATTAAAGGAATTAGCCCGTCTACATGCATGCATCGTATCTTACTTGAAGAGGGAGCAAAACCTTCCCGTCAACCGCAAAGAAGATTGAACCCACCAATGATGGATGTGGTGAAGAAGGAGATTCTCAAACTTCTTAAAGTTGGAGTGATTTATCCCATTTCGGACAACAATTAGGTTAGCCTGGTTTAAGTGGTTCCTAAAAAGACTAGAATAACTGTTGTGAAAAATTAAAATGATGAGTTAGTTCCTACTCGTAATCAAAATGGGTGGCGGGTTTGTATAGATTATAGAAAATTAAATTTTGTAACCTGTAAGGACCACTTCCCTTTACCTTTTATTGATTAAATGCTTGAAAGGTTAGCTGGTCATTTTTACTATTTTTTCCTTGATGGTTATTCAAGTTATTTTTAGATTGCAATTGCTTCGAAGGATCAAGAAAAGACGACTTTTACATGCCCATTTGGGGCTTTTGCATATCGTCGCATGCCCTTTGGGCTTTGCAACGCCCCAGCCACTTTCCAAAGGAGTATTGTTAGCATATTTTCAGATTATATTGAGCATATAATAGAAGTCTTTATGGATGATTTCATAGTTTATGGAGATTTATTTGATAATTGTTTGCATGACCTCACACTTTTTCTTCAAAGATGCATAGAAACTAACCTTGTGTTAAATTCTGAAAAAATGTCATTTTACGGTAAAACAAGGTATAGTTTTGGGTCATGTTGTTTCATCTAAGAGAATTGAGGTAGATAATGCTAAAGTTGATATCATTCAATCTTTACCTTATCCCACTAGTGTGCGGGAAGTTTGTTCTTTACTTAGATATGCAGGTTTTTACCGAAGATTCATTAAGTATTTCTCTAAAATAGCATTAACCCTATGCAAGTTGCTACAAAAGGATATGGCTTTTGAGTTCGATGAGGCGTATAAAAAGGCATTTGATAAGCTGAAGGAACTGTTGACTTCTACCCCAATTATCTAGCCCCCTAACTGGAACGTTCCTTTCGAGATACTGTGTGATTCAAGTGATTACGCATCAAAGAATTGGAAAAGCGTCTCATGCCATTTATTATGTGAAAGTTCAAATAGCGTATAAAACACTATGAACGTTTAAACCCCCAAATTACAAGTTACCAATTCTAGTTTTATATCAAAAGATGTACGTGCGAAAAATGAACAAAAGCTTAAAACAAAATTGATAAACAATCTAAGCCACATAAAATCACATCCATAGCAAAAATTAAATGACAAAGATTAAGGAAGAGAGATGCAAACACAAGGACAACCCAAAGATGTGTTATCGAAGAGGAAACCGAAGCCCTCGGCATAAAACCTCTCATCCACCCTCCAAGCGGTCAAATAATCCACTAAAGAATGTAGTTGGGATACAAGGATAGCAATAAACCCTCCAAGCATCATCTACCCAGTGTACCTAAGCCCTCCAAGCTTCTTGCTCCAATGAGGTTACGTTGAACCTTTGTCTTTTTTAGCTTACCAGATTCCGCTACTAGTCCATAGCATCTACCAATATGAAATTGGTTCCTTCCTAACTACTTCCCAAAGCACCAAAGAGCCTTCTTACAGAAATGGGTATGGTGAGAAAAGGATTTGGTAATGAACCTCTCAAGGATCTAACAATGGAGAGGGTGAAAGTAGAGGAATTTGAAAAGTCACAAGGTAAAGATTGTGGATGAATCAATCTTGTTTTTCTCTAGGGTTTCTCTCTCAAAATTCTCTCTAGAAGCTCTCTACATTTCATGGGTATAAGGGGTATTTATACTAGGGTGAGAAAGGAATGCGAAGAGTCAGTTTTCCAAAACAGAGTTGGCTGGCGGCTTGGCCTCGTGGCTTGACTGAGTCGCGAGTTCAAGCAGCGTACTAACTGAGCAGCCAGACTGAAATTTTTGTCTTGTAGTGAGACAGCTGGCATGACAGTTCAGCTTCTAGCGGCTTGCTAGTTGCGAGCTACCTGCGAGGTCCAGTCGCGAGTTCTTCTCTACACGCTTCACTCGTGTGCAACATCTGGCGGCTTGCCAGTCGCGAGACACTAGCGAGATCTAGTCGCGAGTCCCTGTTCTTTTGCACAGACTTGAGCATTTCTTCACATTCTCTCACATGCTACTCTTACATGATTCCCACCTAAATACAGAGTTTCTAAGTGCTGAAATACAAGCAAATTGGCACGAAATAAAGCCAACAAAATGGTTGATAAATTTCAACCTTACAATTTCCCCTTTTAGCTATTCCGTGACAAAACCCTACAACAAACTTTAGACTTAAAGCGTGAGTTGGGAATAGTTGAACAAAACTCACTCACACCTAACTCTAGAATCTGTGAAGCACTTGAAACAAAATACCTGTAACCTGAAACACTTGCACAAAATGCATTAGACCCTCAAGATAAATCAAGTGATAAAAGGACAAGTAAAATGTAACAAGTAAAATGCGATCAAGTAAACATGTTATAAGACATGTGAGCAACTTGATCATGCACCAAAACAGTCAAAAAAATGACTACAATGAACATTTAGCAAAGCAGATGATCATTCGGATACGCAATGCAATAAAGACCAATTCACATGGATCAATTGCATGTTCAACACTCAACCAATGCAACAGCACAAAGTAATTGCATTAAGGATAAAAATCCAACAAAGGGCACAAGAGTGATGTACTTAAGAAAATGCAAAACATTAACTAAAAGTACTAGCTACAAAGCAAGGGTACAAAATATGCTTACAAAAGCAAGGTACAAAGTAAACCAAACGACACATAAGCAAAGGTACAAAATAAACTGAATAAACATCTAAATATATACCAAAGTACCCAACAGTTTAAAAGCAAAGCACTATTTGAACCAAATGTATTTAGCAAAAACCATAATAACATAAAGACATATGAATATAAACATATATGAGTCAAAGTTTTTATGCATGCTCCCCCTCAACATGTGCTCCCCCTCAAGAGCTATCCTTCATAAAAATAGTCTCTCCATGATACCAATCTCCCCCTTTTTGACCGGAATGGCCAAAGGGTCACTGCTGTGTGGTAAAGCTGTAAGCTTTGCGGAAAGAATGTTCATTTGATCTTGGAGTGCAGCCAGCCTATCAGATTGTTCATTCTGTATTTCTCTGAGCCCATCAATCCTTTCAAGGATGATCATGAATGCATCTAGAGGTACATCTGATGAGGATGATACTCTGCTTCTCTTTCCATGTCCTCTTGAGCTTGAGGGTTGACCTACAGCCTCTATCTCAGTCTCCATGGCGTCACCTTCTTCCTGATCACCTTCTTCTTCATCACCCGGAAGACGAACTTTTATCCTTGTGATCGTTAGCTTGTTAATAGCTGAGGGAGTAGTCAAGAGGCTGATATCTTGAGGGATTTCTATACCTTTCAGTCTAAAAATCCTCATAAGAAGACTGGGGAAAATCAGCTTGGCCTTAGATGTTGTTTTTGTCTCATCAATAATGGTGTAGAAAATGTGAGCACTAATGTCTATGTAGGTCTTCTGCTTGAGCTCCATGAGGAAGATGGCTCCAGCATTGTTTATTGTGGTCAACTTCTTCACTGGATATAGGTTGAACATCATTATCACAGTGAGGCATCTCATATCTGCTGGAAGAGCATTGGTGTTGAGACATCTTCCTTCTCGAACTCCACCAATATGTGACTGAACGGTTTCTAAGGACAGCATCCTATCCTTATAGTGTGTGAAATCATGGTCATCTAAGCCGTCAAAGCCCAACACTTTATCGATGTCATCTACATCCCGGGTGAATTCCTTTCCCCTTATCCAGCAGTTGATCTCATGCTCTCTCAATACAGAATTAGCATAAAATTCCCTGATTAGAGGTTCACATACCCCAAGCAGGTCACTCAATAGTTTCTCCCAATTTCTTCCCTCAAAACAACTTGGAATGAAAGTTTCTTTCAGATCCACCAAGTCTACAAACCTCTCTTGAATGATGGGTGCTTTCATGTAATACTGGGTGTATCTCTCAAAGTGTTGAGGAGGCCTGAACTTTGTATTGTCCATCTTCATTCTTCTGTCACTTCTTTTGGCAGTAGATTTCTTCTTTGTTGGAGCCATCTGCAAGACCATGACAACAACATCCACAAAAACAGAGCACAATAGATGGAACAATAAAACATCAGTAACAAATTAGTAGTACTATAAGAAACAGAAAGTTGTACCAGAGATTCTGACCACACATGGTTTAGGAAGTATCATATCAAGATATAACATACTATAGTAGAACTCAGTATGGATATATCACCAGTAATAAATTCAAGCTTCAAAGTGACATTGTACACAATCATGACAGAAACAATCCTAGGTCACAAAGCTAGACACAAATGTAGATGTGCAATAGGCAATTTTGTTTAGCCAGGCATAGTACATAGCCATACCAATTCACCAAAACCTCAAAAACTCAAGCACATGTCAACAAGACATTTCATAATGGGTATGATATGCACAACTAAGGTCAAATCTGCACAAGAACTCAATAAAGAGAAACAAGCATGAGAGAAAGCATATCAAGTATTAGATTAGACAAACCAACAAAACCCATTCAAACAAATTCAACAAAATGACCCAAACTATGTCCGAATCACATAGAACACAAAAACCAAACACTAACACACAAATCCAAGAAATAAAGGCTGTACCCATGAGTAATATGAAGAAAATAAGAAAACCCATACCTTTTCTTGAAGATTGAAGATGAAATGATGAAGAATAGTGATGATTTTGTGAAGAACATGGTGAGTTTGAGAGAGGAGAACACGGGCAAGGCAATGAACAGTCACAAATATTCGAGGGAAAAATTGACCTTAAAAGCGCAAAACACGCGATTTTAGCGATTGAGTCAAGTCGCGTACAAGTCGCCAGGACCAGCCGCCAGAACACTTAAGAGAAAAATTTTGAAAAATTTTCTAAGTATTTTTCATGACTGGAAGTTCAAGTCGCGAGATAAACGTGAGCTAAGCTGTGAAACTTTCTATGTAATTCTCGCGACTGAGCCTCCACTCGCAACAAAGTCACCACATCAAGTCGCGAGAAACCTCAAAACCCAAATTTTGAAAAATATTCTAAGTCTTTTTCGCGACTGGGGCATTGACTCGCCAGTGAGACACGAAGACCTTCTGTAATAGGTTCGCGACTGGGGCATGCGACTGGATAGACCCGCGACCAAGTCGCCAAAACAAGGTAACACAGTTTTTGAAAAAAAAATTGACAGTTTTTGTAAAAACAAAATACTTTCCAAAAACAACTAAAACATTCAAAAATCTTTTTGTGCTTGAACAAAAAAGGCTGAGCATGTGATACATATTTAAACAAGCACAATCACACAAATGAATAAGACATTCATTGAACATAAGCATGTGATGCGTGTGGATATCATCAATGAGATAGTCCTTAGACTAATGTGAAGCTTCAATGATCAATTCAACCAAGGCATACACAATTAGCACTAGATAATGTGACCTATCTCAATTATAGAAATGTGCATATATGACCTCCCACAAAACCTTGATAACATAACATTGAAACTTTTCATTTGGCTCCATTTTCAACATTTCATATGATCTTTTTGAATCATAACATCTCATTTTGGAGATCAATGCCTGAAAAATTTTGATATTTCAATTTGATGAGCGAGCCTTTGGCTTTTTGGGCATTATACATTATATTTTGAGTCACTTTCCCTTTTTCCTAGTCAAATACTAGTATGTGCGACAGGTTTTTGCAACTCATTATCTCTTTTCATTTGGAAATTTACATTTGTTCAGCTCATTTAGCAAAAACAATAAAATAAATAGTGGGAAGATATATAGACACAAGTCTATGCATGTCTCAAGATCGACAAAACCATTGACTAATCATTCATGACAAGTTTGAAGATCGATTTACAACAATCACATAGATTTCAAGACATCTCCCACAATGATATGAGTGCATATGAAACAAGCTATGCTCTTAGATGCACAAAGCCATTTGCACAAAGGTACAGGCCAAAACAAGTTTAAGACAAAACTCATCAAAGTTGATCAAACATTTTGGATTTTCTACTTTTTATGTGTTTTTGGATTTTTTGACACAAAAGTAAGAAAAGATTGATAAAAAACAACAATGTAAAAAGCATATAAAGTAGAAACAATCAAACAAACAATTTTTAACTCAAAACAAGCACAGAACACACAGCCAAGCATAGTCACAAAACATAGGAAGTATTAATGTATGGACATGTTGTAATGCTTATGCATGAGTACCCTTTTTCACCCACACGTCACGTGCATTTGGGGTGATATCCCTATAGGATTGGGTACGAAAGTTAGGACTTTCAAACCTTCTTGTGAAGCTTTCCAAGCAAGAGGTGAAAGCACCAATCATCTTCATCACATCCATCATTCCGGAATCACCATCTCGACCTCTTGATTGCTCAACACCCCATGTCCTCTTGTCATTCCTTGGTCTTCTTGACCTTGGATCACTTACATTATTCAATGCTTTCAACTTATGACAGTTTGGTCTGGTATGGCCTTAAAGTCCATAATGATGGCAAAAATGGTTCGTTCTTGGACCTCTTTGTGATCTTAAGAGTGATTTCTTTCTAGCTTCTGGTCTAACCTTTGAGTGGTTGCGGGGCTTATTCAACACCCGTTGATCAACAACATTCTTCTTCTTCTCTGGCTTCACTTTCTCAAAAACTGGAGTTTCCATCACTGGTTCCTTTGCTTTTACAAACTTCATGTCCTTCGAGATTTTGACAGCAGAACTACTTTCTCCTGTATATCCCAAGCCTGATTTATCTGAGAAGTGTTTTTGTGAGGAGATTACATCATCTAGCTTCTTCGTAGAGACTCTTTCTATCTTGGTATTTGCTTGAATCACCTCAAGCTCAAGGAATCTCACCTTTGTATAAGCTTCTAACAGTTCTCCATTCAGCTTCTCTATCTCACACTTGGCCTCCTTATGTCGCACTAGAAGACTTCTATAGTCCTCCTCAGCTTTCTTCATCTTTTTCACGACTGCCTTGGCCACACGTGTATATTCTCCAGATTTCTCAAGAAGTGAGTTGTAGTTCTCTTGAAGACCTTTAGTACACTCAACTTCTTCACCATCTGATTCTTCAAAAATTCCCATTGATTCTTCATCACTATACTCTCCAAGTTCTTACACAAGCAAATTCAAGTCCTCCAAAGAATCAACATGAGCAATAGTCATAAAAGCAGAGTAATTCCCTTTTCCATCACAGCTTTCCTCAGAATCAGAGTTGGATGAATCCAAATCACTAAGAGTTGTGGCATAAGCCTTACCCTTCATTTTCAAATAATTGGGACATTCTTTCTTGATATGTCCATGTCCATTGCACTCAAAACATGTGATTCCTTGAGAGGATTAAGACTCCTTCCCATCTTTCTTCTTAAAGTCCTTTTTCGCCTTTCCGAGACTTGGGAATTTTCCTTTCTCAGCAAATTTTCCATTCTTCTTGAACTTCAAGAACTTTCGAAAATTCTTCACAAGATATGCTACATCTTTATCGGCCTCATCTTTATCCGATGAATCATGAACTTCCACATTCTCATTACTGTTAGCGTTAGATGCAGCAAGAGCTGCTTTATCCCAAGTGGATTTTTCGGCCTCCAGCCTAACCTATCCAGTACCTACTGCATCCCACACACTTTCATCAATAGAACATAAAAATGCCATCATCTGGACTTTTCAAAAAGCATAGTTGCTACCATCAAAATATGGTAGTGCATTTAAGGATTGAAACCGGTCCATCTCAATAAGGGGTCAAGGATCGCACTAAGGTAATTAAACCACAGCAAGTGCACCTGCTCTGATACCAATTGAAAGTTCAAATAGCGTATATAACACTATGAACGTTTAGACCCCCAAATTACAAGTTACCAATTCTAGCTTTATATCAAATGATGTACGTGCAAAAAATGAACAAAAACTTAAAACAAAATTGATAAACAATCTAAGCCAAATAAAATCACATCCATAGCAGAAATTAAATGACAAAGATTAAGGGAAGAGAGATGCAAACACAAGGACAACACAACAATGTGTTATCGAAGAGGAAACCGAAGCCCTCAGCGTAAAACCTATCCGCCACCCTCCAAGCGGTCAAATAATTCACTAGAGAATGTAGTTGGGATACAGGGACAGCAATAGACCCTCCAAGCCTAATCTACCCAGTGTACCTAAGCCTTCCAAGCTTCTTGCTCCAATGAGGTTATGCCAAACCTTTGTCTTCTTTAGCTTACCGGATTCCGCTACTAGTCCATAGCATCTACCAATATGAAATTGGTTCCTTCCTAATTGCTTCCCAAAGCACTAAAGAGCCTTCTCACAGATATAGGTATGGTGAGAAAAGGATTTGGTAATGAACCTCTCAAGGATCTAACAATGGAAAGGGTGAGAGAAGAGGAATTTAAAGACTGAAATTTTTGTCCTGTAGTGACACAGCTGGCATGACGGTTCAGCTTTTGGCGACTTGCCAGTCGCGAGCTACCTGTGAGGTTCAGTCACAAGTTCTTCTCTGCACGCTTCACTCATATGCTACATCTAGCGGCTTGCCAGTCACGAGACACCAGCGAGATCTAGTTGCGAGTCCTTATTCTGCTGCACAGACTTAAGCATTTCTTCACATTCTCTCACACACTACCCTTACATAATTCCCACCTAAATACAGGGTTTCTAAGTGCTAAAATTCAAGCAAATTGGCACGGAATAAAGCCAACAAAATGGTTGATAAATTTCAACCTTACATTATGCTTCAAGGACTTTGAATGATGCCCAGAGAAATTATTCTACTACTGAAAATGAACATTTAGCTATTGTTTTTGCTTTAGAAAAGTTTCGATCTTATTTGCTTGGTACTAAACTCATTGCTTACTCTGATTATGCAGCTCTTCGTTATTTGATGATGAAGAAAGAGGCGAAACCAAGATTAATAAGATGGATACTTCTCTTGAGTGAATTTGATTTGGAGATCAAAGACAAAAGAGGGACAAAAAATCATGTTGCAGATCATTTGAGTCTTTTAGTTCATGTGGAGGATGAACTTCATTTGTAGGAAATGTTTCCTGACGAGCAATTGTTCTTAGCGAGTGTGACATTACCTTGGTATGCAAATATTGTAAATTATTTGGTTACTAATGTGTTACCTCCTGGTTTGTCTAAGGCTCAAAGAGATAAGATAGTGATGCCAAATGCTTTGTGTGGGATGACCTGTACTTATGAAAGCATTGTGCAGATCAAGTGATAAGAAGGTGCGTTCTTGAAAATGAAATAATTTCTCTTCTCACCTTTTGTCATTCTTATGCTTGTGGAGGTCACTTTGAAGCTAAAAGGACGGCGAGAAAAGTGCTAGAATGTGGTTTCTATTAGCCTTCTTTATTCGAGATTCATATTCTATTTGTAAGTCATGCGATCATTGTCAAAAAACAGGTAATATATCCCAAAGGAATGAGATGCCATAAACCACTATACTATTTTGCGAAATTTTTGATGTTTGGGGCATCGATTTCATGGGACCGTTCCCTGTATCTTTCGGTTGTGTTTATATTTTGCTTGCTGTTGATTATGTCTTGAAATGGGTGAAAGCTAAAGCCACCAGGACTGATGATTCTAAAGCTGTTTCTCAGTTTTAAAGATCTACATGCAATTAACTCTTTTTCTTCAAAACAAAATGGATCTACATCTTTGTTAGATGTAGATCTAAATTTTTCTTAAAATAAAAACGGATTTTGTATCTTCTTTAGATACAGATCTGATTTTTTTAACGCATGTAGATTTTTTAAATAAAGAAAGAGATCATATATTGTTGTTTGTTTTGTTTGATTCATGAAGCATGAAATTATTTTGTGAATGAGATCCTCTTCATAAAAAATCTTTTTCAAATATAAAAATAGATCTGAATTTTAAAAAAAAAACCAATCAAAAGACTTTGTTTTTATTAAATAAAAACAGATTTGAATTTTCTCTTCAAAAATATTTTCCACATACAAAAGCAGATCTGATTTTTTTTAGAAGCCAAAATCAATTTTTTCTAATCATTAAAACAAATTTGAATTTTTCAAAGAAAAAAGAGGATACATTCATAAATGGTTTTGTGTGGTTTAGTTTATTTCACATGTTCAACATATCATTCATAACATGCATAAAATGGTACATTGGTCACAAGAGTCTAGAAGACCAGACTCTGTCTGGGCAGAATGGGTGCCTAACACCTTCCTATTCTGTAACCTAGCCTCCGGATTTAGGTATTTGGGTTAAGTAGATCTAGTCTTGTGTTTATTTATTTTTGGTAGATTGTAACTACGACCTAAAGCCATGTAATTTTCAAACTTTCAAACTCGTATTTTTTTTTATTCAATCAATGATAGAGGAATAATTCAGACATGTATTGTATTTTTTTTCATTTAGTTTTTCTTATGTTTTGTACAAAAAAATAAGTGTCGACTCCACACCACTTACCCAAAAAGAGAGGTGCCCTAAAAAGCACATCCCAAAATCTCTCTCTTTTTTGAGAGGCAACTCAATTTTCAAGGTCTCTCACAGTGGCAACTCCACTGGAGATGTCGAGGGCTAAGATTCATATTAGACTTAAGTGACCAAATATGTACCATTATTTTGCATGGTCTTGCATGATATAGTTGGTCGTTTATTTATGTTTGATGGGATGTTGTATGATATTTTGTTGTGTGTATTATTTGTTAAAATCTTTCCCTAACTATCATTGTGTGTGCCATCCAAACAATATGTATGCACCCCTTTTCAACAATTTTGTGGTGGTAGTAACCATAGATCACCAGTCTTCATTAGATTCGGTTACCTAGTGGCGAACTCACTAACTCATAGCCCAAAGTCACTGAATCATTTCCTGTTGATTGTAAAGGACAAACCATGCCGTTTGGACCAACGCAATGTTCATTACATTACAAGTTGGGAGGTGTAACGTCCTAGCTATAGGAAACAATGAAACAACAAACCCACCCTACAACGTAATGACTTAGAACCTATCCCTAGGTTGGTCTCGGTTAAAATTGCATTGCATGTTGTGTGTGTTTGTTTTGGTTGATTGAAGGATGTGGATAGGGTCTTAGCTTTGATTAACCCGACCAAGCCTATCATTAGGGGAGAATTTGGTCAAGATCTGAAGGAAGGCTACAAAGGGAACCTAAGTCCGACACTCAAGCTAGTAGCTCCAGTTCCAAGCCCGTCACTCCCATCACCATACTGAAGGCGTCAAGCATAGAAGAAACTCCACTGCTGCAACATCACAACACCATCTTCGATCTCCAAGATAGTTCAAGCCACAAGAAGAGTGAAGCTCCTTACACTATAGTCGAAGAAGGAGAACACCTAAACCCAGAGGAACCCATGAACACCCAAGAGCTACTTAACACTATGGTAGCTAGTCAGATTCAGCTGAGGGAAGACGTAAATTGTATGATGCAACAATTCTAGAATTTGAAGAGTAATCGAGAGGAAGACAAGACTAATCATGATCCACTAGCCATAGAGAATGAGAAGAAGATCAACGAGAGGATGAATAAAATGGAGGAGATGATTAGAAGAGCCCGTAAGATGGAGGACCTTATGGACTATGATTCCCTCTCATTGTTCCCTAATGCAAGGTTGCCACCCAAGTTCAAGATGCTAGCCCTAGAAAAGTTTAATTTGACCGGCTACCCAAAGTCCCATCTGAAGATGTATATGAGGACTATGCAGCCCTTAGGCGCGATTGAGGAAGCACTTGCTCAAATGTTCCAAAGCACATTAACTGGGGCCGCTCTTAGGTGGTTCCTCAACCTAGATGACGCAAGAGCAAGAAGATGGGAGGGAATTTGCCTAGAGTTTCACAAGCAATACAAGTACAATACTAAAGTGGACATCACAAGAAGAGACCTTGAGACTACCAAGCATTAGCCGAAGGAATCCTTCTCTGCTTTCATTACCAAGTAGAGAGCTAAGGCCGCACAGATGATGAGTAGGCCGAGTGAGGAAGAACAATTATCCATGGTTGTAAAGAATTTATTACTTGTGTATCATAAATATTTGTTTGCACAATACTTTCCCAATTTTAAAGCTCTAATTGCTACTGGAACCCAAATTGAGGATGCTTTAAACAATGGAACCATAAAGACTGATGACCCACCAAGGTTTAAAAAGAATTTAGGATCTAAGTCTGCAAGAATTTCCAACATCCATGAAATGATCCTTATCAGTTAATTGCACCTATGCAAGTACCCCAAGGGCCTAGACCTAGGAGGGAATTTCATGAGATGTACATGCCCATAAGTCAAGTGTATGACAAGCTAAAAGCAAAAGGGTTACTGAAACCCTTAGACCTAAGACCAATTCCAAACCCCCTGCCTTCAAAGTTTGATGTTAATAAAAGATGTGTTTACCACCAAGGCCCCGGTCATGACATTGACCGTTGTTTTGCCCTTTGTCATGTAATTTAGGACCTAATAGATAACAAGGTGATTGTGCCACCTACAAGGCCAACCTCAATTTTGGGAAAGGACCAAGGATTAATTGCTTGATGACCGAAGAGGAAAATAAGGAAGATCCATACGACTTGATCTATGACCTACCCAAATGCTTCAGATGACATGGGAAGAATTAATGGATAGGACATCTACCACCACCACAAGATATGACATATGGAATGAAGGATCAGAACCCGAGGATAAGCAAACACCCATAAATAGGGGGAGACACTTCAAACCCCAAATAAATAACCAAACACCCACAAATAGGGGGAGACACTTCAAACCCTAAGATACTAACCTTAATGACCCAATAAAAATTGCCCACATCATGAGGGGGTGGGACTTCAAACCCCCACATTTAGAGACCGAGAACCATGTGGAAGCCTTGAATATATCTATGCAATAAGCACCTACTGAGGAAGATGAAGTCCTCAAGCAACTACAAAAGACACAAGCCAACATATCTTTATAGGGTTTACTTATGGCCTCATACAAACACCGTCAAAACCTAGTAGACTTGCTCAACCAAACCCAAGTTCCTACAACCACAACCTCCCAGGATCTGAATGCTATGATTGGGTCCATAAACAGGGAACTCACCATCTCTTATTCTGACAAGGATCTTATCAAGAAAGGGAAGCACCACAACGACCCTTTGCATATCACTGTAGATTCCATGGGGAAGAGGATGGAAGCACCTTGAATGTGTGTCCTTTGAATATTGCATGCTGCTTGGCCTCAGTATTGAAGACTTTGTCCGTACTGATCAACATGTGAGGGCATATGACAATAGTAGAAGAGAGGTCTTGGGGACCATAACATTAGAGCTTTCCATAGGACCAATGGTTAAGAAGGTGGATTTTCAAGTCCTTAACATAGCCTTATGCTTCAACATGCTCCTTGGGCGACCCTGGATTCATGATACAGTGGCCATACTTTCTTCCCTATATCAAATGGTTCGGTTTCCACATGAAGGAACTATTGTGACCATCTATGGGGATACTTTGATTGTGTCTAAACCTGTTTATGGTATTGATTCCGTGAAAGAGCCATTGACCCTAGATGGCTTCGTGATTGAAAGGCCTATTTTTGAAAAGAGAGAAGGAGAAATTGTGAGGATCCCAATGGACTTTGCTCTTTATGGTAATAACAATGTGGTAGCAATGATGAGGAGAATGAACTACTTTCCAGGGATGAATTTGGGGAGAACTGTGAAGAAGCCAACTGTTTAAGACCCGACGATCCCTATTGCCACACCACCTTTTAGGCTAGGCTACAAGCCCACTGATGATGATTTGCTAGAAATGAAAGCAAGGAAGATGGCTCGAGCTAAAGCTAAAGCAAGAGGACTCCCTTGTCCTCTAAAACCACTGAAGCCTTACACTCCTACATTGAATGAGAAGTTTGTAAAAGCTGGAGAGAATTAATGTTATTGGGGATTCCTTGAGCCAAGATTGGATCCTATGACAAAGATAATGGTACCTGGGTTTAAGATACTACTTGAGTACAACAAGGCTCTGGAGTTGGAAAAAGAATCCTTCTGATTGGGCTGATTACATGGATCCTGATGCCATGACTACGCTTCTTGGAGATCCCATTTGTAACATCGAAGATGAAGAGTATTGGGAGGCTTGCTAGAATGCATAAAAAGCTCGTATGAACTAAGAGCCAATGATGAAGACAAGGAAAGGGGAGCAGCCCCTAGTGATGATGAAGACGAAAGCGGCGACAAGAGTGATAGTAGTAGTGATAGCAGCAGTGACAGTGGACATGATGATGATGACAGCAGCACCGATAGTGAGGACAACAGCAGCCGAAGTTATGATAGCCCGTATAGTGGTGATGATTGGGGTGAACCCCCTAGTGATAGAGAAGATGAAGATGCAGACCTATTCTATGAGGAATATGATAGTGATGTGGACTATTATGATCAAGACATTGAAGATGACGCTGAGGCTAACAGGTGGAGTGATACTGATAGTGATCAATACAAACTAATGAATGTGTTAGAGAATGCAAGAGAGGAGAATGCACAAGCCAACCAAATGTATCGTGAAGAATATCACTATGGGCACCTTTCAAATTGGAGTAATATCAAAAATGTTAGCTCAAGGTCCGGCCCTAAGTATGACAAGCATGGAAGAGAAGTTCTAGGATTGGGGTCGTATTATGATTCAAAACCCATTTCACCCCCTACTGAAGAGGAAGATGACATAGATGTTAGATTGGCCACGCTAGACCATAAGCTGATGGTCCACAGTCTCATAATCATGACACTTGAGAGTGCTAAACGTAGTGATGAGAGGTAAGGAGGAGGCGAACCAGAGCATCTCCCTCAACGCACTGACTTGGGCAACAGAGGCAAGCATGACTTGTTTGATGAATGGATGGATAGCATATAGTGCCTGGATGCTTTTGTGATCAACAAACCTATAGTCATGGAGATTGAAGAAGAGGCTACAAATTATATGGATGTTGATCCCACAGTATTGATGCTGAGGGAAGAAGGAGCTTACTAGGAGCCACCTGCCATTGTGGAAGCCATGACTGAGTTAAAGAACTAGACATGGGAGGGAACCGCCCACCCCATAGAGGACTCCGTGAGGAAGATCAAGACCGTCATGTCAATCACCTTTGCCAAGAGGATCAAGACCGCTGAACCAGTCACTCTTGCCAAGAACATTGTTTCTGTTCCTATTGAGTCAGTTTCTGCTAGTATTTATATTCTTGTCGAGTCTATTTGTGATAGTTTTCCTATTGAGTCTGTTAAGTCTATTGAGAACTCTTTTCCTTTTAATGTGATTTTTGATTCTGCTTATTTGCTGGCTTTGAATGTTTTTATTTCTAAAATTGGTAAAGAAACTCTTAATAATAAGGAATTAAAACATGGATACCTAGAACCTATAAAAGAAGAAACCCAACCCATTAACCTGGGAAATGAGGATGAGCCTAAAACAATCCGAGTGGGCAATACCTTAACCATTTTAGAGAAAGATGCATTAGTGGCACTATTGACAGAGTTCAGGGAAGTCTTTGCTTGGTCATATGAAGACATGCTTGGGATTGATACAGATATAGTACAACACTACATTCCTATAGATCCAACCATAAAGCCGATCAAACAGAAGTTGAGAAGAATGAAGCCAAAGTGGACTCTCAAGATTAAGGAAGAAGTGGAAAAACAATATAATGCTGGATTTCTAAAAGTGGTCAACTATCTAGAGTGGTTAGCTAATGTGGTTCCGGTGCCAAAGAAAGATGGGAAGGTCAGAATGTGTGTAGATTTTGGAGATCTAAATAAGGCCAGTCCGAAAGATGATTTCCCTTTGCCTCACATCGACATCCTAGTTGATAACACAGCAAGTCATGCTCTGTTATCGTTTATGGACGGATTTTTAGGGTACAAATAGATCAAGATGGCTCTAGAAGATATAGAGAAAACCTCCTTTATTACTCCATGGGGGACATACTGCTACAAGGTCATGCCATTTGGCCTTAAAAATGCTAGCGCTACTTACCAATATGCAGCCACCACTCTATTGTATGATTTGATCCACAAAAAAGTAGAAGTTTATGTTGATGACATGATAGTGAAGTCCAAGGACCGCGAAGGACACATACTAGCTTTGAGGAAGTTCCTTGAAAGAATCCGGTTCTACAAGTTACGATTGAATCCCAAGAAATGCACTTTCGGAGTCACATCCGGCAAACTGTTAGGGTTCATGGTAAGCCAAAGAGGAATAGAAGTTGATCCTGACAAAATCAAGGCAATTATAGAGATGAAGCCTCCAAAAATTGAAAAGGAAATCTGAGGATTTCTAGGGAGAATACAGTACATCAGCAGATTCGTAGCCCAGCTCACCATGACATGTAAACCAATCTTCAGACTACTTAAGAAGGAAGTCCCTACAGTATGGAATGAACAATGCCAAGAAGCCTTTGAGAAGATCAAGAGTTATTTGATGAAACCACCAATACTTGTCCCACCAGTACTTGAAAAGCCATTGTTATTGTATCTCACCTCTACAGATACAGCAATGGGGGCTCTACTTACTCAATACCTAGAGGAGACTAGGAAGGAGAATGCGATTTACTACATCAGCAAGAAGATGTTGCCTTATGATGAAAAGTACTTACCCTTAGAGAAGACATGTGTAGCACTTGTTTGGGCAACCTGCAAACTCAGATATTATATGCTTGCTTACAAGATTCTATTCATTGCAAGAATGGATCCTTTGAAATACTTAATGGAAAAACCTGTGCAGGATGGGAAGACTGCTAAATGGGTCTTGCTTTTGTCAGAATTTGATATTAAGTATGTGACTTAGAACTCTGTGAAAAGGAGAGCAATTGCCAATCATTTAGCTCATTGTTCACCTGAAGAAGCTGAAGAAATCCAAGGGGACTTTCCAGATGAAGATATCATGGGGATTGAGGTAGAATCATGGAAGATGTATTTTGATGGAGCAACAAATCAAAATGGAAAGAGAATTGGAGTTCTCCTAATTTCACCAAAAGGGACACACATTCCATTTTTCGACAGACTTAACTTCCTTGCCACCAACAATGCCACAGAATATGAAGCTTGCATTATGGGCCTACAAGCAACTTTAGGCCTAGGGATGAAGAAGTTAGAGGTATACGGAGATTCAGCTTTAATAACCTCTCAGATTCAGAATAAATAGAAGATTAAAGAAGAAAGGCTTATGCCTCATCATGAATGTCTTCAGAAATGGGCGTCGAAATTCAGCAAGGTCCAATACCAGTATGTGCCAAGGATGTAGAATCAAATTGCAGATGCTTTAGCAACCATAGCATCCATGATGGATGGGCCAAAAGAAGATGAAGCTAGACCAATAGTGTTGGAACAAAAAGAAAAACCAGCCTACTGCATGACAAAAGAAAAAGATGAAGAAAAGAATGGGGAAGGCGAGTGGTATTCAAATATTCTATAGTACCTCAAGGATGGGACATACCCACCATCTGCAGACAAGAATGATCAGTTAACCATCTGAAGATTTTCTACTAATTACATTATTTATAGTAAAAGACTTTACAGAAGATCATATGATGAGATTCATCTCTTTTGTTTAACTGCTAAAGAGGCACAACAAATAATTGAAGAGGTTCATGAGTCAAATTATAGGCCACATATGAATGCACACATGTTGTCAAGGAAGATCATAAGCCAAGGCTATTACTAGACTACTACGGAAGCCGACTGTGCAGCTCATGTCCAAAAATGTCACTAATGCCAAGTTCGTGGAGATCTAAAACACATGCCATCCATGCCACTACATATTATGACATCACCCTGGCCCTTCTCTACATGGGGGATAGACATTATTTGGAAGATTCACCCAACTGCATTCAATGGCCATGAATTCATACTCATTGCTATAGACTATTTCACTAAATGGGTAGAAGCTGCCTCCAACAAAGTTCTGAATTCAAAGAAAGTTGCACAATTCATTCAGACCAACATCATTTGTAGATATGGGGTACCACATGAGATTATCTCCGACAATGGGTTACATTTTAAAGGAGAAACAGAGAAGCTATTGTGATAGTTCAACATTCAGCACCACAAATCTTCACCTTACTCTCCTCAGACTAATGGAGCAGTTAAGGCTGCTAATAAAAACATAGGGTGAATCTTGCACAAAGAACTACAAGGACTGGCACCTATAGTTACCCTGTACACTCTTGGGGTACAGAATGTCAATTCGATCTTCCACAGGAACCACTCCTTATTCATTGGTGTATGGGATGAAAGTGGTCCTTCCCATTGAAATGGGTGTCCGATCACTAAGGACAGTATTGGAAAGTGACATCCCTGAAGCGGATTGGTTGCAAAGCAGATATGACCAGTTATGCATGCTGGATGAGAAAAAACTCAAAGCCCTGTACCACATTCAAGGATACCAAAGGAGACTTAGAAAGCTTTTGATAAGAAAGTGAGAACCAAAGATTTGAAGTTAGGAGATCTGGTGTTGAAAGAAGTACCATGTCTAAAGTGGTAGTTGCAAACCAAGCCATAAAAAAAAAAAAAAAAAAAAAAAAAAAAAAAAAGAGCTCGCTAAGCTAAAAACCCAAAAAGGTGGTCTAGGCAAACATTAGAGGAAAAAATAAATAAATAAAAAATAAATAAAAAGGTAGGTTAAAAACCCGAAAGGGTGACCTATGCAAAAGAAGGGGAAAAAAAAGTGAGAGAGCCTACTAGGTTGAAAACCCCAAAGGGCGTCCTAGGCAAAAATTAAGGTAAATAAAAAATCAATGAACTACGTGATGATCTGATCCTTCTATCAAAGGGGGTACGTAGGCAACCATGCATTGGTCCGGTCACAATTTCCCAAAACCCACCATTTGCCCATTAATTTAAATTTTCCAAAAAAAAAAAAAAAATCAACCATTCCATTAAATCATGTCATTACTCAAAAACCTAAACCCTAAACAAACCATAAAAAACCAAACCCCAAAAGCCTATACATAAGACAGAATCCCTAACCTGCAAACCTTAAATAATTCCTAAAAATAAGAGTTTTTACATCAATTTCTAAATAAACATGCTCAAAGCCAAAAATAAGAAAGTCACTTCGTCTTTAGTATTTTCTTTTTGATTAATTTCTTTTGTGTTAGGCACTTTATCATCCTTGTCTCTTCTTTTGAATTCATAGTTGTCTTCATCGAGTCTTTCCTGGTTGTCTCTAAGAAATCGTTCTCTTATAGCAATTGTCTCAGCTTCCTTGTCAACAATCCAATCTATGAAAGTGAACTTTGACCAAAGTTGGTCCACCCGGTCAGCCATCTCTAACCTAATAGCATGTTCTTTACAGAAGTAGGATTTGTGTCCACAAGAGAGAAAGGTCTTCTTCTATTGCCACCTGGCATTCCTTATTCATATTTGAATTGTCTCAAGAGTCTATCTCCCTTGTAGAAAGTCGCCCTCCGTAACCCAACAAGGAAGATGTGATCTGATCCTGGAGACTACAGTAGAGGGGGTGGGCACTTCCACCAATAACAGTCCCATTGAATTAAAGTATTAGATTTCTTGTCCAGAAAATTCGCCCAATCACTCTCAGAGTGGCACTCAGTTTTAATTACAGCCATGCTAAGAAAATTGCTAGGCCCATAATTACTGGTTGTAGACTTGGCAATCATGTCCAGTCGCTCCATCAGCCATATCTACAAAGTCAAAAGACTCCCCAAGAAGATCTGAGTCTCTCCACCATGAAATACAGCATCTAGTCCTAGAAGCGTTTCTGCCAAAATCAAAGAAACAGGAGTGTCACCATCCTTAATTTGGCTCACAACACTTATGGCTCGAGCATCCACAAAATCATGTTTCTCAGAGCAAAGTAAAAATTTTCCCATAAAGCATATGGCCAAACCGAAGTTTTTCTACATATTGTCAGTCACTCCATAAGTGCGTTTGTTAATCAGCCGAGAAGTAATTGCACGAAGGTTCACCATATGGCCTTCAATCATACTATCAGTAATGGCAGTAGGAAGATCGAAAGCATCAAACAAAGACTCCTTATGCCTAGGATCACAAGAAACCACTACAGATTTTTTGCTTGGATCATAACCCAGGATAGCAGAAAACTCTTCAATTGTTGGACAGAGTTTAGCCGTGTTAAACCGAAACACATGATCCCAGATCCTAAATTTTCACAGCAGCACGAAGGTAGCCCCACTTGATCTTGACATTCCTCAAAGCCTTAATTCCCTCTAGTTTGAAGGTTGTAAAATTGGTTTTGGTGTTGAAATCAAAGCTATGAACCCATCTGTTGATATCATGAATAGTTGGATGCGAAAAATTTTGATTGCTAGCCATGGATGACTTTTGCTTGTGATTATTGTGTTTGCTAACCTTTATGCAGAGAATTGTTGCAGGAGGATTTATTTATATGAGCCACATCAATTCCTAATCAGGTTTGAAATAGGTTTCAAAGAGTTTGTAGCTGACTAGGAGACTGTTTCATGATCACAAACAAAGTAAACGTTTTTCAAAAAATGCGAAAACACGAAACATGCATTGGAAAATCATAAGGAGTCAGCCCACCATGGCGTGAACATCGTAATGTGGCCCAGTGCCATTCGGCACTCTAAAAGTGCCGAATGGCACTTGTGAAGTGTCGAACGGCACTCCAAAAGTGCCGAATGGCACTCCTCACGTGCCAAGTGGCATGCCGCCTTTCCATCATGCGCCCATGCAATCCCAAGCAATTTCACATTCTCGGACTTTTTTTTTATTGTTAGACACTCAAAGGATTTCTTTTTTAAGTCATACTGAGACACTCTGACATGTCTAACTCACTTGTTTTCAAAAATCATAACTTGCATCATTGCTTGTTTTTAAAAAAAATTAAATGATCAAATCAAGTTTTTTTTTAAAAGACTTGTGAATTTATGTTCCAAACTAGGGGCATTCGCCATGCCTCATGCAATTTTCAAGAAAAAAAAAAATCATCATCATCTTGTCAAAAAATCATCATTGAGATTTTCAAAATCATGCATTCCTTTTTAAACTAGGGGCATTCGCCCATGGCTCATTTATCTTTTTTTTTTTAAAAAAAAAGGGTGCCATCTTCATTTTTCTAAATAAAAATAAAATAAATAAAAAAAGAAATTTTTATTACCAAGATTTCCAAAAATCATGCATCTATTTTTAAACTAGGGGCATTTGGCTCTGCCTCATTCAAGCAGGTGCAGATTCTAGCAAGGCTAATCAAAATAAATTTAAATTAATATTACAAGACCTCATCAGGTGAATTCTAAATTTATCTTAGTTAAGGTTTCTACATAATCCAAGGTGATGCCAAGGACAAAGCACTAAACATGGAAATTAATACAAGATTGTCTAAGGAGCACTTCCTTTTGTTTTGTAGGAAAAATAAAAATACAAGTCATACATAATTGGGACTCCGAGTTCGTCTGCGTGAGGATCTCCTTGATCCACCCCTAGAGGAGCCAGCCTCAGTATTTCCTTCTTGACTCGAGAAAAAGTGAGGGTTGTATTGACGATTTTCAAGTTCAAGGCTCTTGATCCTTTTCTCTAAAGTTCTCTTGGTAGCATCAGCAACTTCCATTCTATGTGCCTAAAAAGTTAGCGGAATCAGGTGTTGATTCCACCATCAAGCACAATTCAAGCAAAAGATACCCAGAAAGTGACATGGCATACCCAGCTTGCATCATTGAGCACATATTGGGAAGACTGAGTGCGAGCCAATGACTGTAAGCTTCCAATCATCCGCATGCTTTCCCCACAAGATCCACATTAACCTGAAACACAAATCCGCCAGATCATGAACCATTCAATAAGCCAAGAAGAAGTAAGGACAAAGAACTAAAACTTCAAGAACACACCGGATCGGGCCAAGGACCATTCAACACATGCTCTGGCCTATTCAAGGACATGGAACTAGCCATGCCGGAAAATGATTATAAGTATCCGCAAAGGAACTAGAAGAACTACCAGCATGATGAGGAGAAGGAATTTCTTCCTCTTCATCTCCCCCTTCCTCTCATTCAAAAGATGGAGGCGGAAAATCCAACATGCAAATTGCCATCACATCGTATTGCCATGCTGGAAAATGAGGATAAGTTTTTGCAAAGGAACTAGAAGAACTACTAGCATGATGAGGAGAAGGAATTTCTTCCTCTTCATTTCCCTCTTCCTCTCCTTCAAAAGATGGAGGCTGAAAATCCAACATGCAAATTGTTTCACCAAGCGGAAACATGGGAATAGTTTGTAAAATGAAGATTTGATTTTTGAAAGGAAAATAAGTACCGTTCAGCGAACCAAGCAACCTTGCAGACGAGTTTTAATAAATTCATAATAAGATGTTGCTATTCCTGGAACAACAAATCCCACACGAGCCTAGGTAATCTCTTCATCAATCAAAAAGTCAACTAACCGGACGAAAGGACAAGGAGGAACTGGAATTGTTGTAGGACGATACACATGGTGAACTTGGGGTAACACCCAATCACTAAGATACCAATACCTTCCATGCCCACATTCAAACAATGCCTGACAACCATTTAGCTCCAAAGCCCGTTCATACTCTACCTACCCTTCACATCTAGCCCAAGGATCTAAGTTCATCTGAAAAATCACAGAGGCCCAGAATGAGAAAAGTTCAAACCATAATCAAGCACCAAAGATCCCGAACAAAAAATGAAAAGGTGAAGAAGGAGAAAGACTCACGTCATCAGCAGTCAAATTATCAATCACCAAGTGCCAAATTTCCAAAGAACACTTGGAGGTCGCTGACGAACAATACTGAGGCAACCAACAGAAAAATCTAGGAAAAATGCCAGCAAATCTACTCCAAAATACTCATACATCCAAATCTGAGAATTACCATAGCATTATTACCATAAAACCAAAATAATTTCCCAAAGCTTACACATAGCCAAAAAATTTCCAAACCTCACCTGCCATACAAATGGAGCCCCACCTAAGCTTGAAAAACTCCGCCTAGAGAGTTGGATCATGAAGTGCATCAGAGTAGCATAACCTTGCCGCCCCAGTCCTAATTTTGGATTTGTCCAACTCTTTTCAAGCTTCCTAGGTAGCGTAGATTCACAATACTGCCTAAATCCGGACACAAGAAAGTTCCAACAAAAAGAAGCATAAACATACGAGCACCTTTCGCCACAGTCTCACAATGAGGAATACTTTCACATAGCCAAGACAAAGGGATATTGTTACTCCCCATTCTAGAAGGCACTACACCTAGAAGATTTTTGAGTTTGGCTAAAGTAAAGGAATCATTGACAAGAATTGTTTCACCACATAACAAAAAAGTCATAAGGTGTCAACGTTTCCGCCCTAATATAAGGAAAGTGGAAGGTGCATGTAATGTCCCAGAAACGTTCGGCCAAGACGAGAAGTTATTAAAGATCCCTGTATTCATGCGTCTCATGATTCAACATAGTTTCGAAGAAGGAAACAACTTTTTTTCAAGGACAAGAAACCCGAGATTATCTCAGTCAAGATCAAGCTAGTTGATCGTAGACACTCATTTCAACAAGATCAAGCAAGTTGGTCGCAAACACTCCTTCGGCAAGATCAAGCCAATTGATCGCAAACATTACTTCAGTCAAGATCAAGCAAGTTGATCGTAGACACACTTTTCGCCAAGACCAAGCTAGTTGGTCGCAGACACACCTTTCGTCAAGATCAAGCCAGTTGATTGCAGACCCTCCTTTTGTCAAGATCAAGCCAGTTGGTTGCAGACACTCTTTTGATTAAGATCAAGCCAGTTGATCGAAGACATTCCTTTAGTCATGATCAAGCTAGTTGATCATAGACACACCTTCGTCAAGACCAAGCTAGCTGGTCGCAGACATACCTTTGGTCAAGATCAAGCTAGTTGGTCGCAGACACACCTTTCACCAAGATCAAGCTAGTTGATAGCAAACATTACCTTTGGTCAAGATCAAGCCAGTTGGTCGCAGACACACCTTTCGTCAAGATCAAGCCAGTTGATCTCATACATTACCTTTTGTCAAGATCAAGTCAGTTGATCGCAGACATACCTTCAATTAAGATCAAGCCAGTTGATCGTAGACACTCCTTTAGTCAAGATCAAGCAAGTTGATTACAGACACTCCTTTCGCCAAGATCAAGCAGACACTCCTTCAGTCAAGATCAAGCCAATTGATCGCAGACGCTTCTTTTGTCAAGATCAAGCCAATTGATCAAGCCAATTGATCACAAAAACCCTTATCGTTAAGATCAAGCTAGTTGATCGCAAACGCTCTATTCGTCAAGATTAAGCCAATTGATCGTAGACACTCCTTTCGTCAAGATCAAGCCAGTTGATTGCAGACCCTCCTTTTGTTAAAATCAAGTCAATTGGTCGCAGACACTCCTTCAGTCAAGATCAAGTCAGTTAATCGCAGACATTCCATTAGTCAACATCAAGCAAGTTGATCGTAGACACACCTTTCATCAAGACCAAGACAGTTGGTCGCAGGCACACCTTTCGTCAAGATCAAGCTAGTCGATCGCAGACGCTCCTTTCGTCAAGATAAAGCTAGTAGATCACCAACACACCTTTCATCAAGATCAATTCAATTGATCGTAGACACTACCTTTCATCAAGATCAAGCCAGTTGATCGCAAACGCTCCTTTAGTCAACATCAAGCCAATTGGTCGTAGACACACCTTCCGTCAAGATCACGCCAGTTTATCGCAGACACTCCTTTAGTCAACAATAAGTAAGTTAATCGCAGACACTCCTTTCGTCAAGATCAAGCCAGTTGATCACAGACCTTCCTTTTGTCAAGATCAAGCCAGTTGGTCGCAGACACTCCTTTAGTGAAAACCAAGCCAGTTGGTCACAGACACACCATTGGTCAAGATCAAGCAAGTTGATCGTAGACACTTCTTTCGTAAAGATTAAGCCAGTTGGTCGTAGACACACTTTTCATCAAGATCAAGCCCGCTTGATCACAGACATTATCTTTGGTCAAGATCAAGCCAGTTGATCACAGACACTCCTTAATTCAAGATTAAGCCAGTTGCTCTTAGACACACCTTTCGTCAAGATCAAGCCAGTTGCTCTCAGACACACCTTTCGTCAAGATCAAGTCAGTTGATCGCAAACACTCCTTCAATTAAGATCAAGCCAGTAAATCATAGACACTTCTTTACTCAAGATCAAGCAAGTTAATTGCAGACACTCCTTTAGTCAAGATCAAGCCTGTTGATCGCAGACGCTACTTTTGTCAAGATCAAGCCAATTGATCGCAGACACTCCTTTCATCAAGATAAAGCTAGATGATTGCAGAAACCCTTGTCGTTAAGATCAAGCCAGTTGATCACAAACGCTCCATTGGTCAAGATTAAGCCAATTGATCGTAGGAACTCCTTTCGTCAAGATCAAGCCAGTAGATCGCAGACACTGCTTTAGTCAATATCATGTTAATTGGTCCCAGACACTTCTTTCGTAAAGATTAAGCCAGTTGGTCGTAGACACACTTTTCATCAAGATCAAGCCCGCTTGATCACAAACATTACCTTTGGTCAAGATCAAGCCAGTTGATCACAGACACTCCTTAAGTCAAGATCAAGCCAGTTGCTCTTAGACACACCTTTCGTCAAGATCAAGCCAGTTGCTCTCAAACACACCTTTCGTCAAGATCAAGTCAGTTGATCGCAGACACTCCTTCAATTAAGATCAAGCCAGTAAATCATAGACACTCCTTTACTCAAGATCAAGCAAGTTAATTGCAGACACTCCTTTAGTCAAGATCAAGCCTGCTGATCGCAGACGCTACTTTTGTCAAGATCAAGCCAATTGATCGCAGACACTCCTTTCATCAAGATAAAGCAAGATGATTGCAGAAACCCTTATCGTTAAGATCAAGCCAATTGATCACAAATGCTCCATTCATCAAGATTAAGCCAATTGATCGCACACATTCCTTCAGTCAAGATCAAGCTACTCGATCGCAGACACTCCTTTCGTGAAGATCAAGCTATTAGGTCACCGACACATCTTTCGTCAAAATCAAGCTAGTTGATCGCAAACACTCCTTTAGTCAAGATCAAGGCAATTGGTCGCAGACACACCTTCCGTCATGATCATGCTAGTTGATCGCAGACATTACCTTTCGCCAAGATCAAGTCAGTTGATTGAAGACACTACTTCAGTCAAGATCACAGACACTCCTTCGGTCAACATTAAGCAAGTCAATCGCAGACACTTCTTTCGTCAAGATCAAGCCAGTTGATCGCAGACCTTCCTTTTGTCAAGATCAAGCCAGTTGGTCGCAGAAACTACTTCAGTCAAGATCAAGCCTGTTGAGCGCAGACATTCCCTTAGTCATGATCAAGCTAGTTGATCATAGACACACCTTTCGTTAAGACCAAGCTAGTTGGTCGTAAACACACCTTTAGTCAAGATCAAGCTAGTTGATCGCAGACGCTTCTTTCGTCAAGATCAAGCCAGTTGGTCGCAGACACACCTTTCATCAAGATCAAGCCCGCTTGATCGCAGATATTGCCTTTCGTCAAGATCAAGCCAGTCGATCGCAGACACTCCTTTCATCAAGATCAAGCCAGTTGGTCGCAGAAACTACTTCAATCAAGATCAAGCCTGTTGATCGCAGACATTCCCCAAGTCATGATCAAGCTAGTTGATCATAGACACACCTTTCATCAAGACCAAGCCAGTTGGTCGTAAACACACCTTTGGTCAAGATCAAGCTAGTTGATCGCAGACGCTTCTTTCATCAAGATCAAGCCAGTTGGTCCCAGTCACACCTTTCATCAAGATCAAGCCCGCTTGATCGCACCCTTTCGTCAAGATCAAGCCAGCTAATAGCAGACACTCCTTTAGTCAAGATCAATCTATCAGGTCACCGACACATCTTTCGTCAAGATCAAGCAAGTTGATCGCAAACACTCCTTTAGTCAAGATCAAGGCAATTGGTCGCAGACACACCTTCCATCAAGATCACGCCAGTTGATCGCAAACATTACCTTTTGCCAAGATCAGGTCAGTTGATTGCAGACACTACTTCAGTAAAGATCAAGCCAGTTGATCACAGACACTCCTTCAGTCAACATTAAGCAAGTAAATCGCAAACACTTCTTTCGTCAAGATCAAGCCAGTTGTTCACAGACCTTCCTTTTGTCAAGATCAAGCCAGCTGGTCGCAGAAACTACTTCAGTCAAGATCAAGCCTGTTGATCGTAGACATTCCCCTAGTCATGATCAAGTTAATTGATCATAGACACACCTTTCATCAAGACCCAGCTAGTTGGTCCTAAACACACCTTTGGTCAAGATCAAGCTAGTTGATCGCAGACACTTCTTTCGTCAAGATCAAGCCAGTTGGTCGTAGACACACCTGTCATCAAGATCAAGCCCACTTGATCACAGACAATACCTTTCTTCAAGATCAAGCCAGTCGATCGCAGACACTCCTTTTGTCAAGATCAAGCTATTAGGTCACCGACACATCTTTCGTTAAGATCAAGCCAGTTGATCGCAGACATTACATTTCATCAAGATCAAGCCAATTGATCACAAACACTCCTTTAGTCAAGATCAAACCAATTGGTCCCAGACACATCTTTCTTCAAGATCACGCCAGTTGATCACAGACATTGCCTTTCATCAAGATCAGGTCAGTTGATTGCAGACACCCCTTCAGTCAAGATCAAGCCAGTTGATCCCAAAAACTCCTTCAGTCAACATTAAGCAAGTTAATCGCAGACACTCCTTTCGTCAAGATCAAGCCAGTTGATCGCAAACCCTCCTTTTGACAAGATCGAGCCAGTTGGTCGCAGACACTCCTTTAGTCAAGATCAAGCCTGTTGATCGCAGACATTCCCCTAGTCATGATCAAGCTAGTTGATCATAGACACACCATATGTCAAGACCAAGCCAGTTGGTCGTAAACACACCTTTGGTCAAGATCTAGCTAGTTGATCGCAGACGCTTCCTTCGTCATGATCAAGCCAGTTGGTGGCAGACACACCTTTCATCAAGATCAAGCCCGCTTTATCGCAGACATTACCTTTCGTCAAGATCAAGCCAGTTGATAGCAGATACTCCTTTTGTCAAGATCAAGCTATTAGGTCACCGACACATCTTTCGTCAAGATCAGGCTAGTTGATCGTAAAGACACCTTTATTCCAGATCAAGCCAATTGGTAGCAGGCACACCTTCTGTCAAGATCACGCCTGTTGATCACAGACATTACCTTTCGCCAGGATCAGGTCAGTTGATTGCAGACACTACTTCAGTCAAGATCAAGCCAGTTGATTGCAGACACTCCTTCAGTCAACATTAAGCAAGTTCATCACAGACACTCCTTTCGTCAAGATCAAGCCAGTTGATCGCAGACCTTCCTTTTGCCAAGATCAAGCCAGTTGATTGCAGACACACCTTTGGTCAAGATCAAGCTAGTTGATAGCAGACGCTTCTTTCGTTAAGACCAAGCCAATTGGTCGCAGACAGAACTTTCATCAAGATCAAGCCCGCTTGATCGCAGACATTACCTTTCGTCAAGATCAAGCCAGTTGATCGCAGACCTTCCTTTTGCCAAGATCAAGCCAGTTGATTGCAGACACACCTTTGGTCAAGATCAAGCTAGTTAATAGCAAACGCTTCATTCGTTAAGATCAAGCCAATTGGTCGCAGACAGACCTTTCATCAAGATCAAGCCCGCTTGATCGCAGACATTACCTTTCGACAAGATCAAGTCAGTTGATCGCAGACACTCCTTTAATTAAGATCAAGCCAGTTGATTGAAGACACTCCTTTATAGTTGATCAAGCATGTTAATTGCAAACACTCAATTCGCCAAGATCAAGCCACTTGGTCGCAGACACTCCTTCAGTCAAGATCAAGCCAGTCGATCGCAGATGCTTCTTTTGTAAAGATCAAGCTAATTGATCGCAGAAACTCCTTTCATCAAGATAAAGCTAGATGATCGTAGAAACCCTTATTGTTAAGATCAAGCCAGTTAATCGCAAACGCTCCATTCGTCAAAATTAAGCCAGTTGACCGCAGACACTTATTTCGTCAAGATCATGCCAGTTGATCGCAGACACTCCTTTAGTCAACATTAAGCAAGTTAATCGCAGACACTCCTTTCGTCAAGATCAAGCCAGTTGATCGCAGACCTTCCTTTTGTCAAGATCAAGCTAGTTGGTCGCAGACACTCCTTCAGTCAAGATCAAGCCTGTTGATCGCAGACATTCATTTCGTCAAGATCAAGCCAGTTGGTTGCAGACACTCCTTTGGTCAAGATCAAGCCAGTTGATCGCAGACACTCCTTCAGTCAACGTTAAGCAAGTTAATCGCAGGCACACCTTTCATCAAGATCGAGCCCGCTTGATCTTCGACATTACCTTTCGTCAAGATCAAGCCAGTCGATTGCAGACACTCCTTTCGTCAAGATCAAGCTATTAGGTCACCGACACATCTTTTGTCAAGATCAAGCCAGTTGATCGCAGACATTACAGATGTGTCAAGATCAAGCCAGTTGATCGCAAACACTCATTTAGTCAAGATCAAGCCAATTGGTCGCAGACACACCTTCCGTCAAGATCACGCTAGTTGATCGCAGACATTACCTTTCAGCAAGATCAGGTCAATTGATTGTAGACACTCCTTCAGTCAAGATCAAGCAAGTTGATCGCAGACACTCCTTCAGTCAACATTAAGCAAGTTAATTGCAGACACTCCTTTCGTCCAGATCAAGCCAGTTGATCCCAGACCTTCCTTTTGTCAAGATCAAGCCAGTTGGTCGCAGACACTTCTTCAGTCAAGATCAAGCCTGTTGATCGCAGACATTCCCTTAGTCATGATCAAGCTAGTTGATCATAGACACACCTTTCGTCAAGACTAAGCCAGTTGGCCGTAAACACACCTTTGGTCAAGATCAAGCTAGTTGATCGTAGACGCTTCTTTCGTCAAGATCAAGCTAGTTGGTCGCAGACACACCTTTCATCAATATCAAGCCTGCTTGATCGCAGACATTACCTTTCATCAAGATTAAGCCAGCTGATAGCAAACACTCCTTTAGTCAAGATCAAGCCAATTTCCTGCAGACACACCTTTCGTCAAGATTAAGCCAGTTGATCACAGACACTCCTTCAATTAAGATCAAACCAGTTGATCATAGACACTCCCTTAGTCAACGTCAAGCATGTTAATCGCTGAAACTTCTTTCGTCGAGATCAAGCCAGTTGGTCACAGACACTCCTTCTGTCAAGATTAAGCCAGTTGATCATAGACGTTTCTCTTTTCAAGACAAGCCAATTGATCGCAGTCACTGCTTTCATCAAGGTTAAGCTAGATGATCACAGAAACCTTTATCGTCAAGATCAAGCTAGTTGAACGCAGGCGTTACCTTTTGTTGAGATCAAGCCAATTGATCACAAACAATCCTTTAGTCAAGATCAAGTAAATTTGTCGCAGACACACCATTCATCCATATCAAGCCAGTTGATGGCAAACATTACCTTTCGTTAGGATCAAGTCAGTTGATCGCAGACACTCCTTCAGTCAAGATCAAACCAGTTAATCGCAGATACTCCCTAAGTCAAGATCAAGCAAGTTAATCGTAGACACTCCGTCAGTCAAGATCAAGCCACTTGACTGCAGACGCTTCTTTTGTCAGGATCAGGCCAATTGATCGCAGGCACTCCTTTCATCAAGATAAAGTTAGATGATCGTTAATATCAAGCCAGTTGATCGCAAACGCCCCATTCATCAAGATTAAGCCAGTTGAGCCCAGACACTTCTTTCGTAAAGATCAAGCCAGTTGATCGAAGACCCTCCTTTTGTCAAGATCAAGCCAGTTGGTCGCAGACACTCCGTTAGTTAAAACCAAGCCAGTTGATCGTAGACATTCCTTTAGTCATGATTAAACTAGTTGATCATAGACACACCTTTCGTCAAGACCAAGCCAGTTGGTCGTAGATACACCTTTGGGCAAGATGAAGCTAGGTAATCACAGACGCTTCTTCCGTCAAGATCAAGCCAGTTGGTTGCAGACACACCATTCATCAAGATCTACGCAGTTGATAGCAGACATTACCTTTCGTCAAGATCAAGCCAGTTGATCACAGGCACTCTTTTAGTCAAGATCAACCCAGTTGGTCTTAACACACCTTTCGTCAAGATCAAGCCTATTGATCGCAGACATTACCTTTCGACAAGATCAAGTCAGTTGATTGCAGGCACTCCTTCAATTAAGATCAAGCCATTTCATCGAAGACACTCCTTTAGTCAAGATCAAGCAAGTTAATTGCAGACACTTCTTTCGTCAAGATCAAGCCAGTCGATCGCAAAAGCTTCTTTTTTCAAGATCAAGCCAATTGATCGCAGGCACTCCTTTCATCAAGATAAAGTTGGATGATCATAGAAACCCTTATCATTAAGATCAATCTAGTTAATCGCAAACGCTGGATTCGTAAAAATTAAGCCAGTTGACCACAGACACTCATTTCGTCAAAGAT
This sequence comes from Lithocarpus polystachyus, assembly GCA_033629205.1. Classification (NCBI taxonomy): domain Eukaryota; kingdom Viridiplantae; phylum Streptophyta; class Magnoliopsida; order Fagales; family Fagaceae; genus Lithocarpus; species Lithocarpus polystachyus. The sequence goes on along the minus strand of CM066164.1, from coordinate 60,919,450 downwards.
CAAGCCAATTGATCGCAGACACTCCTTCAATCAACATTGAGCATGTTAATCGTAGACACTCCTTTCGTCAAGATCAAGCCAGTTGGTCGGAGACACTCCTTCAGTCAAGATTAAGCCAGTTGATCATGGACATTCCTCTAGTCATGATCATCCTAGTTGATCATAGACACACTTTTCGTCAAGGCCAGGCTAGTTGGTCGTAGACACACCTTTGGTCAAGATCAAGCTAGTTGATCGCAGACACTTCTTTCTTCAAGATCAAGCCAGTTGGTCGCAGACACTTCTTTCATCAAGATCAAGCCCGCTTGATCGCAGACTTTACCTTTCGTCAAGATCAAGCCAGTTGATCGCAGACACTCCTTTAGTCAAGATCAGGCCAGTTGCTAGCAAACACACCTTTCGTCAACATAGTTGAACGCAGACATTACCTTTTGTCCAGATCAAGTGAGTTGATCGTAGACACTCCTTTAGTTAAGATCAAGCCAGTTGATTATAGACACTCCCTTAGTCAACATCAAGCATGTTAATCGCAGAAACTTCTTTCGTCGAGATCAAGCCAGTTGGTCGCAGACACTCCTTCAATCAAGATCAAGCCATTGCAGACGCTTATTTTTTCAAGATCAAGCCAATTGATCGTAGACACTACTTTCATCAAGATTAAGCTAGATGATCGCAGACTTTTCTTTTTTCAAGATCAAGCCAATCGATCGCAGACACTGCTTCCATCAAGATTAAGCTAGATGATCACAGAAACCTTTATCGTCAAGATCAAGCCAGTTGAATGCAGACGTTACCTCTTGTCGAGTCAAGCCAGTTGATCGCAGATACTTCATTCGACAAGATCAAGCTAGTTGATTGCAGACAATCCATAAGTCAAGATCAAGCAAATTGGTCGCACATACACCTTTCATCAATATCTAGCCAGTTGATCGCAGACACTCCATTTGACAAGATCAAGCTAGTTGATCGCAAACATTACCTTTCGCCCAGATCAAGTCAGTTGATCGCAGACACTATTTTAATTAAAATCAAGCCAGTTGATCGTAGATACTCCTTTAGTCAAGATCAAGCAAGTTGATTGCAGACACTTCTTTCGCCAAGATCAAGCCACTTGGTCACAAACACTTCTTCTGTCAAGATCAAGTCAGTCGATCATAGATGCTTCTTTTGTCAAGATCAAGCCAATTGTTCACAGACACTCCTTTCATCAAGATAAAGCTAGATGATTATAGAAACCCTTATCGTTAAGATCAAGCCAGTTGATCGCAAACGCTCCACTCGTCAAGATTAAGCTAGTTGATCGCAGACACTCCTTTCATCAAAATCAAGCCAGTTGATCGCAGACAGTCCTTTTCTCAAGATCAAGTCAATTGGTCGCAGACACTCCTTCAGTCACGATCAAGCCAGTTAATCGCAGACATTCCTTTAGTCAAGATCAAACTAGTTGATCGTAGACACTCCTTTCGTCAAGACCAAGACAGTTGGACGTAAACACACCATTCTTCAAGATCAAGCTAGTCGATCGCAGACCCTCCTTTCGTCAAGATCAAGCTAGAAGGTCACAGACACACCTTTCGTCAAGATCAAGCCAGTTGATCGCAGACATTACCTTTCATCAAGATCAAGCAAGTTGATCGCAAACACTCCTCTAGTCAAGATCAAGCCAATTGGTCGCAGACACACCTTCCGTCAAGATCACGCCAGTTGATCGCAGACAATACTTTTCATCAAGATCAAGTCAGCTGATCGCAGACACTCCTTCAATCAAGATCAAGCTAGTTGATCGCAGACACTCCTTTAGTCAACATTAAGCAAGTTAATCGCAGACACTTTTTTCTTCAAGATCAAGCCAGTTGATCACAGACCTTCCTTTTGGCAAGATCAAGCCAGTTGGTCGCAGACACTCTTTCAGTCAAGATCGAGCCAGTTGGTCGCAGACACTCCTTCAGTCAAGATCAAGCCGTATGATCGCAGATATTACCTTTCGCCCAGATCAAGTCAGTTGATTGTAGACACTCCTTCAATTAAGGCCAAGCAAGTTGCTCGCAGACACACCTTTGGTCAAGATCAAGCTTGTTAATCGCCAATGCTTCTTTTGTAAAGATCAAGCCAGTTGGTCGCAAACACACCTTTCATCAAGTTCAAGCCCACTTGATCGCAGACATATTACCTTTCGTCAAGATCAAGCCGGTTGATCGCAAACACTCCTTTAGTGAAGATCAAGCCAGTTGCTCGCAGACACACCTTTCGTCAAGATCAAGCCAGTTAATTGTAGACACTCCTTTCATCAAGATTAAGGTAGATGATCGCAGAAACCTTTATCGTCAAGATCAACCCAGTTGAACGCAAAAGTTACCTTTTGTCGAGCCATGCCAGTTGATCGCAGACACTCCATTCGACAAGATTAAGCCAGTTGAATGTAGACAATCCTTTAGTCAAGATCAAGCCAATTGGTCACAGACACAACTTTCATCAAGATCAAGCCAGTGGATCGCAGACATTACCTTTCGTTAAGATCAAGTCAGTTGATCGTAAACACTCCTTCAGTCAAGATCAAGCCAGTTGATCGCAAACACTCCCTCAGTCAAGATCAAGCAAGTTAATCGCAGACGCTCCTTCAGTCAAGATCAAGCCACTTGATCGCATACGCTTCTTTTGTCAAGATCTGGCTAATTGATTGCGGAAACTCCTTTCATTAAGACAAATCTAGATGATCACAGAAACCCTTATTGTTAAGATCCAACCAGTTTATTGCAAACGCTCCATTCGTCAAGATTAAGCCAGCAGATCGTAGACACACCTTTCGTCAAGATCAAGCCAGTTGATCGTAGACCCTCCTTTTGTCAAGATTAAGCCAGTTGGTCGCAGACACTCCTTCAGTTAAGACCAAGCCAGTTGATCGCAGACATTCCTTTAGTCATGATCAAGCTAGTTGATCATAGACACACCTTTCGTCAAGACCAAGCCAATTGGCCGCAGACAAACCTTTGGTCAAGATCAAGCTAGTTGATCGCAGACGCTTCTTTCGTCAAGATCAAGCCAGCTGGTCACAAACACACCTTTCATCAAGATCAAGCCCGCTTGATCGCAGACATTATCTTTTGTCAAGATCAAGCCAGTTGATCACAGACACTCCTTTAGTCAAGATCAAGCTAGTTGCTCGTAGACACACCTTTCGTCAAGATCAAGCCAGTTGATCGCAAACACTCCTTCAGTTTAGGTCAAGCCTGTTGATCTTAGATGCTCGCTTAGTTAACATCAAGCATGTTAATCGCAGAAAATTCTTACGTCGAGATCAAGCCAGTTAGTCGCAGACACACCTTCAGTCAAGACCAAGCCATCGCAGACGCTTCTTTTGTCATGTTTAAGCCAATTGATTGCAGACACAACTTTCATCAAGATTTAGCTAGATGATCACAAAAACCTTTATCGTTAAGATCAAGCCCGTTGAACGCAGACGTTACCCTTTGTCCAGTCAAGCCAGTTGATTGCAGACACTCCATTCGACAAGACCAAGCCAGTTGATCACAGACAATCCTTCAGTCAAGATCAAGCCAGCTGGTCGCAGACACTCCATCAGTAAAGATCTAGCCAGTTCATCGCAAACGCTTCTTTTTTCAAGATCAAGCCAATTGATCGCAGACACTCCTTTCATCAAGATTAAGCTAGATGATCGCTGAAACCTTTATCGTCAAGATCAACCCAGTTGGAAGCAAAAGTTAACTTTTGTTAAGCCATGCCAGTTGATCGCAGACACTCCATTCGACAAGATTAAGCCAGTTGAATGCAGACAATCCTGTAGTCAAGATCAAGCCAATTGGTCGCAGACACAACATTCATCAAGATCAAGCCAATGGATCGTAGACATTACCTTTTGTCTAGATCAAGCCAGTTGATTGCAAACACTCCCTCATTCAAGGTCAAGCAAGTTAATCGCAGACGCTCCTTCAGTCAAGATCAAGCCACTTGATCGCATACGCTTCTTTTGTCAAGATCTAGCCAACTGATCGCAGACGCTCCTTTCATTAAGACAAATCTAGATGATGACAGAAACCTTATCGTTAAGATCCAGCCAGTTTATTGCAAACGCTCCATTCCTCAAGATTAAGCCAGCTGATTGTAGACACACCTTTCGTTAAGATCAACCTAGTTGATCGCAGACCCTCCTTTTGTCAAGATTAAGCCAGTTGGTCGCAGACACTCCCTCAGTTAAGACCGAGCCAGTTGATCGTAGACATTCCTTTAGTCATGATCAAGCTAGTTGATCATAGACACACCTTTCGTCAAGACCAAGCCAGTTGGCCGCAGACAAACCTTTGGTCAAGATCAAGCTAGTTTATTGCAGACGCTTCTTTTGTCAAGATCAAGCCAGTTGGTCGCAAACACACCATTCATCAAGATCAAGCCCGCTTGATCGCAGACATTACCTTTCGTCAAGATCAAGCCAGTTGATCACAGACACTCCTTCAGTTTAGATCAAGCCTGTTGATCTTAGACGCTCCCTTAGTTAACATCAAGCATGTTAATTGCAGAAACTTCTTTCATCGAGATCAAGCCAGTTGGTCGTAAACACACCTTCAGTCAAGATCAAGCCATCGCAGACGCTTCTTTTGTCAAGTTCAAGCCAATTGATCGCAGACACTACTTTCATCAAGATTAAGCTAGATGATCGCAGAAACCTTTATCGTCAAGATCAAGCCCGTTGAACGCAGATGTTACTCTTTGTTGAGTCAAGCTAGTTGATTGCAGACACTTCATTCAACAAGATCAAGCCAGTTGATCGCAGACAATCCTTTAGTCAAGATCAAGCCAATTTGTTGCAGACACCCCTTTCATCAATATCAAGCCAGTTGATCACAGACATTACCTTTCGTCAAGATCAAGTCAGTTGATCGCAAGCACTCCTTCAGTCAAGATCAAACCAATTGATCGCAGACACACCCTAAGTCAAGATTAAGCAAGTTAATCGTAGACACTCCTTCAGTCACGATCAACCCGCTTAATCAGAGACGCTTCTATTGTCAAGATCTAGCCAATTGATCGCAGACACTCCTTTCATCAAGATAAAGCCAGATGATCGTGGAAACCCTTACCGCTAAGATCAAGCCAGTTGATCGCAAATGCCCCATTTGTCAAGAGTAAGCCAATTGATCGCAGGCACTCCTTTCGTCAAGATCAAGCCAGTTGATCGCAGACCATCCTTTTATCAAGATCAAGCGATTTTGTCGCAAACACACCCTCAGTTAAGACCAAGCCAGGAGATCGCAGACATTCCTTTAGTCATGATCAAGCTAGTTGATCATAGACACACCTTTCGTCAAGACCAAGCTAGTTGGTCGCAGACACACCTTTGGTCAAGATCAAGCTAGTTGATCGCAAACGCTTCTTTCGTCAAGATCAAGCCAGTTGGTCGCAGACATACCTTTCATCAAGATCTAGCCAGTTGATAGCAAACATTACCTTTCAACAAAATCATGCAAGTCGATCACAGACACTCTTTTAGTTAAGATCAACCCAGTCGGTCACAGACACACCTTTCGTCAAGATCGAGCCAGTTGCTCGCAGACATTACTTTTCATCAAGATCAAGTCAGTTGATCGCAGACACTCCTTTCATCAAGATAAAGCAAGATGATTGTAGAAGTCCTTATCATTAAGATCAAGCCAGTTGATCGCAAAGCTCCGTTTATCAAGATTAAGCCAGTTGATCGCAAACACTCCTTTCGTCAAGATCAAGCCAGTTGATTGCAGACATTTCTATAGTCAACATTAAGCAAGTTAATCGTAGACACTTCTTTCGTCAAGATCAAGCCAATTGATCGCAAACCTTCCTTTTGTCAAGATCAAGCCAATTGGTCGCAGACGCTCCTTTATTCAAGATCACGCTAGTTGATCGCAGACATTCCTCTAATCATGATCAAGCTAGTTGATCATAGATACACCTTTCGTCAAGGCCAAGCCAGTTGGTACCCTTGGTCAAGATCAAGCTAGTTGATCGCAGACGCTTCTTTCTTCAAGATCATGCCAGTTGGTCGTAGACACACCTTTCATCTAGATTAAACCCGCTTGATCACCGACATTACCTTTCGTCAAGATCAAGTCAGTTGATCGCAGACACTGCTTTAGTCAAGATCAAGCCAGTTGCTCGCAGACACATATTTCGTCAACATCAAGCTAGTTGATCGCAGACATTACCTTTCATCCAGATCAAGTCAGTTGATTGCAGACACTCCTTTAGTTAAGATCAAGCCAGTTGATCATAGACTCTCCCTTAGTCAACATCAAGCATGTTAATCGCAGAAACTTCTTTCGTCGAGATCAAGCCAGTTGGTCGCAGAAACTCCTTCAGTCAAGATCAAGCCATCGCAGGCGCTTCTTTTGTCAAGACCAAGCCAATTGATTGCAGTCACTCCTTTCATCAAGATTAAGCTAGATGATCGCAGAAACCTTTATCGTCAAGATCAAGCCAGTTGATTGCAAAAGTTACCTTTTGTCAAGTCAAGCCAGTTGATCACAGACACTCCATTCGACAAGATTAAGCCAGTTGAACGCAGACAATCCTTTAGTCAAGATCAAGCCAATTGGTCGCAGACACACCTTTCATCAAGATCGAGCCAGTGGATCGCAGGCATTACCTTTCGTTAAGATCAAGTCAGTTGATAAACACTCCTTCAGTCAAGATCAACCCAATTGATCGCAAACACTCCCTCAGTCAAGATCAAGCAAGTTAATCACAGACGCTCCTTCAGCCAAGATCAAGCCACTTGATCGCATACACTTCTTTTGTCAAGATCAGGCCAATTGATCGCAGACACTCCTTTCATCATGATAAAGCAAGATGATCGCAGAAACCCTTATCGTTAAGACCAAGCCAGTTTATCGCAAACGCTCCATTCGTCAAGATTAAGCCGGCTGGTCACAGGCACACCTTTCTAGTTTATTGAAAATCCTTCACATGCATATAAGGATCTTCTCTATCCAATCCATGAAAAGTAGGAAGAAGGTGGATTATCTGTGGCTTCAACTCAAAATGTGCAGCAGTGGTTGCAGGCAATACTATGCAAGATGGAGGGTTGGTGGTTATGGGTGAGAACAACTCCCTAAGAGTTTTTGAATCTTCTCCTATTTCTCCCATTGTGGATGGACAATCAAAACTAACAAGACGATTTTCTTTATCACATATCCAAGTTCTCATATGCCATGCACAAAGAAATAATTTTCTTTTTTATTTAAAAAAAATTCAACTACAATTAGTAGAAGGAAAAATTCAATTAAGACCTAATTTATTTTCCTAACCAAGTCCCCGGCAACGGCGCCAAAAACTTGTTATGAAATTTCAAAGTACTCGCAAGTGTAAGAACCATACCGAAGTATAGTTTAACAAGAACAAGGTCGAACCCACAGGGACTTGAATGAACGTAGGAAAATTGATTACCTTAACCAAATTAATCCTAATCTAGTTTATTGAAAATTGGTTTTTTTGAGATTAAATAAACTAAGCAAATAATAAAATTAAGCAAAAGATATAAAGCAATAAAAAGATGTAAACAATCAAGGGAAAGGAATTAAGGTTTTGGAATCCGCCTTGTAAGTCATATCAGCATATATTTCTGATCATTAATTTTTCCCAACCACTGCATGATAATCTAGAAATCAATCTTACTATCATGGAAAATATCATCATTAAAACTTATGTTTAAAAATCTAAAGCATGTTCTTCTTCGCTTCTTAAGTATAAAATCAAATCATCAATTGTATCCATAGCCAAACAAATCATAAGATATATCCAATTCTAAGAATCAAATCATAAATTGTATCCATTGACAGACAAATCACAAACGATATCCAATTTTATAATCAAGAATTAATAATCCAAGCATTCAATTAATTAAGACAAATTCTAAATTATGAGAAAAATATGATTGAACTCATATCTAGAATCCAATCTTAATCATTTGATATGAAGCAAGAACAATTTAAATCATTAAAGAATAATTATTGTGGGAAAAATCAGATCACATAAATATTACTGATAATCCTTAACAAGGTTTCATCCTCAACTCTAATTATAAATTTAGCTACTCATGATAATAGAGGGAAAACACAAAAATAAAATACTAAACATTAAACTAGACAAATAAAATAGAGAAAAAAATAGTCACAATGCTATCATGGAGAAAAGCTGCAGAGAAGCCACATGCGACACTGCCTCTTGCTCCAATTTTCTATTTTACATCTCAACCCTAGCACTAGCCTCTCTGAATTTTGCCCTAAAAGGCCTTTAAATAGGTCAAGGAATCCTATTACAAATTGAATTCCCGTTTGGAGAAAATCCCAGATTTTTAGGCTTCACTTAACCGACGATTTTGGCTCATTTAACGTCAGAATTTGGACTTTTGGTAAACCAAAAAGTTGTATCCCTTTAAGTTATCTTTCTAGCCCAACTTGAGTCATCTCAATTGGACATTTGAGCCGAAAGTTATGCTAAAAATACTAACTGATGTGCAGGCTGAAATCCTAATCCGAATTGGACTTGGATTTGATGCAAATTTCCTTTGATTCCTTACCCCAATTGGACTTAAATTTAATTGGGTTGGCCTTTTTTTAACTTCATCATGGCCCTTGTAAAAGTAAAGTCCATTAACTTTCTTCTTTGCATAAATCCACTTATTTAATTCCATTCTCCTACAAAAGACAAATTCACGCAATAAGATTCAATTAAGCACAAAATTGATTATTAAACATTATTCCAAAACCAAATATAAAATGCATGAATTACCTCAAAATAAGTATGATAATGCTTTCTAACAGTGATATACATATGCAAAATTAAGCTATTATCAATGCACATGACTTCTCTTATCAAGACCAAGCTTGTTACTAGCAGACACACCTTTTGTCAAGATCAAGCCAGTTGATCGCAGACACTCCTTCAGTTAAGATCAAGCCAGTTGGTCGCAAACACACCTTTCATCAAGTTCAAGCTAGTTGATCATAGACACACCTTTCGTCAAGCCCAAGCCAGTAGGTCGCAGACACATCTTTGGTCAAGATCAAGCTAGTTGATCGCAGACTCTTCTTTCGTCAAGATCAAGCCAGTTGGTCGCAGACACACCTTCCATCAAGATCAAGCCCGCTTGATCGCAGACATTACCTTTCGTCAAGATCAAGCCAGTTGATCGTAGACACTTTAGTCAAGATCAAGCCAATTGCTCGCAGACATACCTTTCGTCAAGATTAAGCCAGTTGATCGCAGACACTCCTTCAGTTAAGATCAAGCCAGTTGATCGTAGACACTCCCTTAGTCAACATCAAGCATGTTAATTGCAAAAATTTCTTTCGTCGAGATCAAGCCAGTTGGTCGCAGACACTCCATTTAACAAGATCAAGCCAGTTGATCACAGACAATCCTTTAGTCAAAATCAAGCCAATTGGTTGCAGACACACCTTTCATCAAGATCAAGCTAGTTGATCGCAAACATTACCTTTCATCAAGATCAAGTCAATTGATCGCAAACACTCCTTCAGTCAAGATCAAGCCAGTTAATCGCAGACGCTCCTTCAGTCAAAATCAAGCCACTTGATCGCAGACGCTTCTTTTGTCAAGATCAGACCAATTGATCGCAAACACTCCTTTCATCAAGATAAAGCTAGATGATCGCAGAAATCCTTATCGTTAAGATCAAGCCAATTGATCGCAAACGCTCCATTCGTCAAAATTAAGCCAACTAATCGCAGACACTCCTTTCGTCAAGAACAAGCCAGTTGATCGCAGACCCTCCTTTTGTCAAGATTAAGCCAGTTGGTCGCAGACACTCCCTTAGTTAAGAGCAAGCCAGTTGATCGCAGACATTCCATTAGTCAAGATCATGCTAGTTGATCATAGACACACCTTTCCTCAAGACCAAGACAGTTGGTCGCAGACACACCTTTCGTCACGATCAAGCTAGTCGATCGCGGATGCTCCTTACGTCATGATCAAGCTAGTAGGTCGCAGACACAACTTTCGTCAAGATCAAGTCAATTAATCGCAGACATTACCTTTCACCAAGATCAAGCTAGTTGATCGCAAACGCTCCTATCGTCAACATCAAGCCAATTGGTCGCAAACACACCTTCTGTCAAGATTACGCAAGTTGATCGCAGACATTACCTTTCGTCAAGATCAAGTCAGTTGATCGCAGACACTCCTTTAGTCAACATTAAGCGAGTCAATCGCAGAAACTCCTTCCATCGAGATCAAGCAAGTTGGTCGCAAACACTCCTTCAGTCAAGATCAAGCCAATTGATCATAGACGCTTTTTTTGTCAAGATCAAGCTAGTTAATCACATACACTACTTTCACCAAAATCAAGCTAGATGATTGCAAAAACCCTTATCGTCAAGATCAAGCCAGCTAATCGCAGACATTCCTTCAGTCAAGATTAAGCTAGTTGATCGTAGACATACCTTTTGTCAAGACCAAGAGCGTTGGTCGCAGACTCACCTTTCGTCATGATCAAGCTAGTCAATTGCAGACGCTCCTTTCGTCAAGATCAAGATAGTAGGTCGCAGACACACCATTCGTCAAGATCAAGCCAGTTGATCATAGACCCCCTTTTAGTCAAGATCAAGGTGTAGGAAAATAACATGTTTGTATTGCACACAAAACATACGCAGCGGAAAAATAACGGATCTACTTCATTCGCAATAGACAACTTGTGCAATGTAAATTTCAGAATATAAAAACAAGAGAGTGTACCTTGATGCAGTGAAATTCAAAACCAAAGAGAAGAAGTTCGTGAGAACACTTTCAATTTTCACTCCAATTCCACTTGATGCTCAAGATGTGTGGTCTCTCAATCAGTTCTATGTGTTTGTTCTAAAGAGAATATGAAGGAGTCTCTCTCTTACATTCCTGAACATATAAACCATTACATTCTAATATAAAATTCTGTATGTTTCTCTCCACATAACTGATTATCTAATTGGGCTAGCCTTTTGGGCCTTTCCAATTGGCCTTTAGTGTGTGGCTTGGAGTGGGACCAAAAGAGAACAAATAAGACACTAGCTCCAATGGGCCTTGGGCTTTTCTGTCAACTCTTGACAAGTCCAAAGTTACCATTAGTTATATTTAATACCACTATATAAATATAATTGCACTCTAGGCCTTATTAATAAATTATATCCCAAGACTTTATTATACATGCAATCCCTTCATAAAATATTTGTAATAATACAAAGTCATGAATATAGACTGCCACTTTGTAAATTACTACATCTTAATCCTTGAGTACCCGGTTTAATTTTTTTAAGTTATTCATCATATATTTATGAAATCCAATTTCATAAATATATACTTTAGTCTTACTAAAGTGGTTAGGCCTAACTCTCTGAATAACTGAACCCATTAAACTTATCTCAAGGGAATATTTTATATCTCTGTTAAGAGACTATGAATTCCATCTTGAGAATATATGTTCCATCAACACTAAATGTGGCTGCCCAACATACTGAGGTTTTGACCGTTACTTTAGATCTCACTCCTGATATATCAAAGAAACCTACATTTTTTGATCAGGTCCATTATTCTCTCAGGATTAAGAGTTCATGTGAATACAAGTCGTGAGATTTATTATTCAATTGACAGTCGTTAGGAGAATAATAAATCTCATAGTGGTCCTGTTCAATATGTCTTAACTCTTAAAACATATCAACATATTAGCTAGAAGTCACCACTTTCATGATCAAGACAAATCATCTTAGTTAATATGTTATAGTTTTCACAGATGAAATGCCCAATTTCATCACTGACTACGAACCAAAATTCTGAGTTTACAAAGAACTTATGATCTATATCTTCTGTGACTAAATCACATAAATCACATACTATGCATCTCATGGACTATATGATAATGTCCAAATATTCATGTTACCATTATTTTAGATAATAACAAAACAACTTTATTAGTCATAATATTAAGCCATACATCATTTCTCACATAATGTCAAATATAATATCATACATAGTATCATAGAATAGGATTTAAGAGCACATATCCCAACACAAGGCAGTTGATCATAGACACTCCTTTTTGTCAAGATCAAACTAGTTGTTCGCAAACACTCCTTCAGTCAAGATAAAGCCAGGTGATCGCAAACACTCCTTCAGTCATGATCGAGCTAGTTGATCGTAGACATTACCTTTTGTTGAGATCAAGCCAATTGATCGCAGACGCTACATTCGTCACGATCAAGCCAGTTGATCGTAGACAATCCTTTAGTCAAGATCAAGCCAGTTAATAGCATACCCTCCTTTTGTCAAGATCAAGCCAGTTGGTTGCAGACACTCCTTCAGTCAAGATCAAGCCAGTTGATCGCAGACATTCCATTTGTCATAATCAAGCTAGTTGATCATTGACAAACCTTTCGTCAAGAATAAGCCAGTTGGTCGCAAACATTAGCTTTAATCAAGATTAAGTCTACTGGTCGCAAACACTCCTTCTGTCCAGATCAATCAACTTAATCGCAGACACTCCTTTCGTCAAGGTTAAGCCAGTTGGTCCAAGACGCTCCTTTAGTCAAGATAAAGCCAGTTGATCGTAGACGCTTCTTTTGTCGAGATCAAGCCAATTGATCGCAGACACTCCTTTCGTCAAGATTAGGCTAGATGATCATAGAAACCCTAATCGTCAAGATCAAGCCTGTTCATCGTAGACATTACCTTTCGTTGAGATCAAGCCAACCGATCGTAGACTTTCCATTTGTCAAGATCAAGCCAGTTAATTGCAAACACTCCTTTCATCAAGATCAAAGCAATTGATTGCAAACACTCCTTAGTTAAGATCAAGCCAATTGGTTGCAGACACACCTTTCGTTCATATGAAGCCAGTTGATTGCAGACACTCCTTTCGTCAAGATCAAGCCAGTTGATCGCAGACACTCCTTTAGTCAAGATTAAGCCAGTTGGTTGCACACACTCCTTCAATCAAGATCAAGCCAGTTAATCGCAGACACACCTTTCGTCAAGACCATGACAGTTGGTCGTAAACACACCTTCTGTTAAGATCAAGCTAGTTGATTGTAGACGCTCCTTTCGTCAGGATCAAGCTAGTTGGTCGAAGACACACCATTTGTCAAGATCAAGCCTGTTGATCACAAATATTACCTTTCGTCAAGATCAAGCCAATTGATTGCAAACATACCTTTCGTCAAGATCAAGCCAGTTGATCGTAGACATTACCTTTCGTCAAGATCAAGTCATTTAATTGTAGACAATCTTTCATTCAAGATCAAACCAAAAGATCGCAGACTATCCATCAGTCAAGACTAAGCAAGTTAATCGCAAAAACTCTTTTTGTCAAGATCAAGCTAGTCGGTCGCAAACACTCATTAAGTCAACATCAAGCCAATTTATTGCAGACACTCCTTTCATCAAGATCAAGCTAGATGATCGCAAAAACCCTTATCGTCAAGATCAAGCCAGTTGATCGTAGACGCTCGATTCGTCAAGATCAAGCCAGTTGATCGCGAACACTCCATTCGTAAAGATTAAGCCAGTTGATCGCAGGCACTCCTTTTGTCAAGTTCAAGCCAGTTGGTCGCAGACACTCCTTCAGTCAAGATTGCCAATTGATCGCAGACATTACTTTAGTCAAGATCAAGCAAGTTGATCGTAGAAACACCTTTCGTCAAGACCAAGCCAGTTGGTCGCAAATGCACCTTTCGTCACAATCAAGATAGTTGATCGCAAACGCTCCTTTCGTCAAGATCAAGCCAGTTGGTCGCAGACTCACCATTCATCAAGATCAAGCTAGCTGATCGCAGCCACTCCTTCAGTCAAAATCAAGCCAGTTGATCGCAGACACTCCTTCAATAAAGATTAAGCATGTAAATCGCAGACAATCCTTTCGTTAAGATCAAGCCAATTGGTCGTAGTCACTCCTTAAGTCAAGAACAAGCGAGTTGATCGCAGACTCTTCTTTTGTAAAGATCAAGCCAATTGATCGCAGATATTACCTTTCGTCGAAATCAAGCCAGTTGATCGCAGACACCCTTTTCGTCAAGATCAAGCCAGTTAATCGTAGACACTCCTTTCGTCAAGCTCAAGCCAGTTAATCGCAGACACTCCTTTCGTCAAGATCAAGCCAGTTGATCGCAGACACCCTTTTGTCAAGATCAAGCTAGTTGGTCATACACACTCCTCTTGTCAAGATCAAGCCAATTGATCGCATACATTCCATTAGTCATAATCAAGCTAGTTGGTCATAGACACACCTTTCATCAAGACCAAGCCCGTTGATCGCATACACACCTTTCGTCAAGATCATGCTAGTTGATTGCAGACGCTTCTTTCATCAAGATCAAGCCAGTTGGTTGCAAACACACCTTTCGTCAAGATCAAGCCAGTTGATCGCAGAAATTACCTTTCGTCAAGACCAAGCCGGTTGATCGCAGACACTCCTTTAGTTAAGATCAAGCTAGTTGATCGCAGACACTCCTCTAGTCAAGATCATGCCAGTTGGTCGTAGACAATCCTTCAGTCAAGATCAAGCCAGTTAATCGCAGACACACCTTTCGTCAAGACCATGACAGTTTGCCGCAGACACACCTTTCGTCAAGAACAAGCTAGTTGATCGCAAACGCTCCTTTCATCAAGATCAAGCCAATTGGTCGCAGACACACCTATCGACAAGATCAAGCCAGTTGATCGCAGACATTATCTTTCATCATGATCGAGCCAGTAGATCGCAGACAGTCCTTTAGTCAAGATCAAGCCAACTGGTTGCAGACACAGCATTTGTCATGATCAAGCCAGTTGATCGCAGACATTTCCTTTCGTCAAGATCAAGCCAGTTGATCGTTCACATTTCATTTTGTCAAAATCAAGCCAATTGATCACGGACGCTCTATTCGTCAAGATCAAGCCAGTTGATCACTGATGCTCCATTCGTCAAGATCATGTCAGTTGATCGCAGACACTCATTTTGTCAAGATCAAGCCAATTAATAGCAAACACTCATTTCATCAAGATCAAGCCAGTTGATCCTTCACATTACCTTTTGTCGAGATCAAGCCAGTTGATCGCAGACGCTCTGTTCGTCAAGATCACGCCAGTTGATCGCAGACGCTCTCTTCCTCAAGATCAAACCAGTTGATCGTAGTCACTTCTTTTGTCAAGATCAAGCCAGTTGGTCGCAGAAACTCCTTCAATCAAGATTAAGCCTGTTGTTGTCAGACATTCCTTAAGTCAAGATCGAGCTAGTTGATCGTAGACACACCTTTCATCAAGACCAAGCCAGTTAGTCCCAGAGACACCTTTCGTCAGAACAAGCCAGTTGATCGCAGACATACCTTTCGTCAAGATCAATTCAATTGATCGTAAACTTTACATTTCGTCAAGACTAAGCCAATAGATCTTAGACACCCCTTTTTATCAAAATCAAGCCAGTTGATCGTAGACACCCTTTTAGTCAAGATCAAGCCAGTTGGTCGCAGACACTCCTTTTTGTCAAGATCTAGCATGTTATCGTAGACACTCCTTCAGTCAAGATCAAGCCAATTGATCGCAGACACTCCTTTATCCAAGATCAAGCATGTTAGTCGCAGACACTCCTTTCGTCAAGATGAAGCCAGTTGGCCACAAACATTCTTTCAATCAAGATCAAGCTAGTTGATTGCAGACGCTTCTTCTGTCAAGATCAAGCCAATTGATCACATACACTGCTTGCATCAAAATCATGCTAAATGATCGCAAAAACCCTTATCGTCAAGAACATGCCAGTTGATTGCAGACATTACCTTTTATCGAGATCAAGCCAGAAGATCGCAGACGCTACCTTCGTCAAGAACATGCCAGTTGATCGCAGACATCCCTTTCGTCAAGATCAAGCCTGTTAATCACAGACCCTCCTTTTGCCAAGATCAAGCCAGTTGGTCGCAGACACTTCTTCAGTCAAGATCAATCTAGTTGATCGCATATATTCCTTTAGTCATGATCAAGCTAGTTGATCATAGACACACCTTTCGTCATGACCAAGCCAGTTTGTCGCAGACACACCTTTCGTCAAGAACAAGCTAGTTGATCGCAAATGCTTCTTTCGTCAAGATCAAGCCAGTTGATCATAGATATTACCTTTTGTCAAGATCAAGCCGGTTGATCGCAGACACTCCTTTTGTCAAGATTAATCCAGTTGGTCGCAAATACACCTTTCGTCAAGATCAAGCCAGTTGATCGCAGACATTACCTTTCGTCAAGCTCAAGTCAGTTCATCGCAGACACTCCTTTATTCAAGATCAAGCTAGTTGATAGCAGTTACTCCTTCAGTCAAAATCAAGCAAGTTAATCACAGAAACTCGTTTTGTCAAGATTAAGCCAGTTGGTCGCAAACACTCCTTCAGTCAACATCTATCCAATTGATAGCAGATGCTTCTTTTGTCAGGTTCAAGCCAATTTATCGCAGACACTCCCTTCATCAAGATCAAGCTAGATGATCGCAAAAACCCTTATCGTTAAAACCAAGCCAGTTGATCGCAGACATTACTTCTTGTCGAGATTAAGCCAGTTGATCGCAAATGCTCCATTCGTCAAAATCAAGCTAGTTGATCACAGACCCTCCTTTTGTCAAGACCAAGCTAGTTGGTTGCAGACACACCTTCAGTCAAAATTAAGCCAGCTGGTCGCAGACACTCCTTCAGTCAAGATTAAGCCAGTTGATTGCATACATTCCTTTAGTCATCATCAAGCTAGTTGATCATAGTCACACCTCCCGCCAAGACCAAGCCAATAGGTCGCAGACACTATTCAGTCAAGATCAAGCCAGTTGATTGCATACATTCCTTTTGTCATGATCAAGCTAGCAAATCATAGACACACCTTTCGTCAAGACCAAGCTAGTTGGTCGCAGACACACCTTTCGTCAAGATCAAGCTAGTTGATCGCAGATGCTTCTTTCGTCCTAGATCAAGCTACTTGATCGCAGTCGCTTATTTCGTATAGATCGTGCCAGTTGATCGCAGACGCTCCATCAATAAGATCAAGCCAGTTGATCGCAAGCACGCCTTTCGTCAAGGACAAGCCAGTTGATCGCAGACATTGCTTGTCGTCAAGATTAAGTTAGCTGATCGCAGACACTCCTTCAATGTAGATCAAGCAAGTTGATCAGAAAAACTCCTTCAGTCAAGATCAAACAAGTTAATCGCAGACACTCCTTTCGTCAAGATCAAGCCAGTTGGTCACAGACACAATTTCAATCAAGATCAGGCCAGTTGACCGCAAACGCTTCTTTTGTCAAGATTAAGCCAATTGATCGCAGACACTCCTTTCATCAAAATCAAGCTAAATGATCGCAAAAACCACTATCTTCAAGTTCAAGCCAGTTGATCGCAGACATTACCTTTTGTCGAGATTAAGCCAGTTGATTGCAAACACTCCTTCAGTCAAGAACAAGCCAATTGATCGCAGACATTCCTTTAGTTAAGATCAAGCTAGTTGATTGTAGACACACCTTTCGTCAAGACCAAGCTAGTTGATCGCAGACGCTCCATTCGTCAAGATCAATCTAGTTGGTTGCAGACTCACCATTCGTCAAGATCAAGCCAGTTCATCGCAAACATTACCTTTCGTCAAGATCAAGCCAGTTGATCGCAGACACTCCTTCAGTCAAGATCAAGCAAGTTAATCGCAGACACTTATTTTTTCAAGATCAAGCTAGTTGGTCGTAGAAACTCCTTCAATCAAGATCAAACCAGTTGATCGTGGACGCTTCTTTTGTCAAGATCAAGCTAATTGATTGCAGACTCTCCTTTCATCAAGATCAAGCTTTATGAACACAGAAACCCTTATAGTCAAGATCAAGCCAGTTGATCGTTGTAATTACATTTTGTCGAGATCAAGCCAGTTGATCGCAAATGCTCCATTCATCAAGATCAATTCAATTGATCGCAGGCATGCCTTTCGTCAAGATCAAGCCAATTGATCTAGACACTCCTTTTGTGAACATCTTGCCAGTTGATAGTAGACATTACCTTTTATCAAGACTAGCCCAGTTGATCGCAGACGCTCCATTCGTCAAGTTCAAGCCTGCTGATCACAGACACTTCTTTCGTCAAGATCAAGCTAAGTGATCGCGGGCACTCCCTTACTCAAGATCAAGCTAGATGATCACAGAAACCCTTATCCTCAAATCAAGCCAGTAGATCGTTGACATTACCATTTGTTGAGATCAAGCCAATTGATCACAGACACTCCATTCGTCAACATCAAGTCAGTTGATCGCAGACACTTCTTTTGTCAAGATCAAGCCAATTGATCGCAGACACTCGTTTCATCAAGATCAAGCTAGATGATCGCAGAAACCGTTATCATCATGATCAAGCCAATTGATCACAGACATTACCTTTTGTCGAGATTAAGCAAATTGATCGCACACGCTCCGTTCGTCAATATCAAGCCAGTTGATCGAAGACGCTCCATTCGTCAAAATCAAGCCAGTTGATTGCAGACACTCCTTTCGTCAAGAACAACCCAGTTGATTGCAGACACTCCTTTTATCAAGATCAAGCTAGTTGGTCGCAGACACTCCTTCTATCAAGATCAAGCCAATTGATTGCAGATATTCCTTTAGTCAAGATCAAGCTAGTTGATCGTAGACACACGTTTCGCAAACATACCTTTCATCAAGATCAAGATAGTTGATCGCAGACGCTCCCTTCGTCAAGATCAAGCCACTTGGTCGCAGACGCTCCATTCGTCAAGATCAAGCTAGTTGATCACAGATATTACCTTTCATCATGATCAAGCCAGTTGATCGCAAACACTCTTTTTGTCAAGATTAATTCAGTTGGTCGCAGACACCTTTCGTTAAGATCAAGCCAGTTGAACGCAGACACTCCTTTAATCAAGATCGAGCCAGTTGATCGCAAACCCTCCTTTTTTCAAGATTAAGCCAATTGGCCGCAAACATTCTTTAAGTCAAGATCAAGCCAGTTGATCGCAGACATTCCTTTAGTCAAGATCAAGCTAGTTGATCGTAGACACACCTTTCGTCAAGACCAAGCCAGTTGGTCGCAGACACACCTTATGGCAAGATCAAGCCAGTTGATCGCAGACATTACCTGTAAGAAATTTATACCCTTTAAACCCAAACAGATTAACCTAGATATTTAGCCAAGTGATTAACTTAGGTAAATTAAGCAATTCTAGGTTAACACAAATATATCATATCATGCAAATATGCGGAAAATAAATAACACACGATATGATAACTCAGGAAACCAAACCGGTAAAAACCTGGAGAGGATTTAACCTAGCTATCCTCAAGGTAAAAAGGAATTCACTATGAAAGAATTGAAGTTTACATAATAGTGACTTAGACCACTAACATCCTATTGCTACCTCGAGTAGGAAACTTACTACCACGACCACGTGACAGCTCCGAGTCCACGGACTACTTCTTTCCTTGAATTCTCAGCAAAGCACAAGCACACCTGCTTGTATATCTTGAAACTCTTGATTCTGCAACTGAAAGATTACCAAACTCTTGACATCAATCTTAAGATTGGAAACCCTAAGTGTATGTGAAGGTAAACATCTCTAGATCTCACAAATAAGATTCACAAACACAATATTCAGAACACTAAAAACGTGGCTAGGGTTTTCCCTTTTATACTTAGGGCAAAACATAAAACCCTACACATTAAATGGACTAGGGCTGAGTTAGAAATTCTGCAGAAAAAACATTCTGCACGACTTTCGATCGGTCGAGTCTAATTCTCGATCGATCGAGCCAGGCAGAAATGCACAGTAAATTCTGCAGTAACTCGATTCCAACTTTACATGAAAACCCCATACTTTGAGCAAGTCTAAACAAGACTAAAACCGTTTTGATCATGGTTTGCCAACATTACAAAATGAAGTTCTAATACATTAGTTCCTAATTCTTAGAACCTAACAAACTCCCCCTTTGGCAATCCGTGACAAAACACAAAGTTAACACAAAGCTCAAAGTTTACAAAATAAACAGCCCATTACAAAACAATAGCCACTAAACAAATTCAACCTAACTACTATCTATCAGTTGCAAAAGTAGACAACAACACGACTGAATCAACCTATATATTCCTGTAACACTTAACAAACACATATACGCATGTGTGAAAAATACAAGTAACATAGATAATAACTTCTTGATTTCACATAACACAAAATAAAGATATATATCATGAATAACATCATAAATATAAATCAATAAGCAATGTAGCATAGTGAAACAAGAAACATATACAAAAGATGTATAAAAAAAAAAACTAATACTCTCCCTATCATGAGCCAAAAAATGTACAAAAAATGTAAAAACATAATAAAGCATCTAGATACAATCTAAAAGCTCCACAAGCTCCATAGTAGCACAAAAAGAAACAAAAACTCCCCCTAAGACAAAAAACTCTCCTAATGTACCCCACAATAGGATGTACTCCCCCTTTTTTGTGACGAATTGCCAAAGGGCACTCACTCATCATCAAAAGGAGGTGGCGGAGAAGAACGTCGAAAACTCGTCAAATCTGCTCTTAAGGCTCGAAGCTCGTCAAGCACATCCACCAGAAGCTGACCATGAGCCGCCTGAACGGTCATGACAGTGTCCAAAGTCCAACGAATATCAGAAACATCCGAAGGAGATGATGGAGGAACATCAGCAGCAGCAGCAAGATCAGTAGACGTCTCCGACGAAGGAGCACCTGTAGAGGAAGTAGAAGGTGGAGTGACAGTAGAAGGCTCTACCCTAGGACGCTTAGAGCTAGCTCGAAGCTGAGCAGCCCTTTGCCTCAGAAAAGTAGCACCTATGAGAGCAATAATATGAACAGGCTCAGAAGCAGGAAAATCACCTAAACCTAAGTGAAGAAGAATCCTATGAATAAAAACAGGAAAGAACAAAGCATGAGCAATGGAACTGCTCCGGTGCACTTCGTTCAAGGAATGAAGAAACAGATGAGGAAAACTAATAGGAGCATCAGTGAAAAGAGCATACAAAAACACACATCGCTCAAGAGGGATAGTGTGGAGATGAGAAATGGGCCACAAGGAATGACACGCAATCCTAAAGAAAAGAAATGCAGCTCAGACAGCTCAGCAGAGGTGATCTGAGGATCAGAACCCCACTGGATAGAAGATCCAGTGATGTATGACATCACGTCATCAAGAGGAAGAGACTCATCATAGGGAAAGATAGGATGATCAACCACAGGCACCCCAAGAGTATCAGACACTACCGAAGGGGTAATGCGATACTCTACACCTCGTTTCCAACTCTTAACTAGAGTGTTGGAATCATAGACGTGGATAGAGAGGTTCAAGTAGAACTCTCTAATCAGGGTAGCCAGAGGCGGATGATCTATGTCTAACAGAGGTAACCAGCCCCTACGCTCAAAATTACACCTCACCTCATCATCAACCTCATCTAAAAGAACCCTACGCTCACCCCAAATGGTACGCCTAAGGTTAAGGGTCTCATATGTCTCCTGATTCTTCTCACTCGGAAACCTATCAGTATCAAAGGAAGGTGAAGAGGCAGAAGTCCTATGTGCTCTAGTTTTCCTAGGCATGATGCTAAGGACATAATAGAGAGACACAAAAAGAAAAGAACAGACAAAAAAAAAAAAAACCAAGGGAAGACTGCAAGTTAGCACAACAAAAATAAAGAAATAATAATGCTATATGATGCATGAGCAAAATAACCAAATGATGCATGATCTAATGCAATGGCACACAGTTCAAATATGATCCAATATCACAAAATTGGCTTGAGCATAAAATTTATATCAAAAATTCCCAAATTAGAAAAACCCAATTTCACAAAACCTAAAAAATTGAGAAATTAATCATCACAATAGATATAAAACACAATATAATGATAAAATTAATCAATCTAACAAGCCAATTTCATCAAATTGTTTCAATTTGAACAAAAGCCCCAAATTCAGTATTTTTCAAGCCCTAGATTTTCAAATTTTTCATAAAACATCAAATTGATCAAATTAAACGACTTCCAACACTTATATATGGTGTCCCCACAAAAACCCATTGATTTATTTGAAAGAAAACAATCAAAATCATTAACAAATTCAAAAATAAATAAGCCCGAAAATACCCAATGAATGCATGATTTTATGCATGAAAAATTGAAAATAAAAACAAAAAGAAGGGTAAAATAGACTTACCGGCCTTGGGAGAGAGATTTTTTACAAAAAGATTGGAGGAAAACGACAAAGATAGCAAAAGGAGTTTGAAAAGAGTTGAACACGTGAAGAACACGAGAAGAAAAATCCTTTTAAAAAACCATCAGCCCGATTTTCGATCGATCGAAAAACAGATTCGATCGGTCGAAAATACTTCGATTGATCCAGAACCAATCGAATACCGATCGAAACACACAGAAAATTTCCAGGGTTTTTAAAAACAATTTCGATCGGTCAAAAAACAGATTCGATCGATCGAAATTCTAGAAAAACACAATTTTTGAAAAACGAAGCAATTTCAGTGCTGAAACTCCTTAAACCAATAGATTTTATGAATAAAATGCATGAGTATGAGATGAAATGTTTTTCAAAAACACATGAATTTATCCCAGTTTTCCAAAGATAAGCTTTTCACATAATTTTCCTCAAAATCTGAAACAACAAACATGTTTTGCATCAATTCTCAAGAAATTTTCAAACTTGGTTGGTCAGACCAAAAACACATACAATAACATGTACAGAGTTTAGCAAAGAGTAACTTATGTAGTATGTGCAACTAGCAAAAGCTTGAAAACCATGTGAGGTGATATGTGAATAGAAATCAATCACAATTTCTATAAAATTCATCACATGAATTTGAAAGAGACCATCACTTAAAGAGTTACATCATATAACTCCCACATCTCCTAGAATAAAAGTTTGCAATCATGTAAGTTTCTTGATTTTGCCTCATAATTTATACCAATTTTAATTAATTAGAAACTTATTGAAATAGCCGGGATAATGTACACACCAATTTTATATGAATTGTGAGATTATTATAGCCTAATAATGTACACACCAATTTTAACATTTTAACAGAGGCTACACCTTATGTTCTTTTTGTGCATGTGTTACACTTTCTCAAGCACAAAATCTTACGATATGCACTAAGGTGTTCATGATTGGCTAATAAACAGTGGTGAGATGGTTATTTATGCCTTTCTTAAAAAGTTCAAGTCCGACAATTAAAGACATATGACTTCAAGATCAAGATCATGTGATCAACAACTATCACATCTTCCCACACAACATGCACTACAAAGACTTCAGCTAGTAAAGTGCAATAAATAAGCTCATCCAAGCTAAACAAGGTACATAAACATGTTATGTAAAGATAAATATAGCCAACCTTAATTATAAATCCAAGATATATAATACAAAACACATAAAAATCTTTTTGGTTAAAAAAAAATTTATGACCAAAACTAAAAGCACACATTATGCTAAATGATTAAAAATACACATGCAATGCATGACAGTGCTTAACAAAGCCATAAAGGGTACACAAACAAGAAATATCAATTTCTTAATTAACCCATGAGTACATGTACAAACTAGTACATACCCATACAAAATCATAAATAGCTTAGCACTTATATAACACATGCTATTCAAGTTTCTCCACAATGTCAAGCATGTTCTAAATCAAGAGAGAAATATCATAATTCATGTAATCCTCAAGAAAAATAAAACTAGACACAAAATAAAATATTTTTGTCTTTTTGAAATTTTTCAATGTTTTTGGATTTAAAAAAAAAAAACAGAAAAAACAACCTAAAAAACAAAACAACCAAAAACAAAAACAAAACATGTCCACAAACAATTGAAAGAATTAAATCAGGGACAAGTAAACAACACTCACCTTAGAGAATCTCTTCTCACCCATATAGCACGAGTCTTCGGCTTTGTAGGTGAAAATCCATGTGAAGCAGAGTGTGTTTGAGGGATTACACCAATCTTCTGAGAAAAACTGAAATCCTGCAAATTCCTTTCATAAGCCAACAAGCTCAAATTTTTCAAAAGAATATGAAACAATTTATATGGACTTATGGCAGGAGAAATATCATCACATATCCTAGATTGAAATACAAAATTTTTAAATTTCAATTTATGACAATTAGAACGAATGTGACCAGAGACACCACAAAAGTGACAAACAGGAACAAATTTAGGAACATCAGTATTTCTAACAACAAATCTAGTTTCAGATTTTGGTTTTTGCCTCAACAAAGAACAATTTGGTCTAATATGACCAACAACACCACAAAGGTGACAAATAGGCACAAAAACAGATTTCTTATGCTCTCTAACAGTAAGTTTAGACTTAGGTTTAGAAACTTCAACGTCAACATCAGAACTTTTACCTTTGTCTAACCTAGCAAAATAAGCCTTTTCTTTATTATTCCTCTTGAAAGGAGGAATATAAACTTTTTCAGCTTTAGGCTTAAGAGAACCAGAAACACTTCTGTTATCAACAACAGGCTTGGTACTAGTCAAATTTTCAATTTTAGCTTTAGATTCAGCTAACTCTTGTTCCAAGCTTTTCATCTTTTCATCTTGAGAGGAAATTTGATTTCTCAAAAATTCATTCTTTTTATTAGATTCATCTAAACTAACAACCAATTCCTCTTTTTCAAGATTAGCCAATTTTAACTCTTCCTTGAATTTCTTAGCAATTCTCATAGTTTTTAATAATTCCTTATGAAGAGCTTTACAAGCATCAAAAAGATCAACAGAAACAACAGTGTCCTTTTTATTCAAATCATCACAAACATGAGCAGAAAGACACTTCAAATTATCCATGATAACAAGGATCAAGGATCAACTCTTAGATAAAAAGATCTAAAACAAAAGAGCTACCCGCTCTGATACCACTCGTAAGAAATTTAGACCCCTTAAACCCAAACAGATTAACCTAGATATTTAGCCAAGTAATTAACTTAGGTAAATTAAGGAATTCTAGGTTAACACAAATATATCATATCATGCAAATATGCGGAAAATAAATAACACATGATATGATAACCCAGGAAATCAAACCGGTAAAAACCTGGGGAGGATTTAATCTAGCTATCCTCAAGGTAAAAAGGAATTCACTATGAAAGAATTGAAGTTTACACAATAACGACTTAGACCACTAACATCCTTTTGCTACCTCGAGTAGGAAACTTACTACCACGACCACGTGACAGCTCCGAGTCCACGGACTACTTCTTTCCTTGAATTCTCAGCAAAGCACAAGCACACCTGCTTGTATATCTTTAAGCTCTTAATTCTGCAACTGAAAGATTACCAAGCTCTTGACATCAATCTTGAGATTGGAAACCCTAAGTGTATGTGAAGGTAAATACCTCTAGATTTCACAAATAAGATTCATAAACACAATATTCAGAACACTAAAAACGTGGCTAGGCTTTTCCCTTTTATACTTAGGGCAAAACATAAAACCCTACACATTAAATGGACTAGGGTTGAGTTGGAAATTCTATAGAAAAAACATTCTGCACGACTTTCGATCGGTCGAGTCTAATTCTCGATCAAGCCAGGCAGAAATGCACAGTAAATTCTACAGTAACTCGATTCCAACTTTACATGAAAACCACATACTTTAAGCAAGTCTAAACAAGACTAAAACCGTTTTGATCATGGTTTGCCAACATTACAAAATGAAGTTCTAATACATTAGTTCCTAATTCTTAGAACCTAACATTACCTTTCGTTAAGATCAAGTCAGTTGATCGCAGACACTGCTTTAGTTTTGATCAATCCAGTTGAACGTAGAAACTCCTTCAATCAAGATCAAGCAAGTTGGTCACTAGCACTCTTTCCGTCAAGATTAAGCCAGTTGGCCGCAAACGCTTCTTTTGTCAACATCATGCCAACTGATCGCAGACACTCCTTTCAACAAGATCAAGCTAGATGATCGCAAAAACCTTTTTCGACAAGATCAAGCCAGTTGCTCATAGACATTACCTTATGTTGAGATCAAGCCAATTCATCGCAGACACTTCATACAACAAGATCAAGCTAGTTGATCACACACACTCCTTTCGTCAAGATCAAGCCAGTTAATCGCAGACACTCCATTCGTCAAGCTTAAGCCAGTTCATCGCAGACCCACCTTTTGTCAAGATCAATCCAATTAGTCGCAGACACTCCTTCAATCAAGATCAACCCAGTTGATTGCATACAATCCTTTAGTCATTATCAAGCTAGTTAATCATAGACACTCCTTCCGTCAAGATTAATCCAATTGGTCGCAGACACACCTTTCGTTAAAATCATGCAAGTTGATCATAGACATTACTTATAGTCAAGATCAAGTCAGTTGATCGCAGGCACTACTTCAGTCAAGATCAAGTTAGTTCATTGCAGACTCTCCTTCAGTCAAGATCAAGCCAGTTGATCGCAGACGCTCCTTCAGTCAAGATCACGCATGTTGATCGCAGACATTCCTTTAATCAAGATCAAGCAAGTTGATCGTAGTCACACCTTTCGTTAAGACCATTCTAGTTGGTTGCAAACGCACCTTTCTTCAAGATCAATATAAATGATCGCAGACGCTCCTTTCGTCAAGATCAAGCCAGTTGGTCGCAGACTCACCATTTGTCAAGATCAAGCTAGTTGATTGCAAACACTCCTTCAATCAAAATTATGCCAGTTGATCGTGGACACTCCTTTAGTCAAGATCAAGCATGTTAATCGCAGACACTTCTTTCGTCAAGATTAAGCCAGTTGGTCGCAGACACTCCTTCAGTCAACATCAAGCCCGTTAATCACAGACGCTTCTTTTGTCAAAATCAAGCCAATTGATCGCAGACACTCCTTTCGACAAGATCAAGCCAGTTAATCGCAGACATTACCTTTTGTCGAGATCAAGCCAGTTGATCGCAGACGCTCCATTCATCAAGATCAAGCCAGTTAATCGCAGACACTTCTTTCGTCAAGATCAAGCATGTTAATCGCAGACACTTCTTTCGTCAAGATTAAGCCAGTTGGTCGCAGACACTCCTTCAGTCAACATCAAGCCCGTTAATCACAGACGCTTCTTTTGTCAAAATCAAGCCAATTGATCGCAGACACTCCTTTCGACAAGATCAAGCCAGTTAATCGCAGACATTACCTTTTTTCGAGATCAAGCCAGTTGATCGCAGACGCTCCATTCATCAAGATCGGGCTAGTTAATCGCAAACACTCCTTTCGTTAAGATCAAGCCAGTTGATCGCAGACACTCCTTCAGTCAAGTTCAAGCCAGTTGATCGCATACATTCCTTTAGTCATGATCAAGCTAGTTGATCATAAACGCTTCTTTCGTCAAGATCAAGCCAGTTGGTCGCAGACACACCTTTCGTCAAGATCAAGTCAGTTGATCACAGACATTACCTGTCATCAAGACCAAGCCAATTAATCGCAGACACTCCTTTAGTCAAGATCAAGCCAGTTGGTTGCAAACACACCTTTCATCAAGAACAAGCCAGTTGGATGCAAACATTACCTTTCGTCAAGATCAAGTATGTTGGTCGCAGACACTCCTTCAATCTAAATCAAGCCAGTTGATCGCAGATGCTTCTTTTGCCAAAATCGAGCCAATTAATCGCAAACACTCCATTCATCAAGATCACAAAAACCCTAATAGTCAAGATCAAGCCTGTTGACCGAAGACGTTACCTTTTATTGAGATCAAGCCAACTGATTGCAGACTTTCCATTTGTCAAGATCAAGCCAGTCAATCGCAGACACTCCTTTCATTAAGATCATGGCATTTGATCGCAAACACTCTTTCAGTCAAGATTAAGCCAATTGGTCGAAGACACACCTTTCATTCATACCAAGCTAGTTGATCACAATCGCTCCATTCGTCGAGATTAAGACAGTTGATCGTAGACAATCCTTTCAACAAGATCAAGCCAGTTGATCATAGACACTCCTTTAGTCAAGATCAAGCCGATTGGTCGCAAACACTCCTTCAGTCAAGATCATACCAGTTAATCGCAGACACACCTTTCGTCAAGACCATGACAGTTGGTCGCAGACACACCTCGTCAAGATCAAGCTAGTTAATCGCAGACGCTCCTTTCGTCAAGATCAAGCCAGTTGGTCGCAAACACACCTTTCGTAAATATCAAGCCAGTTGATTGCAGACATTACCTTTCGTCAAGATCAAGCCAGTTGATCGCAGACACTTTTCTAGTCAAGATCAAGCTAATTGGTCACAGACACACCATTCGTCAAGATCAAGCCAGTTAATCGCTGACATTACCTTTCGTCAAGATCAAGTTTGTTAATCGCAGACACTCCTTCAATCAAGATCATGCCAGTTGATCGTAGACACTCCTTTCTTCTAGATCAAGCTAGATGATCACAAAAACCCTTATCGTCAAGATCAAGCCAGTTGATCACAGACGCTCCTTTCGTAAAGATCAAGCCAGTTCATCCTAGACGCACCATTCGTCAAGATCAAGCAAGTTGATCGTAGACACTCCTTTCATCAAGATCAAGCAAGTTGGTCGTAGACACTCCTTCACTCAAGATCAAGCCAGTTGTTCGCAGACATTGCTTAAGTCAAGACCAAGCTAGTTGATCGTAAACACACCTTTCGTCAAGACCAAGCCAGTTGGTCGTAGAGACACCTTCCGTCAAGAACAAGCCAGTTGGTCGAAAAGACACCTTCCGTCAAGAACAAGCAACTTGATCGCAGACTTTAGATTTTGTCAAGACAAAGCCAGTTGATCCTAGACACCCCTTTTCGTCAAGATCAAGCCAGTTGATCGCAGACACTCATTTAGTCAAGATCAAGCCAACTAGTCGCAGACACTCCATTCGTCAAGATCAAGCCAGTTGATCGCAGACACTACCTTTCGTCAAGATCAAGTCTGTTGATCGCAGACACTCCTTCAGTCAAGATCAAGTCAGTTGATCGCATATCTCCTTTTGTCATGATCAAGCCAATTGATCGCAGACACTCCTTTCATCAAGATCAACCTAAATGATCACAGAAACCCTAATCGTCAAGATCAAGCCAATTGATCGTTCACATTACCTTTTGTAGAGATCAAGCCGATGGATTGCAAACGCTCCGTTCATCAAGATCAAGCTAGTTGATCGCAGACGGTCCATTCGTCAAGATCAAGCCAGTTGATCGCAGACACTCCTTTCGTCAAGATCAACCCAGTTGGTTGCATACACTTCTTCAGTCAAGATCAAGCCAGTTGTTCATAGCCATTCCTTAAGTCAAAATCAAGCTAGTTGATTGTAGACACACCTTTCGTCAAGACTAAGCCAGTTGGTCGCAGAGACACCTTCCGTTAAGAACAAGCTAGTTGATCGCAGACACACCATTCGTCAAGATCAAGCCAGTTGATCCTAGACGCCCCTTTTTCGTCAAAATCAAGCCAGTTGATCATAGACACCCTTTTAGTTAGGATCAAGCTGGTTGGTCGCAAACACTCCTTTTTGTCAAGATCGAGAATTTTAATTGCAGTCACTCATTCGGTCAAGATCAAGACATTTGATCGTAGACACTCCTTCAGTAAAGATCAAAATGTTTATTACATACACTTCTTTCCTCATGATCATGCTAGTTGGCCACAAACACTCCTTCAATCAAGATTAAGCCAGTTGATCGCAAACGCTTCTTTTGTCAATATCAAGCTAATTGATCACAGACAATCCTTTCATCAAGATCAAGCTAGATGATCGCAAAAGCCCTTATCATCAAGATTAAGCCAGTTGATCGTAGACATTACCTTTTATCGAGATCAAGCCAGTAGATCGCAGACGCTCCATTCGTCAAGATCATGCTAGTTGATTACAGACACTCCTTTCGTCAAGATCAAGCCAGTTGATCGCAGACCCTCCTTTTGCCAAGATCATGCCAGTTGGTCACAGACACTCCTTCAGTTAAGATCACGCCAGTTGATCGCATACATTCCTTCAGTCATGATTAAGCTAGTTGATCATAGACACACCTTTCATCAAGACCAAGCCAGTTGGTCACAAACACACCTTTCATCTAGAACAAGCTAGTTGATTGCAGACGCTTCTTTCATCAAAATCAAGCCAGTTGGTCGCAAACATACCATTCGTCAAAATCAAGCCAGTTGATCACAGATATTACCTTTCATCAAGACCAAGCAAGTTGCTCGCAGACACACCTTTCGTCAAGATCAAGCTAGTTGATCGCAAACGCTTCTTTCGTCAAGATTAAGCCAGTTTGTCGCAGACACACCTTTTGTCATGATCAAGCCAGTTGATCGCAGACATTACCTTTCGTCAAGGCCAAGCCAATTGATCGTAGACACTACTTTAGTCAAGATCACGCTCGTTGGTCACAGACACACCTTTCATCAAGAACAAGCCAGTTGTTCGTTGACATTAGCTTTTGACGAGATCAAGCTAGTTGATCGTAGACGCTTCATTCGTCAAGATTAAGCAAGTTGATTGCAGACGCATCATTCGTCAAGATCAAGTCAATTGATTGCAGACACTCCTTTTGTTAAGATCAAGCCAATTGATCACAGACACTCCTTTCATCAAGATCAAGCTAGATGATCATAGAAACCCTAACCGTCAAAATCAAGCCAATTGATAGTTCACATTAACTTTTTTCGAGATCAAGCCAGTTGATCGCGAACGCTCTGTTCGACAAGATCAAGCCAGATGCTCGCAGACGCTACATTCGACAAGATCAAACTAGTTAATCGCAGACACTCCTTCCATCAAGTTCAAGCTAGTTGATCACAGACACTACCTATCAAGAAGATCATGTCAGTTGATGGCAGGCACTCCTTCAGTCAAGATCAAGCTAGTTGACCGCAGACACTCCTTCAGTCAATATCAATCAAGTTAGTTGCAGAAACTCTTTTCATCAAGATCAAGCCAGTTGGTCGCATACACTCCTTCAGTCAAGATCAAGCCAATTGATCGCAGACACTTCTTCTGTAAAGATCAAGCCAATTGATCGCAGACACTCCTTTCATCAAGATCAAGCTAGATGATCGCAGAAGCCCTTATCGTTAAGATTAAGCCAGTTGATCGTAGACATTAACTTTTGTCGAGATCAAGCCAGTTGATCACAGACGCTCGATTCATTAAGATCAAGCCAGTTGATCGCAGACGCTCTAATCGTCAAGATCAAGCCAATTGATCACAGACACTCCTTTCGTCAAGATCAAGCCAGTTAAACGCAGACACTCCTTTTTTTCAAGACAAAGCCAATTGGACGCAAACACTCCTTCAGTCAAGATCAAGCCAGTTGATCGCAGACATTCCTTTAGCCAAGATCAAGCTATTTGATCATGGACACACCTTTCGTCAAGACCAAGCCAG
Source organism: Lithocarpus polystachyus (assembly GCA_033629205.1). Taxonomy (NCBI): domain Eukaryota; kingdom Viridiplantae; phylum Streptophyta; class Magnoliopsida; order Fagales; family Fagaceae; genus Lithocarpus; species Lithocarpus polystachyus. The sequence continues at coordinate 60,888,089 of CM066164.1, read as the reverse complement.
TTGGTCGCAAACACACATTTCGTCAAGATCAAGATAGTTGATCGTAGACACACCTTTCGTCAAGATCAAGCCAATTGGTAGAAGAAACACCATTCGTCAAATCAAGCCAGTTGATCGCAGACACTACTTTATTCAAGATTAAGCCAGTTGGTCACAGACACACCTTTCGTCAAGATCAAGCCAATTGATCGTAGACATAGCCTTTCGACCAAATCAAGTCAGTTGATCGCAGACACTTTTTCAGTCAAGATCAAGCCAGTTGATCGCAGATACTCCTTCTATCAAGATCAAGCAAGTTAATCGCAGACACTCCTTTCGTCAAGATCAAGCCAGTCAGTCGTCGACACTTTTGTCATCAAGATGAAGCTATATGATCACAAAAACCCTTATCGTCAAGATCAAGCCAATTAATCACAGACATTCCTTCTATCAAGATCAAGCATGTTAATCGCAAACACTCCTTTTGTCAAGATCAAGTCAATTGATCGCAGACACTCCTTTCATCAAGAACAAGCTAGATGATCACAAAAATCCTTTTCATCCAGATCAAGCATGTTGATCGCAGACATAACCTTTTGTCGAGATCAAGCCAGTTTATCGAAGACGCTCCATTCTTCAAGATCAAGCCAGTTGATCGCAGACCCACCTTTTCTCAAGATCAAGCCAGTTGGTCGCAAATACTCCTTCAGTAAAGATCAACCCAATTGATCGCATACATTCCTTTAGTCAGGATCAAGCTAGTTGATCATAAGCACATCTTTCGTCAAGATCGAGTTAATTGATTGCAGACGCTTCTTTCATCAAGATCAAGCCAGTTGATCGTAAACAATACCTTTTTTCAAGATCATGCCAGTTGATCGCAAACGCACCATTTGTCAAGTTCTTTCGTCAAGATCAAGCCAGTTGATCACAGACCCTCCTTTTGTCAAGATCAAGCCAGTTGGTCGCCGTCAAGATTAAGCCAGTTGATCACAGATATTACCTTTCATCAAGATCACGCCAATTGATCGCAGACACTCCTTTATTCAAAATTAATTCAGTTGGTCGAAGACACACCTTTCGTCAAGATCAACCTAGTTGATCGCTGACACTCCTTTCATCAAGATCAAGCCAGTTAATCGCAGACCCTCCTTTTGTCAAGATCAAGCCAGTTGGACGCAGACATTCTTTCTATCAAGATCAAGCTAGTTGATCGGAGACATTCCTTTATTCAAGATCAAGCTAATTAATCATAGGCACACCTTTCGTCAAGACCAAGCCAGTTGATCGCAGACACACCTTTTGTCAAGATCAAGCTAGTTGATCACCGTCAAGATCAAGCCAGTTGGCCACAGACATACCTTTCGTCAAGATCAAGCTAGTTGATCGCAGACACCCCTTCAGTCTTGATCAAACCAGTTGATCGCATAAACTCCTTCAATCGAGATCAAGCAAGTTCATCGCAGACATTCCTTTCGTCAAGATCAAGCCAGTTGGTCACAGGCACTCCTTTTGTAAAGATCAAGCCAGTTGGTCACAGACACTCCTTTCATCAAGATCAAGCTAAATGAACGCAGAAACCTTTTTCGTCAAGATCAAGCCAGTTGTTCGCAGGCATTACCATATGCCGAGATTAGGCCAGTTGATCGTAGACACCCCATTCAACAAGATCAAGCCAGCTGATCCTAGACACTCCTTCCGTTAAGATCAAGCTAGTTGATCGCAGACACTCATATAGTCAAAATCAATCCAATAGGTCGCAGACACACCTTTCGTCAAGATCATGCCAGTTGATCACAGACATTACCTTTCGTCAAGATTAAGTCAGTTGTTCGTAGGCACTCCTTCAGTCAAGATCAAGCCAGTTGATCACAGACACTCTTTCAATCTAGATCAAGCAAGTTAATCGCAGAAACTCCTTTCGTCAAGATCAAGCTAGTTGGTCGTAAACACTCCTTCAATTAAGACAAAGCCAATTGATCGCAGACGCTTCTTCTGTCAAGATCAAGCCAATTGATCGCGACACTCCTTTCACCAAGATCAACTAGATGATCACAGAAACCCTTATCCTCAAGATCAAACCAGTTGATCGTTGACATTACCTTTTGTAGAGATTAAGCCAGTTGATCGCAGTCGCTCCATTCGTCAAGATTAACTCAGTTTATTGTAGACACTCCTTTCGTCAAGATCAAGGCAGTTGATCGCAGATGCTTCTTTTGTCATGATCAACCCAGTTGGTCGCAGACACGCCTATCGTCAAGATCAAGCTAGTTGATCGTAAACATTACCTTTCGTCAAGATCAAGCCAGTTGATCGCAGACACTCCTTTAGTCAAGATCAGGACAGCTGGTCGCAGACACACCTTTCGTTAAGATCAAGCCAGTTGATCGTAAACATTACCTTTCGTCAAGATCAAGCTAGTTGATCGCAAACACTCCTTTAGTCAAGATCAAAACAGTTGGTCGCAGACATACCTTCCGTCAAGATCAAGCCAATTGATCGCAGACACACCTTTCGTCAAGATCAATCCAGTTGGTCCCAGACACACCTGTTGTCAAGATCAAGCTTGTTGATCACAGACATTACCTTTAGTCAAGATCAGGCCAGTTGATCGCAGACATTACTTTGGTCAAGATCAAAACAGTTGGTCGCAACACACCTTTCATCAAGATCAAGCAAGTTGATCGCGAACACTCTTTCAGTCAAGATCGAGCCAGTTGATAGCAAACACTCCTTCAATCAAGATCAAGCCAGTTGATCACTAACGCTTCTTTTGTCAAGATCAAGCGAATTGATCGCAGACACTCCTTTCTTCCGGATCATGCTAGATGATCGCAGAACCCTTATCGTCAAGATCAAGCCATTTAATCGTAGACATTACCTTTTGTCAAGATCAAGCCAGTTGATAGTAAATTCTCCATTCGTCAAGATCAATCCATTTGATCGCAGACCCTCCTTTCGTCAAGATCAAGCCTGTTGGTCGCAAACACTCCTTCAGTCAAGACCAAGCCAGTTAATTGTAGACGTTCCTTTAGTCAAGATCAGGCTAGTTGATCATAGACACACCTTTCGTCAAGACCAAGCCAATTGGTCGCAGACACATCTTTCATCAAGATCAAGCGAGTTGATCGTAGAGGCTCCTTTCGTCAGGATCAAGCCTGTTGATCACAGACATTCCATTAGTCAAGATCAAGCAAGTTAATCGCAGACACTCATTTCATCAAGACCAAGCCAGTTGGTTGCAGACACACCTTTCGTCATAATCTAGCCAGTTGATTGCAAACCCTCCTTTTGTTAGGATCTAGCCAGTTGGTTGTGGACACTCCCTCTGTCAAGATCAAGCCAGCTGAATGCATACGTTCCTTTAATTTTAATCAAGCTAGTTGATCATAGACACACCATTCGTCAAGATCAAGCCAGTTGGTTGCAGGCACACCTTTCGTCAAGATTAAGCTTGCTGATAGCAGACGCTTCTTTTGTCAAGATCAAGCCAGTTGGTCGCAGACACACCTGTCGTCAAGATCACGCCAGTTGATCGTAGACATACCTTTCGTCAAAATCAAGCCAATTGATCGCAGACATTCCTTCCGTCAAAATCAAGACGGTTGGTCGCAGACACGCCTTTCATCAAGATCAAGCCAATTGATCGCAGACATTACCTTTCGTCAAGATCAAGGAAGTTGATCGCAGACACTCTTTTAGTCAAGATCAAGATAGTTGGTCGTAGACACACCTTTCATAAAGATCATTCGAGTTGATCGCAGACACACCTTTCTTCAAGATGAAGCTAGTTGGTCGCAGACACACCTGTCGTCAAGATCAAGGTAATTGATCGCAGACATTACCTTTAATCAAGATCAAGCCAATTGATCGCGGACACCCCTTCAATCTTAATCAAACCAGTTGGTCACAGAAACTCCTTCAGTCGAGATCAAGCAAGTTCATCGCAGACATTCCTTTCGTTAAGATCAAGCCAGTTGGTCATAGACACTCCTTTCATCAAGATCAAGCTAAATGATCGTAGAAACCTTTTTCGTCAAGATCAAGCCAGTTGTTCGCAGGCATTACCTTATGCAGAGATCAATCCAGTTGATCGTAGACACTCCATTCGACAAGATCAAGCCAGCTGATCGTAGACACTCCTTCCGTCAAGATCAAGCTAGTTGATCGCAGACACTCATTTTGTCAAGATCAATCCAATAGGTCGCAGACACACATTTCGTCAAGATCATGCCAGTTGATCACAGACATTACCTATCGTCAAGATCAAGTCAGTTGTTCGCAGGCACTCCTTCAGTCAAGATCACGCCAGTTGATCACAGACACTCTTTCAATCTAGATCAAGCAAGTTAATCGCAGAAACTCCTTTCGTCAAGATCAAGCCAGTTGGTCGCAGACACTCCTTGAGTTAAGATCAAGCCAATTGATCGCAAACGCTTCTTCTGTCAAGATCAAGCCAATTAATCGCAGACACTCCTTTCACCAAGATCAAGCTAGATAATCACAAAAACCCTTACCTCAAGGTCAAGCCAGTTGATCGTTGATATTACCTTTTGTACAGATCAAGCTAGTTGATCACAGTCGCTCCATTCGTCAAGATCAACTCAGTTTATTACAGAGACTCCTTTCGTCAAGATCAAGCCAGTTGATCGCAAACAATCCTTTTGTCAAGATCAAGCGAGTTGGTCGCAGACACTCTTTCAATCAAGATCAAGCCAGTTGTTCACAAGCATTTCTTTAGTCAAAAATCCAGCCAGTTGATCGTAGACACTCCTTTTTTCAAGATCAAGCCAGTTGGTTGCGGACACTCTTTCAGTCAAGATCAAGCCAGTTGGTCACAGACATTCCTTTACTCAAGATCAAGCCAGTTGATCGCAAACACTCCTTCAGTCAAGATCAAGCATGTCATTCGCAACACTCCTTTCGTCAAGACCAAGCTAGTTGATCGCAAACCCTTCTTTTGTCAAGATCATGCCTGTTGGTCGTAGACAATCCTTCAGTCCAGATCAAGCCAGTTGATTGAAAACATTCCTTTAGTTATGATCAAGCTAGTTGATCATGGACACACCTTTAATCAAGACGAAGCCAGTTAGTCGGAGACACACCTTTCGTCAAGATCAAGTTTGTTGATCGTAGATGCTTCTTTTGTCAAGATCAATCCAAGTGGTCAAAGACTCACCTTTCATCAAGATCAAGCCAATTGATCGCTGATATTACCTTTCGTCTAGATCGATCCAGTTGATCGCAAACAGTCCTTTAATCATGATCAAGCCAGTTGGTCACAAACACACCGTTCGTCAAGATCATGCCAGTTGATCGCAGTCATTACTTATCGCCAAGATCAAGTCAGTTGATCGCAGACACACCTTCAGTCTAAACCAAGGCAGTTGATCGCAGACACTCCTTCAATCAAGATCAAGCAAGTAAATCGTAGACAGACCTTTCGTCAATATCAAGCCTGTTGGTTGCAGACACTCCTTTAGTCAAGATAAAGCCAGTTGATCGCAGATGCTTCTTTCGTCAAGATCAACCCAGTTGGTCGCAGACACACCTGTCGTCAACATCAAGCGAGTTGATCGCTCACATTATCTTTGGTCAAGATCAAGCCAGTTGATCGCAGACACTTCTTTAGTGAAGATCAGGACAGTTGGTCACAGACACACCTTTTGTCAAGGTCAAGCCAGTTGATCGTAAACATTATCTTTCGTCAAGATCAAGCTAGTTGATCGCAGACACTCCTTTACTCAAGATCAAGACAGTTGGTCGCAGACACACCTTTCGTCAAGATCAAGCCAGTTGATCGCAGACACATCTTTCATCAAGGTCAATCTAGTTGGTCGTAGACATTCCTGTCGTCAAGATCATGCTAGTTGATCACAAACATTACCTTTAGTCATGATCAAGCCAGTTGAGCGCAGACACTACTTTAGTCAAGATCAAAACAATTGGTCGTACACACACCTTTCATCAAGATCGAGTCAGTTGATCGCAGACACTTCTTTTGTCAAGATCGAGCCAGTTGATTGCAGATGCGTCTTTCGTCATGATCAACCCAGTTGGTAACAGACACACCTGTCGTCAAGATCAAGCCAGTTGATCGCTCACATTATCTTTCGTCAAGATCAAGCCAGTTGATCGCAGACACTCTTTTAGTCAAGATCAGGACAGTTGGTCACAAACACACCTTTCGTTAAGATGAAGCCAGTTGATCGTAAACATTACCTTTCGTCAAGATCAAGCCAGTTGGTCGCAAACACACCTTTCGTCAAGATCAAGCCAGTTGATCGCAGACACACCTTTCATCAAGGTCAATCCAGTTGGTCGTAGACACACCTGTCGTCAAGATCAAGCAATTGATTGCAGACATTAACTTTAGTCATGAACATGCTAGTTGATCGCAGACACTACTTTAGTCAAGATCAAAACAGTTGGTCGCAAACACACCTTTCATCAAGATCGAGTCAGTTGATCGCAGACGCTTCTTTTGTCAAGATCAAGCTAGTTGATCACAAATGCTTCTCTCGTCATGATCAACCCAGTTGGTCGCAGACACACCTGAAGTCAAGACCAAGCCAGTTGATCGCTCACATTTTCTTTTGTCAAGATCAAGCCAGTTGATCGCAAACACCCCTTTAGTCAAGATCAGGATAGTTGGTCATAGACACACCTTTCATCAAGATCGAGCTAGTTGATCACAAACAGTACCTTTCGTCAAGATCAAGCCAGTTGATTGCAGACACTCCGTTGGTAAAGAACAAGACAATTGGTTGTAGACATACCTTCCGTCAAGATTAAGCCAGTTGGTCGCAGACACACCTTTCATCAAGATCAATCCAGTTGGTCGCAGACACACCTGTTGTCAAGATCAAGCATGTTGATCGTAGATATTACTTTAGTCAAGATCAGGCCAGTTGATCGCAGACATTACTTTCGTCAAGATCAAAACAGTTGGTCGCAGACACACCTTTTATCAAGATCAAGCAAGTTGATCACGGACACTCCTTCAGTCAAGATCGAGCTAGTTGATAGCAAACACTCCTTCAGTCAAGATCAAGCCAGTTGATCACTAACGTTTCTTTTGTCAAGATCAAGCGAATTGATTGCAGACACTCCTTTCTTCCGGATCATGCTAGATGATCGCATAACCCTTATCGTCAAGATCAAGCCATTTGATCGCAGACATTACCTTTTGTCGAGATCAAGCCAGTCGATCGTAAACGTTCCATTCGTCAAAATCAATCCATTTGATCGCAGACCCTCCTTTCGTCAAGATCAAGCCTGTTGGTCGCAAACACTCCTTCAGGCAAGACCAAGGCAGATAATTGCAGACGTTCATTTAGTCAAGATCAAGCTAGTTGATCATAGACACACCTTTCGTCAAGACCAAGCCAATTGGTCGCAGACACATCTTTCATCAAGATCGAGCGAGTTGATTGCAGAGGCTCCTTTCGTCAAGATCAAGCCTGTCGATCACAGATATTCCTTGTTCAAGATCAAGCCAGTTAATCGCAGTCACTCTTTTCGTCAAGATCGAGCCAGTTGGTTGCCGACACACCTTTTGTCATGATCTAGCCAGTTGGTTATAGACACTCCCTCTGTCAAGATTAAGCCAGCTGATCGCATACGTTCCTTTAGTCTTGATCAAGCTAGTTAATCGTAGACACACCATTCGTCAAGATCAAGCCAGTTGGTCAGGCACACCTTTCGTCAAGATCAAGTTTGTTGATCGCAGACGCTTCTTTTGTCAAGATCACGCCATTTGGTCGCAGACACACCTGTCGTCAAGATCAAGCCAGTTGATCGTAGACATTACCTTTTGTCAAGATCAAGCTAGTTGATCGCAGACACTCCTTTAGTCAAAATCAAGACAGTTAGTCGCAGACACGCCTTTCGTCAAGATCAAGCAAATTGATCCCAAACATTACATTTCGTCAAGATCAAGCTAGTTGATCGCAGACACTCTTTTAGTCAAGATCAAGATAGTTGGTCGTAGACACACCTTTCGTAAAGATCATGCGAGTTGATCGCAGACACACCTTTCATCAAGATGAAGCTAGTTGGTCGCAGACACATCTGTCGTCAAGATCAAGCTAATTGATCGTAAACATTACTTTTCATCAAGATCAAGCCAGTTAATCGTAGAAACGCCTTGAGTCAAGATCAAGCTAGTTGGTCGCAGACACACACCTTTTGTCAAGGTCAAGTCAGTTGATCGCAGACACTTCTACAGTCTAGATTAAACAAGTTGATCGCAGAAAATCCTTCAGTCAAGAACAAGCAAGTTCATCACACACACTACTTTCATCAAGATCGAGCCAGTTGGTCGCAGACACTCTTTCAGTTAAGATCAAGCCAGTTGACCGTAAACGCTTCTTTTGTCAAGATAATGCTAATTGATCGCAGACACTCCTTTCATCAAGATCAAGCTAGATGATCGCAGAAAGCTTTATCGTCAATATCAAGCCAGTTGATCGCAGACACACCTGTCGTCAAGATCAAGCCAGTTGATCGTAGACATTACCTTTTGTCAAGATCAAGCCGGTCGATTGCAGACACGCCTTTTGTCAAAATCAAGCCAATTGATCACAGACATTACCTTTCATCAAGATCAAGCCAGTTGATCGCAGACACTCTTTTAGTTAAGATCATGGTAGTTGGTCGTAGACACACCTTTCATAAAGTTCACGCGAGTTAATCGCAGACACAACTTTCGTCAAGATGAAGCCAGTTGGTTGCAGACACACCTGTCAACAAGATCAATCTAATTGATCGCAGACATTACTTTTCGTCAAGAACAAGCCAGTTGATCGTAGAAATGTTTTAAGTTAAAATCAAGACAGTTGGTCGCAGACACACCTTTCGTCAAGGTTAAGTCAGTTGATCGCAGACATTCCCACAGTCTAGATCAAGCAAGTTAATCGTAGAAAATCCTTCAGTCAAGAACAAGCAAGTTAATCACAGACACTACTTTCGTCAAGATCAAACCAGTTAGTCGCAAACACTCTTTAAGTCAAGATCAAGTCAGTTGACCGTAAGCGCTTCTTTTGTCAAGATAATGCCAATTGATCGCAGAGACTCCTTTCACCAAGATCACGCTAGATGATCGCAAAAAGCTTTATAGTCAAGATCAAGCCAGTTGATCGCAATCATTGCCTTATGTCAAGATCAAGCAAGTTTATTACAGACGCTCCATTCGACAACATCAAGCCAGTTGATCGTAGACACTCCTTTAGTCAAGATTAAGCTAGTTGGTCGCAGACATACCTTTCATCATGATCATGCCAGTTGATCGTAGACATTACCTTTCGTCAAGCTATAGTCAATTGATCGCAGACACTCCTTCAGTCAAGATCAAGCCAGTTGATCGCATATACTCCTTCAGTCAAGATCAAGCCAATTGATCGCATATACTCCTTCAGTCAAGATCAAGCATGTTAATCGCAGACACTCCTTCCATCAGGATCAAGCCACTCGGACGCAAACACTCATTTCATCAAGATCAAGCTAGATGATCACAGAAACCCTTATCGTCAAGATCAAGCCAGTTGATCGTTGACATTACCTTTTATCGAGATCAAGCCAATTGATTGCAAACGCTCCACTCGTCGAGATCAAGTCAGTTGATCGCAAACACTCCTTTCGTCAAGATCAAACAGGTTGATCGCAAACACTCCTTTTGTCAAGAGCAACCCAGTTGGTCGCAGACACTCCTTCAGTCGAGATCAAGATAGTTGGTCGTAGACACACCTTTCGTAAAGATCACGCAAGTTGATCGCAGACACACCTTTCGTCAAGATGAAGCTAGTTGGTCGCAGACACACCTGTCGTGAAGATCAATCTAATTGATCGCAGACATTACTTTTCTTTAAGATCAAGCCAGTTGATCGTACAAACGCCTTGAGTCAAGATTAAGACAGTTGGTCGCAGACATACATTTCGTCAAGGTCAAGTCAGTTTATCGCAGACACTGCCACAATCTAGATCAAAAAAGTTGATCGCAGAAAATCCTTCATTCAAGAACAAGCAAGTTAATCACAAACACTACTTTCGTCAAGATCAAGCCAGTTGGTCGCAGACACTCTTTCAGTCAAGATAAAGCCAGTTAACCGTAAATGCTTCTTTTGTCAAGATAATGCCAATTGATCGTAGAAACTCCTTTCATCAAGATCAAGCTAGATGATCGCAGAAAGCTTTATCGTCAAGATCAAGCCAGTTGATCGCAATCATTGCCTTATGTCGAGATCAAGCAAGTTGATCGCAGACGCTCCATTTGACAACATCAAGCCAGTTGATCATAGACACTCCTTTAATCATAATCAAGCCAGCTTTTCCCAGACACATCGTTCTTCAAGATCGAGCCAGTTGATCGCAGTCATTACCTATCGTCAAGATCATGTCAGTTGATCGCAGACACTCCTTCAGTCAAGATCAAGCAAGTTAATCGTAGGCACACCTTTCGTTAATATCAAGCCTGTTGGTCGCAGACACTCCTTCAGTCAAGATCGAGCCAGTTGATCGCAGATGCTTCTTTCGTCAAGATCAAGCCAATTGGTCGCAGACACACCTGTCGTCAAGATCAAGCCAGTTGATCGCAGACACTCCTTCAGTCAAGATCAAGACAGTTCGTCGCAGACACCTTTCGTCAAGATCAAGCCAGTTGATCGCAAACATTACTTTTCGTCAAGATAAGGCCAGTTAATCGCAGACACTCCTTTAGTCAAGATCAAGACAGTTGGTCACAGACACACCTTTCATCAAGATCAAGCCCGTTGATCGCAGACACTTTTCGTCAAGATCAATCCAGTTGGTCCCAGACACACCTATCGTCAAGATCAAGCCAATTAATTGCACACATTACCTTTTGTCAAGATCAAGCCTGTTGACCACAGACACTACTTTCGTCAAGATCAAAACAGTTGGTCACAGACACACCTTTCATCAAGATCAAGTCAGTTGATCGCAGACCCTCCCTTAGAATAGATCAAACCAGTTGTTTGCAGACACTCCTTCGGTCAAGATCAAGCCAGTTGGTCGCAAACACTTCTTCGGTCAAGATCAAGATAGTTGGTCGTAGACACACCTTTCGTAAAGATCACGTGAGTTGATTGCAGACATACCTTTCGTCAAGATGAAGCCAGTTGGTCGCAGACACACCTGTCGTGAAGATCAATCTAATTAATCGCAGACATTACTTTTCTTTAAGATCAAGCCAGTTGATCGTACAAACACCTTGAGTCAAGATCAAGACAGTTGGTCGCAGACATACCTTTCGTCAAGGTCAAGTCAATTTATCGCAGACACTGCCACAATCTAGATCAAACAAGTTGATCGCAGAAAATCCTTCAGTCAAGAACAAGCAAGTTAATCACAGACACTACTTTCGTCAAGATCAAGCCATTTCGTCATAGACACTCTTTCAGTCAAGATCAAGCCAGTGGACCGTAAACGCTTCTTTTGTCAAGATAATGCCAATTAATCGTAGACACACCTTTCGTTAATATCAAGCCTGTTGGTCGCAGACACTCCTTCAGTCAAGATCAAGCCAGTTGATCGCAGATGCTTCTTTCGTCAAGATCAAGCCAATGGGTCACAGACACACCTGTCGTCAAGATCAAGCTAGTTGATCGCAGGCACTCCTTTAGTCAAGATCAAGACAGTTGGTCGCAGACATACCTTTCATCAAGATCAAGCCAGTTGATTGCAGACACTCTTTTAGTCAAGATCAAGACAGTTGGTCACAGACACACCTTTCGTCAAGATCAAGCTCGTTGATTGCAGACACACCTGTCGTCAAGATCAAGCCAATTGATCGCACACATTACCTTTTGTCAAGATCAAGCCTGCTGATCACAAACACTACTTTCCTCAAGATCAAAACAGTTGGTCGCAGACACACCTTTCATCAAGATCAAGTCAGTTGATCGCAGACACTCCCTCAAAATAGATCAAAACAGTTTTTCACAAAAACTGCTTTAGTCAAGATCAAGTAAGTTAATCGCAGACGCTCCTTTCTTCAAGATCAAGCCAGTTGGTCAAGAACACTCGTTTAATCAAGATCAAGCCAGTTGAACGCAATGGCTTCTTTTGTCAAGATAATGCCAATTGATTGCAAAAAATCCTTTCATCAAGATCAAGCTAGATGATCGTAGAAAGCTTTATCGTCAAGATCATGCCAGTTGATCGCAAACATTACCTTATGTCGAGATCAAGCAAGTTGATCGCAAACGCTCCATTCGACAACATCAAGCCAGTTGATTGTAGGCACTCCTTTCATCAAGATCAAGCCATTTGATCGCAGACACTCCTTTAATAAAGATCAATCCAATTGGTCGCAGACACACCTTTAGTCAAGATCAAGCCAGTTGATCGCAAACACTCCTTCAGTCAAGATTAAGCAAGTTAATCACAGAAACTCCTTTCGTCAAGATCAAGCTAGTTGGTCGCGGACACTCCTTCAGTCAAGATCAAGCCAATTGATCGCAGACACGCCTTTCATCAAGATCAAGCAAGTTAATCGTAAAAAACCAAATTCTCAAGATCAAGCAAGTTGATCATAGACATTAACCTATGTCGAGATCAACCCAGTTGATCGCAGACGCTCCGTTGGTCAAGATCAAGCCTGTTAATCGTAGACGCTTCATTCGTCAGGATCAAGCAAGTTGATCGCAGACACTCCTTTAGTCAAGATCAAGCCAGTTGATAACAGACACTTTGTCAATCAAGATCAAGCCAGTTGATCACTAACGCTTCTTTTGTCAAGATCAAGCCAATTGATCACAGACACTGCCACAGTCTAGATCAAACAAGTTGATCGTAGAAAATCCTTCAGTCAAGAACAAGCAAGTTAATCGCAGACACTACTTTCGTCAAGATCAAGCCAGTTGGTTGCAGACACTCTTTCAGTCAAGATCAAGTCAGTTGACCGTAAACGCTTCTTTTGTCAAGATAATGCCAATTGATCACCGACACTCCTTTCATCAAGATCAAGCTAGACGATTGCAGAAAGCTTTATCGTCAAGATCAAGCCAGTTGATCGCAATCATTGCCTTATGTCGAGATCAAGCAAGTTGATCGCAGACGGTCTATTCGACAACATCAAGCCAGTTGATCATAGACACTCCTTTAATCATGATCAAGCCAGTTGTTCGCAGACACACCGTTCTGGAAGATCGAGCCAGTTGATCGCAGTCATTACTTATCGTCAAGATCATGTCAGTTGATAGTAAACATTAATTTTCGTTAAGATCAAGCCAGTTGTTCACAGACACTCCTTTAGTCAAGATTAAGACAATTGGTCGCAGACACACCTTTCGTCAAGATCAAGCCAGTTGATCGTGGACACACCTTTCGTCAAGATCAATCCAGTTCGTCGCAGACACACCTGTCGTCAAGATCAAGCTAGTTGATCGCATACATTACCTATTGTCAAGATCAAGCCTGTTGATCACAGACGCTACTTTAGTCAAGATCAAAACAGTTCGTCGCAAACACACCTTTCATCAAGATCAAGTCAGTTAATCGCAGACACACCTTTCATCAAGATCAAGTCAGTTGATAGTAGACACTCCCTCAGAATAGATTAAACCAGTTGTTCGCAGAAACTTCTTAGGTCAAGATCAAGTAAGTTAATCGCAGACGCTCCTTTCTTCAAGATCAAGCCAGTTGGTCACGAACACTTTTTTAATCAAGATCAAGCCAGTTGACCGTAAACGCTTCTTTTGTCAAGATAATGCCAATTGATCGCAGAAACTCCTTTCATCAAGATCAAGCTAGTTGATCGCAGAAAGCTTTATCGTCAAGATCAAGCCAGTTGATCGCAAACATTACCTTATGTCGAGATCAAGCAAGTTGATCACAGACGCTCCATTCGACAACATCAAGCCAGTTGATCGTAGGAACTCCTTTCCTCAAGATCAAGCCATTTGATCACAGACACTCCTTTAATAAAGATCAATCCAATTGGTCGCAGACACACCTTTAGTCAAGATCAAGCCAGTTGATCGCAGACACTCCTTCAGTCAAGAGTAAGCAAGTTCATCACAGAAACTCCTTTTGTCAAGATCAAGCTAGTTGGTCGCAGACACTCCTTCAGTCAAGATCAAGCCACTTAATCTCAGACGCTTCTTTTGTCAAGATCAAGCCAATTGATCGCAAACACGCCTTTCATCAAGATCAAGCAAGTTGATCACAGAAAACCAAATTGTCAAGATCAAGCCAGTTGATTACAGACATTAACCTATGTCGAGATCAACCCAGTTGATCGCAGACGCTCCGTTCGTCAAGATCAAGCCTGTTGATCGCAGACACTCCTTCAGTCAAGATCAAGCCAATTGATAACAGACGCTTCTTCAATCAAGATCAAGCCAGTTGATCACTAACGCTTCTTTTGTCAAGATCAAGCCAATTGATCGCAGACACTCCTTTCTTTAGGATCATGCTAGATGATCCCAAAACCCTTATCGTCAATATCAAGCCATTTGATCGTAGACATTACCTTTTGTCAAGATCAAGCCAGTTGATTGTAAACGCTCCATTCGTCAAGATCGATCCAGTTGATCGCAGACCCTCCTTCCGTCAAGATCAAGCCTGTTGGTCACAAACACTCCTTCAGTCAAGACCAAGCTGGTTAATCGAGACGTTTGTTTAGTCAAGATCATTGAGGCTCCTTTCGTCAAGATCAAGCCTGTTGATCACAGACATTCCTTTAGTCAAGATCAAGCCAATTAATCACAAACACTCCTTTCGTCAAGACCAAGCCAGTTGGTTACAGACACACCTTTCGTCATGATCAAGCCAGTTGATCGCAAACCCTTCTTTTGTCAAGATCAAGCCAGTTGGTTGTGGACACTCTCTCTGTCAAGATCAAGCCAGTTGATCGCATACATTCCTTTAGTCTTGATCAAACTAGTTGATCATAGACACACCATTCATCAAGATCAAGCTAGTTGGTCGCAAACACACCTTTTGTCAAGATTAAGTTAGTTGATCGCAGACACTTCTTTCGTCAAGATCAAGCCATTTGATCGCAAACACTCCTTTAGTAAAGATCAATCCAATTGGTCGCAGACACACCTTTAGTCAAGATCAATCCAGTTGATCGCAGACACTCCTTCTGTCAAGATTAAGCAAGTTAATCGCAGAAACTCCTTTCGTCAAGATCAAGCCAGTTAGTCGCAGACACCCCCTCAGTCAAAATCAAGCCAATTGATCGCAAACGCTTCTTTTGTCAAGATTAAGCCAATTGATCGTAGACACGCCTTTCATCAAGATCAAGCAAGTTGATCGCAGAAAACCAAAATGTCAAGATCAAGCCAATTGATTGCAAACATTAACCTAAGTTGAGATCAACCCAGTTGATCGCAGACGCTCCGTTCGTCAAGATCAAGCCCGTCGATCATAAATGCTTCATTCGTCAAGATCAAGCCAGTTGATCGTAGACACACCTTTCTTCAAGACCAAGCCAGTTGGTTGCAAACACACCTTTCGTCAAGATCAAGATAGTTGATCGCAGACGCTCATTTCTTCATGATCAAGCCAGTTGGTCGCAGACACACCATTCGTCAAGATCAAGCCAGTTGATCACAGATATTACCTGTCATCAAGATCAAGCCAGTTGATCGCAGACACTCCTTTAGTCAAGATTGAGCCAGTTGGTCGTAGACATACCTTTCGTCAAGATCAAGCCAGTTGATCGCAGACATTACCTTTCGTCAAGATATAGTTAATTGATCGCAGACACTCCTTCAATCAAGATCAAGCCAGTTGATCGCATATACTCCTTCAGTCAAGATCAAGCATGTTAATCGCAAACACTCCTTTCATCAGGATGAAGCCAATAAGACGTAGGCACTCCTTTCATCAAGATCAAGGTAGATGATCACAGAAACCTTTATCGTCAAGATCAAGCCAGTTGATCATTGACATTACCTTTTGTCGAGATCAAGGCAGTTGATCGCAGACGCTCCACTCGTCAAGATACTCCTTTTGTCAAGATCAAGCCAGTTGGTCGCAGACACTTCTTCAGTCAAGATCAAGCCTGTTTTTCCCAGACATTCCTTTAGTCAAGATCAAGCAAGTTGATCGTAGACACACATTTCGTCAAGCCCAAGCCAGTTGGTCGTAGAGACACCTTTCGTCAAGATCAAGCCAGTTGATCGTAGACATACATTTCGTCAAGATCAAGCCAGTTGATTGCAAACCCTCCTTTTGTCAAGATCAAGCCAGTTGGTCATAGACACTCCTTCAATCAAGATCAAGCCAGTTAATTGCAAACATTCCTTTAGTCATGATCAGGCTAGTTGATAACGGACACACCTTTCGTCAAGACCAAGCCAGTTGGTCGCAGACACACCTTTCGTCAAGATCAAGTTTGTTGATCACAAACGCTCCTTTCATCAAGATCAAGCCAGTTGGTCGCAAACTCACCTTTCATCAAAATCAAGCCAGTTGATCGCAGACATTACCTTTCGTCTAGATCAATCCAGTTGATTGCAGACACTCCTTTAGTCAAGATCAAGCCAGTTGGTCGTAGAAACACCTTTCGTCAAGATCAAGCCAGTTGATCGCAGTCATTACCTGTCGTCAAGTTCGTGTTTATTGATCACAGACACTCCTTCAGTTAAGATCAAGCAAGTTAATCGTAGACACTCCTTTCGTCAAGATCAAGCCTGTTGGTCGCAGACACTCCTTCATTCAAGATCAAGCCAGTTGATCGTAGAAGCTTCTTTTGTCAAGATCAAGCCAATTGATCGCCAACACTCCTTTCATCAGATCATGCTAGATGATCGCAGAAACCCTTATCGTCAAGATCAAGCTATTTGATCGCAGATATTACCTTTTGTTGAGATCAAGCCAGTTGATCGCAAACGCTCCATTCTTCAAGATTAAGCCAGTTGATCGTAGACCCTCCTTTCGTCAAGATCAAGCCAGTTGGTCACAAACACTCCTTCAGTCAAGACCAAGCTAGTTAATCGAAGACGTTCCTTCAGTCAAGGTCAAGCTAGTTGATCATAGACACACCTTTCGTCAAGACCAAGCCAGTTGGTCACAGACACACCTTTCATCAGGATCAAGCTAGTTAATCGTAGAGGCTCCTTTCGTCTAGATCAAGCCTGTTGATCACAGACACTCCTTTAGTTAAGATCAAGCCAGTTGATCGCAGACACTCCTTTCGTCAAGACCAAGCCAGTTGGTCGCAGACACAACTTTTGTCATAATCAAGCCAGTTAATCGCAGACATTACCTTTCATTAAAATCAAGCCAGTTAATCACAGAAACTCCTTCAATCAAGATCAAGCCAGTTAATTGCAGGCACTCTTTCAGTCAAGGTCAAGACAGTTGATTGCAGACGCTCCTTTTGTCAAGATCAAGCCAGTTGGTTGCTGACACTCCTTTTGTCAAGATCAAGCCAGTTTTTCGCAGACGCTCCTTTTGTCAAGGTCAAGCCAGTTGATCACAGACACTCCTTTCATCAAGATCTAGCCTGTTGATCGTAGACACCTCTATCGTCAAGATCAAGCCAGTTGACCACAAACATTACCTTTTGTCTAGATCAAGCCAGTTGATCACAAATGCTCCTTTCTTCAAGATCAAGCTAGTTAATCGCAGACGCTCCTTTCGTTAAGATCAAGCCAGTTGATCACAAACACTCCTTTCGTCAAGATTAAGCCAGTGATCACAAACACCCCTATCATCAAGATCAAGCCTATTGATCGTAGACATTACGTTTCGTCAAGACTAAGCCAGTTGATCCTAGATACCCCTTTTCGTCAAGATTAAGCCAGTTGATCATATACTCCATTTTAGTCAAGATTAAGCCAGTTGATGGCAGACACTCCTTTTTGTCAAGATCAAGCTAGTTGGTCGCAGACGCTCCTTTTGTCAAGATCAAACCAGTTGATCATAGACACTTCTTCAGTCAAGATCAAGTTAGTTGATCGCAGATACCCCTTTCGTTAGGATCAAGCCAGTTGATCGCAGACAGCTTTTTAGTCAAGATCAAGCCCGTTGATCGTAGACAATCCTTTCTTCATGGTCAAGCTAGTGGATCGCTGACACCCCTTTCGTCAAGATCAAGCCAGTTGATCACAGACACCCTATCATCAAGATCAAGCCCCCTTGATCACAGATAACTCCATTATCAATATCCGATTGAAAAATAAATAAATAAATAAATAAAATAAAAGTCTCTCAGTCATATCAATTGTCAAGAATCATTTCAAAGTTCATCAATTACCAGCTATGTCAAATATTTTCATTGCTTTGTTAAAAGATAAGGCACTAGTTCTATGTTCCAAAGTTTTAGGTCCGAGGGCTAGGTTGTTGGAAAATCTGGTTTTGTATCTCATGCAAAACACACAGTAGAAGCAACAAAAATAGATCTATTTCACTCATGATTGATACCATGCACTATGTAAATTTCAAAATTTAAGAACGAGATTGCGTACCTTGGTGCGGTGAAATTCAAAACAAAAGATTAGAAGTACTTAGGAACACTTTTAATCTCCACTCCAATTCCACTTTACGCCCAAGAAGTGTGGTCTCTCAATCAGTTTCTAAGGGAGAATAATTGAGTGGCTTCACTCGCACATACACACTACTTCACAACTTTACTTCTAGGATTAAAATTATTCACATAATCATCTTCCAAAAATTTGGCATGGGTGCTAACAAACACTTTGTTATCCTTATGATTATAAAATAAATAACCCTTGGTTTCCTTTGAATACCCTAAAAACATGCATACTTCCGTTTTAGCTTCCAACTTATCAGACTTCCTTTTCAACACATGTGTTGGACATCCCCAAATGTGGAGATATTTCATACTAGGCTTGCGCCCACTCCACAATTCCTTAGGTGTGTTGGGAACAGATTTTGATGGAACTAAATTCAAAATATGCATTGCAGTTTTTAGTGTATATCCCCAAAAGGAAATTGATAAAGTTGAATAACTCATCATGGACCTAACCATTTCTAAAAGAGTCATATTCCTTCTTTCCGCTACACCATTTTGTTGGGGAGTTCCAAGTGCAGTCAATTGGGAGACAATCCCATTTTGAATTAGATAATCCTTGAAATCCCCAAGAAGGTATTCGCCACCTCGATCAGATCGAATGGCCTTTATGCGTTTACCCAATTGATTTTCAACTTCAGCCCTAAACTCTTTGAACTTTTCAAAGGCTTCGGACTTCCGTCTCATTAGGTACACATAACCATATCTTGAGTAATCATCCGTAAAAGTGATGAAGTACTCGTAACCTCCTTTTGCTTGGGTTGACATAGGACCACATACATCTGTATGAACTAATTCAAGCAACTCTTTGGCTTTTCTACCTTTTGCATTAAAAGGTCGTTTGGTCATTTTACCTTCCAAACAAGATTCGCAAACTGGAAATCCATCAAAGTCCATGGGCTATAAAAGTCCATCTTTGATTAGTCTTTGAATCCTATTTGAATTAATATGACCCAAATGCAAGTGCCATATAGATATGCATCACTAGTAGAAGGAAATTTTCTCTTTAATGATTTTACATGAGAGTTACTATCTAATTCAGAATTGTATAATTCATGCTTATCAGGAGTTAAAATATAAAGACCATCCACAATATTGCCAGAACAGATAAACACTTTATCCTTCTTTATTACAACATTGTCTTTAAGGATAACATAATATCCATGTTTACCAAAATAAGTTGCAGAAATTAAATTCCTATGAATATTAGGTACATACAAACAATCTTCCAATATTAAAACCCTAGACTCAAAACATAACTTAAACACTCCAATAGCTACAACTGGTATTCTGCTCCCATCAGCCAAAGTAAGAAACAATTCCCCTTCATTCAGCTTTCTGGTCTCTTGGAACCCCTGCAAAGTATTGCAGATATGATTAGTACAACCTGAATCCACACACCAGGAATCCGTGGGATTCTGTACCAAACATATTTCAAGAAGGAATGTACTTTTCATACCTTTATTCTTGGCAGCTTTAAATATTAGACAATTCCTCTTCCAATGTCCTTTCTCACCACAATGGAAACACTTTCCTTTGGTTTTCTTTCCTTTGTTGGCAACTCCTAAGGAAACTTTTTTACCATCTCTCTTGGTGAAGTCCTTATTGTTCTTCTTCTTTTTACCCTTGCCTTTCGACTTAGGTTGAGAAGTAGAAACTTCAGCCCTATTGGCATCAACACTAGAAATACCAAGGATGCCTTCCGCCGCTACTAACTCATTCATCAATTCAGACAATGTATAAACCTTTTTGTTCATATTATAATTAAGTCTGAATTCCTTGAATGATTCTGGTAGTGATTGGAGTATCATATCCACATGGGATTCTCCATCAATATCGACACCTAAAACTTCCAATGTATTCAGATTAGAGATCATCCTAAGACAATGCTCCCTCACTGAAGTACCTTCAGCCATTTTGGTATTATAAATTTGTCTCATAGTTTCTTACCTTGCAAAACGGCCTTGCTCACCAAACATCTCCTTCAGACTTAGCATAATGTCCGAAGCTAGTTCTATATCCTGCATTTGATGCTGTAAAACATTTGAAATAGATGCTAGGATATAGCACTTGGCCATCTCATTAGATTTCTTCCAACGATCATATCGTTGTTTTTCCTCAAGATGAGCATCTAATGATGGAAAGCTAGGACATGGTTGAATAAGCACATATTTGTGCTCTTCAGCAGTAAGAACAATGTCCAAGTTTCTTTTCCAGTCAACATAATTGGATCCAGTCAGTTTGTTTTGATTAAGAATAGCAACAAGTGGGCTAAATGATGCCATGATTTAAATATGAAAATAATAAATATGAATATAATAAGTAAACTGGACATTATCACTTTAGCATATAAGCATATAATATGAAACCTTAATAAAACCATAAAATAATATATGCAACGACAATCCAATCCATGTCTATAATTCCTTGGTAGCAAGTTTATTATAAACACATTAATTGGTTGAGAACTATTCTCATTATCAATGCTATCATGATAACTCTTATCAAACATTAATAATATGCCGTTTTTGTCTTTAGCCTCTAAGTAATAATGACATAGCTCCTTTGGGAGGATAACATTACACTTAGTCTAGTGTACACCATTATCTAGAATCATGTGTAGCCACATTTCATCTCCCTTTATAGTGTTTAAACTTGTAGTACCATAGAACAAAAACACCCTCCTTTGGGATTGCGAGGCATATGTGCCAAGACGAGGTGCTTGTCCACACTACTTTAAACAGGTGAGTTCAATCTTGTAGTACTATGAAGTAAATACCCTCCTTTGGGATCGCAAGGCATATACGCCAAGACGAGGTGTTTACCCACACTACTATGAACCGATAATGGAGGCCGTGAGATCCAACCCTTGTATCTCTCTCCCACTAGATATTTTAAATTAAAGGTTTTTAAGATCAAGGACAATAATAATGCTAGACACCTTGAAAACATAATCCTAATCTCATTAAAAATAAATTTCATAATCGTAGCATTAACAAGCTAGCATATATATATATATATATATATCCATGTATTTCTATATAAATTGCAACATATGATACACACTTTAATATATATATGGATCCAAGACATCCAAGGCATATAAAAATTTGAATGCATACGAACCATATAAATAATATATATATATATATATATATATATATCAAGACAATTATCACATGGAATGAATTCATTTGGTGCAATCAAAACAATAACAACGGTGTCAAGTGCATTGACAACATCAAGAAACTGTTTTCCATTATTCTAAAATCCAATCACATGCTATACAATCATGAGATGAAAACCTGGCTCTAATACCAATTGTTGGAAAATCTAGTTTTGTATCTCATGCAAAACACACAGCGAAAGCAACAAAAATGGATCTATTTCACTCATGATTGATAACATGCACTATGTAAATTTCAGAAGTTAAGAACGAGATTGCATACCTTGATGCGGTGAATTCAAAACAAAAGATTAAAAGTACTTAGAAACACTTTTAATCTTCACTCCAATTTCACTTTACGCCCAAAAAGTGTGGTCTCTTAATCAGTTTCTAAGGGAGAATAATTGAGTGGCTTCACTCGCACATACACACCACTTCACAATGATGTATCCTTTTTCATATGAAAAAATTCGGTATGTTTCTCCTTTTATAACTAATTGATTACCTAATTGGGCTGGCCTATTGGGCCTTTGCAATTGGGTTTTAGTGTGTGGCTTGGAGTAGGACTAAAAACGACCAATAAGACACTAGCTCCAATGGGCCTTGGGCTTTTCTATCAACTCTTGACAAGCCCAAAGTTACCATTAATTATATTTAATACCACTATATAAATATAATTGCACTCTAGGCCTTATTAATAAATTATATCTCAAGACTTTATTATACATGCAACCCCTTTATAAAATATTCGTAGTAATACAAAGTCATGAATGTAGACTGCCGCTTTGTTAATTACTACATCTTAATCCTTGAATACCCGGTTTAATCCTTTTAAGTTATTCATCATATATTTGTGAAATCCAATTTCATAAATATATACTTTAGTATATTCTTACTAAGGTGGTTAGGCCTAACACTCTGAATAACCAAACCTATTAAACTTATCTCAAGGGAATATTTTATATCTCCGTTAAGAGATTATGAATTCCATCTTAAGAATATATGTTCCATCAACACTAAATGTGGCTGCCCAACATACTGAGATTTTGATCGTGACTTTAGATCTCCCTCCTGATATATCAAAGCAACCTACACTTAATGATCAGGTCCATTATTCTCTTAGGATTAAGAGTTCATACAAATAGGAGTCGTGAGATTTATTATTCATTTGGTAGTCGTTAGGAGAATAATAAATCTCACAGCGGTCCAGTTCAATATGTTTTAACTCTTAAAACATATCAACATAGCAACTAGAAGTCTCCACTTCCATGATCAAGACAAATCATCTTAGTTGATATATTATAGTCTTCACAGATAAAATGCCCAATTTCATCACTAATTACGAACTATAATTCTGAGTTTACAAAGAACTTGTGATCTATATCTTCCGTGACTAAATCACATAAATCACATATTATGCATCTCATGGACTATATGATAATGTCCAAATATTCATGTTACCATTATTTTAGATAATAATAAAACAACTTTATTAATCATAACATTAAGTCATACATAATGTCATACATAGCATCATACATTAGGATTTAAGGACACATATCCTAACATAGGTAACCTTTGAAAATTCAATCTCAATTAAATCATGTTCGCTAAAATCAGTGTCTTTGTTTTACATTGACATTCGCTTTCCAAGCTCTGTCAATGAGGGGAATTCTGTAGACACTCGATTTTGCACCCATGATTTAATCAAGAGAGATGACTGGAATGACCATCCATGTACCCAAAAAAAAGTCATTCTTGCATTACATGCATTCTTGCATCACATGCATCAATTTGTTCTTGCATTACATGCATCAATTTGTTCTTGCATTGCATGCATCAGTCTATTCATTACATATCATAATAATGATCTTGATATTCTAACGGTCACAACGGTGTGTCCGGTTCCTAAATCAAACCATCGGATTGAAAGATATTGCATGATCAAGTTTGCATGGTCCATATGCATTATGCCTAGGAAGAGTCGACCACACACGATTAAATTTAAATTAATTCTGATTGGTTGAATATTTAAAATTAATAAATAATTTTGTGATTGGTTGATAATCAGTGTCTAAAGTAGGATTGCATGCATTGGAATAAAAAGGATGATTGGATGACAAAAAAATTATGAATAATCTGAACTTTATCAAAATTTATTTTAAGGGATTATCCACAAGATCATTGTTCAAGATAATTGTTCTTAAAAAGCCTGAATTATCTAGAAAAGAGATAAAAAAAAAAAAATCATAGACAGATTATGAAAACATGTCTAGGTACAAGGACTGGTTAAAAAACTCTAAAAGAGGAGTCTAAACGACACCTGAACGCAAAAGAACGTTCAGAGTCCAAGAAGTTTGGCACTTTTGGAGTGCCGAATTTCCATGCTTTGGGCTTTGGCCCAATGGCCTTTGGGTGATGATAAGGCACACCCTTTTCGATCTTTTCGCAAAAGGATGCATCCGGATTCAAACCCTAGTTGTCTGTACCTATTTTTTAGAATCCTCAGGCCTCTATAAATAAGGAATGAACCTCATAATTTAGCACCTTTTTTCTTTAACGCTCTGAGAGCATACATTTTGAGACTCACAAATTGCTGAGATTAGATGATCCTCTCTGAGATTTGTTACAAGAATTAGGGTTTTTAGATTTCAAAGATAACTGAACAAGTTTCTTTGAACCCTAAAACATCCTCTCAAGTAGAACAATGCTTATTCAAGAGGTTACTTTCTAACCCTTTTGTTCTTATGCTTCTCTTATCATGAATGATGCATTTTTTTGTTTTAAATATTCATATTCTGACTTGTTAATTTAAATTGTGAAAATATGCTCTTGAATCTTTTATTTTTTGATGATGCAAAGAAAATCAGTAAGCTGAATGCTCTGGGCTTCAATGGACTAGTGATTGTTTAGGAGGCCTAAAAAGAAAAGACACAGGATCAAAGGTGACCAGGATGAACTGGCCAAGAACCCTCCGATGCTTAAGTTAGTTTTTTCTCTGGAACGTTAGAATTTCAATTTTGAGACTAGTGAGAACTTACTTCCATTTGATGTGGATGAGTGCTTATATAGTGTGCTTTGGAGTGGTTACTTGTCTCGTAACTTCCCCAATATTTGAAGAAGTTAAAAGGTTCAGACTTAACTTTCACAACCGCTATAGGAGTTAAAATGTTCAATCTTATCCTCTATAACTGTCATTGGAAGTTAAGTACTTAGTAGGAAGTTATAGCGATGAATCAGGATCTTGCTCATGTTTCAAAATAGTAACACGTGGTTCTATTCACTAGCTTTTGTAGATAAATCTTTTTGGAAATTTCCCAAGTGTTGGGGGCCGTCCAGGCGCTTTCTTGATGGACGACCCTCATGCCCATGGCGATCGTCTTACTAGGAATGACCATTCCTGTCTTCTTGACCTGGACGACTCTCATGGATTAATTGGAGTTAATTCAATTTTCAGTTCACCATCAGTTGCCCCCTTATCCAAGGGTCGTCCAGAGCACTGTAGAATTTACTGTTGTTCTTTGGACGTGTGTCTTTATGTCAGTGGTTAGATGTCATGCCACGTGTCATGACCTCATTGGTGATTGGCCACGTTGATTTAATTTTTTGAGAAATATACAACATGGCATTCTTGGTTGGTCGCGTCGTTTCAGATGCCAAATTTCACTGTCTATGAATAGTAGAATTCCTCTCCTACCCTTCACATTTCCTAAATTTTCTCCCTTGACATTCGTCATCAAGTGCCTCGTCTAGAAGTATTTCCACGTCTTTAGTCCTCCTTCGTCTAGAGCCAGGTATTCTCTTCATCCCCATTCTTAGGTTTTCTTTCAAATTTCTTCAAGATGTCTGAAATTGTCATTTCCTCGTCTAGTAATAGTGTTGATAAGGCGATACGAGTACCATGACACTACTAGTTATAGTGGTTCTAGTAGTGGTAGTAATAGTAACAACAATAGTGGGGGGAACACAACGAACGAGGAATACACGTCTGGTGTTCTTAGGGTTCCTCTAGAGGTTTTCCAGGAACATCTTAGGACGAGGGCAGCTTACGGGTCTTGAGCTGGTACCTCAACTAGTGTTCCTCCGTCCATTCCTTTAGACGAGGTAGAGACAATATACAATTGTGCTGTAGGCGTCCATTCCAAGACGGATGAAAAAGGACTTGATTCGCTTAGAAGTTGGTACCAAATTCCAGACGACTTAAACCCTAGGTTAGCCGTCCCGTCCGTGGGGAATGGTGTTGTAACCCCCGTTTTGGAATAGGTGTTTATGAAGCTTACCTTCTAAGGGGACCTAGGTTACCCCTTAATTCCTTCGCTAGGTAGTTACTCACTAGATTAGGTTTAGAAGTGTGTCAGTTTAATCCTAATGCATTGAGGCTGGTTGTCTCTATGCAAGTTTTGTGAAGGAAGGTGTTTGAAGGGTATCGTCCTTTCACTGTGGACGAGTTCCTTTACTGCTACAAACCCTCTGAGATTAACCAGTCCCTTGGCTTTTATCAGTTCATAGCCAAGGGCAAAGACTGTAGATTAATAAAATCACTTGTAACTTCAGATAGAAACTGGAAGACGGAGTTTTTCTTTGTCTCTGGTTTTTGGGCTAGACACCCTGCTGAGGTTTGTAGGGATCCATTTTCCCCCTATACTGGAGAGTTAGGAAACCTTCGTCTAAAAGGTATGCTTCTTCTTTTTTTTATTCATTCTTATATATTTTTGTTTATAATCATCTAACCATTCTTTTTCCTCTCTTTTTCTATAGCCGATAGGTGAACGTCTTTGAGCAAATTCTATCTTGAACGCGTCAAGAGAGCTCGATGTTGGGAAATCATCATGTTTGTATCGCATACAAAACATACGCAGCGGAAAAATAAACGGATCTACTTCATTCGCAATTGATAACATTCACTATGTAAGTTTCAGAATATAAGAACAAGTGAGTGTACCTTGATGCGGTGAATTTCAAAACCGAATGAAGAAGTACTCGGGAATACTTTCAATCTTCACTCCAATTCCACTCGATGCCCAAGATGTGTGGTCTCTCAATCAGTTCTTTGTTTCTAGAGAGAATATGAAAGAGTGTCTCTCTTCCTTATTTCATTACCATACACATACAAACCATTTCATACAATATAAAATTCTGTATGTTTCTCTCCACATAACTGATTATCTAATTGGGCTAGCCTTTTGGGCCTTTCCAATTGGGCTTTGGTGTGTGGCTTGGAGTGGGACCAAAAGGGAACAAATAAGACACTAGCTCCAATGGGCCTTGGGCTTTTCTGTCAACTCTTGACAAGTCCAAAGTTACCATTAATTATATTTAATACCACTATATAAATATAATTGCACTCTAGGCCTCATTAATAAATTATATCCCAAGACTTTATTATACATGCAACCCCTTCATAAAATATTCGTAATAATACAAAGTCATGAATATAGACTGCCACTTTGTAAATTACTACATCTTAATCCTTGAGTACCCGGTTTAATCCTTTTAAGTTATTCACCATATATTTATGAAATCCAATTTCATAAATATATACTTTAGTCTTACTAAAGTGGTTAGGCCTAACTCTCTGAATAACTGTACCCATTAAACTTATCTCGAGGGAATATTTTATATCTCCGTTAAGAGACTATGAATTCCATCTTGAAAATATATGTTCCATCAACACTAAATGTGGCTGCCCAACATACTGAGGTTTTGACCATTACTTTAGATCTCACCCCTGATATATCAAAGCAACCTACATTTCATGATCAGGTCCATTATTCTCTCAGGTTTAAGAGTTCATGTGAATACAAGTCGTGAGATTTATTATTCAATTGACAGTCGTTAGGAGAATAATAAATCTCACAGCGGTCCTGTTCAATATGTCTTAACTCTTAAAACATATCAACATATTAACTAGAAATCACCATTTCCATGATCAAGACAAATCATCGTAGTTAATATGTTATAGTCTTCGCAGATGAAATGCCCAATTTCATCACCGACTACGAACCAAAATTCTGAGTTTACAAAGAACTTGTGATCTATATCTTTTGTGACTAAATCACATAAATCACATACTATGCATCTCATGGACTATTTGATAATGTCCGAATATTCATGTTACCATTATTTTAGATAAGAATAAAACAACTTTATTAAACATAATATTAAGTCATACATCATTTCTCAAATAATGTCATACATAATATTATACATAGCATCATACAATAGGATTTAAAGGCACATATCCTAACACTCGACTATACGCTAACAGGAGTTTCCACTCATTAGTCACCCTTCACCGTCTTGCTACTTGGAGGTTGGGTTCTGAACCATCTCATGAAGCTTTGGCCCACGAACTTACTATTCGTAGACGTAAGTTTTTTACTTAAAGAAATTTCTTGAATATTATCCTTTAATCAATTCTAACATTTTTCTTTTCAGTGATGGCAACCATGAAAGAAAACAAGGGAAAGGGGGTAGTGGACGAGGTAACCAGGCCAGAGGCTTAATCTCAGCCTCGTCCTTCTGTTGGAGATAAAAGGAAAAGTTTATCCAAGACGCTAGATTTGAGAAATCTTCCCAGTTGTCGAGGAAACAAGAAGGCGAAGCATGGGTTGTCCAAGCCTGGGGTTGTCAAGTCCGGCCTTCCTATTCCTTCTACATCTCAACCATCCATCTAAGTCCATGATGTAGACTCGTCTGTGCCCATTGAAGTCACCCCGTCCAAGACCACTACACCTGCCTTGTCTCAGCCTTCTCAAAGGGTTCCTATGAATCTCGTTGAAAATGAAGATTTGGCTTGGGAACGGTTTCAAAAGGCTGTGACTGATGAGGATGTGGCTGCATGCTATGACCTTGAAGGAATTTGAACATTCTGTTGTTCATGATCTCTTCAAGGTGTGTAATTTTGCTTTTGCCTCATCTTGTTACTTTACACTTTTCTTGTTTAATATGTTTTTTTTTTTTTTTTTTTACATTAGGCAATGTCTAAGTTCATTGCAGCATCCAGGCAGGCAACAGAGATGGACAAGACGAGGATCCAACTTGAGACAAGGATCCAGGAGGTTAAAGACAACTATAGGGCTGAAGTAGCAGCCAAGGCTACAAACAAGGCTAGGGAATTGCAAAACCTCATCGAAGAGCTCAAGGCTGATATCGTCGAAAAGGACACCCATCTTAACTATCTTCAGAAAAGGATGACGAGCTGAGCACCCTTCTTAAGAATGCCAAAGAGGACGCTATTATGGAGTTCAGAGCTTCCAAACAATTTACTGACCTTTTGGATACAAACAATGCTGCTGGCTTCGAAGATTTTCGTATAGACACTAAAGAATGCTTCCCTAAAGTTGACTTCAGCTCCATCAAGCTCAATATTGGTGATGCAAGCTCTCTTTTTCAAACGAGTTTTGAAGATGTCAATATCGAGGACGATGCCACCACTCAGCCTGCTCAGGACAATCGCACTTCTGGAGACAACCCTCAGTGAAAGACGTTTGAAATATTTTTGTCATTTTCCTTTTCTTCTTATTTTTTTTTATGAGGTCTATTGTTTTAGACCATTTGAATTTATCTAAGTACATTTTACTCGTCTATAATCTTTTTGACAAGCTTCTAAACAATTGCCTTTTAGGCTTTACTTTATAAGGATTTTGGACGGTAGTCGTCTACCCTTTTTCTAAACTTTTATGAATGAATGTTTATTTCCATCACTTTTTATTTACTATCAAACATGTTATTGTATGGACGAATTTCTCTTTGTTTACATCATCTATATCACATTGGTTTTTAAGTGTGGTCCGTCCACCCATGAAAGCACTTAGCTCGTCCATATTAAGATAATTTTTTCATGCTCAACATTTTCACCACTCTTTAAATTTTGCAAGTATAATTCGTCTTACGAATGGTATTGGTTTTACGAGCTTTAATTATCCAGAGATTTGACAGCTAGTTCTATTTTTCGTCCACAGGACTCATCTTTAGGCAAGACATTTTCAGCTTTTTACTCATCCAAATATTAGATTGTTTTGGCTGGTTATATTTATCCATGGATTTTGAATATTCTCGTGCACGTATTTTCTCATCCTTTGGTTGGACGAATAAGCTTTAGGCTTTTTCCTTGCCCATTAGTTAGACGAACATGTCTTAAGCTCATTTTTCTTTTCTTTATCCTCAGTTTAAGGAAAGCTTATAGACGTTACGTCTTTGTGTCCAGAGATTTTATTTGTCTTGGGTTTTTAACATTTCCTGTGGATTAGTTTTGATGAGAACTTCAACAACATGAGAATTGGAAATTCACACAACCTTACAATCATTGGAAATCCAAACCATACTTACACACATCGTCCACAAGTTCTAGCACATGCTCAAAAGCTAGTGCCTCAGGGAATTAAAAATACTTATACAAATAGATAGACTTACAT
Source organism: Lithocarpus polystachyus (assembly GCA_033629205.1). Lineage (NCBI taxonomy): Eukaryota > Viridiplantae > Streptophyta > Magnoliopsida > Fagales > Fagaceae > Lithocarpus > Lithocarpus polystachyus. The sequence continues at coordinate 60,858,016 of CM066164.1, read as the reverse complement.
GACTTCGTCCATCACAACTTCATCTATAGTGCAAAAGTTAGAAACTAATGCACATTTTAGGGAATTAAAATACTTAAAAACACGCAGTAGTAGTGATAAACATAAGCAAATATGAGAAAAGCAACAAATAACTTCAATTTCGTCCATGATGCTCCTCTATGGCGATGCTCGTCCAAGTTGACCCTTTATTGATATTATCTCCTTAGATGCTCAACATTCCAAGGGTGCTCTAGTTTTCGTCCATCTAGGGCTTCCAAGTAGTATGATCCCTGCCTTTTGCAGTTGATGATCCTATAAGGTCCTTCCCAATTAGGCCCTAGCTTTCTATGAGCTGGGTTTCTAGTTGTCAAGGAGACCCTTTTGAGGACGTGATCCCCCATGTTAAAGCGCCTTGGTTTCACCATGGTGTCATATTGCTTGGTCATAAGATTTTTGTATCTTGCCATCCTCTGCTCTGCATTCATTCTTACATTGTCAATAAGATCGAGGTTAAGACGAAGTTGTTCTTCGTTTTCCTCATCTTGATACTTCATCACCCTGTGGTTAGCCATATGAACTTCTGCAGGTATGACTGCTTCACTTCCATAGGCTAGTTTAAAAGGAGTTTCCCCTGTGGGGGTCCTCACAGTAGTCTTGTAAGCCCATAAAACACGTAGTAACTCGTTTGGCCATACTCCCTTTGCCCCTTCAAGCCGAGTCTTGATGATTTTTAGCAAGGATCGGTTGGCAACTTCTGCTTGTTTGTTAGCTTGTGGGTGGGAGGGTGAGGAGTAATGATTCTTGATTCCAAGTTGCTCACAAAAATCCCTAAAAGGTGTGTTATCAAATTGTCGTCCATTGTCAGACACTAGTACCCTAGGTACCCCAAACCTGCATACAATGTTCTTCTAGATGAAGTTCTTAACATTTTGTTGTGTAATTTTCACTATGGGTTCAGCTTCCACCAACTTAGTGAAGTAATCTATCCCCACCACCAAAAACTTCATCTGTTTGGTTCTAATTAGAAAGGGACCCAAAATATCCAACCCCCACTGTGCAAAAGGCCATAGGGCCATCATTGGGTAAGGTACTTCGACAGCTGTCTATGGACATTACTGAATCGTTGACATTGATCACATACCTTGACATACGCCTTAGCATCAGCTTGAATGGTTAGCCAGTAATAACCTGCACGGACATCCTTGTGGACGAGTGATCTAGCTCTTGAATGGTTTTCACATACTTCCTCATGAACTTCTCTTAATACATAATTTGCTTCGTTTAAAGCTAAACACCTCAAGTAAGGCTGAGAAAAGCCTTTTTTGTATAACACCTCGTTTATAAGGACGTACTTGGCTAATATGATCCTTAGCTTTCTGGCCTCATCTTTTCCCTCTAGAAGCCTTCCTTCTTTTAGATAGGTGACTATTAAGGTCATCCAATTTTCTTCACCTTCTATCTGCTGTACCTCTGGAAGATCTATGTTTGGCATGTATTGGACTTCATCAAACTCATTCATCGATTCATTTGCTGATGCTTCTTTCGCTAAGATGTCTGCTACCCTATTTTCTTCCCTTGGAACTTGAATGAAACTAGCTTCTTTAAATATCTTTACAAGGCGTCTCACCTTATTAAGATATTTCCTCATCCGTTCTTCCTTAGCTTCATACGTTCCATTTACCTGACCCATAACCAACTGAGAATCTCCCTAGACGAGTATCGACTCTACCTTTAAGGACTTGGCCAATTCTAGCCCTTTAAGAAGGGCTTCATACTTAACTTCATTGTTAGTTGTTTAATACTGTAGATGAACCTTGTGCTTTAGCTTATCTCCTTCTAGGGATTGCAAAACAACTCCAATTCCTCTTGCATGTAGTGTAGATAATCCATCCATATGGACGACCCACTTTTTAATGTCTTCCACCCTGTTTAAGTCACCATGACTTGGAGTGAATTCCGCGATGAAATCTGCTAGAGGTTGAGCCTTTATTGCATTCCTTGGTTGGTACCTGATGTCAAATTCACTAAGCTCAACAGCCTATTGGATCAATAGTCCTGCGGCTTCCAACTTGTTCATCGCCTTCTTGAGCGGATGATCTATCATAACATTGATGACGTGAGCTTGGAAGTAATGCCTTAACTTCCTAGAAGCCGTTATTAATGCAAAAACCAATTTTTCCATCAGCGGATATCATCCTTCTACTCCCCTCAGTGCCCAGCTTGTATAATACACAGGCTTCTGCACCTTCCTTTCCTCCCTGATCAATGCTGAACTTACCGCATGTGGGGACACTACTAAGTATAAATATAACTCCTCACCTGATACGGATGGACTTAGTAGTGGAGCTATGGTAAGATAGACTTTAAGATCCTGGAAGGCCTTTTGACACTCGTCCGTCCATTCGAACGCCTTCTTGAGAACTTTGAAAAGGGTACACGTTTATCTGTAGCTTTTGAAACAAACCTATTTAGAGCTGCAACTCGTCCAATGAGGAACTAGACTTCCTTGATATTCTTTGGTGGTTCCATGTTCAATAAGGCTTGGATCTTATTTAGATTCACTTCAATTCCCCTTTGTGAAACCATGAATCCTAGGAACTTCCCAGACGAAACCCCAAATGCACATTTACTTGGATTTAGCTTCATTTTGTATCATCTAAGTGTCTTAAAGGTCTCTTGTATGTCGTTCAGATGTTTCTCCTTGTCCAAGCTCTTCACCAGCATATCATCCACATACACCTCTACATTCCTTCCTATCTGTGGACGGAACATGTGATTAACTAACCTCTGATAAGTTGCCCCCGCATTCTTCAAACCAAAGGGCATCACCTTATAACAAAATAAACCTTGACAGGTAATGAAGGATGTCTTCTCTTGATCCGCCTCGTTCATCTTTATCTGATTATACCCTGAGAAAGCGTCCATAAAGCTTAGCAATTGATGACCTGCTGTTGAGTCCACCAACTGATCAATACGTGGCAAAGGATAACTATCCTTAAGGCAGACTTTATTCAAATCAGTGAAGTCTACACACATCATCCACTTGCCATTTGCCTTCTTAACCATCACCACATTAGCTAACCAATCTGGGTAATAGACTTCCCAAATAAATTACGCTGTGGTTAACTTTTAGACCTCTTCCTTGATAGCATTGTCTTGCTCAAGAGCAAAGATCCTTTTCTTCAGACGAACAGGCTTGAAAGATGGATGCACATTCAACCAATGAGTTATAACACTTGGGTAAATTCCCAGCATGTCTTCATGATTCCATGCAAAAACATCGATACTCTTCCTTAAGAATTGGACGAGGTCTTGCTTCGTCTTCTCTTTCATACTTATTCCAATTTTGGTAAACTTCTCGGGATTACCCTTTTCCAGAGGAATGTCTTTTAGTACTTCGGTGGGCTCTACAACCACCTTTCTCTCTTTAATGCTCATTGTCTGCGTGTGCTCGTCTATAGCCAACATGGCTAATTAACACTCTCTTGCTGCTAACTGATCTCCTTACACTTGTCCTATCTCGTAATATGTAGGGAATTTGACTGATAGGTGGTAAATAGATGTTACTGTCTTCCAACTGTTTAAATTTGGCCTTCCAATGATGGCATTATAGGAAGATGAACAATCCACCACGAGGAAATTCACTTCCTTAGTTATCTAATATGGATATGATCCCACCACTACAAGTAACGTAATGGTGCCTACAAGTTGCACCTTCATTCCTCCAAATCCCACCAAGGGTGAATATACTAGAAGAATTTGATCTCGTCTGAGCCTCATTTGTTGGAAGGCAGGGTAATACAAGATGTCTGTTAAACTTTCATTGTCCACCAATACCCTTCTAGTTGTATAATCCGCGATGAGTAAAGTGATGACAATCGCATCGTCATATGGGTGATGGATTCTTTCAGCATCCTCGTCTATGAACGTAATGGCTGGCTCATCTGTCCCCTTCATCCTTAGTGATCGTCCAGAAAGTTGGACATTTTGTACCACCTTGAAATACGTCTTCTTTGACTTGGAAGACTATCCTGTTGAAGTTCCTCCTATAATAACCCTTATTTCTCCAATTAGGGGTGTGATGACTCTTCTACCTTTCCTTTCAACTTCTCATCTTTATGATCCCTTCAAATGAAATGCCTCAACTTTCCCTGTCTGATAAGATTCTCTATCTGCTGCTTTAAGTCATAGCACTCATTCGTGTCATGCCCATGATCTCTATGGAAGCAGCAATATTTGTTCTTATTGCGCTTGTTGGAATCTCCCTTCATCTTCTTTGGCCACTTCAAGAATGGGTCATCCTTGATTTGCATAAGTACTTGATCAAGTGAAGCATTCAAAGGCGTGTAGTGCTGACTCCTTCCTGAAGAGGAACCTGCCTTCCTGTTATCTCAATCCTTCTTCTCTCTTATCTGGGCCTTCTATGGATGAGGACCCTGTTCAAGATGACATAAGAGATCTGCTTCCATTCACTCGGCTTTCTTTCTTTTCTTAACTATGATTGCATCCTCTGCATTCATGGAACTTTGGGCTGAATAAACGAGTTCAGCCACGCTTTAAGGCTCTTGCTCACAAAGCTTATGGATGACTAAATCAGAATTAACTCCATTATGCAAGGCTGCCAATAACAATTTGTCGTCCATCTTGTCTATCGTCAGGCCTTCCCTATTGAAACGAGTAATGAAGAACCGTAAGCTTTCATTTTCCCCTTGCTCTATGGTTAACAGGCTGGACGAGGAATGCTTATGCCTTTGTCCTCCGATAAATTTGTTGACAAACAACTTACTCAATTCTTTGAAAGAACCCACAGTATTTAGAAGTATCTTGCTGAACCACACTCATGCTGGCCCTTTAAGGGTAGTAGGGAAGGCCCTACACATGATCTTGTCTAAAACCCCTTAAAGATGCATTGTAGTCTTGAAGGTTGCGATATGATCACACGGGTCACGCATTCCATCATATGAGTCCAAGGAAGGCATCTTGAACTTAGAAGGCAGGGGATGACTGTTGATAGAAGCCACGAAAAGGGAATCAGTTCGATGAACTAAATTATCAACGAGATTCGCCCTTCTAATGTTCGTCTCGTCCATGGCCTTCCTTATTTGATCCATCTCTCTCTCCAAGTGAGGCACTCTTCGTGAAACAGTACCCCTTAACTGGTTCTCAAGCTCAGCATTTTCTTCTTCTCTAACTTCTTGACTTTGGGCTTGTCCTTCCACGTATCTTTCATGACGTTGTCTCCTTAGAGTAATCTCCCTGGTCAACTCTTGGTTCTGACGAGTTAAACCTACCACGGCGGCTACCATGGATTGTATTTGTTGTATGGAAGGCGGTTACATGACAGGTGCTGATTGGCGATCACGGTTAGGATGACTAGAAGTGTTCCCACTCTCCTAATTGTTCTTGTTCGAACCATGTAGCCTTTTGTCAGAGAAAAATAAATTGCAAAACACAAGTTTAAATCTTCGCATAGATGACGCCAACTAATGATTCAAAGAAAATTAATAAGCTGAATGCTCCGAACTTCAATGGACTAGTGATTGTTTGGGAGGCCTGAAAAGAAAAGACACAAGATCAGAGGTGACCAAGATGAACCGGTCAAGAACCCTCCGATGCTTAAGTTAGTATTTTCTCTAAAACATTAGAATTTCAATTTTGAGAGTAGTGAGAACTTACGTCCATTTGATGTGGATAAGTGCTTATATAGTGTGCCTTGGAGTGGTTACTTGTCTCGTAGCTTCCCCAATATTTGAGAAAGTTAAAAGGTTCAAACTTAACTTCCACAACCGCTATAGGAGTTAAAATGTTCAATCTTATCCTCTACAACTATCATTGAAAGTTAAGTACTTAGTAGGAAGTTATAGAAATGAATCAGGATCTTGCTCATGTTTCAAAATAGTAACACGTGGTTCAATTCACTAGCTTTATAGATAAATCTTTTTGGAAATTTCCCAAATGTTGGGGGCCGTCCAGGCGCTTTCTTGATGGACAACCCTAATGCCCATAGACAATCGTCTTACTAGGAATGACCATTCCTATCTTCCTAACCTGGACGACTCTCATGGATGAATTGGAGTTGATTCAATTTTCAGTTCACCATCATTGTTACTATAATTTGTTTCTCAGTTTTAAAGATCTGCATACAATTAACTCTTTTTCTTCAAAACAAAATGGATCTACATCTTTCTTAGATGTAAATCTAAATGTTTCTTAAAATAAAAACAGATTTTGTATCTTCTTTAGATACAGATCTGATTTTTTTTAATGCATGTAGATTTTTGAAATAATGAAAGAGATCATATATTGTTATTTGTTTTGTTTGATTTATGAAGCATGAAATTATTTTGTGAATGAGATCCTCTTCATAAAAAATCTTTTCAAATATAAAAACAGGTCTGAATTTAAAAAAAAAAAAAAAAAACCAATCAAAAGACTTTTTTTTTATTAAATAAAAACATATCTGAATTTTCTCTTCAAAAATCTTTTTCACATACAAAAACAAATTTGATTTTTTTTTAAAAGCCAAAATCAATTTTTCCTAACCATTAAAACAGATTTGAATTTTTTAAAGAAAAAGGAGGATACATTTATAAATGGTTTTGTGTGGTTTAGTTTATTTCACATGTTCAACATATCATTCATAACATGCATAAAATGGTACATTGGTCACAAGTGTCTAGAAGACTAGACTCTATCTGGGCAGAATGGGTGCCTAACACCTTCCCATTCCATAACCTAGCCTCTAGATTTAGGTCTTGAGGTTAAGTAGCTCTAATCTTATCTTTATTTATTTTATGTAGATTGTAACTAGGACAAAAAGCCATGTATTTTGGTAGATTATAACTACGACCCAAAGCCATGTAATGTTCAAACTTTCAGATTTGTATTTTTTTTTTTTATTATTCAATCAATGATAGAGGAATAATTCATACATGTATTGTATTTTTTTTTTTCATTTAGTTTTTTTTTTATTTTTTGTACATAAAAAATAAGTGACGACTTCACACCACTTACCCAAAAAAAAAAAGTACCCTAAAAAGCACATTCTAAAATCTCTCTCTTGTTTTTTAGAGGCCACTCAATTTTCGAGGTCTCTCACATCTATTGGAGGTAAAGTTTTGTTTGTCTCTGTAACCCATCTCTGTTAAAAATAGGAGTAAATGTGTATCTTTGCATACTTTTTATGTCTCTTCCCTAGACAAAAAAACACATACAAAAACAAGACCAAACAAGATCAAAAGGGGAGGGTTTTGTAAAAAATTAAGATCCGTCATAATCTCTTCTCCTCCACATCTCATTCATCAAAGCTCCAACCAAAAGAACTTCTTTCTTTATGTTGGAGATGAATCTTTCTACAAGCACTATGCGTCCACTGCCAAGCCTTCCACTCCAAATTAAAAAACAAACAAATAAATGCACAAAAAGCTCACTAAAACAAAGGGGAGATAAAGTCATGTTTTAGTCAAAAGTTGCTAATGAAAATAAGATCCACTCTAGTAAGCTAGATCGAATTAACAAGTCAATTCCTACATAATAAACAATCAAAACTTATCACTTGATGCTATTTTTGCATCTAAGCTGTATGCCTCATAACAAATGATTATATTTCAACATCCACCATCGATTTCAAAGACTAAAAGTACAACCCTCATTATAGAAACCATATTTGAATGCAAAAATTAACAAAGAAGCACATTGCAAGAGGTAAACGCAATGATCAGAAACAAAGTCTTCCATTAATCCCACAACCACAACCCATAAACACCACCAAAATCAGATCAACCACCACTAGCACACTAAAATCAGATTAACCAAAAACCCAGAACCTCCAAAAAAAAAAAAAAAAAAAAAAAAACCACAAAGCAAAACGAAGGCGTCGCAATCCGGTCTAGACCTTCGGCATGGATTCCTCGCAAAAATAGTGGTGGTCGTTCTGGGTTTTCTCTGTGGTGGCAAATCAGTCTCCTCAACGCAACCACCGGACAGAGAAGAGATGAGATAGAGAGAATAAGTGAGAGGAAAGAGAGATAGAGAGAGAGGGAGAAATTGTCGTAGAAGAACAGGTGAAAGGAAAGAGAGAGGGAGAGAAGGGTAATATGAGATTTGTGGAGTTGAAATGGGTTTTATTTTTCTGGGTATATGTTCATATTGTTCAACATCTATGTGAGTTAAGAGAGAGACCAATGTCACATTTTTATTGCCAAGTGCTCAGATTTATTGTTGGTTCTTTTGTTTGATCTGTTACATTTTTGTAATTGTTATTAGGAGTGTTGAATATAGGTTCTAAATATTAATTTTTACAAAACCCTCCTTTTAATCTTATTTTGTCTTGTTTTTGTACGTGTTAAAGAGACAAAAAAAAAAAAAAAATTGCAAAAATACTTATTCACCACTGTTTTTATCATAGGTAGGGTTAAAAAAAATAAATAGAGCTTACGTCAAGTGGGTAAAATGACACATTTTAAAGTACAGATTGACAAAATGATTTCAGATCAAAATATAGATGGGATTACTGTAATTACCCCATAATTTTTATTAATTATATAAATTTCAAGAACAACTTATAAAATGATTAAATTATAAAACAATTAAACCATATTGTAACGATTTTTGCATCTAAAACTTTAAACCTCAGCTTAAAAACAATATCAAATTAGGGTGTTTATTTTCTTAAAAAAATTATTGTTTTATTATTAATTAGTTTTAAATTTTATTGTGTATTTATTTTTTATAAAATAGAATAAATTATCATCTTAAGAATTTAAGCTCTCAAGAGCATCTTCAACAGATGCTCTATCTCTATTTTTTAGAGATAAAATCCTACTGTTTACACTCTAACAGGTTCTCTAAACACAAAACTTTTCTAAATTTTTTTTGAAGTTGCTACAGTAGTTCTCTTAATTTAGAGAACACTGTAGCAACTCTATACCCTTATTTTATCTTAAAAATTTCCCAATAGTATTAATTTAATATTTTTTCTCTCTCATCCAAACGTTTTTCCTTCTCTGTGCTCTTGGTTTCTCTTCACTGAATAGCTCAACGCAGCTCTCTCTCTTCAAAAACTCCTCTCTCACAACATCAACCCTCACCGCTGCTCTCTCTCTCACAAAAAACTCGCACTGTGTCTTTCACAAAAGAACTCGCACTGCATCTTTCAATCAAAGTTCGCTCAACCACCTGTGACAAAGAATGGAGTTTTGAAAACATTGGCTCAACCTTGAATATCGGTACCCAAGATTTTGATTTAATAGGGTTTTTGTCATGTTTGAATTTATTAGTTTATCGTACAAGTTGATGATTTAATGGTTTTGAATGATTTTCTATTGTTCTTCACCACTATCTGGGTTTAGGTTTTTGGTTCTTTTCTCTCTATCTGTCTTTCACTCTGTTCTTGATTTTTTTTCTATTTTTTCTATTTAATTAATCTTATTAGAGTCAATAAACTAATCTGATTCCCTTTTACACACCCAAACCAAGAAAAACAAACAAAACAACAAAAAAGAAAATAGAATCGTTTTGCTCGTTTGATTCCCACCAACCCAAATTTCATGCCTTTATATATTGCTTTCCTTTGCCTCTTCAATAATCAAATCAGTAATTCAATACCCAATTTTTTATTTTTAGAAAAGAATTCATCTTTAACTATGATTTTTTTATTGTTTATCAATAATATTTATGTCTCTGTTTTTTTTTTTTTTTTTTGGTGTGGAAATATTGAGAATCTGAATTCTGGGTTTTTTTTTTTTTGTAGCTAAAATTGTGATGGGTTTCAAGCTCTAATCAAAAATTTTTGATCTAGTGATTTTTTTTGGGGTCAACCCTGCTAATTGTGGCTGTGTTCTCTACTGCGTTGACTTTAAAGAATTCTTGGTAATGACAATGATGTTTGATTGTTGAATTCATATTGGGTTTTGCATGTTTTTCATTTTTGCTTGGTGGGTTTTTGATATCTACATGGTTGGAATGGTTTTTGGAAAATGTTTTTTGGGAATTCTTGTTTTTTTTCTTTTTAAAGAGCATTGTCATAATTGCCATGTGATTCTATGAATTTTTGTTTTTGAATGTGATTTTCATTGATAATGCGTGAATATGTGTGTTTCTGTAGCTAAAAATTAAAAGATTTATTGAAAAATGTATGAGTTCCTGTTGCATTGAATTTTGTGGGCCATGAATTAAAAAGTAGTGAAAATCTTAGAGTTCTTGTTGCAATTGACTTGTGTTGCTGTGTGTGTGTAAATAATTCTATGAATGAAAATGTAAGTGACTAATCTAAGAGTTCATGTCGCATTGAGTTGTGTAGTTCTAGAATGTGGTAATTTCTGTTGCTTGGTTCCATGAGATTTTGTGAAAATTGTTTCTGAATGTACAATCTTAATTGTGAGATCTCTTGTGCTGTTATTATTTTGGGCTGAGAATGAAAAATTTATGGACAACTTTGAGGTTGAGTTTTTTAGAATGTGGCGATCATTGAAGTTTTGTTCCTTATGGTTTCTGTGTAATTGAGATAAATTATTGTTAATTGCTTGAAACTGTGATAGAACTGGGAGTTTGATGCCAATAAACTATGAACTGGTGAGACTAACTTGTCCTGAAGCCATGTCCTTACACTTTGCCTACCCTGCCATAGGCAATTTCTTTTTAGTTATTTAAATCACCACAATGTTTTTTATTTTTCTTTACAAACTGTTCATACAATTATACAAAGATGTTATCAGTTTCCATGTGAAGATGTTTGTGTCAGAATTATTTTTGTATCCAAGTACCAAAGTATGAAAAAGAGATGCTCCTTTATGTTGGGTCTTAGATAAGCTTAATATTTTTTTTCCTGTACCTATAAGAGGGACACTGACTTTATAGTGGAAGGATAATTGTATTGCACCAAAGCAATAAGGTAATAAAGAATTTACAAGACACTGACAGTAGGGAATAAACTTTGAGGAAATAATGGTCCAAAGTTTCAATTAGAGAAAGCTTAACCATTAAGTACTTGAGCCAATAGATAAGTGATACCAAGACCTAATTTACCATTGGTTTCTACATGTGTTATGGCTTTTTGAGCTCAATATATGATCTGCCTGAGGGGTTTCAGTAGGGTGTGAAATCTGTCTGAGTGCATTTGTTTTAATTTTTTCAGGTTGTGAAATATGTTTAAGGGGTTTCTTACAATATCAATATGTGAATTGTTCACACATGCTACAATAATTGTGTGTTTTTTTGTGGCAGCAACTTGGGAAATTTGTTCCGTGGGTCATAATACAAATTATGCACGTAATATGCTTCTAAATGACTCAGATTTTGATGATGATATTAAGATAATTGCTTGCATTGGAAGAAGAACAATTAGAAAGAGAGAGGGCATCAACATTACATCGTGGTTTTGTTCCAGGCCGTAGGTTCATCCAACGTGAACCTGGGCAAGGCCACTAAAGACTTTTTTAAGACTATTTTGCAAAATCACCAGTATATCCTTTTAACATATTTCGAAGGAGGTTTTTGAATGAGTCGTTTTCTTTTTCTATGTATTAAATCTAATCTAGAAGAAAAAGATGAATATTTTGTTAAAAAAGAAACGTTGTGGAGTACTTGGTTTGTCTTCCCTTCAAAAGATGAGTGCCGCACTAAAGATGCTTACATATGGAGTAGCGGCGGATTTTACAGATGAATATGTGAGAATTGGAGAAAGCACTACAATAGAGAGTCTCAAAAAATTTGTTGAAGCCATGGTCGATGTTTATTCTACAAAGTACTTGAGATCACTAAATAGCAATGACATTGCTAGGTTGCTAAGAGTTGGTGAAAGTCGTGGATTTCCAGGGATGCTAGGGAGCATTGACTGCATGCACTGGAAATGGAAGAATTGCCCATCGAGGTAGAAAGGTCAGTATACTGGTTATAGTCGTGAGCCAACAATTATGTTGGAAGCAGTAGCATCATATGATCTTTGGAAATGACATGCATTTTTTGGGTTACCTAGGTCTCATAATGACATCAACTTGCTAGACCATTCTTTTATATTTACCAAGCTCGCTCAAGGCCGTGCACCTTCGGTGAATTACTTAATCAGTGGTCAAGATTATACAATGTGATATTTTCTTGCTGATGGTTTATATCCTCCATGGTCCACTTTTGTGAAGACAATCCCATCTCCACAAGGTAGAAAGAATAGTCTTTTTGCTACAACTCAAGAGTAAAAAAGGAAGGATGTAGAGCATGCATTTGGAGTGCTTCAAGCACGATTTGCAATTGTTCATGGGCCTGCACGTCTTTGGAGAACAGAGGCTCTTGATTACATTACGAAGGCATGCATAATATTGCAAAACATGATAATTGAAGATGAACGTGATGCCAATGGAGCAGAAGACCTTGATTATGAACAAGTGCTTGAAAGCATCCCTACAACAGTGCCCCACGAGCCTATAGAAGAATTTAGTCAATTTACGGTGTTCATTGCAGCCCATGAAAAAATTAGAAATAGAGAAACTCATTTTGAACTCCAATTGGATCTTGTTGAGCACTTGTGGCAACGATATAGTGAGTTGTAAGATAATCTAATTTTAAGTTTTATACTCGCATTAATTTTTATGTCTTTAGTCTTTATTGTAATTTGAAATTTCTCTTCATTTATGTTAATCTTGTATAGGTAAAATTTGATGTAATTTGAAATTTATCAAATCTTTGTTAATCTTGAAATTTATCAAGTCTTTTTGAAAAATGACTATTGAGAAATATTACCATTTGAAAAAATGACCCTTTAAAAAAAGGGTATTTAGAAAATATAATTGTTGTAAAATTTGAAAATGTTACCATTGGGAAATTTAAAAATATAGCTGTTAGAAATTTGAAATATAGTTGTTGGGAATGAATAAAGAAAGATTAAAGAAAGAAAAAAGAATGAATGAAGAAATAATATTTAAATGAGATAGAGAATGTGAAAGAGAATTTGTTGGAAAGTGTATATAAAAAAGTGGGTAGATGAAAGGTAAAAGTCACTATTCATTCTTCAAACAGTACAAAAAATTAGAGAATCTGCTGAAGATGCTCTAACCCTATTAAAAGTAACATTTCTCTTCTTTTTAAAACATATATTTTTTTATCTTTAATTCAAAAATTTACTCTTTTTCTATCTTTGTTTTTATTTTATAAATTTGTAGCATTTAAAAATACTAAAAAAGTAGGAGACAATTTTTTTCTATATTTTTTCAATTAAATTTGACATTATAAAAAATATTTGAAGAAAAAAAAAGACAATAAAGTACAATAAATAAAAAGTGTAATAAAGGAAGATTTTTGGGTAGAGCCCGGGGAGGCAATTGCCCTTCTGCCTTTTTTCTTGGACATGACATAATGCTTGTAGCCAATTGACATATTTTAATGTTTTTAATGATAAGAGTTTAAAATTTCTCATTTGATTAAAAAATCCGTGAGAATTTGGACGGGTATCTTTGTGATGTGAGCTGCTCTCAACAGTGTACAACACTTTGTGATTGTGACATATTTGAATTTGGTGTCGGTTCAAATTAAGTTTTTTTTTTTTTTTTTTTTTTTTGAGAATCATGTCGGTTCAAATTAGTTAGAGATTGATCTTGGACCAATTTAACAGTCTAAATGAGTACTTGGGGGCTGTTTCGCAAAAGTGGCCTAAATAAATTTGAGTGTCGGGTGAATTTGGGCTACGCTTATGCAACCCAATTTGTAACAGAACAAACTCCAACACAGCCCATTCATGTTACTCATAATTTGGATCTCTCTCTCTCTCTCTCTCTCTCGGAAATTAAAATTAGTTCGGTTCCCATTTAGCAACTATGAAAAACCAGGTCCAATGAAGATATTTATCTCTAATGATCAAAATCATACTTAGTAAACCAATCTGAAAATTGCAAGTTTGTACCCTCATGGCTCACACAGAAGGAGGAAAATAAATTCCCCCAATTGAATTCGACCTTGGGGTAGCCAGATTATATATTTTAAGTTTTGTAATTTGTGCAAAAAAATCCAATTTATATGACGTTATTAATCAATATTAGTGTCTCATGTTTTTAAATTACATGAACTCTAGTATTTGACCCTGTGCTTTGCTTGAAAAAAAGTTATTTGTAAGTGTGTAAATATTAGTCTTTAAACAGTTATAATTTTTTTTTTAACATAAATTTCATAAGAAATATGGTATTAAATAATCTCTTTGCTTGATAGAAGTTTACATTTTTTTCTCAAAAAATAAAATAAAATTGAAGTTTACATTTGAACCAAATTAGATAACGACTACATTGGCGTTCTCTTTCTTTAGCAAGTTCACCTTAAATGTTATTTTTCCATTGTTATTTACCCAAATAGTTAGTGAACACTTTTAAACATATAAACAAATGTATGCTTATGCAATTTATATATAAATCTTCAAACAAATATATGTGCACATTATTTAAATCTAATACGTATGAAGAGCAAATGGATGAACTGTTTTAGTTATAAAATTCCTTGACCTCGTCAATATCCTCCACAATATATTCTTTTGATCCAAAACCTTAATTTATATTTGGTAACAGTTTTTGTTTTCTATTTTCAAAAACTTGTTTTTGGGATTATAAAGAAAAAACAATTTTCTTGTATTTTTGAAATAAAAAACATGTTTGGTTAGTTATGTGTGGGTTCTTTTTTTTTAGGACATAGGCCCAAGTAGGAGCAAGAATCTTGGGCCCAATACTTATTGTTTTAAAGGACTGGGTTTAGTTCACCGCAGCTAAATGAGACTGATTACGAACTAGGTGGTGCACAGAGCACGAATCATATAACACATAAATGCTAACATGCGAGAAATATATGCATTGAACAGCAGGAAAAACAGTAAAGGAACGAAATGATAAAGAAGGAACACAAAATAAAGCGTTAGGGATCCTTAGAATAATATAAAATACTTTGTCACTTTCTTAATTATATACTACACTACGCTCATTAGGACATGTTACAAGGTCCAAATAAGTTCAAAAATCACAGATTTAGATAGCTCTTCAGGCCTCTAAGACTTGCAAACTTTGAATCCCTTTGAATCCAAGTGTGTTCTCTAGTGGTTGCTTGAGGATACTGGACAGTATTTCCCTCCCTTTTCTCTCTTCCTTTGAATTCTGACAGAGTTTTCTCAATGTTTTTTACTCGAATTCACTGTTGCTTAACGCCCTTCACCGTTGGCTGTTTCCCCTTTTATAGTGTCATCCTATGGTTTCTAAGGTACCACTGATTCCCTCCATTTGCTCCCCTGGGTACTAGAACCAATGTTATGCCAGCAACATTGGTGGCTGGTCCCTTTCTCATTCCTCATTATTTTCTTCTTTTGATATTTCTTCCTCAAAAGCCTCTTGCTGACTTTCTCGTTTTGACGGGTCCTAGAAGGCTGGCTTTTTGTTCTTTCCCTCTCCAATGCTTCTAGATTTCACTTTTCAGATGGCTGCTTTTCTTTTTGTCGTTTTTCCTAGGTGAGCTGATTCCTTTCTGCCAGGCCGAAAGACCCCAAGCCTCTTTCCTTCCTGGTTCTTCTTCCTAGGCTCCCCAAGGTACCAGGCTCTTACTCATGAGTTATTGGTTCCCAAGCCCTTTGGCCCCTTTACTGCATCATTGGGTGGCTGATAAAGACGTATCTATTCTTGTTCGTTGTGTTTCTTGACACCCCTCTGAACTATCTTAATCCAAACTTGGCTTTGCTGCACGTCCCGAGGATCCCAGGCTTCTTGGAATTCCCAGGTATCCTGGTCCAGTTATTTCTTGGGCTCCCCAGCGATTTTCCTGACCTTTGATGACTGGGTTGGGCTTTTTCTCTCCTTTATTTCATGGGGCCCGAAACTTGCCCACCCATGGACTTGGGTCCCTCCTTATGGACCCTTAACGGGTTTAGGCCTTTAACGGGTTTGAGCCTCTCCCTTTTTTCCTTTATTGGAAGCCCAATCACTTTATGATTTCAATCCTTTGTGTTGTTTTTGGGCCTTGGTACAACATTGTGATTTTTTTGGACCTCAACAAGTTGAAATTAAAAAAAAAAAAAAAAAAAAAGTTTTTTGAAGAAAAAAAAAATAGTTTTTTGAAGAAAAAAAAATAGAAAATAGTAAAATATGTTGTTGCTAGGATTTGAACTCTAATGATTGAATAAGAGATCTGAGGGTTCAATTCTCACCTACACCAAATACCGATTGATGTCTTGGTCTGATAATAAAGATATCATCAAAAGTGAACGCTATAGGTTAAAGTTCTCTCTCTCAAAAAAAAAAAAAAAAAAACTCTAATGCTAACTCATTAAATGAGATAGATTTATTAAATTAAATACGTGTTTTCATTAACTTTTGAAAACTAGAAACTGAAAACAGCATTTTGCATGTTTTCAGTTTCCTTCACAAATTGAGTTTTGAGAACAGTTCTTGTTTTCTATTTATTTTGGGTTGCCAAACAAATTTTTGGGTCTCAAAAATAGAAAACTATTTTTGAAAACAAAAAATAAGGGGAAAAACAGTTACCAACATACCCTTAACTCTTTTCATTATTAAAATCTATTTGCTAATTAATTGAAATTAGAAAAATAAAATCAAGAAGAGAGAGAGAGAGAGAGAGAGAGGGAGAGAGAGAGTTAAATATGAAAAAAAAAAAAAAAGAGATAAAAAGAAAGCATGTATTTTAATGAGATATCCCATTTTTAGAGAGAGATAATGTGTGTATATCCTACAAATTTTCATGAACACCCATAATACTGTTAAATACTTATAATTACTCATACATTTTTGCATATATATGCTTATAACCTTCCTTTGATATAATGTTGCATATTTTTCCCCCTTTAAATAAAATAAAACTTAAAAAAATATTTTAGGTCGAATTTGAATAATAATAATAATAATAAAAAGAGATCTCAGTGATATGTTTTAATTTATCAAACATATTTCATAGAAAATAAGAGGAAAGGGAAAAAAAATTAACAACCCAATCACAACTTTGAAGTCAATCTAAAATGCATATATGATAGTAAACTATAGTTTCTATCACTATAAATTATCATTAACCAATCTTTGAAAGCTATCGAATATACCAAGAGTTCCACTTTAGAAACCTTAGAAGATTACACTTGAGAAGATAACAATATAGCTACTGTATGCTAATTATTAATTAGAACAAATAACAAAGTAAACAAAGTGCTAAGAAAAAGCACAAAGCAAATAGAAAGATGAAATGTGAAGAACCAAAAATAATAATAATAATAATAATAATAATATATTGTAAGGACCAGGTTTGAGTTCCTTGGCCCAAAAGGTGAATGGACTCAGGCCCAAAAAGCCCAAAACAATGAATTTGTAGAAAGTGGGTTGGAAAACTAGCGTTTTAGTGAATCATACAACAAAGAAAATAGACCTTGAAAATAAAAGAATAGAGATAAACAAGTTTAAACAAAAGAAAATGGTCCTCAGCTATAGTCCGAAGATGGGTTCTGTTATATTGTTTTCAAGTTTGATTACAAAGTCCGTTCTTGATACTACAGTGTTTTTCTCTTTGTTTTCCTGATCCCCCGTTCCTTAGGGGTTCCTTATATTATATACGTCCCCCTAATTGATCTCTGCCCTCCATTTGTTGATCATCCAGACTATCACTTGAGTGCTTGTTCTATCGGACACCCTATCTGGCCCTCTGTTAGTTGAAGTAACCAAGACAGCACTGTTCAGGGGTCTTCTTCACATAAATGTGGCTAGAAAGTTAGCTCCAGAGCATTTAATGTAGTGGTAGTGCTTTTCTCTTTGTTTTCCTGATCCACCGTTCCTCAGGGGTTCCTTACATTATATACCTCCCCCTAATTGATCTCCACCCTCCATTTGTTGATCATCCAAACTATCACTTGAATGCTTGTCCCATTGGACACCCTATCTGGCCCTCTATTAGTTGAAGTAACCAAGGTAGCACTGTTCAGGAGTCTTCTTCACATAAATGCGGCCAGAAAGTTAGCTGCAAAACATTTAATGTGGTGATAGTAGCTTTTCTTTAGATATTTCTGAGCTTCCATCTCTCTTGTACGTTCATAATGCACATCCTTATCAGTGAAATTTCCTGGAAGATCACTTTGAAAGATAGGACATACATTTGATCTGTGCCTCGTTTATTCAAGGAGTTACTACTCCTCGGACCATTTTCACCCAACCTCTCCATTCGCAACATACTCATGGGATTCCAAGCTTAATGCCCACACCTCTTTTTGCTCATCCTCGGACCAAACAACATCCTTGGCCAGGGCCCAAGGCCCAATATACGAATTTGGGCCCTTATCCCTACATATATTTTAAATCATATGGTGGGTCTAAATAAAAACATATAAAATAATATGTAACTATTGTTTGGGAAGTTACACTTGAACCTGCAAAAATAAAATAACAAAATTGAAATCACCTATTAATTAAAATATAATGCATTCAAAACCTGTTATATATTAATGTAGACATCTAAGGTTAAATTCTCCATTCTCCTGTTGTAACTATTGAATTTTCCACACACAAAATGCATTCAAAACATGTTATAGATTAGTCTAGAGTACACCAATCTGAACTCCAAAATTAAAAAACATTGGCATAATCTCAAAACAATATCAATCATTCTTAACCCAAAAAATAAATTAATCAATCTTTAGCCACAAAAATAGCAAAATCTATATATGAAGAAAGCAATCTATGAAAAAAAAAAAAAAGACGTCAAAAAAAAAAAAAAGAGATTAGAAAAAAGTTGAAAATGAGAGAGGGAGAGAGGAGTATCTTTGATGGTAAATATCAAAAACAAAAATGCAATTGTTAAATAAAATGGGAGAGCACATTTAAATATGAAAATATGAAGAGGAAGAAGGGGAAAAAAAACGTATTCACCTATAAGGAATGGGTGAGGAAATTGAAATGTATAGGGGAAAGAAATCAGAATGATGCACTTTTAGATAATTAAAATAAATATAATTGTAACATAAAAATAATGATGTGATATAATAATAAAAATAGATCATTTTGAGAGTTAATACCTTTGTGACAAAAAAGTGAAAAAAAAAAAAAAAAGAATTTACTGAGTTTGATACATTTAATTATGGGTCTAAATAGCTAAGGACCTTGTAGTTGAATTAACACCAACATATGTACAAAGTGCTTAGGGGTATTGGAGGAAAAGAGTTTGAGCTGCAAGGTTAGCAGCATATTATAATTATCTCTAAAAAAAAATTATGGGTACAAATAAAATTTTAATAAATATTCAAAAAGGAACATGCCATATATATTTTCTTGCTCAATATATGTGTGTGTGTGTATAATTTTAAAAGCAAGTGACAAAAAAAAAAAAAGTAAAATAAAACTGACTTTTGTCTCCTCTTTTTTTTTTTTTTTTGCTTTTGCAAAGTGTATTCTCAAAACTTTCAACCAGAGACTAATCACTGTTCCCGACGGGTCGGCCCATAGTAAGGTAAATCGCTCGCCCAAGAAATTTTTTTCAAAGTGCAGGTAGCCAGACTCGAACTAGGGAGCACACCTAGTCGAACCCGGTACAAGCACCTTGAGACCAAGTGCCCAACCAACTCGGCCAACCCCCTGGGTTGACTTTTGTCATTCTTTTCTTATTGTGATACACTTAGTTATGGGAAGAAAATTACTTGTCTTATTTCGTATTTTCTTATTTCAAAATATGAAGTAATAACAAATAACGATATATTTCCCATTTCAAGGATTTTTTGTGTAAAATTTGGTAATCATGTGTAAAAAATATGCTTTAAAGAAAAAAAAAATACTCCATACAATTAGATATAATTATATTGATTATAAGAGAGGGAAAAAATTGTGACATTTTCTATGCAGATGATCTAGTACTTTTTGGTAAAGTGGATGAAAAAAATGGTCAAAGCATTAAGGATGCATTGGATGTCTTTTGTGAGCTCTCTAGACAAAAATTGAATCATGGAAAATCTCAAGTTATTTCTCTCCAAATGTCTCATAAAAGAGGTGTGCTTCGTTCCTGTCTAGATCTTCACTCTACCCCAAACCTCGGGAAATATCTAGGATTTTTGTTAAAGCATCCAGGTTCCATTAACCATGATTTTGATTATATCATTTAACGTGGTGCACTGGTGTGGCCTTTGAATGAAGTTTTTATTTTATTGAAAATCAATGATAAGTATTTTTTATGAAAAAATAATTATTAGTTAATGAATAAGAATAATGGATTCATTCCAAATTATATAGATTTGATAAATTTTAAATTACATAGAATTTTTGAAGGATTTGCACGAGACTAAAATAGATTTGATAAAGGCAGACAAATAAATCATGCAATCGTTAAAATTAAAATTAGACCATTAACAAAAAAGACGGTTGGAAAATATGAAAATATTGCGGTTGGGGATTTAAAACATATACTTAGAAATTAACAAATGAATATTAAAAAATATTAAAGAAATAATATTTAAATAAGATAGAGAAATGATAGAGAGTATGTTGAAAATTGTATTTGAAAAAATAAGTAGATAAAAATTAAAAGTAACTATTTACTCTCTAAATAGTACAAAAATTTAAAAAGATTACTAGAGTTGCTCTAGAGGTATTAAACAACTTGCTAAAGATGGAAGAAATAAAAAAGAATGATTTATACCATTGGTTAACTCCTTAGTGACGTTAGCATTGATCTTACTAGTTACAACAAAGGGAATTTTCAAACAATGAATATAAAGAAAAATCACAATAGAATGGGAGATCATATACATCCTATTTCAAATTCATATACATCTGAATTTGCCATTACATCTTCAGCCACATTATGCCTATCTTATATGCCTTTGATCTTTTAATGGATGGCAACATCTATTTCAAATTCAAATACATCTGAATTTGCCATTACATCTTCAACCACACTATGCCTATCATTATCATATATGCCTTTGATCTTTTAATGGATGGCAGATCCAATTCCTTAAAAGTAGCTTACCAGATGTTGTCACACATTTATCAAGAAAATTGTAGAATTTATCAGAAAAACAAGAAGCACTAAACTTATAAGGACTACATAACTAGGAATTAAAGAAAAATCTAAGACATCATATGCCAAAGTAGTTTGCTTTGAACTTAGGAGATGCAGGAACTTGCCTGATGGACCACTATAAGCATTGTTACAGAAAATCATAACCAGTGTCTGTCCATCCATTCGGAGGCAACTCCTACAATTTTGATTGATTATTTGTAACTGTATATTTACAATACAGTCACAGTGACCAGTTGGACCTTTAAATGGTAATATATCTCCATTCCATAAAACATCATCTAACTGTAATTGAAACAGGTTAATCATTATAAACCACACAAATAGATGATCTGGTTTGCAATTTTAACCTCTAGGGATACTAGCAAGCTTTCCATCGACCGGAATACATGACTAAAATGTCAACCAAGAGTAAGGCAATATCATGGTGCATCACACCATCAAGTAAATTATCCCACAAACTAGAAGACCCTTCTCTTCAATTGAACCAAATTTCAAACTTTTGAAGCATCCAGGAAGTCTGTAATTGGCTGCACTGGACTCAATTGCAGCATTGTTGGACCTACAATGAACAAACTTTGATTATTCAATATAACTTGTTGTAGGATTCTAAATTGATAATTATGCATATATTTGATTTATTGCCATATAGGTTTGCTTGTTTGTACCAAAATTATAAATACACTTCTCGAATACAAAATTCCCAAACTGGCCCTAAAGTAAGCTCTGGTTTGAAATTGCTCTCGCTTCATTCAAGTCACACCCACAACCCAACTTTCATCCTGTTTAATTGAAAATCACATCTACACAATTCATACTATTCTCTAGGTTTCAAAGAACAATAATAAGATCACCTGTCAGATAGAAGTCAAAGCTCAACCTTTTGTCTCAACATAATTCCACCAAGAAAATATATCTAACATAAACCACATATTTAGCAAAGTTGAAATCAATGTCAATTATATTGCAGAAATGTTTGAATGAGTGAGGTTTGAATAAGTTGTACCTAATAAGTTAAAATCAATGTCGATTATTCTAAAGTGTATGTTTGTGCGGGTACATAGAATGCTTAAACAATATATTTGTAGGTAATCTGACATTCAGAAAATTTAACACTATTCTGCCTTGTTAATGAGTACTTTAGAGAGGTTCTTTGGACAGTCCTGCAGGAGTTGAATATGTATAAGTTTCAAGTATGGAGTTATTTTCATGTAAACTTCAGAAATGGAACTTTGCTCAAATCACAAATATTGGGGTAGGGAAAGAATGTTCACCTCTACTATCATATATAACTTCTTTGGGCGACACCTAAAATCATAATCAATTAAAGAATTAAATTTTGATTTTCAAATTTGATAGACTTCCCATGAAAACAGATTACACAAACGAAACTGTACGTTAACCATACTTGCATTTGCAAAGCCCCCAGAGGCAGCACAAGATGCATCATCATTGATAAAACCAATCCAAATCTTAAAGCAGCACAATCAACAAAGTTTAGCCGTAAACAACTTATGCATTATCCAGGCCACAATTTCCCTGAAGACGATTTAACAAAACTTGATGTTAATATTTTGAAACAAATTTTCTGGGAGATAGCAGTCACAAGATAAAACTATGACTGCTTCAAGCAACAAAAAATTTATGAGGAAAAGATACAAGAGTATGCTGTAAGGTCAACTGCCGCATTATATAGGATTAGTTGAGACAAAAAGAGAATATAATTGTCTGTAATTGTACAGTTCAAGGTGCCCATAAAGACCGATTTTTTTCATGAATAAGGAAATTTTATTGACGAATTTGCAGAATACAAGAAATATACTAAGAGCAAAAAGGAACAGAGAACAACTATCAATGAAAGTAAGCAGAGAGGAAGAAGGACAACACAGCCATCCTCTCATACAAGTTAGGAGCTAAATTGGATGCTTTCTTCTAACATCACTAATAATTCAGGATGTTCATAATATATTACAGGGCTTTCAATCATGCATTTTTCAGAAGCATAAAGATGAAGAAAAGAAATATGGCTCATGATAAAATCTTAACAGATAAGATCATACGATGAGCTTGCATCTAAGGTAAACAGCATCAGGCCCAATGTTACCATCAGTTGTGATTGATGGTGTGTCCAACTGTACTACTTTCTTTCAATTGCCAGAAATCCAATGATTGAACTCAAACCAAGTAGCTCAACAGTAATTCAAAAATTACAACCAGCAAGACAAAAGAACACAAAGTACATACAAATTTAAATAGAAAATTCAAATTCTACACAAGCACACAATAAGAGAAAAGAGAAAGAAACCTAGACAGAAAAGTTTCATTGCTACAAGTTGAACACCTACAATATTATAATTTATAATCACTTGATAAGAGGCAGAGGACTCCAATCTGAACCACTTGCAATGAGCCGCTGCCAATTACAAAGAAAAGAGATCAAAGGGGACAGAGATTCAGACTCTAAATGCAACATTTTATCTATTTACTTGCTTTCATGAAACTTTTGAGTGAGGATGTCAAAAACAACAAAAAATTAGAGGAAAACTATGGCCAAAATAGAGTTCCAAACAAATGATTCTTTGAAATGTTCACATTGCATCACTACATTTGTAATTGATTTTTCCAAGAAAATTGTTCAGCAGAAAGAAAAACATACAGTTTTCAAAAGCATAGCTAGGAATTAAGAATAAGGGCTATATCTTAGGTTTAGAGATGGATCAACATTACTGGATCCTTAATTTAGTAGTCACCAGTCAGTTGTTACAATCTATTTCAGTTCCAAATTTTCACCCTCATTACCGTATGTAGCATAACCCACATTTCTATCTTCCAGAAGATCGAAGGTCCAATTAACTCAACCCCCTCCTTAACTAAACCACAGTAGGAATAATAATCCAGATTTCAGCATATCATTAAATCTTCATTTAGACAATTTTTTCTACCTTTCCTTTCTTCAATGTGTTCCTTCTCTTTAACTGTACAGATCACTCAAATTGGATTGGCCTTAGGCTAGGTTTTCAACAAAATAACTGAGTCTTTAGATGTGGCTAACATCTTTTATGATAGTCACTTTCTTTCTTTCTTTATTTTTTAGTGAGTTAACTAAAATGAGAACTAGATAACAATTGATGTTAAAACTAAAGAGCCCAGCAATAACTTCATTTGTAACAAGCAGCAAACCAGGATGGATTTCAAGTGTAACACCCCCCTCCCCCCACCCAGCCAAAAAAAAAAAAAAAAAAAAAACCCTATAAGTTTTATTTGAAGTGCAAAGAACAAAATTTCTCTCCAAACTAGTTCAAAGAGAAACTTTACAAACTTCTCATATGTCTCTATATTGAGTGTGAATTTTGAAAATTTAACCGTTAAATTGCATATTGTTATTATATTCTTCATGCATGTAAAATTTCAAGAAGATCAAAGATCAATTTCTATTTCATCAAACAAATGTTAAAATTTCAAATTTTTATGATCTAAAATTGTGTATAAAAAATAATTTTATTGATCAAATAATAAATAATATCCAATTTGAATGAAATTTGATATGCATGTTAAGATCGTAAAGAACATGAAATTCAATAATTAGATTTTCAAAATTCACACAAAACTAGTTTGGAGAGAAACTTTGTTTAAGTGGAAATTATGCAGCATGGAAAGCTTACAGAATTTCCACCTCTGGCTTTTGCTTGATCAGATGTCTCCAACTGCTCCATTCACCTAACTTTATTTCACAAAGAAGAAAGCAAAAGACAAGTGAACTACAACATGTAAAAAAAATATCATTGCAGAAATTTTAATATGTACTTTATTCATCTAAAAATCTCATCCTAACTACCAGAAGTTGGCTAGATCAAAGAAGTGCTTGTCATAATCTCTCTCTCTCTCTCTCTCTCTCTCTCTCTCCGGTAAAATTGACAGATGTAGCATCTGTAAAAACATGGAAAGGGACATAAATAGATTGTCGTTTCAGCTATATGCTGATCCTTAAACTCTCCAAAAATCTTTAATACACATTTTTGAATACCAAATTGCTATCTACCAAAGAGGCTTTTAGCTATAAAAAGTAGTCAAACAGCAGTGGAACAGCATCATCGATCCCACTTTCAGATATGCCAACCTGACCAGAAAGGATAGCTATTCTTGCATGCAAATTACTCTCTTCAATAGATGAACAAATAGCTCAAATGAGTTTATCAAAACAGGAAACAATAACCAAACTTCATTTAACATGAATTCACCTTCCAACATTTCCCCTCACCATTTGATGTCATTTTCCAATCAAGCTCCTCATGGCCAATTTCAGCATCTAATTCATACAGCTCATAAAACTTTCCTGTATTTGATCATAGGTTGCAACACTATGTAATATAATATAAAAGCAAAGGCTCAGTGATTTACATGGATAAGATCAAAGGATTTTGCCTTCTCCAAAAAGCTCCTATAGGGGGAAAGCTACTGTGGATGAAGTGATGTGTGTGTGTGTGTGTGTGTGTGTGTGAGAGAGAGAGAGAGAGAGAGGGAAGTAAAATAATGTCAAATTGGAGTTCAATATTTGTGGACTTATTGTAATATGCAAATTCGTACATGGAAAATTGAAGAAACAAAAAAAATAATTCTACGGAAAATGTGCATGTAGAATAAGATAATTACATCTCTCTAAT
The DNA here is from genome assembly GCA_033629205.1 of Lithocarpus polystachyus. Classification (NCBI taxonomy): domain Eukaryota; kingdom Viridiplantae; phylum Streptophyta; class Magnoliopsida; order Fagales; family Fagaceae; genus Lithocarpus; species Lithocarpus polystachyus. The sequence goes on along the minus strand of CM066164.1, from coordinate 60,832,367 downwards.
GGTCTGATGGGTCACCAAAAAAATAAATAGATAAAGGAAAAAAAAATTGTAATTGTGAGAAGGGGGAAAAAAACAACAGTAGCATTTGTAGTTTGTTCGTGCCCATTGGTTAGAATAAACCAAATTACCCTTTCATTTCATTTTCTCTAAAAGATTTCTTCAGGAAATAGTTCCTCCTTGAGTGAAGGAGCTATCCATTGAATCTGAATGTATGTAATCTCCCAGAGATCAGCACCTTCTTTCTGCACTAAAATCCCCTTTTCCCTCATCAGTGTGATCATCTTTTTCAACAAGTCTGGGACTAGTTCTTCAATTTTTGACGTACCATACTGTCCCAAATCAGCTTTCATACATGTATCCATTCTTCTTAACACCCCTAGCCAGAATGTCCGAAATCCAGGGCCCTCTGATATCTGTTTTAAGAACTGCAAGAATACATTTGTCAAGAGCTCCATTGCAATCTCTAGGGTCCGTTCCATACTTCTCATCTCCCTCTCTGAGTTCTCCCTTCTTGAGTATTCTAACATCTTTTCATGTAAATCATCGACCATTGCAAAAATGACAAGGTTAAAACAATTCATACAGTTGGTTGGTGAGAAATCCAAGTCCTGAGCCAGTGAGAAGCTTTTTTGAAGAGCTACGATTGCATGGTTTCTCATCTCTTCTCGCCGGGCTAAGCTGGACTTTCTAAGTGCTTCCCCTAGTTTAAGAAATAAATTCAAGGTAAAGTTTGAAGAGCCAAGAGTCTTTGAATTTTCCTCTAAAGAGGAGTTACTTGTATTGCTTGAGACACTCAAATTGTTCTCTGCGTGATGATTTTTATACCATTGGGTCAACAAATTCACAGAATCTGCCATTAGGTCCAGTATCTTTAAATTCTTCTCCAATGGACTGTTCTTGAGTGCAACAAAACTAAATGCACAATCTATACAGTAGACATAGTTTGTCCGTGAAACATGGGTCCCATCTGACATCAACATGATCAAAGCCTCAACTCCCTGATCATAGGTTTCAGAGTGCCGCCCAGTGACTGATAACAAATGAAGGACTGATTTCCATCCAAGTTGGGTTTGCAAGTTTGCAGGATACTCAATAAGAACCTTGCTCACTGATTGTGTTATGAACTCACAACATGTGTCCAGAATTTCTTTGTCAAGTTTCCACATTAAATTGATAGACTTGAAAATGAGCTCCTCAGGGATTTTGTCAACTCGATATGTACCAAGGAGCTTAAGGCAGACTTTGAAAAGGCCTAGAATGGCCTTCTCTGCGAATGGAATTGGAGAGAACAAAGGAAACTGAGCCACTGATAGCATATAATCATGAAAATTAGTCCAAAATGTCTGGAACCTATGTATGTTGGCCATAGCAATGGCAATGACCAAGTCCCAACAGAACCCAACAGTTTCTTCTTCTTCAACAGGTGTGCTGAACTTTTGGCCTTTTCCAGCAGCGGCAAATATAAGAGAACGCCCAAGATTGAGCAAAGCATCATCAGGCAAGTTTGAACTATTACTGAAGATATTCCCAATACGACACTGTTTGATGATCTTCAGATTCTGTTCAAATTCACTTAGGTTTAGGGACAAAGAGTCCTCCATGCTCTCAAGTGACAGAAAATGAGAAAATCGACTAATAGTGCCAGAAGCCTGGCGGCTTCCAAATTTAGGGTCATGAGAAGGGAAGATTATGCCTGATTCAGGTTCCTTTGGGACGTCAGATGATGAGGCAGAAGCACTATCAAATTCAATGACAGATTGAGGAAGTAGCTTTAGCCTTTTAAGTTTCAATAAGCAATCCACAATATTTCTCCATCCCCCTCGAATTGATTCCCCAAAGTTGTTGGCGATGGTGAAAACAGCCAGTGTAGCCATTTTTGGCTTCAAATCATTGCTAAAAGCAAAAAGGGTTTCTTCTGTTGAGGCATACGGATTCAACAGTGTAGTGAATTTACAGAATGAGGCAAGGAGCTGATCTAGAGTGTCTTCCAATCCATACTGAGCTATCCTGGCTATTGAGATTAGCATTTCAGTGCATTCCTGGAGCAATTCTTCTTCATCAGTATGCTCAAAGAATGCACAGAGAGAAGCAACTGTGGGGCCAGCAATGCAAGCAAACATATCTCTTCCCAACCGACGATCAAAATCACATAGTATGAGAGGCTGTACAAGTTTAGATCGGTTTATCAGCTCAATCCATTTGCTTGGATTCATTTCTACTGACACACCAGACTGACCAAAAAGGGTGATTGCTTTGTTTGAAATGGAATGAAAAAGCTCAGAGAGATACTCCCTTGGAAGGTCCTGCCCTCCATTGATTGCCCTATTGTTCCTGATGAACTCTTCTTCTGTCATCTTCTTCTTCACTTGCGGATTGTGTTGATCAGTATTGAGCATAATGACAGAGTAGCAAAGAATGAAAACTGCATCCTTGCTTACAAAAACATCTGAGGATTGTTCATCATAAAATCTCTCTGAGAATGCTTCAAGGATCCGTTGGATCTTTTGGGCCTCTCCTGGCAAACGAAAAGTTTCAAGATAAGATCGTAGAGCAATATCAAGAACCATGCCTGAAAATTTAAAGGTATCTGTGAATTCTCTAAGAACTTCAATGTTAAAATGACTAGGGTCACCAAGATAATCCCCAATCATGTTCTTGTCGAGTCCAGGAGTATAACGGAAGAAGAAAGCATAGGCTTTTGGATCTGGAGGATCGGAAACCAACTTAGAAAATTTCAGGTACTCGAAACCCTTCTTTTCATCTCTATTGAAATGGCTTGCTGCAATCAATATTTTCTTTTTCTGTGCTTTCCTTATCCTAACAATGTCCACCCAAGATTCCAATTCATCTTTGGATTTCTCCCCCCAAAAGGGGCTATACTCGGTTATCACAACTGGGTAAGGACCAATAGGGCTCGAATCATCTTCTTTGTCAATATTATCTGCAATGTTGTGAATCATGGTCGCTAATCCTTCAAAGGCTAGTACCTGTAAAGTGGTCACAGGGCTAGTCATTGGAAACGAGTTCTTGCAAAGTAGCTTTCCAATTTCCTCGAACAAACTTCGACTAAGGGGATCACAATCATAGTTCACGTAGACTTCAATTATAAATGTTGGTTGCCTGCAGAAATTAATAAGTCCTTCAAGTGCAACTTCTTGAAGTGACATTGAGCTTGCAAGAGGAACAACTCTCAGCAGTACAACTGCAAAGAAAGCTTCTAGTTGGAGACGAATAAACCTGCCAAAACTCACCTATCTTAGTACCAATTCTCCAAAACAAAACAAAATAGACTTTTTCTTTTTTTTTTCTTAAAAGAGAAATTATAGGTTTACGCTGTACTAGCAATGTAAATCTTACATGGTAGACCAAACAAATGTAGACAATGTAAACTAAGAGTCTTCATTTTTTTGGTTTTCTAAAACAAAATCCTAACCTGCGAAGAAAGTGGTAGATATTCAAAACAGTGCTACAAATCATGGATAAGACAAGAGGGCTCGAACAAGTCCCGTAGTGGATCAAATGATGAAACAGGTCGTCTTGAATCATCCTCAAAAGCTTCGAATGCCTCCCAATTGCTTCTCCGCTCAATTCAATGGCAGAATTGATCAAAACCAGCGCGAAATGCTGAACGTCTTCATCTGGGTCATGAAATGTAGAGCCTTCCATCTCCACAACTCGAACAACATTGAGCAGAGAGCACAAGAAATGAAAGATATCAACTGCAGATCGAATGCCATACCCGGAATTCAAATTAGCATTAGCATCAGCATCACCACCAGAAGAATCATCCGTACCAGTCTCAGATTCGGATTCGGATTCGGATTCGGAATCCTTAATGGCGAGATCAGGCAAGCGAGAGAATATTATCTGAATCAGCTCATGCAATGCATACCTTGCATTGCGCTGAAGCAAATCACCTCTCCCTGCGGAATGTTGCACCACTTGAAAACATGTATTAACAATGTTACAAACCACATGATCGGTTAACAAAACCGAGGCACAGTGCTTCATAATGGCAGTTAGAACCTGTAAAATCCTCATCATCACGGCATCCTCTGTAGAAGAATCTGTTTTCTCCAACCGACAGCCGGTGATGGCGGTTACAATAGAATTGATAGCCTCTTTAGCTCCTTTTGTCTTCTCATCGAAGATTTCGAGGTTGAGTATTTTTAACAAGGCGTAGAGAGCCACGCCTGTTGCGGCAGCAGGAACGTCGTCGCCTTGAATCACGTGGAGGAATGGGGAGATGTAGATGGAGGGGTCGATGTTGTGCCATTCTTGCTGAGGATTGAAGATTAAGGCTCGAAGCGATTTCAAAGAATGTAAGGTGGAGGAATCGAAATGGTCGTCTGAAGAGAAGTAGTATGGAGAGGTTGGTTCTGGAGAAGGACGGCGAATTACGGCGAGAAGGGCACTTACTTCTGTGTTTAGCATGCAGGAAAGTCCCAGCTCTTTCCTTTTTGTTTTTATTTTCTTTCTTTCTCGGTTGTTGTTTTCATATGCGTCTTGGTTTTCATCCTCCATTGTAATGAGAGGATGGAGGCGACGACGAAAGAAAGAGTGGAAAACTGTTTTTTTTTTTTTTTTTTTGGTGTTTAAAAAACGGTTTGGGAATGAGTGGTTTGGGGGGAAAATAGAATTTGTGGGCCCAAGTTTTCTTTTGCAGCTAGTTTTTTCAACAGTAATGAATAAAATCAGGATCTTTCTCAGGAAAGGGAAAAAAAAAAAAAAAATTGACAAAATATTTTGTACTTGCTAATGTGGCATATTGTTAATGGTTGGTAAAAAAATTATGTAAAATGAAAAGCAATACAAGTTTGTCAATTCAGTTGTTGTAAAAATGTTCTCCAAAAAAAGAAAGAAAAAAAAAAACTATTGTAAAAAAGATGACAATTTTTTTGTGTGTATATACACGACTCAAAAAGGAAAAAATAAATAAATAAAAGAAAGAAAATAAAACCAGGAGTAATAAATGGTAGAAATCTTCCATTCATTTACAACCATACAAATTAAGTAAAAAGTAGATTAAACCAAGTAAGTTAAATTAACCTCTTATTTAGAGAATAATCGGGCAATCATTCAATTTCCATGTTCTTGGCCTAAATTCATTCCATTCCATTTCATCTAAAACACAGTCAAATAAACCCAAAAAAAGAAATTTCTATCCAAAAATACCCCTAATAGTTTACTCATATTTCCTCACTCGTCCAAATATCATACTACCAAAATGATTACAATCCCATGAACACACCTAATTCTATGAGTAATTATAAGGTGCTCCTAAAGCACAATGATGTGGTACTTCCTTCTCTCACATTTACAATAGATCTTACTAATTAAATTCTTGATGCTATCCATCATGAACATGAGAGGAATGTGCACCACATCACCATGCTTAGAGATCTTCCAATAATTTTCTTAATTTTACACCCTATTGAGTTATTAACTTATGATAGGAGTTTTCTCAACCAAAAAAAAAAAAAAAAAAAAAAAAAAAAACCTATGTTAGGAGTTATTATCAAAATAAATAAATAAATGAATAAGACCTTATGTTTGGAACAATCTACTATTGACATTATTTTTATTATACACCAATTACAACTTGACATATTTATTAGTTGTAAAATTAAGATAATTATAGAATACCATACAATAAATACAAGCCTCATTCACTCACATTATGCTCAAAATAAACAGTTAAACACCATAGATTGGCAAAACTATAAAGCCATAATTCATATTGCCATATTTACATCAGTAAAGCCATGTCTAAACACCATACTGATACCTTTTCGTTTCCTCAAAATGCTTAATTTAATAATCATTTTAAAACTTGAGATTTACAATGTCAATCCAACGGTTTTCTTTCTTTTTGGTTACCCGATCCAAATGAGCTCTTTAGTTCATGCCACAAGCAAAACAACGTATCAAGAGCATCAATGTCGTCCTAATTACAATTTCCAGTTTTGGAGACTGGAATTAGCATCAACATATCATTGCCACTTGCAAGTTGCAACCCATAGCTCTCTGGGCATGCTAAAGAGGTAAGCCGGTATAGAAAGACAAGCTCCTGGTCACTTCTATAATAGCAAATTCCTTTGTAAACGGGTTGTATTATGCACCAAATAGTAGTCGAGTCAATTGTAAACCTTTTGGATCAAATGGTGGAATACATAGACAAGTACTAATGATTAAAATTTAAAAAGTAAACATGGTGAGACACTTCTAAGTAATCGTTTGGAAGGAGGAAAATGAATGAAATAGAAATGAATGAAAAAAATAATTTTAGAATATTTATCTATTAGGAATTCTAGAGAGGAAAAGAGTCCTAAGGAGAGTTTAGAGAGTTCTCCGACTAAACCTCTAAAGAGTTCTGTGTTTAACTTAAGGGACAGCCCCCCTTAAATAGGCAAAAATTTTCGGAATGAACAGTAACCATGAATAGTGAACAGTGAACAGTAACAGTGAACGGTACCATGAACAGTAAATTTTCACTTTCGTCTTATTTTTGCAGCAGAGTCCGTAGCAGTATATATTATCAGCTTGTGCTGACCAAATCTTCAGGAATCCATTGTAGAAAGAACAGTATCAATTGTGAGAGACAGGCAGCATCTTTGGTGGAGAACAAGCAGCACAATTTTAGGGAAAACAATGTATCATTTTGGCCATTGTGCAAGCCAGACAAATAGGAGAATTACGTGGAAAATCATCAGGGGTATCAGTTTTAACATTTTGGCCGTTGTGCAGGCCAGACAAACAATAGAATCAAATTCAATCTTAAGGATTGTCTTCTTCATCATGACCAAATCATTCTTGATTGTAAGGGTAATATGGGTCTTTTGAAACAGATGCTTCAGAGGACTGTTCATCTTCTGAACCATCATCACCTTTCTTTGTTTGAGAGTTTTAATAAAGTGAATAGAAAGTCTATTTCTTTGTTTGGAAGTTTAAGTAGAAAAAAATAAAATGGGTAAAGGAGAATATTCGTTCTTCTCTATTCTCTCAAAACCTTAAATTTTCATTTCCTCCAAAATTAAGAAAAATGGAAAGAAATGTAATTAAATTTAATGAATTATTTACTAAAATTTTCAAAATACTCCTATGTATTTAGTCATTTATTTTAAAATAGGAGTTTAATAGTAATATTGTTATAAAATGATTTCATTATTTTATCTCTATATTACTCCTAAACAAAGTTACTTATCTTCATGAGTTCCAATTAGCTCAACTGGTAAAGTCTCTGATAGTTGTATAAGAGATTTAGGGTTTAATCTCCACCTACATCAAAAACTGATTGATGTTTTAGTCTGATGATAAAGTGATATCATCAGGAACAGACGTTATAGGTTAAAACTCTCAAAAAAAAAAAAAAGTTATTTACTTTCCATTCCTTTATTTTAAAACATCTAAACATGGTAATTTAATTTAATTCATTTCTTTTTCATTCATTTCCCTTGCTTAAATGCATTCCATTTCATTTTATTACTTTCCAATCATTTATGATCTTTTCATTCAATTTCCTTATGAACTCCCAAATGAAGCCTATATCAAGTAGTTAATAACATGGTGGTATATATAGTTAATAACATAGTGGTATATGATTACCTAATAACCATCGGTGGCTATACAGAATAGGATGGACGAGAATTTCAGATCATTCTAGGTTAAGGTAATTACATGCTGCCCCAAAAGTTACCATCCAAATTATGTGTACGTGTGCCCCGGTGTGTGTAATACAATTCCCTTTTTTTTATGTAAAATAATTTCATTTCTAAAACAACTTTGGCATGATACTAATGGTTTCACAATAATTAAGGCAATGAATCAACCAAGATCCTATTTATCAACAGTTTGACCTCAGCTCAAGAAATAAAAATAAAAAATAAAAAACTTGTTTTGTAATTCTTTTTTTTTTTTTTTTTTTTGAGACAAACGATTGCGTTTTGTAATTCTTTAACAAATGCACATAACAAATGCACAAAACTCGTTTAAGTTTAGGCTCAACAATTAAACAAGCCAAATTCAAACATGATAACGTGTTTGTGAACAATTTTGTGAAAATAAAACTCAATAATATATATATATATATAATATTTTATGTTAATATGTACACATATATAACATATAAAATTATACTTATAGACTTGGTATTGGATTGTGTAAATTTGTAAATAAGTTCACAAGATATGAATCAATATTGATAAATCATATTTTTATAAGTTCATAAACACTAATTAACTCAAATAATATAATTTCAATTATACTTTAAACTTTAATTTAATTATTACCAAAGATTTGTGAAGGGTTAAATAATTGTGGCATTTATTATATATGAAAAAAAAATTTTAATTAACTAGTAAACAGGCTTGAACTTATTCAACAAGAAAATAAATCAAGCTTGAACGTAAACCTAATTTATTAATGATATGAAGCTCAACTCATGTTCAAAATAAAATTAAATAAACACTCATGAACTTTCAATACTCAACACGAGCCGACTCAGCTTGTTTACAGCTTTAACGAGAATACATGTTTGCGAAGCACCAACATGCAACATCAGTTGAAGCACTAAACTGTTTAGCATGTCCAACGAAAAAAGAAAAATTATTGTAACAATAGTACAATAATTTCTTTATTTCTCTATTTTTATTCGGATGAAAGAGGTGCAATTTTTTCAATATAGCGTTTATGTTTTATGCCTGCTTTCTTTCAGTGGTTGCCACCCTTTAGAATAAACAAGTAAGGGAACATTTTATATATGGTCAGCATGATTTAATTTCTCAGGTTCATGATTAGGAAGTCTACAGTCAAAATAAACCTAAGTGCTCAACACATGATTATGTTTATAAGTTGTAGAACAAACATATTACAAGTCTCTCTCAAGTAAATATCTAGAATGGTCTAATTGTTTCAGTAGAACCAAAGCTGTTAAATATAATATAATTGGAAGTTTAAAATGTGGATGAGATGACCAAAGAAACGTGGCAAAAGACTAGCCATTAGCAAAATCTCACCACATATGCAATGGCATATCCATCAAGACTTAGTTCATCCAGAATAGCCAAAGTATCTTGAGTGGCATTTTGAAGAACTAATGCTGTTTCTGTGCACTCAATATAGAAGGTACAAAAGATTCTGATTATTTCCACAATCACACTTTGCAATTCAAGAAGTCCATACACATGCAAAACCTGTGTCCATGTGCGTGAGACTTTGTTTCAATCTATGTTGCATTAATTTTTCTAAAGAACAACAATTGGATTTAAAGTCAAATATACTGAAGGATGAGCAGCCCAAATCAGCATACCCCTGCTTCCTTTAACAGGCTAGTACACAAGCTACTAAAGCTGTAAGCATTCAGTTTGCTGGATATTTTATTTTAAGACCCTCAAAATGATAGCCCATGCATACGCAAGAAAGCCACTTTACTGAAATCCAGTAACTGACAGTTCAGTTTAATAGAATGAATTATTGTACAACATATATTTTTACAATCAAATAAGATCAAGTAGCTGTGAAGCATTACTGGGTAAAAGTTTTTATGCTCTCTCTCTTGCAGTAACCAAAGCCTATTATGCAAACACGAGATATAAAGAGCCTGCTATCAATTGGACCAAAAGACCTACGCCTCACCCCTTGAAAGTTAGGATTTTATCTTCTACAAATGTTTGTGACTTATTTGGCATATTTTAAAAGGTGGGGCTCATGTGGAACCCTTTTTGATAAGTGAGGATTGAATAAACAAATATATAAAAAGCGAACTTTTTGCTTTGACAAACAGAGACTAAGTTGTACCACATTGCAGACATAATTTCTTTACACTGATAGGATTATACACATATCATGGAAACAACAAAGAATTTGTTAAGTGTGTATGTTAGTGTGTTTCCACAGAATGCTTTACAATATACTATATTCATATGTAACCTGGCATTCAGAAAAGCTAACACTATTCTGACCTTTTAATGAGTCCTTCTGAGTGCTTTCTGAGCTATTTTGGACAGCCCTGCAGGAGTTGAATTATTAAGTTTCAAGTATGAAGTTATTTTCATGTAAACTTCTGAAATGGAACTCTGCTCAGATCACAAATACCAGGGCAGAGAAGAATGTTCACCTCTACCCTCATATATTACTTCTTTGGGCAACACCTAAAATCAAATCCCAATGAAAGAACAAAATTTTAATTTGCAAATTCGATAGATTTCCCATGAAAACATATTACACAAAGGTCACTGTACATTAACCATACTCGCATTAGTAAAGCCCCTAGAGCAGAAGAGGACACATCAGCATTGATGGAGCCAACCCAAATTCTTAGAGCATCACAATCAACAAACACAAAGCCATAAACAACCGAAGCATTATTCAGGCCACAATTTCATAAAGACAAAATTTAACAAAACACAGTGTTAATATATTAAAACAAATTTTAATCGGAGCAAACTTTATGAGGAAAAGATAGAGGGGCATGCTATAAAGTCAACTGCCCCGTCACATATGATTGAAGAGACAATATCTTTATCAAGTTCAAGGTGCCCATAAAGACCAGGAAAAGAATCAATTTTTAACAATTTAGGAGCTAGGTTGGATGTTTCTTCTAACATCAGTAATAATTTTAGGACTTTCACAATATATTATAGAGCTTCAAATCATGCAATTTTTGGAAGCATAGAGATGAAGAGCAGGAAAATATCTCAAGCTAAATTCTTTATGCAATTGTTGACTGTTTTTATAGAAAGATCAGAAGATGAACTTCCATCTAAGACAATTTTAGGAATGTGCATTGAAGGATAAATGACAAGCTTATTCCCTCATGTAAACAACAAAATTTAAATCCAGTTGACGTGGGACAAACCAAAATGATGCACAATAAAATAGAAGAACAGGACAATAAAGATTGGAGACCTAGGAGTCAGTACCTAAGCTTACTTGGGAGTTTACACCAAGCAAGGGAAAACCTCTAGGAGTCAACACCTAATGTTGGCTGGAGTCAGCACTAGACCATTGAAATAATATTAAAAGAAATTTGATTATCAATCAAACTCTGTCTTACAAAACTGAACCCATGGGTTCTTGAATAGAGTGCCAAAACCTTACTTTGCTTGCAAGAAAAGAAATTAAACTCCTGAACCAAAGAGTTAAAGAAAATAACAAAATCCTTAAAAGAAATCCTAATTATTAAATGATTAAGCTTAGTAGCTATTTCAGCCTAATTACTAGTAGGCTCCATCCATAAGGCCACAAGTTAGGTCATCTTCTTTCTACGTCTATGCCCATAGGCCTGTATTATTGAAGGTCAGTATCTTGTGTCCACACCATTAGTATAAAATCAAAGATCGACATCCTGTTTGTACATATAAAAACATAACTGACTAGTGGCAATCAGACCCCTTTTATCACAAGAAGATGAGATGAATAGCATCAAGTCCGATATTACCATCAGTTTCAGGTAATGGTGTGATCACCTGAACCAATTTTCTTTTAATTACCTATAATCCAATGTTTAAAGTCAAACCACGAAACTCAACAATAACTCAAAAAATAATATAGAATTATAAACACCAAGACAAAAGATGCAAAAGAACACAGACATACAAATTTAAATAAAAAACAAATTCTATGAAAGCACACAATAAGAGAAAAAAGAGTAAGAAACCAAAATAGAAAAGATTCATCACTCTCAAATGACAATTTGACAAAGTAGATAGTGCTAGAACTTTTAGCACAAGTTATATGGGGACAGAGATTCAGACTCTAAACCAACCACTGCCATGTGCAGCTTTTTATCTAGGCTTTTCTTGAAACTTTTGAGCGACTCTGTCAAAGAAACAAAAACAGGAAAATGTCCAATATCACTTTCTTAGACCAAAACTTAATCAAACAAAACAATTTTTGAAATGAAATGTTTCTTGACATTTTCCTACAGGCTTCACATTTTGTCACTTCATTTAGTAGTGGAATTATTTCTCCCAACATAATTCTTTAGGCTACTTCGTGCTTATTTTCACTAAGTAGTCTCATTTCAATAGTATTATTTTACCTATCTAGCAAATCAAAAATTAGTAATTGAATTATTCCAAGAATTTTGTTTTAGCAGAAAGGAAAACATGTGTTTTTCAAACACATAGCAAATAATGGTTATATCTTAAATTTAGAGATGGATCACAAACAATTTAGATTTGACCCCACCATCATTCGATTTATGATTACTTCAATCATAAATCAAATTGTTTCTCTTTTGAACCTTAACTCTTCTTCTAAAAGGATTTTAAACCAAAATCCACAAATTCTCCTAACCCTAGACCCAACATAACCACAGGTAGACAATTTCACCTAAATTGTCCTAAGTCACTTGTTTACACAATCCTTCCCTCTCACTTTATCTACTCACATGACCTTGGTTGCCACAAAAGTTTACACAAATATTACTAGACAATGCAAACGCAACCATACAAACGCAAAGATATTGCCCGATAGTCTTTTATACTAGCTAATAGCTATGATCCTATGACATTCAATTTGCGAAAACATTTGTGTACCATGACAAAATCATAAAGCTACATCTATCATTAAGCAGCAATAAGCTGTAAAAAACAAAATTCCTTCGACTTTACAAGTTTAGAGTTGGACACCCAATTACCATTTAGTCACTTCCAACATTGCAATTATATTGTGCAATCAACTACTGAGTGATTAGAATAATCCATTAACATCTCCAACAACTAATCTGAGCTTTTCTTCCCTTCAAAGCAACAGCATGGAATGTGTCATCAGATTTTTCTTTTGTTGTCAAATTTCTCGGCAACCAAACAGTAGGTTATATTTCAATAAACGTAACATTTTAAAAATAAAATAAAAGAATTAATAAAATTTACTACCTCTCTCGGTACCCTTTTCTCTATCATTGACCTTCACTACATAATACTTGATAATAGTTGAAAAACCTCTTCCGTCGTTGTTTTCCGTGGGCGTCGCCAGCAAAATCTGACGTGGCACTTCTCAGGCGGTGTGTCAGTCCCTCTGATTTGAAGAGAAGAGTCCATAACGGTATCAATGGCAGCATCATTGAGAGCGGGGCGGTTTCGTTTCTCTTGCTTCGCTAGAAACTGAGGAACGCGAAGGCCGCCGATCGTATATCCGGCATCGGAGCAATTGTTTCACCTGCTAGGGTTTTTTGAGCGGCATTTTGTTGAGATTTCTTGCTCCAGAAGCTTTGTGAATAATAAATTTTGCACTCATAAATAAATAAATGGTTTATACTAAAATTTTTTTAACCTCTATCAAATACTAAAAAATTAAAAAAAAAAAAAAAACCTTTATTTTTATTAATAAAGTTTAATTTGTTGTTTTGCAAGAATAAAAAGTATTTGAAAATATATTATGCAGCTGAAATTGTATATAATAATGTCATTAATTTTTATATTTTAAATGATTCTTTTGTTTTACTTGACATCCAAAACAAATTTTTTTTTTCTTTCCCAATTTCTCTTTTACTTAAAAAATTGGGAAAACATGGCTAAATATCAGCTTTGGCCAAATAATCTGTGTTCTACAATAATTTATGAAATATTTAACAATCTATCACTTTTTTAAAATTTGAATACGTGAAACTCAAGTTTCCATAAAAAAAACTGCCACGATGGCACCCATTAACCTGGATTATTTTAATTTAAAAAGGCCATATAGAACTCAAATTTATGAAACTCAAGCATAAACTTAAGTTCTTTAGAATGTGTTACGCGAGATTATAAAACTTGAGTACCATAAAATTGAAGTCCATATCTCTAAAACTGAGGTCCTTATCTTTAATGGCAACATCGTACATTTATCATAAAACTTCTCCTCGCCAAAATGGCCGAATAGCTTTCCTTTTATTTAGTTTATTTCTTTTCTTATTTTTCCTTCAACTTTTTTTCTTTCACTTTAGCGTGTCCCACTCGCATAAGGCCACATCTCATTAAGAAATGTCTGACATGAAGTAAAGCTTGTGAGACAAGCTCCTTAAATAAGTCTTTGACTTGTCTACTTTAATGACCACACGTCTTTAAAGACCACACTTGCTCTTGAGGGATGGTGTGGTTTCAACTGTGACTTGGGTAAAGACAATGAAATGGGGAAAAAAAATGAAAGGTACAAAGGCATAGGAATCTGAGCTTATCTCCTATTTGTTCAAATTTTTAAAGAACTTGAGCTTTAAGGGCTCAAGTTTTATAATTACAAGAAACTCGAGTTTATGAAGCTCGAGTCGAGTTTCACGTAAAATTTTAAATTATAAAATGTTAGATCAGCTTCTACCATTGTGTTACATTGTTTTGAAACTCGATTTTCATAAATTTGAGTTCTATGTAGAACTCGAGTTTTAAAACAGTAGTAGATTGCTAAATATTTCGCAAACAATGGTAGAACACAAACTATTTCGACCAAAGATGGTATTTGGCCATTTTTGCCTTAAAAATTGATTGTTTATTTATTTGAGCACCTTCAGGCTTCAATGATGTCTTTAGCTTTTAGGAGTTTTTAAAAATTTATATTTTGGCTCAATAAATTCTATATATAAATGTTACCAATTTATAACAAGACTAAAATATCCACTATTCCTATATTCTTTCTTACGTTATATTTTCAACTTTTTCCTTCTCATCCATTCAAAAACTATGTTTGGTTAGAGTGATTTTTATCACTTATCACTCAATTGTCATCACTCATAACTCACTTTTCATAGAGCCCACATCCATTCCAACTGTTTGGCTTGATTTTTTTTCCCTCAGCTTCTATCACTCATAACTCAAAAAATGAGTTAGAGTAATTGAAAATGAGAGCATTTTTTCCTTGTTTACAGATTATGAAAATAGAGTTACTATGACAATCTTGTAATTTTGCTTAACTAAATGGGTCCTACCCATATGTATTGTCACCATCAATTGCAGAGCAATAATGCACTCCAACAGCTCTTTCATTGTGCAAGTACTAGTTTTTTATTTTTTTCCCATACTTTTCCTTTAGTTTTGAAAGCTTAAAAGTAGCGTGAAAGCACTATAGCTTGTTTAGACCTCCAATTCTTAATTACGGCTTGATTAATTTTAATCTAAACACACTTGATGCAGAATATACGTGATTAACAAAGTAATTAATTGAAGCACTCAACAATTGCTTGGATGAACAAATAAGTGCAATGCTAAAATGGAAAGGGTAGTTGGTAAAAGATTAGCAAACCCAAGATAACACGATGATGTGTTATCGAAGAAGAAATTGAAGAACTAGCGAAAAACTTTTCCGCGACCTTCCAAGTTGAAAGGCTCCACTAGTAAATAAGTTGGAGTACAAGGATACCAAAAAGACCCTTCAAGCCTAATCTACCCAAAATACTGGAGTCCTCCAAGCTCCAACTACCAACGGACTTCTCGGAGTCTTGTCTTCACTAGCTCCCTAGATTCCGCAATACTGCCCGATTGCATTTACCAAACCTCACAGGCTTCTTTTGACAAATACCCAATGCTTTCCAAGCTCTAAAACACTCTCTACACTCTGAATAGGTGTCGGTTGTGTTTGGATACAAATCTCTTCTCAAGGTATAACAATGGAAGAAGGGAGAGGAAGAGACTACAAGGATTTCTCTCTTGAGGATGAGTAGCTCTCTCTAACAAGGTAGGTGTCTTGTAGAAACCTTTCTAGGGTTTTCTTCTGAATAGTCTCCTTACAATTTTGTAGGTAATGATGGTATATATAGTATGGGTGAAGAGTATAAGAGTCACACTTAAAATCATCCAAGCAGAGACTTTCGTGGGTCACTCGCAGGTTAGCCAAGCCATCCAAGCAGAGACTTTCGTGGGTCACTCGCAGGTTAGCCAAGCCGTGAAGTGACTCGCGAAATACCGCCTGACACTTGACTCTTCAGCTTCCAGCATATACTTCTCATGTGACATTTTGTAGGTCATCCACTCATAAGCAAGTCGTGAGCTTCACTTTTTTGAGCAAATTTCACCAACTTTAAACCCATTACAATAAATTCCACAAAATACAAGGAAATAAATTAATGCAATTACAACGCTTTTTGTTATGGAATAAAACCAATATAAATGTTATGTGAAAAACCATAACTTAACAACATGCTTCATGCATGCGTACACATACACATGCATGCATACGCATACACATGCATGCATATACATATTAGGGTTCAAGAAACTATGAAAGGTAAGTTTTTTGCATTTAAATTTGGTTTGGAACGAATCTCACATCGTCTGCGAGCCGCCCCAAACTCCTATTTTTTGACTATATAAAGCCATTAAATGCACTACTTCAAGGAGGACGGATTCTGGAGGTAAAACACATAAGATTCGCTAAAAAATAATGAATCAAAAAGGGAGTTTTTCACAAAATATCCTCAAGTCAAATTTTGCTTGATTGGGAAATTTTCTGGTCTTGATTTTTGAGTTCTAAGTTTACTAACTCATTTTTGAATTGTTTGTGACTAAATTGACTGAGGAGAACAGTCAAAATCAAGTTCTAAAGAGTTCTAATGTTGAGGTAAAGTTTCTGACTTTGGCTCTTCATTTTTCTTTGCTTTTCTTTGTTTCTTTATGCTTGTTTTATGCTTAAAGTGTTATAATATGTTTGTTTAGTTTAGGTTTACTTTGTGCTCATGTTATAAGCATGCTAGGTTGTTAAATTCTTTGTTTTTCATGTTTCTATTCTGCAGTTTCTGGGTTAGGGTTCTTAGGTGTGTATGCGTGCGCATGCTACTTGCATGCGTACGCAAACTCGTAATATGTGTACGTATACAGTCGAGCCTCATATGCATGCCCTATGTATGTACACGTATACTCTTGCCCAGAAACTCTAATTCATTTTCTTTTTGTTTTCCTTTTGTTTTATCTATATGTCTTACCTTCTGTTTAACCTGTTTTGTCTACCCTTAAGTTTCTGTTTAACTTATTTCACTTTGTTTTGTTTTGTTTTATTTCTCTAATGCTTATTAGGGTTTTCATCTTGTTCGAATACCATGAACATGTATATAAATATGATCATGCATTGAAGCATAAGTGTTGTGGTTTAGTGTGGTAAGTGAGGTAAGT
This sequence comes from Lithocarpus polystachyus, assembly GCA_033629205.1. Taxonomy (NCBI): domain Eukaryota; kingdom Viridiplantae; phylum Streptophyta; class Magnoliopsida; order Fagales; family Fagaceae; genus Lithocarpus; species Lithocarpus polystachyus. The sequence continues at coordinate 60,815,292 of CM066164.1, read as the reverse complement.
CATGCATAATCACATGAGCATGCATTCTCTTGGATGATGAACATGAATATTTTTGGTTAAATGCCATGTGTTTACTGCTTGGATGTTTAAGACATGTTTATCTAGATCTGTTTTGAGATGTTCTACCTTTGGTGATATATGCTTAATGCCATGATAGATAAATGCTAGGCTTGGGAATGATTATGCCATGTTGTATGTTTTGGATGCATGTTAGAGTGTGTGTGAGTTAGAATAACATACTAAATTTGCCTTTAACTAGATTATGACGTGGAATACAATAAGAGGAAGCCGACTCACGGGTCGGGTGGGGTTGGGTGCCTAATGCCTAACACCTTCTGATAAGGATATTTTGGCGTAGCAAAGAAGCCGATAGCCTCTCAGGACCCGACAGTTTTATATTAACAGACAAAGATCAAGGTGACAGTTCCACATGGCGAACGGGCCCACAATATCTAGTGAGCATCTCCATGAAGCTGACGGGGGATCTTCAGGAGAGGAATGAGGCCAACAGGTATGGTGAAGTCGACGGGTCCAACGTGGCCTAGCTTGACCTCCACGGATATCTATACAAGGAAATGTCTTGTACCCCACGATTAGCCATAATCAAGGGAACACTTATAAGGAAAGGATCCCGCAAAATTTATAAAATTAATGAGGATCTTTCCTACAAGGAAAGACCCTCCCCGCAAAGAATACGAAAGTCATCTGTACTCTACTATAAAAACCCCAAAGCCCTCACAAGTCAAGGTATGCATAATTTACCCCAGCTCTGGCACTCTAGAGTTGTGAAAGTTCTCTAACATAACCTTCAGAGGGTATTTGGCCGGTACCACATCGATACTTTTCTCAAGGTCTTCCTCTTCTTTGTTGCACAGTTTTGTCTAGAGCACGTGAGGACTGTATGGCTTACTAGCGATTTTTGACATCATCAGTTAGTGCCGTCTGTGGGGAAGAAAAACAATAAGCAGCCATATTATCACTTCCCAAAAAATAGTTGTATGGTACTCACTCGTTCAATGGCAACCAACAACAATAACGGAGATGAACCACGCACTACTGCCCTTGAAAGATAGGTACAGACCCTAGCCACGGCTGTGGAATGCCATACTAAGCAAAACCACGACCTGGAGGAATAGCTGTGTCAAATAAATGCTGGACCCAACTGTCACTGAGAGGAGCAAAAGGGCATCAACGCTGAAAGGAGGGACCGAGAAGGAACAAAAGGCAACAATGCCCTGAGCAGACAAAAGCGACAAGATACCAGCTGTCCATCTATCGCAGATACAACACCATTGCATATGGTCGCGGAGATGCAGATGATGAAGGAGATGATGGACTTCATGATGAACATCCTCAAGAGGCAGGTGTCAAACGACCTTGACAAGCTTGTCCATCGGACGGACTCGTCATTCATAGCACTCGTCACTTCGTTCCCCTTTCCTACAAAGTTTCGTATGCTGCAGATCGAAGCCTATGACAGGTCGAAGGATCCCTTAAACCACCTGGAGTCATTCAAAACCCTTATACACTTAAAAGGTGTGGCGGACAAGATCATGTGCCGAGCCTTTCCGACTATGCTGAAGGGTCCGGCAAGGGTGTGGTTCAGCAGATTGACACCCAACTTCATCAGTACCTTTAAGGAGTTGAGTGTGCAGTTTGCCTAGCACTTTATCGAGGGGCACAGGTATAAGAAGTCCATTGCATGCCTGATAAGCATCAAGCAACGGGAGGACAAGACACTGAGGTCTTACATAACCCGTTTAAACAAGGAAGCCCTTTTGATAAACGAAGCTGATGACAAAATACTTGTTGCTGCATTCACCAATAGTCTGCGGAAAGGGAAGTTTTTGTTCTCCTTATACAAGAACGACCTAAAGACCATGTCAGATATGCTTTACCGAGTTACTAAGTACATGAATGCAAAGGACGCATTACTAGCCTGAGAGGGGAAACCCAAGAAAAGAGAAAGACAAGAAGACGCAAGGCAGGAAAGGGGACGAAAGATGACTAGAAATGGAAACCGTCGAGAGGATAGGTGCTCCAAACCCCCTACTGGAAGGTTCACCAACTTCACCCCGCTGACTGCATTGATTGATCAGGTGTTGATGCAGATCAAAGATGATATGACCTTGACGTGGCCTGGCAAGTTAAAGGGAGATCCCAACAAGAGGTCCAGAGACAAGTATCGTCGTTTTCATTAGGATCACGGTCACGACACGTCTAAATGTTATAACTTGAAGTAACAGATTGAAGCCCTAATCAAACAAAGGAAACTACAACGGTTCGTCAACAATGAAAGGGCAGACCCATCATAAGAGCAGGCTGCAAGAAGGGATAACAAACACTCTAGGCCACCCTTAGGAGATATAAGGATGATTGTATGGGGCACCACAGCTTCCAGTTTTTCTAGAAAGGCACATAAAACTTACCTAAGGATGTTTCAGAGTGTGCAGCTAATGGGTTTCATTCCAAAGATGGCACGGGTCGACAACCCCATAATTGGGTTCATGGAGGAAGATGCTCGACGTCTCCACCACCCACACAACGATGCAATCGTTGTTAGCATACGGGTAGGGGATTACAACACTCACCAGGTCCTAGTTAATAATGGAAGCTCTACCAAAATCCTTTAATAACCGGTGTTCCAATAGATGAGGATTGAGAGAGAACGGCTCATGCCGACCAATGCACTGCTCTTCGGGTTCGGGGGAACGAAAGTATCCCCTTCGGTGTGGTCACATTGCCTGTAACGGTTGGTGATTACCCTCAACAAATTACTCAGGATGTTACATTCCTTGTCATCAACTATTCGTCTGCTTACAATGCCATACTGGGCTGTCCTACCCTCAATTCATGGAAGGTCGTAACTCTGACCTATTACTTGATGATCAAATTTCCCATTGAGTATGGAGTAGAAAAGGTACAGGGAGACCAAGTGGTGGCATGCGAGTGTTACATAGCGATGTTAGAAATGGATGACTACTTGTAGACTATGAGCATAGAAGAACAACGAACGGTTGCAGAGCTCGTTAAGGGGTTGGAAAAGATACTTCATGATAACTCCAAACCCAAGCGAACGACCAGGATCAGCACCCTCGCCAGTCTGGTAGTCCGTCAAGCACTCACTACATTCTTGAGAGAGAACTAGGATGTCTTTGCCCGGAGTAACGAAGACATGCCTGGGATCGACCTTCGCCAGTCCGCTAGTCTGTCAAGCACTCACAGCATTCTTGAGAGAAAACCAAGATGTCTTTGCCTGGAGTCACGAAGACATGCCCAGGATCAACCTTTTGATCATGGTTCACAAGTTGAATATATCACCCTTTTTTCCCCCTATCCGTCAGAAGAAGCGAGTGTTTACCCAAGAACGAGACAAGGCTATAGTAGAAGAAGTCCACAAATTGTAGGATGCAGAATTCATCAGGGAGGCATACTATCCCGACTGGCTGGCTGGCTAATGTAGTGAAGTTTAAGAAAGCCAACGGGAAGTGGAGGATGTGTGTAGAGTTTACGAACTTAAATAAGGCGTGCCCCAAAGATAGCTACTCACTCCAGCGAATCAACGTCCTGGTAGACTCAACAAAAAGACACCAGTTGTTGAGCTTCATGGATGTGTTTTCTTGTTACAACCAGATCAAGCTGGACAAGTCTGTTTAAGAGAAGACTTCATTCGTCACCAGCTAAGGCCTCTTCTGCTACAAAATGATGTCATTCGGTCTCAAGAATACGGGCGCAACATATCAAAGGCTAATGAACAAAATGTTTGCACATCAGATTGGGAGGAATGTCCAAGTCTTCATGGATGACATGCTAATGAAAAGTCAACGGGAAGACGACCATTTGGACGACCTCAAGGAGACCTTCGATGCCTTCCGCTCTTACAACATGAAGCTCAATCCGAGCAAATGCGCATTTAGGGTAACGGCTAGAAAATTCCTGGGGTTCATGGTGTCCCAAAGAGGTATTGAAGTCAACCCAAACAAGATCCGAGTCATAATGGAGATGGCGCCACCGAGGAACATCAAGGAAGTACAAAGTCTCAACAGCAAGGTAACGGCACTGAACAGGTTTGTGTCAAGGGTAATAGATAAATGCTTGCCTTTCTTTCGCACATTGAAGAAGTCCTTTGAGTGGACAGCCGATTGTCAACAAGCATTCGAGGACTTAAAGGCATACCTCTCTTCCCCACCGTTGTTAAGCCTTTCCAAACCTGGGGAAGAACTGTTTCTTTACCTAGCTGTCTCCTCAACTACCGTCAATGCAGTCTTAGTCAATGAAGAAGACAGGGTGTAGAAGCCCGTATACTACACCTGCCGAGCGCTCCGAGGCTTAAAAGAGAGGTACCCCTTATGGAGAAGCTAGCCTTCGCCTTGATGACCGCAGCTTGCAAGCTCAAACCATATTTCCAGGCCTACATGGTGATTGTTCTGACAGACAAGCCCTTACAACACGCAATGAGTAACCCAGAAGCTGCTGGACGGATGGCGCTATAGACAACTGAATTAAGCGAATTCGACATACAATACCGCCAGTGTACTGCCATAAAGGGACAAGTGATCACTAACTTCATTACAAAACTAACTAATATAGAAGGCCAGGGGGTAGAAGAGCATCCTCAATGGAGTGTCCACATGGATCGATCATCTAACAGGTAGGCCGGCGGACCAGGTATAGTGCTTTATTCTCCAGAAGGGGACGAGATTGAATGCATGGTTCGTCTCGACTTCCTACGACCAACAATGAAGCAGAGTACGAATCTTTAGTGGCAGGACTAGATCTCGCCAAAGCCGCAAGGGCCACATGTGCGGTTGTGTATTGCGACTCTTAAGTGGTCACAAGTTAGGTGAACAGTGATTATGAGTGCAAAGGTGAATGGATGAAGAGATACCTAGAGCAAGTAAGGAAACGGGTGGGCAAGTTGTAGGCCAAGTTTGTTCAAATCCCCAGGGAAGAAAACGAGTAAGCTGACCGTTTTGCCAAAGCCGCATCAGCAGAACACATGCTCACCCTGAGTAAGGTACTTTATTTTGTTCAGCTTTCACCTTTGATAGATGGCGTCAGTGTGCAGGAAATAGACTCGGGAAGCAATTGGACCACACCGATAATTTCTTATTTGAGAGATGGCACACTACCCGACGATAAGGAGTCTGCAAGAAAGTTGAAGGTTCAAGTGACACGATTCGTCCAGATAAAGGATGTCTTGTACAAAAGAGGCTTCTCTCACCTGTATCTAAGATGCTTAAGTCCTAAGGAAGCAGATTATGTCATGAGAGAAGTCCATAAATGGATTTGCGAAAACCATTCAAGGTCACCATCATTGGTGCATAAACTGATTTGGGCTGGATACTATTGGCTTACCATGCAGAAGGATGCCCAAGCCTATGTCAAAGCCTGCGACAAGTGTCAAAGGTTCAGCAACGTCATTAGACAGCCAGCAGAAGAACTCACTCTAATGACGACTCCGTGGCCTTTTTCTCAATGGGGGTTGAATATCATGGGTCCATTCCCAATAGCGATGAGACAGCTGAAGTTCCTAGTGGTTGGTATAAATTACTTTACTAAATGGGTGGAAGCTGAAGCCTTGGCCACCATCACAGAAACGAACATATGAAGCTTCGCCTGGAGGAACATCATCTGCAGATGCGGGATCCCTAGAGTTTTGGTCTCAGATAATGGAAAGCAGTTCTATAATGACTCGTTCAGAGATTTTTGCTCACAACTGAGAATCAAGAATCATTACTCCTCACTCGCCTACCCTTAGGCCAACAGACAAGTAGAGGTCACAAACCGATCGTTGCTTAAAATCCTCAAGACTCGGCTTGAAGGGGCAAAGGGTATATGGCTGGAAGAGTTGCTAAATGTACTATGGGCATACAGGACGACGACTAAAACACCTATAAGGGAGACACTGTTTCGATTAGTAAACGGGAGCGAAGCCATTATCCCAGTTGAGGTCGGATGCACAAGCTACAAAGTAGAGAACCATGATGAGAGTAGGAACGACGAAGCCATGCGCTTACAACTTAACTTAGTGGATGAGGTCAAAGCAACAGCGGAGCAAATGTTAGCACAGTACTAGAACCTCATGACCAAGCACTACAACTCTAGAGTCAGACATAGAGACTTCCAAGTTAGAGACCTCGTCTTGAGGAAAGTGACAGGCACCACAAGAGATCCTTCTCAAGGAAAGCTAGGGCTTAATTGGGAAGGACCTTACAAAATCACTTCATGGCAGAGGAAATGCACCTTCCACCTAGAGACGCTAGATGGACAGAAGTTACACCATCCATGGAACACCAAACACCTCAAGAAATACTACAAATAGATGACGACATGCAGAGCACCACTAGAGTTCATCTCATGGGGATGCCTTGAAATTAGTAAGTCCACAAGTGGACGAGTTCATCCCATAGGTATGCCTTGAAATTATTAAGTCCATAAGTAGGCGAGTTCATCCCATTAAGTCTATAAGTGAACGAGTTCATCCCATGAAGATGTCTTGGAATTATTAAGTTCACAAGTGAACGAGTTCATTATTAAGTCCATAAGGAGATGAGTACACCAAAATGGACGAGTTCATCATAATTATTCACCAAGTCCTTTTGGGGACAGGTACATCCTAACATGTATGCTAGTCCAAAGGTGGATGGACAAACACATATCTCAAAATAAGAAACCAGAACATGGCAAAAAAGCATCCTTGAAATAGCAAAGACTAAAAAGTGACGGATGCAATAACAAAATATTAATGTTTACAATAAAGCCCAAAAACAAGAGGGCAGTTACTGTTGTCTGAAAATAAAACAGAATACATGAAAGTTAAAAATTACAAAAAGACTAGGCAGAAGGAGTGTCCAAAATAGACGAGTTCTCAGCATCTTTGGTAAGAGGATCTTCAACAGAAGGGACCGAGAGGGCGACGTCACCATCAGGAACGGGTTAGTAATGACCACACCATCATCTATAGGAATCTGCTCCTCTATGTGAGCAGAGTCATCAGACTCCTCATCAACGATGCCACCAGCCGCAAGAGTCGTCGGTAGAGGGTCGTCAAGAGAAACCTTAGATAGGTCAAGGTCTGGGTAGACAAACCCAACTTGCTTCAGGAAATCCTCAAACCCGTCACCGTAGTAGACGGCGCATGCATCGATGAAGGGTTAGGAAGCCTTAAACTCCACCATGGTGTCTGCCTTCGCCTTCTCCATCTGTTCACGAAAAGAGGCCAATTCCATCGCCAAATTGGTCTTCGCCTTCTCCGCTTCCTCGAACCGACGGGTCTCTTCTGCAAGCGCTTTACTTTTAGCCGTCAGCTCCTAGTTAAGGGTACGCATGGCCTTCTAGTACTGAGCCTACTCCTTATTTTCAATCTCTTAGCATTTGAGAAATCGTAGAATCACCCCCTCGCTAGCGACGCATCTATCTTGAAGCACCTTTATACGCACCAACGCTTGAGATCAAAACAACTTTTAGCCAAAGAATGAACAAATAACGCAGGAACATAGTTTGAGAAAAGAAAACATACCCTTGATAGGTCGAAGAGACCCGATGACCCTAAATCTTCAGTCATCTACTCGGCATAAGGATCCAAGTCCGTTTCTTTAATGATTGATTCAACCACCTAGACAACATGCTTCTTATGTGTTAGCAAATGACGAACGGCTCCCTAAGCGACGAGACCCTTCCCCGTCATCAACCCTTTGCCAACTCTATGGCTGGGTTTGGGGGGCGATGGCTGTTTTGGCTTCTTGTCACCAATAGGGGTGCCTTATCCCTTCTTGAGTGGACGATTGTCCTTCCCTTCACTCTTCCTCTTGGACATCCCCTTACTGGCGACTTTGGGAGCCGACGTCGAGGCTCTTTCCTTCTCCTTTTGCTTGTGTGCTACAACTGACGCCCTTACCAAGGCCCTTTGCCTCCCAGACTTCATTTCTGCAAAGGGTAAAAGTTGAGTGTTAGAAGAGCAGATGCTAGTATAAAACAGACAGAGGAAAAATAAGCTAAAAAGTAAACTTACGTCGACGGGAGTAATCCTTTAGTTTATGGGCTGCAGGCATCGGTTTAGGGCCACCACAGTAGGCATGTAGCGTATCAAGGGTGACGAGGTCCTGCCACCTCCTTTCCTCAAAAGGGATATCAAGCACATGACGAATAAAGTCCTTCTGCTCGTCAGTTATCTACGGACGGATGCTAGCTGAAAAAAGAAAGAAGTAGACGACGTCAAATACTTAGCTAATAAATAAAAAGAAGGCGAGAGTATAGACGGTACTAAACCTGAATCCTTGGCAATACCCTAAGTATTGTCGAAGCCATGGGGTATAGTGACCCACTCCTCCCATCGACACACCTAGTCCGTCCTTTAGACAAAAAAGTACTTATTTTTCCAATTTCTATTGGAGTCAAGCATGTCGGACACTAGCCTGAGCGATATCTTCCTCGCTGTAAAGTGGTAGATCCCTTGGGATCAGGAGATGTGTTGGGGTCTATAGTAATAAAAGAACTCATCAAAAGTAAGTCGACGGTTCCCACCACTAAGACGACCCCAAAGAACTTCAGCTCCTATGAATATTCTCCAAGCATTAGGAGCTATTTGGTTGACGGGCAAACCTAGGAAATTAGCCAACTGACAATGTAATTTTGTCAATGGCAATCTCAATCCTATCGCAATATTGGCGTCATACATGCCAACGTCTGTAGTCTTCCTTAAGTAGCACTTTTCAAACTTCCTGGGTAAACGGATGGGGATATTATTAAGGATTTGGTAACGATCTTGTAGATTCTTGAAAATTTTAGTTGTCATCATCGACTTAAAATTGTTGACGGTCCATATCGCAAGAAGGATAAAGGGACAAGTCCTACCATCCCCTGGGCTTCCTGAACTACCTCCCTTAGAAGCTCTCTCGTCATCCTTACCCTCATCCTTGTCCACTTCTTCCTCACACTCCTCCTCGTCTCCCTCTTCCACTAAGTCCCATTCTCCCTCGTCGTATTCAACCTCCATATCTCCCTCATCCTCCTCTTAGTTCTCATCATTCAAGAAATGGGTAGATGACTCCCTTTCTAGGGACCTAGGGGAATCCTTCTCAGGATGACGCCCTGACTGGAAGACTTCAACATGGCCCGCACCCTCACGGACTGATGATGACAATTCACTCATCACTTCCCCATCTGACATCTATTCACCTACAAGCGATAGAGGTATTATCTAAGAACCTATCTTGACGAGGTCTCAAAATATAAAAATGGGAAGATGGGATGCAAAGCTTTAAATCAAGACAAGAAAGAAAACTTATGACAGTAAAGCGGATGGATTGAAAGCGACGACCCCTTTGAGGATTGACGATAGCAAGTTGACGGCAATGAAGGCGATGAAACGATAACTCTCCTCCTCTTATAGTTCTCAAAGGTGAAATAAGGAAAAATAGGAGGAGGCGATGAACTATTTATAGGATGAAGGAGTGCGGGAAACGAAACGACGCTTTTGTTCAGAAACGAGGCCAACCAGCCTATGCCATGTGTCCTAGCATTTAATAAAAGTTGCTCAAGAGCCATTAATGACACCCTTTTTCCAACAAATAAAAGATAATAAAAAAGCTAACAGATCACACTCCATCACCCATCAGCCAAAGTTGACGGAGCCATAGAGTAGGGGGCAGTTGATAAGAATATTTTGGCGTAGCAAAGAAGCCGACGACCTCTCAGGATTCAACAGTTTCATATTAACAGATGAAGATCAAGGAGACGATTCCACATGGTAGACGGGCCCACGATATTTGGCGAGCATCTCCATGAAGCTGACAGGGGATCTTCAAATGAGGAAAGAGGCCGACGGGTATAGAGAAGCCAACGGGTTCAGCATGGCCTAGCTTGACCTCTACGAATATCTATACAAGGAAATGTCTCGTATCCCATGATTAGCCATAATCAAGGGAACACTTATAAGGAAAAGATCCTACAAAATATATAAAATTAATGAGGATCTTCCCTATAAGGAAAGACCCTCCCTGCTAAGAAATAGAAAGTCATCTCTACTTTACTGTAAAAACCTAAAAGCCCTCACAAGTCAATGTACGCATAATTTACCCTAGTTCTGGAATTCTAGAGTTGTGAAAGTTCTCTAACTTAACCTTCAGAGGGTATTTGGCCAGTACCACACCGGTACTCTCTGTGAGGTCTTCCTCTTCTTTGTTGCGCATGTTTTTTCTAGAGCACGTGAGGACTGTGTGACTTACTGATGATTTTTGGCATCATCACCTTCCCATCCCCGTACCTAAACTCTGGATATGTGCTCTGGTAAAAGATCAGTCCTTCCATGAAGGACGTTATATTTATGGTTTCTAGACTTAAACTAGGTGGTGACTCCATTTACATCCTTCGCCATGGTCCACTCTAGGCCAATGCGTACTTCTCGAAGGAGAGAGACCCGTCGCAAGCACTTGAGCCCACAGAGCCCAAGTAAAAAAATTTGTTCATGAACAAGCTCATGAGCTATAAGGCTTGATACAAAACAATTTAAGCAAAAACTCATTTATAAATTTATATGTGTTTGCTAAATAAATTTATTATACATATCTTAATAATGACATAGAATTTAGTTACATTTAAAAAAATTTAAGTGGGCCACGTATAATCCTTTACCATCAACCATATAATGTAAAGTTATGAAACATGTTAGTTTTTTTCCATTTATAATAGTTACAGACATGTATTTTTCTAGTTTTTCACCATTTAACGTGATTGTAAAAATTGTATTTTGAACAATTGTTGAAACTGTAGACAATGAGGGATGAATGAATGAATGGATTTAATTATGTAAAATTTAAATTTGAATAATGGCTAATCATAAGTGGGACTAGAAGCATGATAAAATGAGTACAGTGTTTTTTTTTTTTTTTTACTTGATTTTGGAGATTTACGCTTTTAATAATGTAATTTTCTTAGATCTTAAGCTCAAAAGTTTGAGCTGAGCTCGAGTTTGAGCTTAATATTAAGTTTGAACTTGAGCTTGACTTGACTAACTAATAAAGCCAACCCAAGCTAAGTCCAAACTTTTTGGCTTTTCCATAAGATCAAACTCAAATGTAATTTTAGACTTGTCACGAGCTCAACCCAAGCTTAAGTTTTTGACTTTTACCAACGAGCTAAATTTGAACATGCACTCCTCAACAAAACTTGGCTTATTTACAGCCTAGGGCCTTGTTTGGTTAGATTTTTCATCACTCAGTTTTCGTTACTCAGTTTTCGTTACTCAGTTTTCATCACTCATCACCCATTACTCATCACTCATTACTCATCACTCATCACTTAAAATATCATACCCGTTTGGCACCATCACTCACTTGTCATTACTCAATATTTTTTATACTATTTGTGGGCCCCATATCTATCACTCAGTGCAGCTTTTTTTTTTTTAGTACCCAAACTCACCGAACCCAATGAAAAAAAAAAAAAAAACTGAAGACCGAACCAGTGAAAGAAGGAAAAAAAAAAAAAAAAAGAAGAAGAAGAAGAAGGAAGAACCGAAGACTGCCGAACCCAGGAGAAGAGAGGGAAAAAAAAAAAGTCAAATGGTTAAAAGGTGCGGCTGTGGGGTACATCATGTATGTTTAATTACAAAAATGCCATTGAGTTATGAGTTATGGAAATTGAACAGTTAAAATGTGTTTTCAGTTTCCATAACTCATCACTCAAAAATCAAAAAATTGAGTAATAGAAATAATGATCCAAAACTGAGTGATATCACTCAGTTTTCATGCAATCCAAACAACAACTAGCGACGCTTTTAGCCTCTTATATAGCAAACGTGTCGTTTACTAAACTTACAAAAGATATTTGTGAAGGATTTCTGTCGCTTACAATCTGCAAGGTGAGAGTTGGAAACAAAGAGACTTTCTGAAAACACAAATCGTACTCGAAGTGTACAAAAACCTTTGAAACTCGCTCCCACAGACATAAAGACTATCATCCAGGTCACGATATTGCACTGAATAGCGAGTACCATATTTTTTGGGGTTTTCTCTACACGACCAACAGACTTTAGCGGCAACACTGTTAATTTCTAAACAAAGAAATGGAACAAATGTAGAATATGGAATAATTATTATACGTTATAAAACACCGAAATTAGCCAGAAAGGCGTTGTGGTTTGTGAGCTTCAGGACATGGCGTCGCGAGTGTTATCATGTGCAACAGCACCCATGGTGTCACGAGTGTTATCTGATTCTAGTAGGATGACTTGTCACCCTTCACTACAACTACTACTGTCTTCAACTTCAACAGTAACAGTAACTAAGCTAAGGCTTCGAAATGGATCGATAAAGTGCAAGGCTCTTGGAGAGAGCTCTCAGACTTTTTATCAGGGAATCTACGGCCCTTGGACCGTTGATTCCTCCGACGTTCGAGAGGTAGATGATTTTTTTTTATTTTAATTTTTAATCTTATTTATCTACTACAGTATTCTTTTTTAATATGTGTATGACCATGTGTCTCTGTGCCTACGCAGACTGTTCCATCATCTATATTAAGATTGTTTGTCATTCGAGTGAAGTATTTTGTGGGATATCTGAAATGGGTTTCTTCATTTGGTTACTTTTCCCTTTGTTTTTTTCTCGTTACTTTTAATGATTATGCTGTAAAGGGTGTTAATCATTCTGGTGAAAAATGGGTTTCTTGTCATTACTTTTGATGATTATGCTGTAACTGTAACTAAGAGTCTAAGAGTTTGTTGCATCTTTACATGGTAATGAGGCCGAGATGCCTGTATCTATGGTTAAAACAAAGTAATTTGAGCTCTAGGAACCTTAACAAACAGAGGAATTCACGTGATTTTATTTTTAGAGTTTGGATATTAAACAATTAGGATTAAACAAGAAAAGTATAAGAATTTATTGAATTCAATTTCTATTAGGTTTTACAAGATTGTCTTCAATTATGATCTCCTTTAGCCTTTTTATACATAATGGTAAACTACAAGATCAAATTGCTTAGAACTACAAGTGTGTTTATCTGTAAGTTAATATAAAGAATAGAAACACAAGGTTCATGCCATGTAAGTCAAAAACTTAGTCATTAGTAGATAAGAAATGTAATAATGGTCTGAATCTGAAAAATGATATCAGGCCATAGGGCTTTATATTTGAGTATCTTGGTGAAAATTTGCTTGCCGTGGCAGGTTATTTTATACAGATCAGGATTGGTGACTGCTGCTGCATCGTTTGTAGTTGCTGCATCATCTGCTTTTTTACCTGACAACTCTTTGTTAAGTGATATAATTAAGCAAAATCTTGATCTATTTTATATAATTGGAGCTGGTGGGTTGGGCTTGTCATTATTTTTGATCCACATCTATGTTACTGAGATTAAGCGCACTCTCCAAGCACTATGGGCACTCGGTGTTGTTGGATCTTTGGCAACCTACACAAGCCTCGCTCAACCAGCTGGTGACAACTTAATACAATATGTTATTGATAACCCATTAGCCGTCTGGTTTATTGGTCCTCTCTTTGCATCACTGACAGGACTTGTCTTCAAAGAAGGTAATATTGCAGTCGGTTTGTGATTTTAGCATATTTTCTAATTTAATTTGTTATGTTTTAAGTTAAAGAAGCCATAACACAAAACTGCAATCTGCCTTCCACTCTTTGTAATCATTTCTTATGTGAAATCGGTCAGGTATTAACTCAATTTGCTTTCAACTGATGCTTTAATTTTAATCGTCCATATTACACAATTAAAGTATAATATCAAATTCCATGCCCTTAGGGAAAGTCCAGGTTCCTTTTTGAAATGGTTAAAGCAAAATGGGAAGAGTTTGGGCTTAGTGTTTCCTTCAGTTGTTTGGAAAGGAGAAAACCATTATCAACATAAAATAGTCTACTTTTAGACATAACATCTGTTTCTTTGCAACACTTGAATCACCATGGCATCATGTTTTTTAAATTCAGCCGTGAAATTCATCATTAGAGTCTCTTGATTATGTTCTCCATCATGCCAAAAAAATCAAAATCATTTTATTTGCTTGAATTGGTTATGGCCATTTTTCTTTTGTTCTTTGTGTCATTTTAGTGTTTGACAACTTACTAATATGAAGAAGGATTAAGATGAAGGGAGGTAGGAGTCTGTGTGTTTACTTATTTGCTTGTTGAAAATAAAATTGATAAGGTGTCATAATGTTTGTTCATCTTATTTATCACAGATTATCCTTTCAGTGATAAACAGGTAGTATAGGATCAATATGTAGTAAAATATTCATAATTTGATTTCAAAGTGAAGTGGTACTTTTATTTTTGTTTTTCCTTTTTTTTATTATTTATTTTTGCCTAGAAAATCAGGATATTGTTTCTTTTCAACATTTTTCGGGTTTCTTGGAAGTAACAACCCCCCCCCCCCCCAAAAAAAAAAAAAAAAAAAACTGTTCTAAGAAAATTCAACGTCCCTTATTCTGTCAACAATGTCAGGACCAATGGTTTAGCCATGGAATTAATTGTGAGAATACAAGTTTGTATTGCAGTATACTTTTTTTTTTGTTTTCTAATTTTATGGCTTTTGAAGTAATATATAATATGGAAAAATTAAATGGTATCCCCTGACTGTTAGACATACTCTCCAAACAGGCCTCTGTTATGGAAAGCCGGAAGCTGGAGTCCTCACATTCATCATACCTACATTTCTTCTTGGGCACCTGGTATTCTTGCAATTTATTCATAGTAGTTCTTTTAGCAAGATGATGACAATGCACATATATACAATTATTATTCAAAGAATTGACCAGTTTTTCAATGGGACTATGCAACCATGCTGGTATTTCATTTGTAAATAAATGATCAGTGTTACTTCATGCATATGTGCAAAACGAGTTTGGCTTTTTGCTTTATACGAATTCCCCATGTGTAGATACTTCCATGTTTGTCTTGTCTGCTTTATTTATTTATTCTTTTTCTGTGTGGAAAATAGCTTGATAAAGGGCACTGTTATTTTTCTCTCTCTGTCTCTCCCCCATTTTGGTATTGAGATCATCTTATTTCTGAAGTAGTTAAATTCCTATAAACTTATGCCATGGTTAAGTTGAGGATTTTGTAGTACCCTTTATTAATGATCAGTGGATTTCTAATCCAAACTTTTAAATTCTGCTTTCTTTAGACCTCTAATGGGTTGCACTTGAAATTCACAGACCGGTTTGATGGATGATGGAGTAAAGCTTACTCTGCTGGGTTCATGGATGGCCCTTTTTGTGATATTTGCTGGAAGGAAGTTTACTCAGCCAATTAAGGTAAACTGTTGAATGACCTAAATTTTTTGGTAATGACTTTCTGTTTGGTTATATTGACTGTTTTTAACAATAACATCCATCGCTTTCCGGTACACTCCTGCTTTCAAGGATGATATTGGTGACAAATCTGTTTTCATGTTCAAATCTCTTCCGGAAGATGAGAAAAAGGCATTGCTAGAGAAACTTGAGCAAAACAAATTTGGTCAGGATCTTGAGTAGGAAGAGATCTGAGCCAAAAATTGCATCTTAATTTTTAGACAAGAAGTTGCGTGAAGTGGATTGAAGAGTGATTTGAGGTAGGTAATTTTAAGTAGTAGCATGTAATATTCTTTTACTAACTTATGAATAGATTGGGGATAAGGCTGCCTACCAATCACCTCTCCCATACCCCGCAAAAGTGGGAGGTTTGTGCACTGGGTATGACCTTTATATGCTATAGAGCTTTTCAATTATTGGTGCCTATGTGGTAAGGTTACATGTTTATAGTTTCAACTTTCAACACTTTACAGTCCTTGGGAATCCACCAAGTCTATATGGATTTCCCCATCTGCAACATTGGGCCTTGTTCAGGATGGAATTCATAAAATCCCCTATAAACTCCACTCTGGAGATCACTTCCCATTAATTGCTTTGACAATTGACTCCTCAGACTTCAGCAAACCCACATGAACCCTAGCATTAAGTTGAGTCCAAATATTATAATTTGCGTCATGTCAAGCTAACTTGCAAATGAGAGCTCTAAATACAGCACCCTTTAAATCCTGCAACCCCACTCCTCTCAACACGTCTTTGGATTACCAAGCAGCAACCCACCACTTCCTTCCATATTGGACCAGTGAAAGAGCACCAAAGTAGAGATGATGTCAACTTCCCAAGACCCTACCACAGAATAGATACAAAGAACTGCCATTATATTTATACCCCCCACTGCAAATAGCCTAACTCTTGTAGTCTTTTTTTTTTTGTTGAGATAGTCAATTTTCTTTTAAAAATCTACCACACAATGAAAGCATGTCTCAGTATAGCTAGTGAAACTAAACAAATTTCCACCATGGAACTTCAGATTTTATATTCCAATGGAATTCCATGTTTCTGCAGCAGTAAACTTCTCTGTTCTGGACAAGACCCACAGAAGGTGGTCTTGACCACCAATTTTCATGAAACACAATTACCTTTTTTTTCCCTACTAACAGATTTGATCATATAGGCTTTTTCCAATTCCAAGCTCTGTCTTTTAAAACACTTTCCACCTTAGCCTCCAGTGAACTGGTAGCCTGATAGATAGGCTATTACCCATTTTTCTCATTCAAGATGCCATGTAGGTGCCAACCATCATACCACAAAAACGCTTGTGATCCTTTTCCAATGGCAAACTTAATATAATATCTGGCCTCATTCCTGAGCTTAAGTAGTTCCTCCAGCCTCAGGAGCTATCATGGGATACTTTGATACATCAAAAGGTCTTATGAGATTGCACCCTAGCCACCCAGATTCACTTATCAAACATTTGCAAATAGATTCCAAATATGCTTAAGGCAAGTCACCTTATTCCAAATTTCTATCCCTTTAAGACCCAATCCACCCTTCTTCTTAGGAGCAAACCCAAATCCCCATGCCACCTTAGCACAAGCTACACCTCTATGAGAATCTCTCCATAAGAATTTAAAAGAGGTTTCCTCAACAGTTCTTATAACCTGCTTAGGCAAAATAAAGATACCAGCCAAAAAGCTTGAATGCTATGCAGAACTGATTGAAGCAACTGTAACCTCCCAGCAAACGAAATGTGCTTAGCAGTCTAAGAGCTCACCCTAGCCGTGAACCTCTCAATTAGAGGGTTACAATCTCTATAGCTCAGCTCACCAAGTTTCAGAGGCACACCAAGGTACTTCACAGGGAGATTACCCTCCTTATATTACAGTGCTTCTAAAATATGGTCATTAAGCCAGTTGCATAACCTGCACAAAAGTCCTCACTTTTCTGCTTCTTAGCTTCCAGGCCAAATATCAACTTGAACTCATCCAATACTTTTCTAATCAAAATTTTACAGGAGGTAGATCAGCAGCAATGAATATCATAAGAGCATCAGCAAACCAAAAATTGATAAGCTTTAACTGTGCACACTTTGGATGGTACATTGGTACTTAATTTCTAAAAAACCAGGTCTCTTCTCTTTAGCAACTATAAGTTAAAACCTCCATGGCTTTTTTTTTTTTGCTATGGGGACAAGGGATCCCCCTCTTTAAGCCCCTCTTACCTCCAAAATAGCTTGCTAGTCCCCAATAATAGCCACAGAAAACTCTGGTGATGTGGTAAATTCCCTCACCCAACGAACAAACTTTGGAGGAAACCCACAGCACAAAGAGATTGCAGAATAAAGGGCCATTCTACTGAATCAATAGCCTTTCTAACTTTACGTTTATGGTATACCTACCATTCTCCTTATCTGTATGGTTATTCTTGACAACCTCCTGAGCCACCAAAACATTTTCTGCTATGTTTCTTTTAGGCACAAAAGCCATCTGATTTGGGCTAATAATTTCATTTAAGCAAGCACTGGACCTATTAGTCAAGATCTTTGTAATACATTTATAGATGGTATTGAAATAGGAAATATTCCTAAAATCCTTCATGTTCAATGGATAGTAACCTTAGGTACCAATGTTATGATGGTATCATTTACTTCCCTAAGGAGCTTACCTAACTCAGAAAGACTGGATGGCTAGAACCACCAAAGTTTAAATGATAGGCCAAGCTCTCTTGAAGAAATAAGCCATGAATCCATCTGAACCAGGAGCTCTATCTCCTGCTAAAGAGAACAATGGTTGCTAATCTCACTGGCAGAAATAGTTCTTTGCAGATTCACTTTATGCCTTTTAGCAATTTGAACATCCATTATCTGTGGAACTACCCCCATTGCATCTTGAGATACCTACTCCCTCAAGATAACAAGCAACTCTTGGTAGTAACCCATGGCTATACCCTTAACCTCATTAGGATCAATAACCTTAGCATTCCTCAAGTTTACTGATCTATGAAAACTTGAGTTGTTATAATCACCTAGGTTCAACCATATATTCCTTGACTTTAGCTTCATTTTTTTGATAAGTAATGAAATTTTCTTAAAATAATAAATATTTTATGTTCACGATGATGAACTCAAAATGTCAAAAAAGTAAAATCTAAGAGAAACTTGAAACTCTAAAAAAGAAGAGCAATGTGTGAAACCTCAAATCCACCAATCAAAAAGAGTGCGAGCAAACAAAGTTGTCAATTGATCCAAGGAGCATAAAAGACTCCTTAACCTTTCTCAAGGACTGATATTCGCCAATGTTCCCTCTCCCTAGATATCAGCCCAGGATTTCCTGAAGGTTACAATAAGCATTTCTGGATAGCTCCCAGCTTCAACCTAGCACACTCCACTTTATGAGCAAACCCCCCATACACTTCATTATTCATTTTCTTTGAAACCTGCTTCACAACTTTTAGCTTTATAATGAAGTCTGAACATTGGAGTTCCATTAAACTTCACAACCCAATGTGCTCAACCCATTCTAAGAAGTGCTGGTTATCAGCCCAAAAATTGAAGAAATTAAATGGCTGCCCAAAGTTCTTCTCACCCATACACCAATGCAAGAGAGTGGTTAGACACTCCAAGAGCAAGAAATTCCACCAAACTATAACCAAAGTCAGAAAACCAATGTTCATTCACTGTAACCCTGTCAAGCTTCCTATCCACCAAATCATTCCCTCCCTCTTATTACACCAAGTATGAAAGCACCCAACAAATGGATGGTCCAGGACTTCAAATATCGTATAAGCATTGGTTGAATTCCTCGTCATGGCCCAGTTTCTTCTCCACACATTTGACTACATTGAAATCCCCTGCAACAGCCCAAGCTATGCTGCTGATCTGAAGCTTGAAAGATTTGAGATCCTTCCACAATTTTCTCCTCTTAATACCCTTGTTGTCTGCATGTATAAAGCAACTCTAGTTAAGAAACAGCTATAGATAAAATGAACGACCTGGTCTGAAGCCTTGATCAGTTGCACAGTACACTCCAATCCCACAGTATCCAGATTCTTCCCAACTTATATTGAGCATAATTATTGATGAAACCCACCCAGGAACCATAAACTCCTGAATAGCTCAAAATTTTCCTCCCTCACTCTGGTTTCAACTAGGCATACCAAAGACAATTTCAGCTTCAACACCATTACATGCATTTTCATACACTTTTTCACCCACACGTATTTTCACACATGTTTTCAAACAACAAAACACGTGTTTTCAAACACATGTACCAAACACCCCCTTATTAGTTAAGAAACAGCTATAGATAAAATGAACGACCTGGTCTGAAGCCTTGATCAGTTGCACAGTACACTCCAATCCCACAGAATCCAGATTCTTCCCAACTTATATTGAGCATAATTATTGATGAAACCCACCCAGGAACCATAAACTCCTGAATAGCACAAAATTTTCCTCCCTCACTCTGGTTTCAACTAGGCATACTAAAGACAATTTCAGCTTCAACACCATCGCCCTTACGTCCTTCTACTTGAGAAGGTCATTAAGCCCCCTCACATTCCACTACCCAATTCATGACAATGTGATAGAAGTTAGTGTTCCTTTACCAACCTCTGAATCACGTCCACTTACACCCAACTTCTACCTACCCTTTTCTCTCTAGTGTCTCATTTGTCTACATAATTTCTGTTTAGGACCATTGCATAATGTTTTTTATTTTCCCTGTACCCTGGTTGAGTCAGGGTATAAGCATTTTCTATGTTGAATGAGGCATGCAATAGAATATCGGTTGAATCTAATGTTGTATGAAAAGAATGTATGGGCCGGGTTCAGAATATCTTCTTTTTTCTTCATCTTTTTGATCTTGAAGATTATATATATTAACAAGCCAGCAACAATTAGGGGCTGTGCTTGTTACATGTTAACCACTTACTCATACAGATTATACAGCACCATAACATTATATAAAGGCCTGAAGTATGTGAAATGCTGCACACTCAATATCTTACTTACAGGTGGAGCTTGTCTGCTTTCCATTTTTTTTTTTTGGCCCTTTTTTTCAACAGGAGTTTAAAATTATATCGCACCTGATCCCACCTAAACCAAACCCCCAAGGGACAAACTTGTGTAATATTCCTTTTTAATTGTTGTCAATAACAGAGCAAAGTCGATGTCCACATAAAATAGCATTTGGGCAACTCCTGGTTTATGAGGAATTGGTGACTTTTAATATAGTATTTTTTAATTTCGATTCCAGGATGATCATATATAAACAACTTTTGAGAAAATAGACAAATTGACATAATTCAAATGCTATTGATAAAAAATGAAGCATCTATTGAGGTTTCAAAACAGAGTTGTATTTTTAAGGATAACCTTATAATGCATTGGACTGAAATCGTTTCCCATCTTTCCTCAATAATATTGCAAAATTGCTAGTCAATTTCAGAATGAGAACATTAGAAAGATAGGTCTCCATGGAAAATGCTGTCAACATTGCCGGGGAATAAAAGCAGGATTCATGTCAAAAGAATAATGGAGCTAGATTCATCTCAAGTACTATGTTACAAAGAACATTCAGTGCCTCATTATTCTTAAGATATTGTTTTTGTATGGTGGTAACAGCTTTGTAGGCATGGCAAAAAGCTCTCTGACTGCCCACACTTCCCCAAACTAAAAAAAAAAATTGTTGGTTATATTTCAACAATTTACTTTTGTGATTAAGCAAAAGGAAACAACACAGATATAATTATAGGTAATATTAATACAAAAGAAGTAATAGACAAAACAATATAAATATATACTGCATATATAAAAGAAATCTGCAATATAATTAAAAACTTAAAGACTAAATGCGTGAAGGACGAATGATTCAGATTAAGTCTTGTGTTTGACACAATTTCCTTAAAGCAAATTTCGCCCCTCACATAATCACTGTGGTGTTTTGAGACTCATGGACGTCTGCCTCCCAGGATAAAATGATTTACAGCACGAAAATGATGCATACAAGGTTGTGCTCTACGAACTACTTAATGTCTCTTTCTCTCTCTTGGACACAAAATGAATGCACAAAATATTCTCATTGGGAGAGTTTTTTCTTAAATAAAAGTTTTTTTTTTTTTTTTAATGAATGAGGGACTATAAAAAATTATATGTTACT
Organism: Lithocarpus polystachyus; assembly: GCA_033629205.1. NCBI lineage: Eukaryota > Viridiplantae > Streptophyta > Magnoliopsida > Fagales > Fagaceae > Lithocarpus > Lithocarpus polystachyus. Next base: position 60,793,836 of record CM066164.1, on the reverse strand, counting down.
GAACAGACACTTTGTTTCAGTAATAACCGCTGTGCACAGACTGACTGACTCAACAATTAAAATAATAAAATAATATTATTTGGACAATTAGGCATAGTCCACATGTGCCAAAAGCCTAACTTAATGTCCAACTCATGAGCATATAAACTCATATATTATATCTTTCCTTTTCTATGTGAGACTAATGATTTTTTCTACTTTTAATAACATCTTCAAGTGAACATAGAAAACATTAAAATAATATTATTTGAAAAATTAGGCATAGTCCACATGTGCCAAAAGCCTAACTTAATGTCCAACTCATGAGCATATAAACTCATATATTATCTCTTTCCTTTTTTATGTGAGACTAAGAATTTTTTCTACTTTTAATAACATCTTTAAGTGAACATAGAAAACATCAATTTCTAATTCACTCCATGCTATTTTTCTAACAATCTCCCACATGAATAGAAATTGATAAACACAATGCAAATGATGATGCAGACATAGAGAGAGTAGAAGAAAAGTTACTATATTAGGAGAAGTAGCTTGCGGTTTTGAACTTTTCCTTGTGAAAGATTATCGGATATACTAGCTAACCAGTGAATATGATGTTTTGAACTATTCAGCCGTTTGTGTATACCAAGACAATAGAGTTCACACAACTCCTTTTCGAACATATTTCGTGCTTATAGTTGTGTTCATTTCAGCCCTGAACATATCCTAGTAAATTCATGAAGTGCTTTAGAGAATTCAGCCTTGAAACTCTCATAAAAGCGGCCCACTTCACACTCATATAGGTGATTCTTATTAAGAGTATCCTGTTATACTCCACTCGGAATTCCATCATTAAAAGCAAAGCTTACTCTGAACACCACTTATAGGCATCACTATTTCATCATAGGAATGGGAGGGAGATGTTATCTCTATAGTGATAAATATAGTCTCCACGATTCGGTTGTCCCTTTGAACCTAGATCTTAGGATCTCTAGTCAGCTAGGTTGGGTTGCCATCCTGAAGACTTTTATGTAATAGGCTTTAACCCCATTCTTCTCGATGAGCAGTTTACTTGCTCTCTACTCAATCAATTGATTACGGATCCCTTTTATAATTTGAAAATACTTCCATTTGAGAGCAACTGCCTCATGGTATTATGTCTCCAAAAATATGTTGAGACCTATCATAACTCTGTGTCCTACCAATATATACAAATAGGAGGTACAACTATCCAACAATGCATGTCTGTTTAGATTTATTGACTTTCCAAAAATACATATGCTCTTTGCATAAGGTGTTCTCACTAGACTGTCGTCACATTTCTCATGTGATTGAGACAAGACAAGTCCATTAGATGTATTAGAAATTTTCATTTCTTGTATCACATTTACAATAGTTACATGAGCATATCCCTAAACAACATAGCCTTTTGTGATATATTTCACATCACACACTAGTTGCATTAAATCTAAACACATTTGATATCATCTTATTGTCAAATTTTTCATGTCATTGGATTGAAACTTGCTTCAATCCATACAAAGATTTAACAAGCCTACATACTTCGTTTCCTTGTACAAGAACCATAAACCCCTTTGGTTTATTGTGTATCAAGAAAACTCACATCTTCATTTTGTTTGTAACCTTCTACAACTAGTATTTCCTTGTAATAGTCAATAATTCCTTTAACTCTCAAATTCTTAGGTGTTAGATCCACCAATTACTATGCATAGATTTCCAAGGTGGATTTATTGTACCATTGACAATCTCTTTTCGAAGAAGGCACTTTAGGATTTTGCTTCTTTAAAACTTTAATTCATCTTTTAATATCTAAATTAGAAAATTTGGACCAAACAACCATGACGTTTGTCTTTTTACTATGCTTAGGCTCAACCTCTCTTCCATCAACTCTTGATCATGAGAGATATTAAACGTAGACTCAAACTTTCTTTTAAAAAATTTTAGCACTTGAAATATATTCTAATTAATTTTCATGCATATAAGAATAATAGAAACATAAATTAGAAAAGCACTATGCACTAGTGTTATGACCATAACCAATGAAAACACAATCAATGGTTCTTTATCATTTAGGAATAGGAACCACAACCTTCGTCAAACACTCTCACATTTAAAGAATTTATAAAAAGGCGATCACTCTTTCCATAATTCACAAGGTATCTTAGTGGTTTTCTTTTAAGGCATTTCAATGAACAAATTATTGGTGGAAATAATATATAACTTCTTCCCCCCACAAGTTCTATGGTAATCAAGAACTTATTGCTTTTTCATTGAGTTATTTCTCAACTCCATTCTTATAATGAATGAAACTCTAATACCTTGTCCTTACTTACTTATAAGCACTCTTAACAGACTCTTGTGCATACCACATTTTATACAACCCAAATATGTCAAGTAAGGCATGTAACATATATTTCATCCAAATAAATATTACAAAACATATATTGGGATTAAACACATTAATATCCAATCAAGTTCACACATGCTCAAAAATTATATATACATGTATGTAATTAAATAAGGCTATATGTGCTCAAATACAACTATCATGTATCCTCCATGTCAATACAAACAATTGTCTCTTATACTTTATAAATAAATAACACATCTAGCCTACCTGTGAACTAAACACTCTCTAACTGAGATTGAAACCCTATAATTGTAGCCCCACTAGTGTGCAATTGGTCTTATTCTTGGGCTTATATCCACACATTTAAAAATAGCTTTCATAATGCTATTTTAATTATCAAATAGAGGATCACTTGATGAATTAGTAAAGGCTAACCAAAAACTAAAAAATGGCAGCCACGCCCAAAATTGAATGCATTTAAATGGATTCAAAGATTTTTGCCTCCATCAAAATTTCCAATTTCCTTTATTCATCTAGCCCATACACCATTGCATATAAAAGGCCGAGGACATACTACTAGCATTAATGACATGTTTAATTGTCATTTACATCTACCCTTGATATCAAATAAATACCATATGACCATATATATCAATATATGTATTACTCATAGATAGATTATATGCCATGAACGAGTGCTATTACAATCTGCCCAAAAATCCAATGCTTCCTCTTGCGGGCCATTGCAAATATATATAAGATGGCAGTCACACCATTATCTCTACATTTATCTATACTCATAAATTAAATACCATAAACCTACTGCCATTACAATCTTGCACTGAAGTTATAGGTCAAAACCTCACGAGCAATTCATATATCACAGATTCACAGGTCACACTTGATATTGGCATGATTGCAGGGTCCCACGCGGTGAAAACAAGCAATGTAAAAAACACAAGAGATGCAAATAAAACATTTGCTTTGACTTCATCACCGAATTGCAAAAAAAGAGCAGCACAGTACACACACTACAGAATCTAAATAATACCTGTAAGGACACGAACTGAGAAACCATCCTGAACAGGACAAGATGGCCCAAGTAGTCCTTAAACAATAAATTTATAGAGAGTGAGATACGAAAGTTGGACTAGATTGGTTTAAACACCCAATGCCACAGGTGGAAACTATTCAGAAAGAAAGAATAAAAAATCTAAGTCTTAGCCAACTTTTTCCTTGCAAAGGTTCGAGGAGGCAAATTCTACTATTTACCCTCTCTTCCTCTCTTTCTTTTCCCTTTTCTTTCTTTTCTCCCCCCTTTTGGAGTAGAACTCCTTCACATTATATAACTCCCTCTAGACTATCTCCACCTTACACTTGTCATCCATCTAATTCTTCAATTGAGTGCATGTCCCATTGAGCATCCCTTCTTGCCTGTTATGAATCACGGTGACCAAGGTTGCACTGTACACGGGTCTTCTCCACATAAATGCGGCCAGAGGAGTTGGTGCAGCGCAATTATGCAGTGGTGGCAGCCTTACCTCAAGTATTTTTGGGGATTCCCATCTCCCTAAAGCTAGAATCACTCCTCGGATCGCTTTCCCTACTTCAGACGTAACGAACCGCAGTCTGGGGCCATGCATGTTCATTTCCTCCTCCTCAGATCACGCCACGTCCTCGGACATGATCGGGGCTCAGCCCGTCGCCATGGGTCTCCAACCCTTTGAGGCCCATCACATGATCCTGGGGGCCCTCAGCTCCTCTATGGCCCAACACGTGACCCCGAGCCCTTGTCCCTACAATAGCCCCTCAAAACTCCTGGTTTTCTCGTCGATCCGAGGAGAAAAGATGGAGTTTTGACTTACATGACATACGGCGGTTGACCTTCTTTCTAGCACGTGCCAATCTCGACGTTGCGCACACTTCGTGAGGAGTAATGACGCTTCGGAACTCGCGAAGCGCTATTAATTGCTCCAGGTGGCGCTTTGTTCCCCTTATCCAACAGTGGGAAGTTGATCTCACGGTGCAGATTGCTTCAAGAATTTTGAGCGAGGTAACTTCCACTCGTTCCACTCCCCTATATAATGTCCTCGTGGGGATTACTTTCCCCATTTCTCTAGCCTCCACATTCTTCAAAGCTTCAGAGAGTTTAAGAGCCTGAAAATCACGAACACCCACCGTCTTCCATTTGATTCCTTGCCTGTAACTTTCAGGATCTCAGCAACAGTCACCTATTAGCATTAGTAAGTTTTTGACCCATTAGATCTTTCCTTTTCCTCTCGGCTATTCCTCTCGGCCATCCCTTACGGGTAGATTTAAGCACTTGGTAGATTCTTCCAGGAAGATAGCTCTTCAAGGATAAGTATCAGATTCCGCAGGAGGTAGCCCTGCTGTATTGCGACCCTGATAGGATAGACCTTGATAGGAGGGAGGGGGAGGTGGTCATCCCTATGATAGCGTTCATAGAGGGAGGGATAACCCTCCCCATGGGCTGGATAACCTAGAGTTATCTCTCCAACCACCGGTTGTGTCCCGCCCAGTGCGCGCCTAATGTCTTTAGAATCTTAGGATGCATCGATGCCTTGAACAGGCACTTGGGCTTGGGGCTCACATGGCACGATGTGGTGCACATGTATGAGTGCCACTCGCAAGCCGAGAGGGGGGTATTACCTCAAATCCCGCTCGCCCGTGGTCAAGCTGATCTCATGCCTCCTTAAATCGAATAAAGGCATGAATGACGACTACCTGATAGCCTCCGGAGCGTGGCACGACGGCGTTCACTGCCCTGTCCAAGAGGGAGAGCCAAGTGGGATGCCGTAGAGTTGGCGTCTTAGGTGTCCTTGATAAACCCCTCATTTTTTGAACCCCTGCCGTTTCATTTTCCCTTGTACTTTCTTGTTTTCTTTATCGTTGACGGTCTTTGCTCCCATTTTCTAACTATGTCCCTTGGGTGTGTTCGCAGATAAGAATCACGTAGCTCCTCGGCTCAGCCTAAGCAACGTTCCAGCGCTCAATTTTCTCCTCAGGTCGGAGATTTTTGCCAACGAGGACGGATAGCTGTGTGCGATGCATCTTATCCTAGGCTTCGAGCCCATCTTGAGGGTGTTCCAAGAAGTTGGCCACAACATCAGGGCAGGTGATCCTCAGATACATCACATAGACGTGTCCCAACCTGATTTCTTGGCCCAACAAGACCTGTCCCTGGTTGTGCTGCTTGTCTGGCGAGATACACCACAATTCGTGGTCCCTCTGCAGCAACTTCCTTCAGAGGCAGCGGGCGTGGCCAAGGAGGAGATCACCTCGTCCTGTCCATCGCTCGACGAGGAGATAGACCGGTTCCAGTTTGAAGAGGAGGAGAGCCCTACATCAGTGCCAGGCCCCGAGGGTGAGACCGGGGATCGCTCAAGTGTGCACGCACTTGCAGTCGTTGTGACTTGCTTGGATAGCACTTCGGAGGAAGAGATGGTGTTGAACCAAAAGGACAAGGGCCTCAAGGATCTTTTGGCTGGTAGGGCAAAGGGGGGGACCTCAAAAGGCACCCCTAAATCAAAGGTCCCTCCCCCACTTCCGCCTCCTCCTCCTACGGCCGGCTTGGGCCTGACTGCTTGCTCAGACCTGAAGAAAAAGAGGCCGCTGGTGGACCTAAAAGAAAGGGAGATCGGCCAGTAGAAGGGGGCCAAGCAGCAGAAGACGGCCAAAGAGCCGAGAGACAAGAGGTCTTCATCAATCGATAGCCGAGAAGACCTGAACCGGGCCGATGTGCGAATCGCGCCGCGCACCTGGGCTTCTCGGCTTGAGGTGGATGGGGTGGCCGTGCCCTGGGATGCCTCTGTCCGAGAGTACCGCAAGGGCCAGGCCGCGTATGTGGCAGAGGCGCTGGAACGGCCGCTCCTCCTACCTAAAGACATGGAGGCCGTGAGGAACTTAAGGCAGCAGGACCTCTTCCTCTGCCTGAAGAGGGACCTGGCGATAGTGAGCTTCAAGCTTCTTACAGCTCCCTTCATTTCATTTCATTCATTCATTTTTTTTTAAATATTCACGGCTTACTGATATGGTTGCATCGTTTCGTGCAGATCACCCAGGAGGTATTCGTGGTCGAGGAGGGGGTGAAAGAGGCTCGTGGCGAGGCGAAGCACGAGATGCTCCTTCGCCATGACGCCGAGAAGGCCCTCGGAGCCGCCAAGGCCGAGAACAAGGAGCTCCACTCATAGCTAGTGAGCGAGGAGCGGGACAGGAAGAGCGCTGAGGCCGGCCTCAAGAGTGCTGAGGCGCAGGCAGAGGATCAGCGCAAGCTACTTTACAAGACGGAGCTGGAACTAGCTACGTCTAGGCAGCTTGTGCTTGACCTAAAGGCGCAGCTGCAAGCGGCCAAGGAGGCCACTTAATTGGCCAAGGAGGCATCCGAGGCCGAGAAGCAGGCGTTGTACCAGCTAGGGGTCGAGGAGACGCAGGCCAGGCTAACTGAGGAGCTGGTCGAGGCGTGCAGGGAGTTTTGCAGCATGACTTGGGATGAAGCTCTCAACGCTGCAGGAATCCCTGTGGACTCGCCCCTTAGGCGTCCCGAGAGCGTGTACTTCCATCCTCACATTCGTGCTACCACTGAGGTTACGCTCTCGGACGCTCCAGACGATGCTAAGGTCTCTGATGCCGAGGTCAAGGATGTGGACTCCTCGGTTTTGATGCGGCCACAGAAACGAAAGCAACGGAGACCGAGGCCAAAAGTGATGAGCCAGTGGCTAAGGACGTTCCCAGCTCCCAGCCGGCCCAGCAAGAAGACCCCCCTATTCTCGAGGCTTAGTATATAGGGTTTCTCTTTCTGTTTTTGTTTTTGTAATGTACGCATGTCATTGCATCCACCCAATGTAATTCTTGCCTTTATTAATGAAGAAATTTTCTTTTCTACCCTTCGCGTATCTCTTTATTATGCTCTGTGGCTCATTGCTTCTAATCATACCGAGTAGATGTTGCACTATTGCACGACACATTGATTTTTAAGACTAAATAAAAATAAAAAAATAAAAATAAAAAGAAAAGGGTAATTTAATGTACTATTCACCTCAACATACTTGCCCGAGAATTAAAGCCTGATGGGGAGACTGTTAATTAAAGTGCCATTGCGTGCAATGAGATATTAGGAAGACTACACTTAGAGAAACTTATATAAACCCATTTTACCCTCAGGAAAGTTTGACACTTAGAATAATTTAGGCTCAGTGTTAATTTTTCCGAGGCAGATGGTCCGAGGACCCGACGTAGCCAGGGATCTGTTTAACACTTAGAGCAATTTAGGCTCAGTGTTAATTTTTCCAAAGCAGATGGCTGAGGACCCGGCGTAGCCAAGGATCTGTTTAACACTTAGAGTAATTTGGGCTCAGTGTTAATTTTTCCAAGGCAGATGGTCCGAGGACCCGGCGTAGCCAAAGATCTGTTTAACACTTAGAGTAATTTAGGCTCAGTCTTAATTTTTCCAAGGCAGATGGTCCGAGGACCCGGCGTAGCCAAGGATCTGTTTAACACTTAGAGTAATTTAGGTTTAGCGTTAGTTTTTCCAAGGTAGATGGTCTGAGGACCCGGCGTAGTCAAGGATCTGTTTAACACTTAGAGTAATTTAGGCTCAGTGTTAATTTTTCCAAGGCAGATGGTCTGAGGACCCGGCGTAGCCAAGGATCTGTTTAACACTTAGAGTAATTTAGGCTCAGTGTTAATTTTTTCAAGGCAGATGGTCCGAGGACCCGGCGTAGCCAATGATCTGTTTAACACTTAGAGTAATTTATATGCAGTTGACTATTATGCAAAACACAATGGGCACAAAAGAGATAGAGCATGTTCTCATTAATAATAATACCTTTTCAGGTTGTTTACATTCCAGGGGTGCAGTACTGCCTTGTTTTCTAAATCCTCCAAGTAGTACGCTCCTATCCCGGCCACCGATGTAATCCGGTATGACCCTTCCCAATTAGGCCCTAGTTTGCCCCATGCCGGGTTCTTTGCGGAACCAACCACTTTCCTCAGCACCAAGTCACCCGGCGCTAAAGGCCTCGACTTCACGTTGGCGTCATAACCTCGCTTAAGCTTATGTTGGTAGTATGCTAACTGGACCATGGTACTTTTCCTTCGCTCCTCAATCAAGTCCAGGATTTTTTCTAGCAAGCGATCGTTGGCTCTTGGGGTGAAAGAGCTCGTCCTCAGCGTGGGGAAGTCGGATTCCAATGGAATAACTGCCTCGGCACCATAGGTTAGTGATAAAGGGGTTTCGCCCGTGGACTTCTGAGGGGTAGTCTGGTACGTCCATAGGACATGCGGCAGTTCCTCCACCCATCTTCCCTTGGAGTCATCTAGCCTTTTCTTCAACCCGCTCACTATAACCTTATTTACCGCCTCGGCCTGCCCATTCCCCTGAGGATAAGCAGGAGTGGAGTACCAATTGGTTATTCCCAGCCCACAGCAATATCTCCGGAAGGATTTGCTGTCGAATTGCAGCCCGTTGTCTGAGACAAGAATTTGGGGGACTCCAAATCGGGTAACGATGTTCTTCCAAATAAATTTCTTCACGTCTATATCACGGATGTTGGCCAGTGGTTCTGCTTCAACCCACTTGGTGAAATAATCCGTGCCGACCACTAGATACTTCTTGTTTCCCACCGCTTTGGGGAAGGGGCCCACGATGTCCAAGCCCCATTGGGCAAAAGGCCAAAGGCTGGACAAGGGGTTGAGCTCTCCTCCTGGTTGGTGGATGTTCGGAGCAAATCTCTGGCATTGATCACACTTTCTTATGTACTCCTGGGCTTCTTGGTGCATATTGGGCCACCAGTATCCCTGAGTGAGGGCTCGATGGGACAGGGATCTTCCCCCTGTGTGGCTTCTGCAGATGCCTTCGTGCAGCTCTTCCAAGAGGATTTCAACTGCCTCGGGATGCACACATAACAGATATGGCCTGGAGAAGGATCTTTTGTATAGTTTTTGGTCCTCGAACAGCCAAAAACGAGGGGCTTTCCTCCGAATCTTATCCGCCTCCGGCTTTCTCTCGGGCAGGGCATCATCCCTGAGGAAGTGGAAAATACGATCCATCCAGCTGGGACTTGCTCTTGCCTGATGGATGGACAGTATTTCCCTTCCCGACCCGAAAGGCTTTAGAAGGTCCTCGATGAGAATTACCCTTAGTTGGCTTTGTGCCGAGGAGGTTGCCAATGTTGCGAGTGAGTCTGCGTGTGTGTTCCTGCTTCTGGGAATCTGCATTAGGTTGAAGGATTCGAACTCGGATTGTAATCGTCTGACATGGTGCAGGTATTCCTGCATTCTGGGATCACGGGCCTCTAACTCCCCTCGGACCTGACCTACTACGAGCTTGGAGTCTGAGAAAACGTCTACGGTCTTCACCCCCATTTTCCGGGCCATGGTCATCCCTACCAGCAAGGCCTCATACTCTGTTTCGTTGTTGGTGGCTGAGAAACCAAGCCTCAACGACTTTTCGATTACAATGCTCTCGGGGGAGATCAGGACCAGCCCCACCCCCGATCCCTTAAGGTTCGAAGCGCCGTCGACATAGATCGTCTAGGATGAGGTTCCTCTCTTAGACATCACTCCAACTGGGGTTTCATCCAGGTTCGGCTTATCTACAGCCTCCCTTGTGGGGGTCTCGGCAAATTCGACCAGGAGGTCGGCCAGGACCTGCCCCTTCACCGAGGTGCGAGGCATATACTTGATATCATAAGCCCCCAGCTTTGTTCCCCACTTTGCGACCCTTCCGATGTAATCCGCACTTTTGAGTAGGGCTTTGAGTGGCAGGCGGGTCAGAACGACGACGGTGTGAGACTGAAAGTAGTGAGGGAGTTTGCGCGTGGCGTGTACTACGGCTAAGATAGCCTTCTCCAGAGGTAGGTATCTGACCTCGGCCTCATGCAGGGACTTGCTCACGTAGTATATAGGCTTCTGCGTGCCATTGTCATCTCTTACTAGCACCAAACTTACGGCCTGAGTGGTAGCGGCGATGTAGGCGAACAAGACCTCGTCCGCCTCAGGTTTAGACATGATAGGAGGCCGAGACAGGTACTCCTTCAATTGTTGGAACGCCAAAGAGCACTCTTCTGTCCACTCGAAACCTCTCCACTTATTCAGCAGCTGGTAGAATGGTCTGCACCTGTATGCGGACCGGGGTATGAATCGGTTTAGGGCGGCGATCATCCCCTTCAGTTTCTGTACTTCCTTTGGGTTCCGAGGTGGTTGGAGGTTGCAAAGGGCCTTGATTTGGTTTGGGTCAGCCTCGATCTCGTGATAGGTGACCATGTACCCCAGAAATTTCCCCGACCCTACGCCAAAGGAACATTTGGCGGCATTGAGTTGGAGTCTGTGCCTTCTTAGGACTTCGAAGGTGTTGCCGAGGTCGCCCACGTGCTCGGCTTCCTTTTTGCTCTTAACCACCATGTCGTCAATGTAGATCTCGATGATTTTTCCCAGCTGTGGCTCGAACATCCGCGTCATCATCCTTTGGTAAGTGGATCCCGCGTTTTTTAGCCCAAACGGTATTACTTTATAATGGTAGTTTCTGACGGGGGTGACGAAGGCGGTTTTCTCCTGGTCTTCTAGGGCCAAAGGTATCTGGTGGTAGCCCTCAAAGGCATCCAGAAAACTCATCCGAGGATGTCCGACAGTTGCGTCAACCAACTGGTTGATCCGAGGTAGGGGGAAAGGGTCCTTGGGGTAGGCCTTATTCAGGTCTGAATAATCCACTCACACCCGCCATTTGCCATTCTTTTTCTTCACGACCACTGTGTTTGCCAGCCAGTCGGGGTAGAACACCTCTTTAATAGCCCCAGCTCGCTTGAGCTTGGCCACTTCCTCCCTGACGGCATCGGAATGTTCCTTCGAAGATCGCCGAGGAGGCTGCTTTTTTGGAGTGACCGAAGGGTTGATGTTCAAATGATGGCAGATGAAGCTCGGATCTATTCCCGGGGCTTCATGGGTGTTTCAGGCAAACATATCGATGTTCTGCTTCAAGAACCGTACCAGCTCGTCCCTCTCTAGAGGGGGCAATAGAGCGCCGATCTGGACAAACCTTTCTGGATCATCCCCTATGAGGACCTTCACCAAACCCTCGCATTCCACTCCCTCGGCCTCGCCACCAAAAATTGAGGCCTCAAGAGCTAATTGCTATGACTCCCTGTCGACGGGGTCCAAGGGTTTTGGCTCGACCCGGTGCGCGATAGCGGCAACCAAGCACTGTCTGGCCATTGACTGACTCCCGACTAGCTCTTCGACCCGATCCCCAGACGGGTACTTCACCTTGAGGTGGAGGGTGGACAAGACAGCCCCTAGGGCGTGAAGCCAGGGACGCGCCATGATGGCCGTGTAGGAGGAGTAGGCGTCCACCACTATGAAGTCTACCTCCACCACCTTCGAGCCAGCCTGGACCAGCAATATTATTTGATCGCGTGGGATGACGACGTTCCCATCAAAGCCGACCAGTGACGAGTCATAGCTGGTCAGGTCTTCCGGTCTGAGGTTGAGCCCCTTGTAGAGGTCTGGGTACATGATCTCGGCCCCACTGCCTTGGTCCACTAGGACCCTCTTTACATCGTAGCCGCCGATTCTGAGGGTGACGACCAAAGCATCGTCGTGAGGTTGTATGGTGCCGGCCTTATCCCCGTTTGAGAAGCTCAATGTTGGAGGGACTTCCGTTCTGGCCTTCTTGGGCTCGCAGTCTGGAGCCTTAGGGCCCAGACCAGCTATAGACATCACCCGGGAAAGGCGGGGCCCTGTTCTGCCCGGAGCGGCGAGAATAACGTGGATGGTGCCCAAAGGGGGCCTCGAATGTGCGCCGCACTGAGCCCCGGGCTCCGTGCGGTTCTCTTGCCTATAAGGCTGGGCCAAGAATTGTTTCAGCCTACCCTCCCTAACCAACTGCTGGAGATGGCTTCGTAGGTTCTTGCGCTGCTCAGTCGCGTGGCCTCGCTCTTGGTGGTACTGGCAATTTAGATTTTGATTGCGCTTCGCAGGGTCCCCAATCATCTTGCTCGGCCATATAAAGTACGGCTCTTCCTTTATTTTTTCGAAAATATTACTCACGGGTTCTCGGAATAAGGTGTTAATGGTTTGGGTTGGAGGAGGTCTAGATTCCCCTCCGAAATCCTTGCGGGGGCGACTGTTGCTGTATCGGTCCGACCTGAAATCCCTCCACTCCTGAGGGATAACCTTACCTTTGCCCACCTGCTGCTAGTCTTCCTCGACCCTTTTATACTTATCAATCCTATCCATGAGCTGTCTTACGCTGGTAGCGGGTTTCCCGGTTAGGGACTTCCTTAGACCGTGCTCGGCGGGCAGGCCGACCTTGAAGGTTCTGACGGCCACATCGTCGAAGTCACCCTCTATTTCATTAAATACCTCCTAGTACCTGTTGGAGTATGTTTTTAGGGTCTCCCCCTCCCGCATGGACAGGGATAACAGGGAGTCCAGGGGCCGAGGTACTCGGCTGCACGTGATGAAGCGGGATTCGAAGGCTTGAGTGAGCTCTTTGAATGAGTCGATGGAACCTGCTCTTAGACCGTCGAACCACCTCATTGCAACAGGTCCCAAGCTGGATGGGAATACCTTGCACATTAGGGACTCATTTTTAGAGTACACAGCCATTTTCTGACTGAAGTGGCTAACGTGCTCAATGGGGTTTGTGCGGCCGTTATAGAGGGTGAACGTGGGCTGGGTGAATCGCATGGGAAGTTGGCCATCTTCGACTCTGCGCGTGAAGGGGGACTCCGCAATCCGGTTGAGTGCCTTGCTTATAGCATCGTTTCCCCGGTGCTTTGAGGACGAACCTTTCCCTCTGCGTTCACGACGGTAATCATGCTCATAAGAAAAAAGTTTCGCTCGGCGGTGTCCTCGATCTGTGCCTATACTCGTCGTCCCTCTCATTGCCGGAAGAGGGGTTGGAGACAGAAGAACTCCACCTCCTTCGCTCCTGGTGCAGCCTCCTCTTCAACCGATCAATCCCCTTTTGCATGGTTTTTCACGTTCGTCATGAGAAATGCAGCTACCCCCCCCCCCCAGACCGACTCTCACCGGTGTGGATGGTGTGCACGCTTCCCTCATGATTATTCCGAGTACGGCCCTCACCTTGAGACGCCATGGACTCCTGTCGGTGTGTCCCCAAACCTGCCATGATTGAAGATTTAAAACTCTAAGCAATCCAGACTTTCCCACAAACGGCGCCAATTGTAAGGACACGAACTGAGGAACCAGCCTGAATAGGACGAGATGGCCTAAGTAGTCCATAAACAATAAATTTATAGAGAGTGAGATACGAAAGTTGGACTAGATTAGTTTAAACACCCAATGCCATAGGTGGAAACTATTCAGAAAGAAAGAATAAAAAATCTAAGTCTTAGCCAACTTTTTCCTTGCAAAGGTCCGAGGAGGCAAATTCTACTATTTACCCTCTCTTCCTCTCTTTCTTTTCCCTTTTCTTTCTTTTCTCTTTTCTTTCTTTTCTCCCCCCTTTTGGAGTAGAACTCCTTCACATTATATAGTTCCCTCTAAACCATCTCCACTTTACACTTGTCATCCATCTGATTCTTCAATTGAGTGTATGTCTTATTGAGCATCCCTTCTTGCCTGTTATGAATCATGGTGACCAAGGTTGCACTTTTCACGGGTTTTCTCCACATAAATGCGGCCAGAGGAGTTGGTGTAGCGCAATTAATGCAGTGGTGGCAGCCTTACCTCAGGTATTTTTGGGGATTCCCATCTCCCCAAAGCTGGAATCACTCCTCGGACCGCTTCCCCTACTTCAGACGTAACGAACCGCAATTTGGGGTCATGCATGTTCATTTCCTCCTCCTTGGATCACGTTGCGTCCTCGGACATGATCGGGGCTCAGCCTGTCGCTATAGGCCTCCAACCCTTCGAGGCCCATCACATGATCCTGGGGGCCCTCAGCTCCTCTATGGCCCAACACGTGACCCCGAGCCCCTGTCCCCACAATACCCAGCCAAGCAAATAAGACAAAAAAAAAAGGTTTGGATCCATGTTACATTTTTACGTTTGCGTTTTGCCTTTTTATTTTTTATTTTTTTTTTTTCATGCGTTTTCTGGAGTTTAGAGACAAAAATCACTGTTGTGGCTACTGTTTATGCACTATTTATGAACAGTAGCCGCAATGTTTGACTTTTCAGTCTACTGTGCATTGTTTATAGACTCATAAATTTCACTTTTCAATAACTTTTTCATTAAAAATAAGTTTTACGGTATTATTCATATATTTAAAAATTATTTTACTATAGTGTTTTCAGTTTTCAGTTTTTAATTTCAGCATAATTTTTTAAATAATTAAAACCACCAACACTGTCAAGCATGAAATCAACTTTATCCAATGCTTATAATAATATCAAAAATACCAAACCAATGAAGCTTACTATACAAATATCTACAGTCAACTCACGGAAACAAAAATCTACAAACAATAACAACGGTCAAACTGACACCAAAACGTAATGATGACAATGACCAATAACTTTATAGAAAAACAAAGAAGATAAATAAATACAATCGATATACGATAAACACAAACCCAGTTTTGCCAAGTTTTGCTTAGAGTATAAACAATCGCCGATTTAGTGTTTTTCAACCAATACAAAATTCTTTTTACCGTCAATCACAAATGTAAAATAAAATATATAAAATTTTCTTAAGACTATTGTTATATTTTAACAATTTATTTTTATGATTAAGTAAAATGAAACAACACAGATTTAATTATAAGTAATATTAACATAAAAGAAGTAATAGGCAAAATAATAAATATATACGGCATATATAAAAGAAATCTGTAATATAATTAAAAACTCACAGACTAAATGCGCGAAGGATGAATGATTCAGATCAAGTCTTGTGTTTGACAAAATCTTCTTAAAGTAAGTTTCGTCATTCACACAATCACTGTGGTGCACAAAATATTCTCACTGAGAGAGTTTTTTCTTAAAAATAGTTTTTTTTTTTTTTTTTTTTTTTATGAATGAGATTTTTATGAATGAGGGACTATAAAAAATTATATGTTACTAAACCGGCATTTTGTTTCAGTAATAACTGTTGTGCACAGACTAACTGACTCAACAATTAAAATAATAAAATAATATTATTTGGACAATTAGGCTCAGTCTACATGTACCAAAAGCCAAAGTTAATGTCCAACTCATGAGCATATAAACTTATATATTATCTCTTTCCTTTTCTATATGAGACTCAAAATTTTTTCTACTTTTAATAACATATTCAAAGGAATATAGAAAACATCAATTTTTTATTCCTATTTTTTCAATAAAAAAAAAAATAAACAATGTACCCAAAAAGAATCAGGTGATGACTGAGGCTGGGGTTCAAATCTTTAGTGGTGAATGAGTTTTTAAAGCAGAGAAAAAAAACACTATACGAAGGTTTCATGGTCCAAAGCAAACTTGATGGTCTGTTAAACTTTGCTCTCTGCAATAGGATCTTGTAATTCTTCCCTGGCAGCTTTTTCAGGTTCTGAAGGGTCAATGCCATTTTTTCCATCATCAAGTTGCTTACAAGATGTGCTGCCCCTCTTTTTACCACGTTTTTGTGTACATTTGCCACTGGTCTTTTTCATCTTTTCTGTTTGCTGGATTTCACTTTCAATATAATCTGACCTTCCAAGTTATTTTCTTTGGCTTCCTCCACAATTTCATTACTCACATCGACTCCTTTTGGCTTCTCATGGATGCCATCAGTTTCTTCTTTTGACTCCTTATTTTCCTTTGCAATTTCGCGTTGTAGTGATTCTATCACCTCCATCAGTTCTCTGTTAACCTGTGACAGAAACTTGGATATCGTCAATAAGATCCTGTAACTCCTTGCAATTTCAATCAAGAATGCAACCAAAAGAGATGGATCACAAAATGTGGACCGTTCACGATAACACGTTAGTATAAAATGACATCATTTTTTTTTATCAAAGGCAAAAATGATGTCATCTTATAATAATAGTTTTAGTAACAAACAACTAAAAGTCGTTCTGAATGTCACATGACTTGTTTCAACCAATTAAATATAAGATCCATCTACTAGTGTTCTCATTGCATGCTTTTGTAATCAACACACAAACATCCCATGCACGTAAGTTGAGCCTCAATGCAATGCTCAGTTGATATCTGCCTCGCAAACCTGGGGGTTCTGAAGAAACTCAGCTATGTCATTTGAACACGAAGGGCATTTCATGATGTTCTTTTGTGCTCGTAATGTTCGTCTGCCTTGACATGTCCTCTGTCTCACGAAACTTTGACCATCAAAGGCACCCTCTAGGCAGCTTTTGCAAAAGTTATGAGCACAAGGGGCAGTAAGTGGAGAAGTCATCGCCTTCTTGCAAATGTTGCAGCTACACTCTGCTCGGTCAATTACACAAAACCACAATTTTACTTTGTAGATAGAACAATATAGTGAGGTAAGAGAAGATGACAATGACCACATGAAAATTAGGGAGGAACATTCAGCTTGTAAATGTAAATTAGACGAGAATAAAACCTTTTAGAAGTTTCTCTTTTACAGACTTATTTTGTGCTTGCCGTTTAACTTTCTGCGTTCTCTTCCCTTCTTCTGAATGTCCATTATTGGCCCGCTTTCTACTACATGGTGGAGGTTTCTTCCACATCCAGCAACCTTTTTCCTCCTGAGAATCTAAGTGGAACATTTTAGGACATTTGAAAATCAATCTCACAACTAAGTTACAAACCATAAGAACACAACAGGAAGACTTAGAGACTCCTAGGAAACCATACTGTTTACTTAGATAAAACTATATAGATATCACGGATGGCAGAAGGAAAGAAGAAATGCAATCAACGGAGAAAGAACCCCTTTGAACACATGAAGTAAAAGAGCATTAGCTTACATCATAGTCCCAGGATGGAGATCCCTTCCTTTCAGTTATGTCAATCGCAAAATTTAACTCCTCAATGACAGGCAGTGGTCTTGGACGGTCTCCATGAACATCACTGTTGATTTCATGTCACATACACAAAGTCACATATCTACAAACACTGAGAGAGAGAGAGAGAGAGAGAGAGATAGAGAGAGTGAGAGAGAGGTATGACGGAAATAACAAACCTAGCTTGTCCAGGGGCAGGATCATTGTCACATCTAACAAAAAGATATCTACATACCTTAAATCCCTAATGCAACAAACACTCATCAGTCAACAAGTTCACCATAAACACAGCCCTAACTGGTTATCCTAGTAAGTTTTTTTTTTTTTTTAAACAATCACAAGCATCTTACTTTAATCCCAGTTTTCCGCCAGCATTTCTCAACTCTGTAAATCCCATCATAACGTAACCTATCTTCAGGGGCATAGGAAGAGCGTTTCTCCTTGTGAGACCTGCCCGACCAAAAAAAAAGAAAAAAAGAAAAAGAGATAAACGTTCTGATAGAAGTGGAAGAGCATGCCTTCGGAACAAACTCATGCAATAGCAACAACCAGTGAACCAACAAGTTTCAACCCAAAAAAATAGTACCTCATAAAATAAAATAATCTTCACCTAGGAACTGATCATAAACAATATTGACAATTCCTAGTCAGTAGTTAACAAAATTTTGCCTAGTAACAAAATTTCTAAGTTCACTGCTTAATCCATAAGAAATGAAGAAACCAAGATTTGATATCCAATTAAGTAGGTCATTACATAGGTTTTCTACATGCAAGATAATTCAATAATAAAAAAAAACTTACCAATTACAGTCCCAGATGCAGTTGCATACTACCAAATATATCATAAAGTTCATTAACACGACTCACCTCACCACACGAACAGGATAACCCATCCGGCAACTTAGTCGTAATGCCTCATTAGAATTTTCAAACTGCTGATCAAAAGAATGTTCCTTGTTTGTGCGTTTATTGCCACTAAGGTCCCTTCCACCACTGCATTAGAAGAAGGGAAGGGTTGGGATAAGAAAATGATCAATCAAATGTTTAAGACCTAAGGCTAGATAATCAACCATCCTAACTTGACAATTTTAATTTCAACTAATATAACCAGGTACTATCATATAATTATGTGACCAAACTATGAAAATTTTTTAAACATAGACAAACAAACAACTCCAAACAGATGCAATAAACTTGCTGAATTGAGGAAATCAGTATTATATTAAGAATACATGCACTTCAGCTCATTAAATTTTCTTGTGAAAAGCAAGCCAATAGTAAAGCTAGAATTCAAGTACAAATGCCAATGGTACAGACAAGAATATACCTCCCTGTGTATAGGAACCATTCGCCATGATCCTCATCGTCTTCATAGCCTCCAGAAAGGGTCACTGATTGGGCACCATGCTTCGACTGCCCAGCAATACCTGAAATATGAGGATTGTGTACACCCCATTGCCTACACTCAAGTCTACTTTCCCAAGTCTTCCCTACCAACACACCTTGATTTCTCTTCGGATCATTTTCTGGGACAATTGGCCCAAAATGATCCATAGGTGTAGTCACAAATATCTTTCCACTAGCAGCATTAGCATTTCCCGATTTTACTGATCGTTCAGTTGAAAATGCCTTATCTTCGTTACAGATAACAGGATAATCCCTTGACGACCCAACTGCAGCATTGGCTTTTGCCATCTTGGCCATTCGTATGACAGTGACATGTGTAGAGTTTATCAGAGAAGTCTTGCCATCTTCGGTGGGATTTGCTTGCGACAATTCGCACAATTGCCTTTTCCTCGCCATATCCATTTTGTGAAACACTTCAGGCAGAAGTTGTGACCACAAGGAGTCAGAAAAAAAAAAAAAAAAAAGAAAAAAAAAAGAAAAAGAAAAAGAAAAAAACCTTTAGATCATTAACGTGCACCAAATACAGAAACATCCATCAAGACCATTTCATTTTTATTTTAACCTAAACACATAAATAAAGGAGTTAATTCATCACCAGCACGCATTTATAAAACCATAATGCTGAATTCAAATATAAGTAATTTTAGGAATATTATAAATTTTACTACATATACTTTACATTTTTTATTTTTTGTTATAGAAAAACTACATAGACTTTACATATCAACTTAAATACAACACAAAAAAATAATAATTAATAAACTTATTTATTATGTTGATGATACAACACTAAGTGTGTGTTTGGCATTGATGAAAATTGCCAGTTTATTTTGTGCTATTCAGCTTATTTTTACTATCATTCATGGGTTTTATTACACTTTTTGATGGTATTCATGAGTCCCACTATACTATTTCAATTAACTTTTACCTTTATCTATAGTATTTTCAGCAAAAAAAAAAAAAAAAAAAAAGATCTCAAACGGATGTTTTGTTTGGAATCTGTTTATTTTGTTGAAACTGAAAACCTTTTGTGTTTGGAATTTGCTTATTTTGCTGAAACTGAAATTTTTTTTACTGAAAGTACTATAAATAAAGGTAAAAATTAGTTGAAATGGTACGGTGGGACATTTAAGTGTATATGTATGAAGCTCCCTGCTGTAAATGATGTTTCCTTCTCTTATATTCATAGTGAGGCCCACTAATTAAAAATAAGAAAAAAAATGCCAATTATATTACTAGTTTTACTACTACCAAAAGAGGAAAATACTTAGGTACTTTCGAAGTATTATAAATGATACTCCCTTCTTTTATATTTATAGTGAAGTCTATTCATTAAATTCATTGTAAGGTCTATTATGAGTGTAAGAGGAGAGAGTACCATTTCGTAATATTTTGGGAACATAATTGACATTTTTTTTTCTCATTTTTATAGATAGTTAAAACCAGTATTACTGTTAGGAACTTCATCAACACTAATTACATTTATTAACATGTTAGTTTATAAAGTTTTTGTAATAAATACCATTAGCATTTTTTTATACGTAATAAAACTGGTAATACCGTTAATATTCTTTTAGAGGAAGTAAAATTGATAATATCGTTGGTATTTTTTTCCCCTTTATATAAATAATAAATCTAGTAATACTATTTAGCATTTCTTTATAGGTAGTGCAGCTGGTATTACCGATAGAAATGTTTTTTTATAGATAATAAAACCAGAATACCGTTAGCATTTCTTTTATAATAGGTATTAAAACCGGTAATACCGTTATCATTTTTCTTTAAATATGACATCATAATTATGAAAGGCAATCTAGAATCTAGATTTGATTCATTCTTGAACATTTAGTGGACTGAGATAGATAAAGCATTATGATTGCTCATAAAACATGATTCTAAAAATATACATCAAAATATGAAAGAGCCTTAGCCTAGTAAAATCCACTTAAAATTGGGGTTTCCTAAGTTCTGAATCATTTCTATTTTAAACAGTGCCCATAAACAAAAGTAAACACGTTTTACCACAGAAATTGTCAAGAGTATACATGCATGTACGCTATGAATTATTTAGGATTATTGAGCAAAATAACCAAAAATAGATGATCAAGCATGTGCAATGACACTAGTGAAGCACTAGTAAATAATTAAAATAGAATTATGAGTATATGTACTAACCGACACAGGTGTTTCCAGTAATTTCATGCAGAAGGAACAATTCAGAAGACCATCGAGAATACTAAAGAGGTTGTTATCACCGTTAGTCACCTCCTTATGATCTGACGGTCCTGCGTCTTTACACAGCAGCTTCTGCCTTCTCTTAGCCTTCTCACGTTCAGTCAACGACGAGTCTGACTCGATTGCGCAAATCGCGGCGATAAGGCCGCCGGAACTCGACGATTCTCCAGCGTCGGAGACAGGAACCGGGTTAGCAGAGAGCAGAGAACAATCAGGGCAGTCCCATTGGAGAGTATTGGCTAAAGAGCTGGGACGAATAGAGAGGCACGTGACATGCCACGGCATGGCACATGTCTTGCACGTGAGAGATTCCTCAGCTGTGGGCTTGTTCTTGCAAGCCATGCAAATGCCTTCACCATCACAAGGAAGGTCGTACACTTGTTGAGCCATTTGGATTTGCGAGTGTTTGGACTTTGGGGAGTACTATGAAAGCTGAAACACAATAGATTGTGATTGGGATTTTCAAGCCTGAGTGGGTGTGGGATTATGTGGGAGGAGAAGCAGGTATTTGTAGGAAAGTAGAGTAGGAGCGGTTTTTTTTTTTGGATAGACTTTGAAAAAATTCACTTTTCCCTCTACTTTCTTTTTCATCCATAGATGGGAAATCTTCCTAGCATGGCAATTGGGTGGAAAGGTGCTGCTTAGCTCACTCACCAGAAATGCTTCTTGTAGTGCATGCATGTACTCCAAATGTTAATGTGTAATATGGGAGGTTACAAACCTGGGATTAAATTAGTTTCCAATAATGTTTGGATTCCATATCCAATTATAAAATTTTATACATGAATTTTTTTATTATAATTGATATTTACTAAATTATAAAATTAATTATATATCAAGTCCTAATCGATTGGTTCTTTATTATTATTTTTAATTTAATGAAAACTAATTAATAATAAGGCTCGGCTTTCAAAAGAACCTTTCTCAATTAATAAGAATTAACTAACAATCGGTACGATTTCCAATATTTAAACAGACCTAATAAAGTAGGTAAAGTTAGTTTGATAGTCTGAACTTTTTTTTTTTTGAGAAATGATAGTCTGAACTTCTTTTAATAGAAGTAGTTTTTTGATTACGAGTTCAGTTTCTATCTTTTGCTTTTACATATTGAACAAGTTACGCACGTCTAAACATAGACAGAGCGCATCCATTTCACATTCACGCAAAGGTGTGTAGCCTAACGCCACGTCTTTTGATCTCATAATTCTCATTGTCATTCCTTTTTTGGGTTTCTTATTCATTTGAGGAACATCTTCTGTATCATATTTTGTATTCAATTTTATATTCTATTAATCACAATTTATCATATATTTGTTTAACTTTTTTTATAAAATAAAATAAAAACCTTAAAATGGAAAGAAAAAATCAATCCCTTTCTCATAGCATACTATGATTGATAGAACATAAAATAATAGTAGTACAGAAGATTTGTATTCGCATTTGAGTGTCTCCTATACATTTTTTCTTGATATCATAGTTCTTTTCTCAAACTGACTTGACCATTTTGATCATAAACTCGGCACCTAGACCAGTTTTGATGATTAAATGGACACTTTATGCACAAGGCTTGGTTAATTTTTGCAGGTTTGTAGCAACCTATGTAGCCCATATAGGTTTTTATCACCCAGCTGGGTTTTAAAATTACATCTTTAAGTCTATTTTATTGATTTATTTACTATTTAATGTGTTATAATATGATAATTTAAAGAGGAAAAAACCTAAAGAATTTAAAAAAAAAATGTTCTTTGTTTTTCTACCCACCTCCAAGACTCTCTTCCTATCAAAAGACTACTTTGTTATGATTTTGAATTATAATGACCAATTGGCCAGTTTAATTGAGGCATATGCTTATTTTTAAAAATTACATATTTATGTTATAATTTCTCAAACCTATTTTTATATATATTTATTTTTTTTAAATATTTTATTTAATCCTGCGGTTCGACCAGTGACCTGTTGGTTGAATCATTGACCTAGTAACCTAGCTCATAGATCGGGTTAATGTTTGGGCCAGGTTTAATAACAATGGTTACATGGCTTATATTTAGTAAAATAATAATAATAATAATAACATGAAGGGAGTTAGAGGATTCAATGGAAGGTGATCTTCTCCTGCAAATTTAAATCTTTTTATTTTTTTTAGTGGAGAATCACAAATATGACATTTTGGTGCCCAATCTTTTTTAGGATTTCTTGAGCTTGTCACTAATGAACTAATTTAATGTGGCCAAGTAAGATCTATCCAAATTGGTGTATGTAATGCATAATTTGATGAATCACACTACTAAAATTTTAAAATTCGTAAAATATCACATCATATAAGTTTATTATTTCTATATTAATATATGAAAAATAATGAACTAATTTATAGAGACCTATCTTTCAAAAGGAGCCCACTTCGCATCAAACATTCACAAATACCTACTAAAATTATTAATCGATAATCCATTTTATACTGAATTATTTTCTCATAGGCATGTTTGACAGATTGTAATAAATATTGTAATATATAATAGTTATTCCTATAAACAATTATTATTTAGTTTGGTTATATTTTTATTGTAGGGAATAGTCATTCACTATGAATGGTTATTCTTTAAAATAAAGAATAATTATTTATTTCTAAAAGAGTTGTAATTGTTATTCCTTAGTAGATGTAATTATTTCTAAAATTAATAAATTTCTAAATATACAAACTTTCCATATGTTCATAACAATTATTAAAAAAAACATTTCTCTCTCAAATTAAAAAAATATATATTTAGGTAATATAATTTTATAAATATAGGTTTTAAGTTTTGTTTTAATGTTACAACTTACAACTAAACGTATAAATATGCTTATAGATATTCCATTACAACACATTTTATTACCAGTAATAAATATTATTATTTTTGCAGTAATCTCTATCCAGTATACCAAATGTGCCAGAACTCATTATCCAGTATACCAAATTTTGGTTGCAAAAGACCAAAATTTGGTCATTTTGGTCTTTTGCGACCAATGTTTTAGCAACGACCAAAAAGTCGTCACTATTAGGCATACATTAGCGACGATAATATATGGTCATCGCTAATAAGTGTATTGTAGCGATGACATTAAGGTAGTCGCTAATAAGTCGTCGCTAACGCCATGGAGGGAATTTTATTTACTTTTGGAAAATGGAGGAAAACTTTTAGCAACGACAATAAATTTTGTTGCGACGACATTTACGTTGCTAAAATAAGGTTTATTTTAACGACGACATCTATCGTCGCTAATAATCATCTTTAGTGACGACCTTGTGTTTCGTCGTAGATATGTGGCAAAAAATATATAGTAAATATATTATATATACGGTTTATTTATTAGCGATGAAACATTGGTCGTTGCTATTAGAAGGGTATTAGCGATGATATAATTTGTCATCTCTAATAGTCACCTTTTAGCAACGATACAACATGTTGTTGCAAATATATCCACCAAAATATAATGGAGGGAAAAATTTTCACACTCAAAAAGTGGTGGGAATAATTGGAGGGAAGCAAATTATGTATTAGCAATGAATTAGGTCGTCGCTATAAGGGATCTTTTAATGAAGACAAAGATTGTGGTCACAATACGTGGCCAAAATAATTTTGATATAATATGATTTTTTTTTTTTATCAAATCCTCCAAATGCCTCTTAAAATATTTAAAATGGCATAAATTCCTTTAAAATATATGAAATGATTAAAATTCCATTAACCATGTCAAAATGACCAAAATAACCTTGAAACCTCCAAAGTAATTTAAAACTCTCAAATCCGTTAAAAAGAAAAAAGAAAAAAATGAGATAAGTGAGAGCTTGTTGCTTCAAAATACTCCTAAATCATAATTTTAACCATTTGAAACTCGAAATTGATAAAATAACAAAAATCAAGAAAGTTCTGATTCCACTCAAAATATTGACTAATACCCAAAGTTATCAAAATGTGAATCGTATCGTGAATCAATTTTAGATTTTTCTATATCATGTGTCATAAGAAAGGTATTAGTCAATATTTACCAAACTAATAAATTCATTATAAATATATGAAAGATATATTCATTATAAATTCATAATATATTCAATTAATAACCAATTCAATCATCAATTTAATATTTACCAAAAGTAACTAAATAAATCAAATGAAAATATATTTACAACATACATATTCAAATTGATTAAAATCAGAAGTGATAATACATGATATATGAGCCAAAATAATAAAAATTTTCATCATTTTGTCTAATCAACTTTATCTAAGTCAATGTTAACATGATGTTCATCATCTTTAAAAATTATTTCTTCATTGACATTTTCTAACAACTATTCCAATACCCAATAATCCACTGAAAATCTTCCCACTGAACCTAGTTTCACCAGGTCAAGTGATCTCGGGACAATCTATTAAGTTTAACAGAGTTTGACCAAATTTAACTAAACTTTGACCGCACCTTTCTCTAAGTCCAATCATCTGATTATGACCATAATTTACCTTTCATTACACTCGTCAAATCCAACGATTAGATTTCAAATCTAAGTATGGCGCGTGATTGACATGTGTTGTGTACCTGTATGGCTATGTTTTCTCAATCTGACCATCTAATTGGTCTCAAATTTCACCAATACTAATACGTCACCATACTCTTCAATATCAATGATCAAGGTTTGAATATGAATTGCACTAAGTTAGTGGTCTCGGGACCATTTATTAAGTTTGACTAGGTTTGACTAACTTTAACTAAACTTTGATTACGCCTTTCTCTAAATCCAACCGTCTGATTGTGACTATAATTTAATTGAATTAACCCTTCATTACACTCTTCAAATCCAACAGTTAGATTTCAAATCAAAGTATAGCACGTGATGGACAAGTGTTGTGTACCAATATGGCTATGTTCTCTCAATCTGACCATCAAATTAGTTTCAAATTTCACCAACACCAATATGTCACTGTTCTCTTCATTCCCATTGATCAAAATTTGAATATGAATTTCACCATGTCCAATGGTCTCGGGATCATCTATTAAGTTTAACCAAGTTTGACCAACTTTAAGTAAACTTTGACCACGTCTTTCTTTAAATCCAACCATCTGATTGCGGTCATAATTTACTAGAATTAATCTTTCATTACACTGTTCAAATTCAATGATTAGATTTCAAATCTTAGTATGGCGCATAATAGAGATGTGTTGTATACTTATATGGCTATATTCTCTCAATCTGATCATCCAATTGGTCTCAAATTTCACCAACACCAATACGTCACCATACTCTTTAATACCAATTATAAAGGTTTGAATATGAATTTCACCAAATCCAGTGGTCTCGAGGCCATCTACTAAGTTTGACCCAATTTGACCAACTTTAACTAAACTTTGATTGCGCCTTTCTCTAAATCCAATTGTCTAATTGTGACTATAATTTACCAGAATTAACCCTTCATTACACTCTTCAAATCCAACGGTTAGATTTCAAATCTAAGTATAGCACATGATGGACATGTGTTGTGTCCCAATGTGGCTATGTTCTCTCAATCTGACCATCCAATTGATCTCAAATTTCACCAACACCAATATGTCGCCGTACTCTTCAATCCCATTGATCAAGATATGAATATGAATTTCACCAAGTCTAGTGGTCTCGGGATTATCTATTAAGTTTGACCGAATTTGACCAACTTTAAGTAAACTTTGACTGCGACTTTCTTTGAATCCAACCGTCTGATTGTAACCATAATTTACAAGAATTAACCTTTCATTACACTGTTCAAATCCAACGGTTAGATTTTAAATCTAAGTATGGCACGTGATGGAGATGCGTTGTGTACTTGTATGACTATGTTCTCTCAATCTGATTATCCAATTAGTCTTAAATTTTACCAATACCAATACGCCACCATACTCTTCAATACCAATTATCAAGGTTATCACGGTTTGAATATGAATTTCACCAAGTGCATTGGTCACGGGACCATCTACTAAGTTTGACCCGATTTGACCAACTTTAACTAAACTTTGATTGCACCTTTCTCTAAATCCAATCGTCTGATTGTGACCATAATTTACCAGAATTAACCCTTTGTTACACTCTTCAAATCCAATGGTTAGATTTCAAATCTAAGTATAGCGCGTGATGGACATGTGTTGTGTACTAGTATAACTATGTTCACTCAATCTGACCATCCAATTGGTCTTAAATTTCACCAACACCAATATGTCACCGTACTCTTCAATCCCATTGATCAAGATTTGAATATGAATTTCACCATGTTCAGTGGTTTCGAGATCATCTATTAAGTTTGACTAGGTTTGACCAATTTTTAGTAAACTTTGACAGCGTCTTTCTTTGAATCCAACCGTCGGATTGTGAACATAATTTACCAGAATCAACCTTTCATTACACTGTTCAAATCCAACGGTTAAATTTCAAATCAAAGTATGGCGCGTAATGGAGATGTGTTGTGTACTTGTATGACTACATTCTCTCAATCTGATCATCCAATTCGTCTCAAATTTCACCAACACCAATATGTCATCATACTCTTCAATACCAATTATCAAGGTTTGAATATGAATTTTACCAAGTCTAGTGGTCTCGAGACCATCTACTAAGTTTAACCTGGTTTGACCAACTTTAAATAAACTTTGATTACGCCTTTCTCTAAATCTAACAGTCTGATTGTGACTATAATTTACTTGAATTAACCCTTCATTACACTCTTCAAATTCGATTTCAAATCAAAGTATAGCACATGATGGACAAGTGCTGTGTATCTGTATGGCTATATTCTTTCAATCTGACCATCCAATTGGTCTCAAATTTCACCAACACCAATATGTCACCATACTCTTCAATCCCATTGATCAAGATTTGAATGTGAATTTCACCAAGTCCAGTGGTCTCGGGATCATCTATTAAGTTTGACCGAGTTTGACCAACTTTAAGTAAACTTTGGCCGTGTCTTTCTTTAAATTCAACCGTCTGATTGTGACCATAATTCACCAAATTAATCTTTCATTACATTGTTCAAATCTAACGGTTAGATTTTAAATCTAAGTATGGCCCGTGTTAGAGATGTGCTGTGTACTTGTATGACTATATTCTTTCAATCTGATCATCCAATTGGTCTCAAATTTCACTAACACCAATATATCACCATACTCTTCAATACCAATTATCAAAGTTTGAATATGAATTTCACCAAGTCCAGTGGTCTCGGGACCATCTACTAAGTTTGACCCGGTTTGACCAACTTTAACTAAACTTTGATTGCGCCTTTCTTTAAACCTAACTGTCTGATTGTGACCATAATTTACCAAAATTAACCATTCATTACACTTTTCAAATTCAACGGTTACATTTTAAATCTAAATATAGCGCGTGATGGACATGTGTTGTGTACCTGTATGGCTATATTTTCTCAATCTAACCATCTAATTGGTCTCAAATTTGATCAACTCCAATACGTCACTATACTCTTCAATCCAATGACCAAGATTTGAATATGAATTGGCGCATAAGGGTCACATATAAGGACGAAACCAGGATTTAAATTAGGGGGAGCCAAAGTTCTTTGTTTAAGAATTTTAGAAAGTTGGAATATTAATACTAGAGGTTGACAACAAAGCATTAGTAGCACTAATTTTTAATTTTTTTTTGTATTTTAAAAAAATCAATAACAGATATTTATAATCAAGAGTTCTGTAAGTCAATTGGCATGTCTTGATATTTTCAAGATCTAACTTAGGCTAGACCAATTCTTTATTCTATCCATATTAGAATTTTTTTTAAATCTATTTATTCTTTTCACATAATTCTATACCTAATAACTTCATAATGTTATATATAAAAGATTCTATAAAAAAAATGTAAAAACTATAGTTAAAAGTTCAAATTCATGTCTAGTATTACATTAATAAAACAAATAAAATAATGGTTAATTAACATCATGCACTAATATTCAACGAAAAAAAGGGTGAGACAATTATCGGTGTCTTGGTTAAGGAATTTTTTATTTATAATTACTTAGTTAAGGTTGAGGTAGCATAAAAATGTGAGATCTTTTCCTTTAAAAAATTTCCATTTTGAAAAAGTAGTAAAAAAAGAAAAGAAAAAGAAATCAGTTAAAAAATCACATGATAATGAACGGTAACTTTGAGTCTTCAACTATGTAAATAATAAAGCTTTTCCCATCACTACATTAATTTAGGTAAGGCACAAAGTTTAGTACCAATAGACTAATCACACACATATTCTGGTGGTAGTTTAGGTAAAGCGAAAAACAATAGATTGTTGTTTCACACATGTATTACATTTATGCATGCATGCCAAGTGTGTCCCAAAGTTAATAAAACATTAAAAATTAATAAAATTCTATCATTCAAAAAAAAAAAAAAATTCCATGGGTTGTGTTAAAGAGTAGTAGCTTTTTAAAAAAATAAATTTTTTTTCATAGATTGACTTAAAGACACTAACTGATCTAAGTTGTTGGTGACGCTAATTATTGTGTGGATAGAGTGATTAGAAACATAAAAGTTTGTCTCTATGACTATGGGGTGGAGTCATTTGAGAGGGACAAAGAGCTCTCAAATTAGAGATAAAAATTGGGTAAAAATTATTAGGTTACATTTTTCTAACCCAACCATAATGGTTCGGATTGAAAAAATCCTCAACCCGAACCACATACCTATCTTTAAGTGATAAAAGAAAACTAACATTTTTTGTATTGATTTTTTTATATAAAATTGGTCATTAAAATAAAAAAGAAAAAAAAAATCCCTTTTCATTTTTTTGAAAAAGAGTCTCTTTTTCAGTATTGGAGGGAGAGTTTCCCGCTCCAATATTACAATTGTGTGGTGGTCTCCAGATTGAACTGAAATCCCATGATCCCATTTTTTTCTCAGTCTAGTATCTATCACCAACAGACTCTCTCTCTTGCTAAATGGTTGAACCTATACATTATAGAGTTACAGACCCATTGCCAGCCCACTGCAAGATCATCTCTCCTCTACCGCTGGCCAGGTATATTTTTTCACTCAATTGTTCTCTCATTCATATTTTGTTTGTTCTTTCATAAAGTTATACTGAGAAAATAAAAACAAAAATCATCTTAAAAAGGCTGGAGCCATACCTGAGACCTTTGGTCCCACAATTTTTCACTTGAGAAGCACAATTTTTGTTTCCTTCTCAAGTTCCAAGAACAATAACAAAAACCCATTGCATTAAGATTCAATGGGGGCCTTACTTGTCTAATTAATTAATTTAATCTTAGTTTAGTTTTTTTAAATGATTATTTAATCTTAGTTTGAAAGGATATTGTTGTCAAACATTCTAAGTACTTTTGTTTGTATAGCAATAACACTAGATTTTATATGGCTGATGCGAACCTCAACAGACTCGCTTTGAGACCCAACAAACAATATTGGAATTATTGCCCCAGAAAGCTAAAATTCAGATTTGATAGAAACCCTGACCCAACGTTTATAAGAGAAACGCGAACCAAAGGTATAAGTAACAGACCTTGACCCAATGATTATAAAGGAATCACGAACCAAAGGTATAAGTTTGAACGCCACAAGGAAGAATTCTTGATAAGTTCACAGTTCTTGAAGAACCAAAGAGAAGAGCAAAGCCTCACCTTTTCTGATTTTTATTCAATAATTCATCCAAAAAACGTTTACAGACTTAGGGGCCTATTTAAGGGCTCTATAAAACTTGGCAGACAAGAAAATATATTCTAAAATAACTCCTAATTGATACCTAACCATATCAGGAATCAAATTTGACCTAAAAAACGTACTAAATAATAAAACCCTAATTAAAAACTGATTTGGTCTGAAAATAGCAGATCCAAAATAGGAAAAACCCTAAAAAACGTTCTAAATAATAAAAGCCTAAAATTAAGGAAGATCT